>JAHFWJ010000580.1:0-1200000 GCA_028555115.1 Himalopsyche japonica
GAGTTCACATACGACAAAAAATGTTATAAAACAAAAAAACGAAGACAAAGAAGAAGCAGATGTCAAATATTTACGTATAGACTTATTGCATTTTATTTTTAGTTTTTTTAAGCTTTAAATGTTTGTTGGAAATGCTTGCAATAGCTATAAACCGAAATTGATAATTTCCGAAAAACCATTCGTTTAATCAGCGCAAAATAATGAGTTTTATTTTATTTTATAACTTTTTTCCGTCAAAAAGATCTTTCACACAGCACAAGTAACAACTACAAAGTGGCTTTCATTTTCTTTGTTAATCTATTTTAAGTGCGGTAGTTGGTACAAACAATGTTTTTGAATTCTGTTTCTACGTACTTTTGGTTAACTGAAGATTTTGTGTGGCGAAAACAATCGATAAAATTTTCCTACAAAAACGAGGAGGTGCTCAATTATTATCAGGAATGGTTTGTAACTTAATTACAAAGTTTAAGAGTATACCAAGAATAATTCACCAGTTACTAAGAGAACTTCCAGAATCATTGAAGGTAAGTGCTTAGCTTTTCTTTCAAAATGGAACATCGTCGAAAACCATTTTTTTTTCACACGTGATACTGATTTACATATCTTTAATAGAAACTTTTTTCATTTTTATATCATAATGATTAACAAACAACAATGTTTTTTTTATCACATTACATATACGAGACGCACGGCATTTTATCGATATGAACATATATAATATTACCAAAATCCATGTCCAAGATTTTTTGTTTTGGATTGAAAAAAAATCCTGTTCCCAAAAAATCGTAGGCATTGAATTAATGATGGAATGAATACTCCAGTAATTATAAATCGAATTGATAAAATTTTTTTTTAAAAGAAATGTTGAACACTAAATAGTTATAGAATGTATCTAACGTTATCTATTTTGGTATAAAGTTGAATTTTCTTCAAATTTTTATTCGAATCGAACTGATTTTGTTTTGCATACCAGCGGACTTCTTATGTTTTTAGTTAGTAAAGTAACCCATTTAAATGAACAACTGTTTCTCGCTCTAAACATTTTATTAGTTTTAAAAGTTCCTTGATATGAAAAATTATATGAATATTTCTACAAGATGCAATTGGTGTGAGTACGTAAGAAGTATCTGCGTTGAAGTTATATATGTATTTCACGTACTAAATAATTTAAAAAAAATCTTACTTAATAAAGATTTTTTTATCTCTTTTTACGTTTTACAAGACTCGTCTATTAACATAGACAAAAAGATTGTTTTCAATTTAAAATAATTTTCCTCTTAGGTTAAGCTATTAATCTTGAAATTCTTAAGACTATTAACGATATTAAAACTTTTTCTCTTAAAACTTGTTCTTTCCTTCGGTCAAATGGGTTTGCTAGTAGTTAAAACTGTTTGGCTGATCAATGCATTGCTATAAGAGTAAGTCACTTCACCTAACGAATTCGGATTTTTTTTGTCTTTTATTATTTGATTGTGTAAATACATTTTGTTTTCTACTTTGTTTAATTGGGTTAGCTAGTTTTTCAGAAAAAAAATCTTATAATCGCTAGTTTTTTATAGAAATCAATGACATGCACCTCTGCTCGGGCAATGAATGTGAGAAGAAGACTTATTTTTTCACAAGAAAAGAAGCATCGGCTGCCTATACACACAACGGGTTGTGTGTGAGAAACTAGCTTGATTATGTAAAAAAATATTTTATAATTTTTCTGTTTTGTAAATTTTATAAAATTCATACTGTTATCATTTGCTTTATGCAAAAATATCAATAAAATATTTGTCAAATATTAGTGGCATATTAGTGCCAGCTGTAATGTCGTATATTAGGTGTATCGGAAAAGAATGTCGTTTTTTTAATGAAACAATTTGAACTGATTAAAACGTTTATTTATCAAAGTTTTGTCTGCTAAATAATTTTTACCATTTGTGATGACTTCTTTCTACTTATATAGCGATTTTTGATTCTATTTTCTGTAAAATTTGATTCGCTTGGAATCAAAATACTCAGATAGTTCAATTTTCAATTCTTCGTAACAAGTATATTTTTGCCATCCAAAAGATATTGCTACGACCGAAACAAACGGTAATCGGATGGAGCAATATCTTTTTTAAATTATATTTATATAATATTTTTTTTTTGCATATTTTGTCCAAATGTCTCCAAGTCTTGCTATGTTTTTATCGTGGTCTTGTATACTTGACCACGAAAATCCGAGTGTGTCTGCGAGTTCATGAATAGTTAATGGTCGATTTTGCTTTATAAGCATAGGGTAAACATCTTCATCCACTTGAGCTGGTCTTCCACTTCCAGGGTGTTTTTTTAATTGAAATCTCCAGATCGAAACTATTTGAACCGTCTCTGAAATTAACAAACATCTAAAACATTCCCCGATGTAGCATAAATACTTTCTGTAGCATTTGTTCGGTATCTTTCTTCAAAAAGTGGTACAGCATAATATTTCGAATAATTCTTTGTTCCATTAAAAGCTATTCATTGTAAATATAGTTGTTATTATTTTTATTTAAAAATTACAATACACTTCAGGTATGTATAGTCAATAATAAAACATAAAAACATTTTTTGAAAGACCAGCTGGAGAAGCACAACTGACAATTCAAAGGCAAGAACAAGAAAAACGACATTTTTTTCTGGTACACCTAATATATTCATTTTATTTACAAATAAACTTTAGAAAAGACAATTTGTGATGTAATCAAATGTAGATTTAAATTAACAACCAATTAAAGTTTAAATCAAAACCATAAAGTAGTATTTCTCTTGTATAAAGAGACCATTTTACAAGTGTTATTTTTGTGAAAAGTTATCGGCCATCCTTTTTCCTAAGGCCCTTACTTTTCACTGTCCTTTCTGTAGCATTGACGTCGTATGTCTCTTCTCAGCGATTAGATTTTCATTGGTATAGTAAACTCTCGGCGATGTAAAATGGTATGGATGACAACTCGTTTCGTGTTAGCGTGATAATTTGAGACTGGTTTACCCAGTTACGAGAGGCAATATATAGTGTAGCTTACGACGGATTTTCCTTTTAATTCATTTTCTATTAACTGAAAAACCTTAAAAGAATCCTATTTTCAAAAACACAAAATAGTTTATTTAGATCATTGTTGAGATTATAAGTTTTATTATAAATTTATTACCTTAGAACGCTTATATTTAAGTGTATCACTTTTAAGGTGTTAACTGTCACTTCTTGATGGAAAGGCATTATATTTTAAATAATAAAAACACATTTTTTTAGTACTTATTTCCACAATATATATTTTGATCAGGACCGGTTTCGCTCATCGCGAGCATTATCAACTGATAGAATACAATTTACAAACAAGTCTATTTATACAAAACAAAAATTAATTTGAGTTAATGGTAGCAGGTGTACAAAACCATGGGTACAAGAACTAGGAAACGATTTACATAAAATCATACAATATTGATACAAATAAAGTAAATTAGTATAAAAATTAAATGTTCACAATCACTTATTAAGAATTAAAATTACAATTATGTTAAATCAATAATCCATTAGGAGCTCTAAACAATCAATAAGAAAGTAAGGAGTGGGAAATTTTTAATGACAAAAATAACCCACAATCACTACTTAATGGAACAAAATAAATTAATACATGAGAAGTCGATTAAAGATAAATTGATGAGATGGGAAGATATGGTCAGTCAGGGGCGTTCCAATATTTTCTGTAAAAAATTTAAGTAAAAGGAGGCAATATCATTTTTCAAAAAAAAAAAAAAAAGGAAACAAATAAAAATAATAATATTTATTTGAAATATATATTTATTAATCTAATTTAATGAGTATAACAATGGTGACGACGCAAAAGTAGTTTGTTCATTTATAAGGTTAGAATTAGGCAAAAATTTATATCGATTAATTTCAAGGATTTCTTGTTTATCTAATTTCAGTGATTTGTTATTGAAATGCAGGATTTTGTAGTTTATAGTAAAATCACATGAATGTTTATTTTGAAACAAATGGTTTCCAAAAGTAGAAATCTCATCGCCTTTTTTGGCACAAGCTAAATGTTCCTTAAATCTGGTATGAAAGGATCTTCCTGTTTGACCAATATACCTAGCCTCACAGGAATCACATTTTAGAAGATAAATACCACTTTGGCTTAAAATATTAATTTTGTCTTTCGTGTTAACTAACATTCGACTAAGATTATGATTGTTATAAAAAGATACATTAAAAAGTTTTTTGTCTAACTTCTTGGATATGTTTTCAGAAACTCGGCCTAAATAACTTAGTTTTACCCAACGTTTTTCAACGGAGGGAACATCAATCATCAAGCTCGAGGTTACATTTAATAAAGCTAATTTTTTAGTTTTTTTAAAGACAAGTCGATCAATCAACTTTGCATCGTATCCATTGTTAAGTGCGATCTGTTTAATGGTGTTTAATTCTAAATTGAAATTTGATTCTGTCATAGGAATTGTCAACAAGCGATGAATAAAAGAATGAAAAGTTGACAACTTATGTGAAATGTGGTGTCTAGACGAGCTACTTATGATATTGTCACTAAAAGTCTCTTTTCTGTAAATACTGAAACTATGACGATTATTAATTAGTTCAACGGTTAAATCTAAAAAGTTTATTTTATGCATACCCAATTCCATTGTGAATTGAATTGAACTATGAATCTTATTCATATTATTTAAAAAAGTATGCAGTTGCCTTTCAGTACCTCCCCAAAGTACTAAAATATCATCTACATATCTATACCAATAGATGATATTTTTAAAAAGATCTAATTTTGTAATTTTTGATTCAATCAAATTCATGAAAAAATCAGCTAAAATTGGTGCATACTTTTTTAAATAATATGAATAAGATTCATAGTTCAATTCAATTCACAATGGAATTGGGTATGCATAAAATAAACTTTTTAGATTTAACCGTTGAACTAATTAATAATCGTCATAGTTTCAGTATTTACAGAAAAGAGACTTTTAGTGACAATATCATAAGTAGCTCGTCTAGACACCACATTTCACATAAGTTGTCAACTTTTCATTCTTTTATTCATCGCTTGTTGACGATTCCTATGACAGAATCAATTTTCAATTTAGAATTAAACACCATTAAACAGATCGCACTTAACAATGGATACGATGCAAAGTTGATTGATCGACTTGTCTTTAAAAAAACTAAAAAATTAGCTTTATTAAATGTAACCTCGAGCTTGATGATTGATGTTCCCTCCGTTGAAAAACGTTGGGTAAAACTAAGTTATTTAGGCCGAGTTTCTGAAAACATATCCAAGAAGTTAGACAAAAAACTTTTTAATGTATCTTTTTATAACAATCATAATCTTAGTCGAATGTTAGTTAACACGAAAGACAAAATTAATATTTTAAGCCAAAGTGGTATTTATCTTCTAAAATGTGATTCCTGTGAGGCTAGGTATATTGGTCAAACAGGAAGATCCTTTCATACTAGATTTAAGGAACATTTAGCTTGTGCCAAAAAAGGCGATGAGATTTCTACTTTTGGAAACCATTTGTTTCAAAATAAACATTCATGTGATTTTACTATAAACTACAAAATCCTGCATTTCAATAACAAATCACTGAAATTAGATAAACAAGAAATCCTTGAAATTAATCGATATAAATTTTTGCCTAATTCTAACCTTATAAATGAACAAACTACTTTTGCGTCGTCACCATTGTTATACTCATTAAATTAGATTAATAAATATATATTTCAAATAAATATTATTATTTTTATTTGTTTCCTTTTTTTTTTTTTTTTGAAAAATGATATTGCCTCCTTTTACTTAAATTTTTTACAGAAAATATTGGAACGCCCCTGACTGACCATATCTTCCCATCTCATCGATTTATCTTTAATCGACTTCTCATGTATTAATTTATTTTGTTCCATTCCAGTGATTGTGGGTTATTTTTGTCATTAAAAATTTCCCACTCCTTACTTTCTTATTGATTGTTTAGAGCTCCTAATGGATTATTGATTTACCATAATTGTAATTTTAATTCTTAATAAGTGATTGTGAACATTTAATTTTTATACTAATTTACTTTATTTGTATCAATATTGTATGATTTTATGTAAATCGTTTCCTAGTTCTTGTACCCATGGTTTTGTACACCTGCTACCATTAACTCAAACTAATTTTTTGTTTTGTATAAATAGACTTGTTTGTAAATTGTATTCTATCAGTTGATAATGCTCGCGATGAGCGAAACCGGTCCTGATCAAAAAATATATTGTGGAAATAAGTACTAAAAAAATGTGTTTTTATTATTTAAAATATAATGCCTTTCCATCAAGAAGTGACAGTTAACACCTTAAAAGTGAATACTAGTACGGGTAACTTTTTAGATTAAGTTAATTTAATTCAAAATATTTTTTTTAAATCAATACTATTAGGTATTTACGTATCAACTACACTTGCAATAGTTTGAAAAAAGCAATGGCATATATAAAAATATATATCTAGTTTAGAAAACGGATTTGGATAAAAAAAAAAAAACTTTTATTTTCCTTATTCCAACCCTCAAATGGTAATATTATTCGGTTCGCTTCTATTAAATATGTACGTATGTTAATCCCTCATACTTTTCTCTTATACATATTCCATTAAAATTATGGAAATTATTCATTCTTCGTTACCGAGGAAATCCGAAATAATGTTCATAAAAAAAGTCCGCCGTCGACAGTCAGAAGAATAATTCATACCCAGAAACGGAAAAAATAAAATGATAAAACATAATGCTGGCCCCTACGTGAACACAGGGTGTCACAACATCGGATAATTTTGTTTTGAAACTATTGTTTTAGTAGTATGAAACGAATTGCATTTAATTACAATAATATACCTAACATTTTCATTTTATTTATAATCCATTAGTTTATTACATATAGAACATTTAAAATATAAAACTATTCAAGTCTTGAGTTTCAGTTTATTTTAAAATCTATGTACCCAAAATAATAAATAGTTTTAGGAGATAAAAATAAGTTTAAATAATTTTATATTTCAAGTATACTAATAGTATAAAAAAACTGTCATTTTCAGTCACGTATTATCGATGCTGAATATGCTACTCCAAGAGGCGAAACATGTGTCGTATTTAGTAACACATAAGGACAATGGATTAAATAGTTGTTAATTGTAAATGATAAATGAACTAACACAAATGTTATCTCTAAATTCATCCAAAATATTCAAACCGTTTCTAAGCTACTAGTTTTTATATCTTACAATATAAAGTTTTTTTTTTTTTAATATTGGTTGAATATATTTTATATTTTCAAATTAGAATAATGTAATCATTTACTTATTATTGATATTATTCTTAGCGACAGGAAGGCTTTATTTCTAAATCACACCGAATTTATTTGTATGGCCGGCCGTACTCGGTACCCACGCAGCCAGCAAAATGAGATTGTTCCCGGTCAACGCGCCACACAACAGGAAGTTCTTTTTTCGTTTTTCAATTCCCGCCAGGCGGCAAGCGGAAGCGGCATGGCGGCGAGGAATAGGTACAACTGAAACTGACATTTCCCATTTGCCATGTAAAATGTTTTATATGTGTGCCACGTACACAATACGCGAAAATATTTTTCAAGCCTTCGTCGTGAGGCCCGTAACCGAATTTCAAACATATAAAATAATTCCAAGCCCTCTGTAAATATAGACATCTACTTTCTTCGGCGAAATATGATTTCCATTAGACGAGAACGTGAAAGAAAATGTGTTATGCCAAAAATTTGTATCACACATTTTAGCTTTTATTTTGTTACTGTGCATAATTGATTTTGTTATTTTAAATATTATAAGGCTACGATCGTCTTCTTTCAACGTAATGAGGTCTTTTGCACTTTATCGAATGATACCGCTGAAAAAAACATTTTAAAAATTTAATAAAAGTATTGATAGCATAAAGTTAAATATGATAGATCGATTTTAAAATACCAACTAGTAAATAAGTATGTAATATCAGGAATGAATTAAATTTAAATATTTCGAACTCCGTGCTTTAGATATGGGAATAAATAATAGCTAATTAATAAATTTACTTTAAGTTCTGGCACGGCGTGTGTCATATAAATAAGTTAAGGTGCCTAAATTAAAATATGTGAGCACAGGCGCTACTGAAAAGGCGGGAAAATGTCCGTGGCGCCAGAATGTGGGCGGTCGCGTGGAAAAGGATTTCGAACGTTCCAATAATATTAATGGCCGCGTAGACCGCCATTACGCTTTTTTCGTTTATTTGATGAAAAACAATCGTAAACCGACTCTGTCATCCAAATTACATAAAAAAACCCTAGTTGAATTAACTGATCTTTAGATGCAGTAAAATATATGGTAAACAGAGGTTTTCATAACTGTCTTACGATATCCCATGCTATTGACACCAGTGGCGGATCATGGATATGCAGGTCCCAAGAAGTATATCGATAAAAAAAGCGTCGAAATTGATTACATAAAAAGTGTGATTTCTATATTTTGTATGTAAACCTTTCTAATCTTAAATTTATTAAAAATGTCGAAGGTATTCCGATAAGAGTATTATTTGAAAAACAGCACTTATTATTTATTCAACAACAAAATTATATTGCGATACGATAAGGATTTCTTTAAAGGATTAGTTAAAAAATGTATTTTATGTAGTGATGAAAGCTTTTCGAGATAAAATTTTGATGTATTTATAATATTCGGCGTCTTCGGGCGCGCGCTTTTTGTATCAAACAAGCTCTTATATTAGGTACACAGAATTTTAAAAGCGTTCATAGATATATTTTACCGTTAATTCAGCACAGTTTTTTTATGCTATTTTCTTTTTCAACAGGTGTTATATCAGCTGGAGTTTCCGTTCCAGTGCAAATACCTTCCCAAGGACCTGACCTCGCGTCGAACTACTGGCCGAGACTTCAGTGATCTCAACTCTTCGGGTTTCCGCACAGGCTTCTAATGCCTCAGGAAAACCCGGTGGTAGCCCCAGGAGATATCGCGCACAATTATTCAGTTACCGGTGACAATGTTCCACATCCGTTGGCCATGAATATGACACAACAGCAGACAACTAGCGCTGCCGACGGCATGTCGCAGAACGTTTAAAAAACAATAGAAGTGTCACGTTGTTAAAGTATACACAATAAATAAAATATGTATACCCTCTTCAACCAGAGACATTTAATTACTGAGTGAACTTATGTTGGCAGTGAATTTTCCCTTAATTATCTGTGAAAATATTTTATGTCAACAAGAAAGCTATGAAAATGATCCAAACCTTTTTAAATATTAATATAAATTAATGTGGACTAAAAACCAATAACTGTTGTCTAAAACATTAAATTCAGTGTCTGTTCAAAAACTCTTTTACATTTTTTTACTTACGTACCTAACAACAACAAAAATCTTTATTTCCCATTTCAGATGAACATTTTAAATTCATAAAATAACATTTGTTTGACCTCTTTAGTTTAAATTATGATTTTTTTTTATTTATATTGGAGCAACTGTGTGAAATTCAAAATTATTTTCACTAAACCAATTTTTTTATCCTGGTCAACAGGGTAGGAATAAAATTTATTGCAATATTTTTGAAAACAAATAAACGTACATTCCGATGAGGGGTGAGATAGTGCCAAAAATAAATAATGTAAAAAAGTTCATATTCCATAAAGAAAAATTTGAAATAATAATAAAATAAGGTGATGTAAATAGATATTTAAAAAGAATAATAAATATTGTTGTGGATTTAATAAAATGACTCATTTTATTATATCAGTCAATGGTCAATAAATACAAATAATTTATATTATGGCAAAAGACTTACAAATCATACAAAAATTAAAATAACTTACTTGGTTACAAAGAACTGTGGAAGAAAATGTGTAGGGTTCATATATTTCAAAATTTGTGCGGTTTCAATGAAAATTTATTGATCTACTTTGAACAAATACGGAAGTGACTCATTGTGACATATTGCAGGGCTGTTCTTTTAAATAATAAAATAAAATGAATATCCTGCTATAAATCATCAAAAAAGTCAAAACACAAATGGTAAAATATGAATGGAATAAACCATATAGTTTCTGGTTCAAATAAAATATTTTTCCTCCAAGTGCGCCGTTTGTTACAAACCAAATAACAAAAATACCTATCTGTATAATTTAAGTTTATTAAGAGTGCTATTAACCATTTTGATGTTTGTTACGCACAAAAATATTGTTCAGTTGCAAATCCCATAATATACTGGAATCTTTCAGCTAGTAGAAATCACTCAATAAAAAAAGACAAATGGGTACTCTTTTCTCTATAAGATTTGTCGATTATATTCAAATTAAGATAACATACCGAAAGTTTTATCCTAAAAAACAGATGTAAATTTTTTAAATACTTAGACTTATTATTAACACTGTGCTATAATTAAAATATAGTTAATACGCATGCTTCATTTTCTTCCTATATTATTCACACAAACGAAAATATACCATTATGCAATTAATAAAATAATGAGTCACAATAGGTAGAAAATCGAATTGTACAAATAATTATTTATTTCAATAGATTCTTTTTCAAATTATTATTATTAAATTTACTTACTCTTAATCTGTGCAAGTACAAAAATTATTTGTAAGAAATTCTAAATTCTGAAATGTGAAGTATGAATATTGTTATATTTAATTCTTTGTTTACTCAATAAATGAACATTGTGGTCCTTCTGCATTATTATTTGAAGGGCATAAATTAACTGTGAATAGTTTTTTTTACACATCTATTTGGACACTTCATCATTATTGTTCATTATTTATTTTACCCATACACAGAGCTGCACATGTTTACTTCATATTACTATTATGAATTATTTTTTTTTTTACATCGAAATGTTTAAATAATAAAAAAATGTACATAATTTAAGAAATAAACATAATAAAAACCGGTTGAAAATACATGATATATAAACGCCTGTTCATTTGTATATTCAATCACTTTGTGTTATGTATCTTGTAAATGTTGTGGTCAGTGTATACATTATAATTGACATTGGTTCCAATTATTGTTGCTGTGATTATAATTTAAAATTTTGGCTATAAGAAAGATTACAGTCTAATTAAAGAAGAGAAAGGAACGGATTAAGAAGTCAATTTTGTTTCAGTGCTGCTCCCACAAAATAATTGCTTTCACACTAACAAAACGCCCATTTGTTTGTGTTCTGAATATTTTTTAATATAGCTGGTTTAAAAATATTGTCTTATTCAATTACAGTAAAATTGTTCTCAAAATTGTAAAGAACCACATATTGATATTGTGGCAAAATCTTCAGGAAATAAATTTAAAGGTTCTGTATTTTTTATGATGAAAATATTATTCTGCACGTTAGGTCACAAGGTTAAAAAAACAAATTATATCGCATAATGTAACTCCAAAAAACATTCAAGTGAACATATTATTACCAATAATATTTCTGAAACTCAGCCCGTGTAGATAAGAAGGTACTGCCATCTAGTAACACATCTTGAAAGATTTTTGAAGATATTTTAATATAATGAAAATGGTTTGATGTTTTCTTTTATTTGAACTTAAATTGCAAATTCAATTTAAAATAAATAACCTATCTTAAATTTTTTGAGCTGATAAAATTGTATTAAAGAAAGCAGTGAGAATAATCTTGAATTGCGAGAAATGTAAAAATGTGTTGACGAATAATTTATAGTTTTCTTTTGAGAAAAAATGTATGAAAAATGACTTGCTAATTGATTTCATGTGTAATATTATAATAATAAGAAATAAATCATAAGTTATTATTAATAAAGAAATATTATTGATGCAAAAACACATGTGTATTATTTATAACTTGGTTTATTGGTTAAAAACAAATATTACAAAATTTTACAATATACAGTCTTATATAGAAAATATTATTAATACTTAAAATAATGGCATTTTAAAAACAATTTTATTGCTTTTATTAATGAGAGTTTGCTGTCCTATAAAGACAGCGATAAACTATTGATATATTTTTATTTTTAACAGTTTCATTCATGTTCCTTACAAAAATGATTTATAAAGTACAACAAAATAAGTAGTTTGAATGTGCGTGAAAAAATAGGGGTGGATTTAAACTGAAGACCGCATTCTAAACATAATGGATACCCAATTCAAAACAAAATCCCAAATTGAAAAGGGGATTAAGCCAGATAATATTTATGAATGCAAGTCTGAAGAGATATCGAAATTTTTATCAAATAAAACATTTTAAATGCAACAACCTTTCAATGAATGTCATAAAAATGCAAAGCAATAATCGCATGTAAGGTATATTTATACAAAATTATGGAAACTGAGACAATTTTCTAGTCAATGGATATAATTTTGTAATTTGTAATAACAAAAAGAAATGTTGGATTTGTGAGTTTCTATTATTAAGACTTGCAAATTACGATAGTTCATGAGATAAGTTTTCAATGGCGAAAATATTGATGGTATTTATTAAACAGGAAAGATCACTTTCATTTCATTAACCCAAAACAGCATAAAAGTGTAAGATCAGAAAAATATAATTTATAATGCATTTTTGTGTCTATACAATGAGTTAAATGTATTACATATTGATGTAGTTATGATCTAAGGCTACACGGCAGCACAGCATCTTTCTAGCATTAGTAAGCTAAAAATATGAGAAAAAACATGTGCAAAAAAGGTGAGGTAAATGCCATTGTGAAAAATACAATTTTCACACATGAATGGCATTACACATGTCGGATTTGAGGGGGTAACTAAACTTTGGTACAGTGGGGGAATTAAGCTCCAGCATTCTATTAACAAAGGGGATTAAATAGGTACATGGCACATATTTCCCCTCCCCACTTAAGCATTGAATAGCGTAACATTTCAACACAATAGACTCAATGGGTTATTTTAAATATTTCATTCTTTGGTGTTGATGTCGGATAGAAGAATTATTATTTGCTATTGGCACACTAGGAACTAAATAATTACTAAGTTAAAAGAATTGATTTAAAAATTAGCAGAGATTTAAAAATTTATCGTTAGCATTGAGATATTGAATTATACAAATAAATTTTATTATTAGTTCAGCACGAACATTTATTTTGTTGCAATATCATCTGCTCATAAACATTTCAACATGTAAAGTTTTTTGAAGTTTAATTTTGTTATTAGTTTAAAATTTATATATTTTTATAGAAATGAATAATTAAAAAATAATAAGAATTATAAATAATATAAATGCTTGAGAGTGAAAAGGATAAAATTATTTTGTTTGGCAATAAAATAATCTAACTGAATATAGTCATGAAACATTAGTGTTAATAAATGGCGCTATGTTATTATATAAATTCAGTCTTTTAATGGTGGATTTTGAATGTTTGTTTTAAGTGTGATATTACTATATAGACATATTGCCCGCACTAAAACCAAAGCAGTTAAATTTGATTTGTTAGATTCGCATTGGTAAAAATACAAAACTGTATCTGTGTGAATTTTTCATAGATAAAAACCTTATTTTTCATTAAAGTTTCGCTTTTAAATATCTCTAAATATAAAATGGAAATGAATTTTCAAAAATGGTAAAGATCATTATGTTTCAAACTATTGGTATATTTTTATTAACACATTATTTTTATGAAGTATAGTAATAGAATCAAAGAATTAAAATCTTTCATTACTTTGAAGGGTTTCATTTTTATCATGAAAACTTACACATATATAAAGCCGGGTCCATATATGATAATAAAAATATTTTTCGCATTTATTATCTAATAAAAAGTCAAGTCAGACCAAGTTTATTCAGTGATAGTCTTCTATATTTTATTGGGCAAGTGTTATGAGGATTATAAAAGTAATTTTATTAAAGGTGTATTCATATACACAGTAACAATCTTGGCAGGAGGGAAGGAGGTCATACATTAGGCGACAAAGGTAACAACAAAAATGACAAAAATCGAATTTTTACTGTGATTTAATATTTAGTGTTTTATGTATGACATTTAGGTTGAAAATGGAAAGATTTTTAAATTAAATATGACAAAAACACCGAAAGTGTAACATCATTTGTGGGCAATCGTAATGTATTTTTTTTTAATTCCTCCTGAATATTTTCTGTGTCAGAATATAACAAATTTGTAATAAGAATCAGAAAATTTAATTAAGCAATAAATATTGGTGTGAAATGACAATCATTTTGTTTAAATTTGGGTAGACTTAATTTCAGTCATTTTACAATTTTATGTACATTCATAAATGTTACAATTGAGTGACATATCAATTTTTAATGAATTCACTGTCCCAATTATTTTGTATTTTATTGAAATCCCTTCATATAAAATGAAAACCTCATCATTCATAATAGATTGATGATGTGTCATAAGGTGCTCCTCGTACATTATGCTGTCTTTCAGGGGTAGAAAGTCGAGGAACTGCTCCAAACATTCTTGGAATCTGTACATTATCGCCCAAAAAAGGTGATCTTTCATTGACAGGATCCTGTTCCCAAGCAGGAGCCGAAGGTCTTGGCAATCTTGAGGATCTTGGTGGCGGAGGGAAAGGCGGTTTTCCCCTATTTATCAAATACTGTGTAAGGAAGCCAAGAATTGCCATACCAGCCCATATTGCTGTCATTAAGCCATCTGCAAATGAATGTTAAAAAGATTAATAAAATGTGACTGAAAAATCAAACTTTCATATATACTCTGCATGGTACAAAAACAAGTTTTTTTCTTCTCTCATTGTGGAGCGCATAAGTGAGCTTTTCCTTATTTCACAATCTCTACTTTTTCTAAGAGAGTAAAGATAGAGGAGCAGGACTATTTGCTGGTTACCCTCGAACTTGTATAAGCTATACATTAAGGGAATGTTCAATGTCATATCCACATAGTTAAGTTATTTAGTCTCGATTTATGTGAGTCAATTGGATATGTATTTATTTATGAATTTGGATTAAGTGACACAGGCGATTGTGACAATCTGCCTTCCCTACTGGATTTGAATGAAATTTATAGCAATTTAACACCCAGATGTGTTAGCCTTTCTTAATATTTTTTTTATACATTCTCTAAAGACCATGAAGCAATTGTTACAACCAATTAGTAATTAAAAAAAAAACCCTTGACATACTGCAAATGTGTGAAGACATCATTAAACATGATTGATAAGAATTTCTGGCAACAATTTCCATTAAAAAAAATATTATTTCATGTATTTAAAATATTAAGACAGTTATTTAATAAAAATTATTCTAATATGAACTTAGGTTCCTTCATATCAATTCAGATCCAAAATTATCATTAAAACCCTGAGCCCAGCACAGTGGTTCACAACCATCAGATTTTGGCCCATTGAGTGCCAGATGGCAAACGTTATGGTTTTTTTTAGCGATTGGTTTTAACGACAATTTTTTTACACCAGTGGTTAAAAGAAAGTTTTGATAATTTTCATGATTATTTTTTATGATTGGAAAATTGAGCAGATCTATCAACTTAACACCATTACCTATAGGTGATTTAATAAATAAATACATTGATTGAACTGTTATTAGAGCATTTAATTTTTTTACGAGAATTGGTTGTTATTCAGTTTCTCAACGTCTCTTCAGAAACTGTAAGGTAAAAGCTAACTAGCTAGTCACTTTCACTATAACACGAATGTTTAACCAGTCAGCTACTAGTTAGGAATGTTATGGCAAGTTACGCTGTACAATGTGTTATTTATTCTAAAAAAAAATTAAGAAATCAGTTTCGACTCACCTCTCCATTGATATGGTGGATCAATTATTGCATTGCTGAAATTATCAACAGTGGCCCTTCGAACTACATTGACAACAATGTATCGCAGGTGAGATCCTATATAGAGGTCCAATGGAATAAGTGCTGCAAAGGAACCAACTATGACACACGACAGTATGTTTGAATGGTGCGACAGGGGTAAAATCAGTATGTTCACCATCATCACTACACACAGGAATATTGACCAGAAATTCAAGTCCGTCTGAAGAAGAGTGATTCCATCTAAAATTTAACCAGGAAATGAAATGTATTGTAAGTTACATGATAAAAAACATTTAATATTGAAAAATATATTTTTATTAGAAATAGTATAATGCCGCTGAAATTTTGAGAATGTTTGGTTTTTAAAAAACCGTAGCATCTAACTGGTATCAGTGATGTTCCAGCTAGCTATTTCGCTGCATTAAAATGTATTCAGTTTTTTACAGTTCAATAAAAGTTCTGCAGACTGGCACCAGGACCCAAGGTTGGGAATCACTGCATTACATCATCCATAAAAATAATGCAGTTCGAGTTTAAAAATGTTTTAAAAGGCTCTTACTCAAGAATAATATAGACTTGATATCTGGTTATATCAATAAACAATAATGGGAGATCACAGCTCTTATTGAGAAGTTATAAAATGGATTGATAGAGCACAACAACCAATAGTTAGTCTCTATATTTAGTAATAAGAACATTCTGAAAATTTTTGATTATTTTAAATATAGTATTGGTTTTATCAGTTTGGTTAAGATCTAGGGCATAGGCGTTTCTATAATATTTAAAATTCTCAGTAATTTCAGGTGAAATTTTGTTAAAGATCTCCTTTGGTCATTGATATAGACATAATATAAAGTTTTTTTTTTACTCTTCATTTAAATCTTCTTGATAATTACTGAGTGTTAGTGATTTTTTTTCTTCTATTCAGCCTTACTTGATATTGATGTATGTGCGATGAATTACCTACCTATGAATTTTATAGAGATACCTAATTATTTATGAAATACCTGGTATGCCGAAGTAAATGATCGAAGCCACCTGAAATCCTAAGGAAAACGTTGCGACCATGATGGCAACCAATGGTATGCCAGCATATCTCCAAAAGTAAAGCCATATGATACCAAATATGGTACCAGAGATCAAGGATATTCCAAAGACAGCTGCAAATAAATGTAAACTATAGTTATTACCTACGGTTAGTATTACACACAAATTTATTTTAAATTGAGTTAATTTATTAACAATAATTTAAAACATATTATAAGCCAGATGGAACAGTGAAATAATTAAAAATTTATTTATCGATTCTATCAAAGAAAAATGAAGACAATTGAGAATTGCGATATTACAGTGGTCGGGAACCTTTTTACTTGGATGGACACACTGTTAATGGCTGAGGTAATTAATTTTGCTGGAAAAATCTGTTGGGAGCTTAAGGTGAAATCAAAACACTTTTTTGTGCATCCATACATATGTATCAGTCATAAGTAATCATTGCACTCATTGGTCCCTTTATTGAAGTGGGGCGGTGATAAAGCTTGACTACCAAGAAAAATAATAATAAAATTGCAGGCAGTCCCAATTTAAATATTATACAAATTCGCACCCGATATTAGTCATAAAGACTTGCATAATCAAAAAAAAATTGTGACAACCACCCTACATAAGCATTACCTATTCACAGACACTCAATTTGACAAACAGTATGAAAAAATATGAGGTCAAGTATGGTAGATCTGAAGTGATTTTAGCAGCATTTCCAAAAATGTCAACCTGTTTGCTGCCAATCCTGTATATTACAGAATTAAGAGTTAAACCCCACACAACCACAACGTTAATATACACTCTACCCGATATTTGGGATATAAATGAGCATTCAAATGTTAGTGCAGTCAATTATCATGCTTTCACTGTATAATGGTAATTTTGGGTAAATTCAAGAAAATTAAGACTTGGGGATATATATATATATATATAGCATTTGGGAGTTGGCATGGAAAAGGTTAAATATAAATTCACAACTGAAAATCACTCCTAAAAAGTGTTTGAAAATTTCCTCTACTAGAATGCAAAATTATTATTTATAATAGATACTAACAAAATCATTTCATTCGTTAATTATCAAATGCCTATAATCTATACCCTATATATATGAATCAACCAGGTTAATGACAGGCCTGGCAGGTAAAATATATTGTGGAAATAAGTACTAATTTTGTGTTTTTATTTATGATCTGAGAAATTATGGCATAGTAAAAATTACGATATTAATATTATCTAACATATTATTTATTCATACTGAAAAACGGTTATGTAAATATGAGTTGATTATCGATTAAAAACAAAACACATCCTGAATGAAAGACAACCCAAGGCACACGTTTTTTTCTATCAACTCTTGATATAGACAAAAATATGCTATAATGTATAAATACCTGGCAACCCAAAGAAAACTATCAAAAACAAGAATAGTCCTAGCAAAAATGTTGCCAGAAAAATTGACCATACAGGTACCATATATAATCTCCAAAGGGTCATCCAAAAGAGCAGAAAAAATAATCCGCATAAAATAACTATTCCTATCACAGCTGTAAACAATAGAAAAAAAATGTATTTTTTTGCAGAATCAGAGAGAGTGATAAAAGCTTATTAGTATGAATTATATATTTATTTGGAAAAATGGAAATTGGCAATAACATTCAGATGATAAACAAAAAAAATTATAATTGACAGGAAGAATCATATCATTTAATTAGATATAGGCTGAGCAAAAAATATGGAAATTTCTGCCATATGTATGAATGTACGATGCAATTAGACATAAATAACGAATGGAATTTTTTTAAACAATGTTGTAGAAGTATTGCTGTAATATTAATTTTGAATAGTGCCAAGTTCTATGAAATTTATATTAAGGTAAGTGATCCTGAACCTGCGGGGCGTGTATCAGTAAAGATTAGTAGGTTAATATTATGTGCAAAAATATTAATTGAAAATAAAATTTTATTTATTATGTAGTCTATCAATTCAATGAGGCATTTATTTCGGATGACTCTTCATAAGTTAAAAATTCTGAGTTAAATTATCGGTAAAAAAAACCAATGATCATTTTATCAGCTAGAAGTTCCTAGTTTCATTACTGTGTTACCTTGAAATGATATGGATGTGATTGATCCGGTCAATAAGTAAGTGATTGTTGATCCAAATAAAAATCCAAAAATAACCATTTGGGTTTTGAAGAAGTAGTGACCCAGAAGACAAACAAAGAGTCCTATAATTGAAATTACTACGAAAAATGCCTTCAAGTGTACAGGAGCTTAAAAATACAAACAAATTGAATAAATGAACATTGTTTAATACTAAGATATTCATATTTCATTGAAAAATGGTCCAGATTTTATTTCACAATATTATGTTTACACGGTCATAGTGTATTTATTACTTGAATATTGATAAATAAAAATATTGACACATATAAACTATAAAACAATGTGTGAAATTTAGATAAAACTTGAGTCATAATTGCTGTTCAAAAAGCAAATAGCAATCAGGAAAAAATATCAGATACAATGAAAAACATTATTTCAACAAATTGACTGTCATAAATGATGATGCGAGAAAACAAAATAAAATCATCTAAAACATACGTTCACACGATTCTTTATCAGAACATCCATAAGTGTGAGATGGGACATATGCAGAACTAAAATTTTTATTCGTTGATATGACAGCATATATTGATCCGGTTCCGCGATATAAACTGAAAACTCTACGCATCTGAGCATATCCATATGTTTTTGGAACCTTGAAAATATTTGGAAGACAAAATTCAATAGAAAATAATAAAATATAATAAATATAAAAATGCAACTGCAGTAGTTGAGATAGTTCATTTTGATCTGCCTTTACAGTGTATGATATGGACAAACTATTATAGGGCAGAATGATACAAAAAACATTAGGTAGAGAGCACAGACAAAATGTCGTGAAAGCAAAATGATAAAAACATATGAGAATGAAACATCATATGCCATTAATTTTCGAAAATTTTGAATCAAAATATCTATACTATATCTGTTATACAGTTTTTATTCAAAAATTTTAGCATAACAAGTGTTTTGCTTCTAAGATTAATTTATTATAAAAATTATAAGATTTTTTTTTTTGATTATGGAATATAGAAATTAGGGTTCAGGAACGGGCGATAAGGAAACCACTGAATTTATCAATATAAATATAAAAATATATGAAAATTTCAGAAAACATGGCGGGCACTGCAAATGCAACATTGAATTAATATTAATAATGAATTATCATTTAAGTTATTCAGTATCTTCCCTCCTTTTCTTTGATTGATTTGAAAAACTTAAGACGAAACAGTTTATTAAAAAATCTTAAAATATTAAAACAAATGATTTAAAATATAAAATTAATGTCAACTACAAAATAAGTATAATCAAACTTATCTTTGTAGCTTATTATTCAATTGTTTGTCTATGAAAATATTATCATCATCAACAATCACATGTTTTCTCACTCTAAAAGTTTATTTAAAAGCAGACAAGTACAAGTGTCTTACTGAGAAGGTGAGAAAAAAAAACATAAGAAAAATAAGTACTTTCTTACCTTTCGGCCAAATTCCAATATACGCTCAACTGTGAGCATTTTTTTCAGTCCATTGAAGTATTCATCGCTGGAATTGTTGGTCTCAGTCAAAAAAAGATGGTAAAAATCATGTGTCAGGTCTTTAGATGCTATGTCACATTCTGCTTTAGAGTTTACCCTAGCAGGTGCGGCTTCTAATGTAATCGTTTCAGGGTTGAGCCCGACATGAAGAAATGGGGCATCTAATACGTTAAATTCCATGTTGCAACCACCAGGTATTGGAGCTAGTGAAGTGGAATTATGTTCAGAAAATATTTTATTGGGATGTCTGATAAATATATATTCAAATCATAATTTCAAGAGATATAATAAAAAACAAATTAAATATAAATAAGCTAACTAGTGACATTCATTCATTATGCAGGTAAATGCAAACTTGGGTGCACATGAAATTTGATTAATTCTTTATTATGCTTTTAAATAGTAAGAAAAATATAACAAATTAATTAGTGATCATAAATTAGCATAAAATAAAAAATGAGGTTATGTAGGGTTGCTAGAACAATGATTTTAAGTAGCTTATTGATCAAACTCTAGAGACTGAAAATAATATTATTTTTACCACTTCCTGTATACGCATGTATCGATATGTAAACAATAACGCTGCTATTGTCATTGAAATTTGAAATATAAAACGTCTTCGGAGTGGGAGGTTCGTAAATGAGACCCAGATTAGTTCCATTGACATGCTTTTTTATATCCAATATAGGTGAATAAGAAGCTGTGATATTGTATTGAAAGGCATGAGCCTGCATGACCAAAAATGCAATTTTCGCAGAAACATTTTCAACATTCAATGTCAATGATGATAAAGGCTCCAGCGTTTTTGTGTAATAATAGACTTCAGAGTTGGTTGGCATCGGAACAATGCCTTTAAGTGATATAGTTATCGCTTCATCTGTAATATTTAATAAAAATAGAAACAAACATCATTGCAATTCATAAGCATCCATTGTTTTCGAGTGATATGATTACTCACTAGTCAGCTCGCCACCATTGATAACATTGCACAAAAATTGTAGGATTACACAATAAGACAACACGCGGACATCAGCAATATAGAATCTTTTTCGCGAACCCATTTTTGTACACAACACCTATTGAGAAATGTAAATACACGCACAATTCACAAGAGCAGATATAATGACAGATATATTGTCATATTTACTTTGTACTACTAACAGCTGATGGTACGCAAAAATAACTGAACCATTTTCGGTTCACTAGCGACATGTGTCAAACTTCATAGTAAATCGATATCTGGGATTCAAAAATGTAGTGAAATGTCTGTAAAAATATTTTTACGGAAACTTTGATACACGAAAAACAACTAAAATTGAGCGCGAAATATTTGACTCATAAGAAGATATATAAAAAATAATCTTTACAGCAATTCATAAAAATAAAAAGAAATTTAAGAAATCGCGAACAACTGCTATCTTCACACTAATGCAAATATTGAATTGTTAGTTTGAAAAATGTCGACAGAGCGCGCCTCAGTAGTAACATGGCGGTAACGATCGATTAAGTAGTAGTGTAGTGAGAATGTTTTAGGTTTATGATGAATATTGTTATTTCCGTGTAGTGATAAAATTTAAATGGGCCATGGGAAAAGACCAAGAATTATTGGAAGCGGCTCGAAACGGGAATGTGTCGGTAGTGGAGAAAATACTTAATCAACGAGCCAAAAGGAGTGGTCCTTTAGCCAGGTGGGTGTATCAATCTATTGAATCGTCCCAGACACTTGTTATTATTCATGTTTTCCATGAATTTGTGTTTATTTTAGATTAAAGAAAATATCCCGTATTTTTACAATTTAATTTTACTCAATTTCAATATCGTAGTATGTTTCATTATACTAGTCTAAATCTATAAACACCAAAAAACATTTATTCATTTTTCATCTGACAATCGATTCTTATCAGGCCTTATCTTTAAATTAAAATATGTAAGCTATGAGCCGCGATGTACAGTTTAAATTATAAAAAAGAAGGGCCTTAATAGCACATAAAAACATAACTCATGGACAATAATCCACCAATATACAATCATAATATTTAGATTGGTCTACATATCTAGGCAAATATTTATTTTTTGGGTGTCACTAGATTTATTGACGTTTTATGTACCGTACCTACCTGTTTTCTTCAAACGTCAAAATTTCAGGGGTTGTCAACATTTAAGCAAGCGGTTTTGTGTTTCTCTTACATTTTTTTGTTATACACTTATGTAAGAAGGATATTTTTTTATCTTTGCCAAAAACTTAATTTGGTGGTACCTTCTTACTACCTATTTATTATCAGTAATAAAAAATTACGAACCGTGCATAAAGTCGTGTATAAATTTTTATGGCTATTGTAACTTATGAAACTTGTTTTTAATGTTCATTTTTATTTGTATAAAAATCGATAAAGACTCACGAAAGCTTTTGCCATACATAATTGAAATTTATTTTATAGCGAATTAAACGTCTCGTTTATTTTTTTCAAATTTGGGCTCATGCAACTCATCAAATTATTAATTTATTTTATTATTTTAAAAATGCGATATCTATATTGTAGAAAGTCAATACATATTTAACCTTGGAAGCATTTTATACAGTATCTTGTTATAACCTTATCATTTATCATTATTAATTAACTAAGGATAATTATGTTAAATTGCATGTTATATCTATATTTTTGCCACCTCCTCTTACATTTTTTCATTCTGGCGAGATAAGTCAACGAGTTCAAATCTAAAAAAAAAATATTTCCATTTATTTAAAATTTAATCTCTACTTAATTTATATAAATAAACTAAAACTATTTTTTTTATTTAAATTAAGAGCACACACAAAATTACCATTAATTACATAATGAAACCTGTCTATAAATGAATTCTTAAGCTAAACGATTTTGCATTTTTATTGTTTTTTTTTTCAAAATTATTTATTGCGTCATTATCCCTTTTTACAGAGTGCCACGTTCAGAAGGTCTAAAATAAATTATGTTTGAAAATGTATATTTAGCATTAGCAAAATTCTACTTGTATATGAGAAAATCTATGTAATATATGTTGGTAATAGCAAAACCTCTGCATAAAGATTATCATACATTGAAACATATTTAGAATATTGCAGATGAAATACCAATAGAAAAAACTATTAAATAACTGTGCGTGACAGGATGTATTTGCAATTAAGGATTTGTTACCTTAAGTTCATTTTTTTATTTAACGTCCTGTGCAATTATGCGAAGGTAACAAAAATTCTAAACATACATTAATCTGCACGTATTTTCAAACACATTGAAATTGCGATTTGCACCACGATTCTTAACGGGATTTTCTGGGTATACCAACATGATGTAATTTTTGATTGGCGGCGATTGTACGAAGTACTTAATTATTTTTGGATCTTTGGAAGTTGAAAAAAGAAAGCTTTGTTTTTCAATCAAAAAATATAGATTTTACTGTTTTGTATTTCGAAAATTAGTTTCCTTAATATTAGATTGGGTATAAATTCCACCAAGAACGCCGAAATCTTAAATCCATAGATATGTTTGCACAGTGTATCGGTTCGAACTTATTTGTATGACTCATTTTTAAGCCTTCCTAAATCCTGTTTCGCTAGTTATGAAAATTGTTCATTGAAATAAATCCTTCATATTATAGAAGAAAATTTTTTGGTATACTTAGTGGATATTTTTTAATCCAATTCAGTTGCACAACGTAACCACTGAGATGGGAATGCACTCAGATGCACTTGAACAAATCTGATGCAGCAGCCTGCTTCACTCCATTTATTATTTTCCCACTCGCGATACACGCTGCACTTTCGTTAAAATGCATCGACCTGCGCTACTTCGTTCTTTGACCCTTCACCTGAATATATTTAGAGCGAACATTTATTTAAATGTATTTAATTCCAATCACAGAATTCGTTTATTAAACAGTATTAAAACATCAACAATTTTTTTATATTCCAATATTTTTTCCTCTAACATTCGTATTATAAGATGATTCATAATTAAAGATTTTATAAATATTATAGTTTATGGTTATTTACTGCTGCAAAATACTTTTTTATGATCATATGATATCCAGGTAATTAAAATACATATATGATATTGAATGTACTTATGGCAGATACCAGGGTTGACATTTATGGTTTTGAAACCACATCTTAGTTGACCGCGAAATTCTATATTGTTTTACAATATACAATTTTTGCTGCCATAAATGGCTTTTGTTTCAAATGTCACGTTGTTTTTTATCAATGTCATCGCTGTCTTTACACCACACTTGTTCAGTAAAATGCAATTGTGTTGTCTTTATCCTGAATACTATCGATAATAAGTGAATAATTCGAAATTTTTCATTTACTTTCAATATACATTTTCATTTGTTTTATAAGTAAGGATAATGAACGCGAATTGTCTCATTTGAAATATACGAAAATTTTCTGATCGTGAAATAATAATTAGCATTATGATACATGTTTGATTTGATTAATCGCAATTGATATTAGTTATAGATACCGTGAAAACGCAAAATTGGGTCTAATTATATTTTAGTCATTTCATTTCATGGGATATTAGAGTAGGTTTATTTATGTTTTATCTTCCTATCGTTTACGTCGAAATACAAGTTGCAGTGACGATTTAATTGAAGTTAATTTGAAGTTTTTTATTATATTTTCAAATAACCTTATTATTATTTTTAAAAATCTAATTTATATTTTATAATATTTGCTGTTGTCAGTGCGGCATATGGCAAATATCACATCAGCTAGCTTCGTATATTACACTTCTGTGTAGTTCATCAATTCGTCTTCGCTATTATTGTTTTTTGCAAAAAAATCCTAAATTACCAAGAATATCTTTTGATGTGTTGATGGTCACTTCTTGGTGAAAAGGCATGATATTTTAAATAATAAAACACATTATTAGTACTTATTTCTACAGTATATTATATTATCAGGACTGGTTTCGCTCATTGCGAGCGTTATCAACTGATAATTTTACTATTTTAAATACCAAAAAGATTATTAGTTAATCACTCTTACGATGTATCAATATAAAATACCATATTTCAGTTTTTTTTAAATTAAGGTTAAGATATTTAATCATGTAATACAGTACATTTTCTCTTTTAAAACAGTTAATTAATGTGAATTAAGTTTACAATCATAGTTTTCACATTGACATAAGCAATTTTATGTGCTAGTATCGCTAATTTACAAAATGTAAATTTAATTTTTGAATATTTTTTTATTCTTTCATCATCTCCGATGTATATTGAGCATCGATAAAAATTATCCACAGTAAAAAAATCTTCAATATTAAATGTGATATTCAAAAAATTGTTGATGTATATTTTTGGGACAACCCTACAGTACCTATCCAATTGCATTAAATACAACAAAAAAAATACCCTGGGTATTTGATTAATGAATTAATTTATTTAACATATTAAACAACAGTAAGTAAATATCATATGAGAACACGTTTAGTTCCTCAGTTGGCCGTCTTATATATAATTCAAAATACAAAATTTGGAGGAAGCAGATAGTTTTTTTTATTTGAAAATCGGTATGACAGGATATTATAATACCATTGTTTCGTTAATATTTTTTATGCTTATGTTAATTATTTCCGAGAATAGAAATATAATGTCGTCTTCTTCATAAAACTGATTCTCTTCTTTGTTAAATGTGATGAGTAACATTTAGCAGTACTGAAAATAGCTTGACCGTTTTTTGTGGCGATTTTCCCGTATATTTGTTTAACTTGCTGGCTCTCACTCGGGGCAAGCAAATAACATATGATTGTCCTGTTTATTATGTCGCCATTCACATGAAACATGATCGTCGAGTTCATTTTTTGTGATAACCGTTCATAAATGACAAAGTGATAACAGTATCACTGTGGAAATCATTACACGCCTGTCATATATGATAATAGTATTTTTTCCTTAGCGGGATATAAATCTTTTTTGTCGTCAATCGATTGAATTACTTGTAGTTTCCGAGTGTGATAATAAAAAAAGTCAACTTCCGAGATTAAAATTTATTGCAATTAATCAAACTATCACAGACTTACATATTACCAAAACATTACTTCGTTTGAATTGTTGAAGCTTTGTACGATTCTACATGTCTTGTCACTAACGATCCGGGTTTCGCCTTTCAGTCATTATATCAATGCAACAGAACTGATGATTTCGTCAGTTCTATTGAAACCCATGTCGTTACTCACAAGGAATCGTACAAAGTTTCAACAATTAAAATTTGATTTTGAAATTCAATCAAACTGTTTTATCCTTATATCCTAATTCTTGGTACTTTTACACCTACCACTCATACAGGTGCGGGTATTATATTATATTATCCTATGGGTGATAAAAATACTCATATTTCCCTCCATTAACACTAAATTCGATTTCGTGTTTTCGTCAACGCGTCAACAGTAATTGTCCTCGGTGACAGTTATTTAATTCGACCCGTATAAAAAAAGCTTTTCGAATATACAGGAAAAGGTTGACTAGTCACCATCCGCCGATTTTCTTCAATTTAAATGTTAATAGCAATACAGTAAAACTTTGTTATAATGGACTATTGCGAACGAGGAGGTTTCGATTGCAGCCGTAATTCCTTTATCTAATTATCTACGTTTTCAGCATAAACGCGACACACTTTCTTTTGTATAACTATTTATATGTGATCTATATTATTTTATGTTTTTACATATTTTAAGGCACGAAAATGAAGATGTGATGGTGTTTGTAAGTAAATTAAATTCATGTGACCGATCGTGGCTAAGTGCACGCGAAATCATCAAACGTTTTTCGAATTTCTAATGTTTATGGAATTTCGCGTGCTCTAAACTAAATCATCGAATGTCACGCGTCAAAACTGCTGTAGTTATTAAAATCACATGATAAACATTCGCAGAACACGAATTGTAGTATTTTTAATATTGTACATCATTAGCACGAAGATTTATTATAATTTTCACAATTCAAATCAAAATTTTGTCCATCAGATTCTGTTATATTTAGATATAGATTTGACCTTAAATAATAGACATAACATTAATCATATAATATCAACATAAACGAATCTGAGATTCAAATGTTATTCTTCGATGCAATACTTAATTGCTTACGTCCCCTTTGACATTTCGTTTGCAATGTGATGAATCTAACCTAAATTTAGTTTATTGTCCGTCCAAGTAATGATCAACAATAATTTATGCGGCGTTCAAATTAGGCATTATCTGGCTTACCAATCGCTCTAGCCGTCTCATAATATGAAGGAAGCCGTGAAGTACTGCATCCAGTAGCCTCTTTTAGACCACCACTTATCTGTTTAAGCTATTAAGAACATTAGATCATCGGGATGAACTACTTACCAAGAATCTACTTCTAGCCAGGGCTATCAAAAAAATCAGCAATTATCATAAATTTACACAGAACATAAAAACTTAAACTAACATCATACACAGATATTGTCAGATTAGCTTGCAAAATACGTTTCGATTACGGGAAAAACTCCATATGTATTCAACCATTTTTTTTATGGATATCCATGATTTTTTTTCTGGAACGTAAACGAAAATATTTATTATATAAAACAGGCAGTTATATTTTATTTAACAATTATTTTTAATTTGATGTAGTACAAATATTCCTCAAATATTCCTCAACACACGGCTTCATAAAAATAATCATAATAAGTCATAAAAGAAACTCGGCTGTATTTTTAATTTTCTTTTTTTTTATATATATAAAATATGCAACGCTAAGCAAATTTTCAAAACACTTCATATGTTTATCAGAACCTTCAAAAGAGAAGCTGTCATAAATTGTTCACGAGTTCATTATTTCGAATTTGAAAAATCTCATAAGCCCTCCGACAGAGGGGTGGTCCCTTGAACGGTTGATTTTTCTTAATTTTATTGTCGAACTCATAAAAGCTTCGGGAGATCTAAGGTTATAAAATGTTCATTTGACATTGAAATACCGAATTTCTTGTATCTAATGTCATTTTAAGGTGTTGCAGTAATATTCCATATAGATTTATTTATTGAACCATCGTCTTCGAAAAAATTTCATTAATCGGAATCCTTACTACTAAACTACAATTTACTTATTTATGCTAAAATTTTATCATTGAGTTAAAGCTACTTTTAGAAATTCGCAAATCAAAATTTATAATCTATCTAATTCACATTGTGAATGCGACTATGATTTGTAATTCGAAAATAATTAGATTGAAGATTGTTATCAAAATATAAAATCCCCTGACATACGATAACTCAAAATTTCTTAAAACCAAAAAAAAATACATTATTTTGCAATAAATTTTTAAGTCGATAATTTGTCATATGACCACACACAACATAAGGTATAGCGCTCTTAAGAATTGATAATTTCTCATTTTGACTTAATATTCGCCGAAAGAAATATTTCACATACCTTTTTCTCATCGTGCGTTCTAACTAATGATTATTGCAAAATAAAGTATTTTATGCGGCCTTAGTTTTAGTTGTCAATTCCCCACAGATCGCTGAAATAATATACTCATGAGGAACTCTCGATAAAACTGTTATATTGTTGAAACTAGGGTGAATTGCACAATAGCAGTTTTGGGAATCCAATATTTTCGTAGTCTTGATCATTTTTATGACCGCCTCCTTTTTTTAATTGAAGAGTTTATTTTTCTTTCGCGTCCGGTGCACGCAAGATTGAGGAGTGTGGATTGGTCGCGTGCGTGGAATTGCGTACCCCAGTGGGCCGACTATTTTTTATCACACCACGTGGGTATTTAATGTGATTAAAATTAGGTAATTGTATGCATATATTATCTATGTGTACTAATTGCCGGCTATCACAATTTTCCCTGAAGTACTTTATTTATTCTATGTATTTTTGTATTATGTTTGGTTTCAAAATATTTAACGCTGCTGGGAGTTCAATTGATGATTACGCATTGTAAATGGTGTTAATTATTGAATTCGAAAAGAGCATTTGTTCTCATGAAGTATGTTGTATAAAATATTTCATATTTGATGCTGTATATCATCATATTTTAGCAGTTTTCATAATAAATGTATCTGCACGATAAGAATCGTAACGTGGGTAATGGGTAGTTAATAATGTACTACACAAAAATCGAACTAAGAAAAATTATGAAAAAATTCTTTTTGCTTCAAAGCTTCAGGCTTGTTTAATATTGTAAAAATAAAAAAAAATGTGTATTATGGTTGAAGTAATTCAATAAGTAAGAGTGATTTCGAAGTAATGTATTATATTTTTAATTACAATAATCAGATATATGAAATTGAAAAATGACAGTCGTCCTTTGATTGTTATTAAAATTACTATAAAGAAACAGAATTTTTTGCAGTAACATTTTTATGACACTGAACAGACGATACGTGTGAGATAAATATTCATGTACTTGGTTAATGGTTTTAAATTATAAGTGCATTCATTCAGTTTAATAAAAACTATAATTTTATTTTTAAACGATAAACCTTTTCCACTTTATTTGTACTATTTTTTTATTATAACACGTAGCTGTTAGTTAAATCTCTGTGTCATATTTAACAGCAACAAGTATTTTTTTAATTATCAAAATATAACATTTATAAACATTAATATTTTGTTCAATAAACAAAACTGAAGTAGTATTAAGTATTTGCCATTATCAGTTAAAAATGTTTTCTTAATTAAGTATTTAGAAAATAATCTAATAATTGACGCGGTGACGAGCTCTCCCAATGGGATTACGGAAACCGTATGTTTTTAAAAATAAATGCTAATTTATTATATTATTGCGCTTATGACGTTTGCTCTAAAAATCTTACATTGATATTTACCTGTATCGATCTGATCGCTGGTGTAAAGCTCTTATGTGAATGCGTACATTATAATTATGATTATATGATATTATATCAGAAATTTTATTTGAAAGAAGATTCTAGCGTGATAGCTTTTCCGTTCCTTTGTATAATTCTATTCCTATTATATCATTGAAATAGCTGGCGAGCGGCAGATAAGGATGTTTGTCATCCTGTCCAGGTTAGTGCAATTAGATTTGTGCGAAACAACGCGATTTGAATAATGATAAGTGTTAATGCAATTTAACTGTGTATTTCGGACAGAATCGTTGCGTCACGGAAACATCCTATTTTGTATTGTGTGAATCGAAAACAATTATTTTTCGAAGTCGACATAATAGTCATCATGGTCAGTTTATATAATAATAACTACTTTGACTTAAATAATTAAAAATATTTAATAAATTCTCAATAAGTCATACGAAGTATACCTCGTAAATAAAAACGTATGTATGTCTTTTTTAATGTAATATTTTTTCTACAACTAAAAATATAACTGGCTTTCTCTGTAAATTAAATTTGAAACTACTCTTTCGTTACCTATAATAAAAATATTTTTTTCACTTTTCTTAGTTGGATTTTTTTGTAGATGTATCGCTATGACACTGACCTTCCGATTTGTAGCCGTATTATGAGTGTCAGGTCACTAATTTAATTTATATAATTTGTAGACAAAAATAACTGTCCGCTATTCTAATGTGACGATTTACATATAATTAAAAAATAAATGTGCACTTTTACGAGACAAATTCTATGGAGCTAGAAACATATTATATTATAAAAAAATTTTTGAACGCTATCGTTTTTTTTTTTTAATATGTAAGGGGCGCTGCTGGAATCCAGTCATCGGTTGAAACTTTTGTACAATATAATTGATGAAGACACAATATTTTTTGGCGATGGTTTATTCGGCTCCTTCTGTAATAATTTTGATTGGCAATTTGTATATAAAATTATTATTTGTCATGTTTCGATGACTTAAATGTGGGTGAAAATACACTTTATTTTTTCAGCATTTCACTCTCAAAAACATATGAAGAATCAGTTTTTCATATGTTTTTAATATCAGTTGATATTTTGTTTTCGTTATTACTGAAGTAAGGAGGCTAAATGAAGAAACTGATCGTTAAAAAAATCAATCGAACTGAAATTTAAGTTATTATTAAGATTTAACTTGCCAAAAACATTTTACCTACACTCCAGTTTTTGTCAGTTCACATTCTTGGGTTACGGTATCAAGTCCGTTGATATATGATACGAGCAAGCAAATGAAAAGTCAATCCTCGAATAACAACGCCATCTATGTGTGAAAAGTTGTCGAAATTGAATAATTGATCGCGTTACTCTCGGGAAATATAATATATACACAACGTCCCAAAATTAAAAAAATATATATATTAATTTGTATTAACCGATCGTTCATTTTCAAAGTTTGACAGAAATATATTTTTCGGCGCTTCTTTTGATATGGGTATTTATTACCAGAAGTATTTTCAGATTTATATTGATTGAGGTCCTAGCCATAGGGTTTGCGTTTTTCCTTTTTTATTAATTACTCTTCTATATAACTGATGCAATCAGCTTATTGCGTGTCAGTTCTGTTGTACCCGTGTGATAGAATGACTGAAGATGGTGAAAGACCAAACATGCGGAATCATATAAAGTTTCAATAATATTAATTCGATTTTAAGATAACATTAAAATGATATTATAAATTTATTACTTCAAATCTTCCTTTTATTTAAATTTAATATTTCTTTAATTGATAACTATTAAAAATCTAATAGTACGATACTAATATTAGCTATTATTACTATAACCGGCACACTTTGAGAATATTCTTCAGAAACTCTTCGTTCGCACCTGTTTAGCAGGTTTAAATCAAGGTAGACATATGTGTCAGTGTGGTGGTTAGATGTCACTTGTCTTGAATGATTTATTTTTATATTTTTAATTCACGACAAAATAACCTATATTTGTCATCTCCTCGGCAAGTGACAAATGCCTGACAAATGACAATTTAATTCTGATTGTATTTCCCGTAATTCATTTGTTTTCCCAATCATTCTGTCACTGCCAAAGCATTGTTCAGAATTAAAAAGCAAGAGACGTACTGTTTTAATATATTATTCAGAAAATCTACTTTCACTAAAGTCGTACGTATGTTGTTAAAATGCGAACATGTCATCTTAGATGAATTCTTCCTTATCTGTGCAATACACTCATTGCGATTAGAATGCAACTTACATAAAACGGGTTCTTATAAAAGGAGGTCAACTGCCAATAAACCTAATCTACAAACGAAACTGCTCATCAAGGGCGTGGTATTTCGCTGTTTATGGTTGCGAAGGGTTTCCACTTATAATTAACACGATGGTTAGTAGAAACTGGTTAAACGATAAAAAATAAGCAGTTCAATCTGAACGCAGGAATTTCGATAATTATTTTGATATCTCGTTTGTTGGTATTTTGAGTCATTTATAATATTTTTAGCGGAGAATAAAAGCAAGTCAAGTAATAAACTGTCAACCATTTGGATAATCTAACTCTCTATATCAAAGCATGGGGCACGCCCTATGGTACATATTAATGCAGCGGTACGCACCACTGGGCGAAACCAATCCTGGGCTATCCTATTTAAACATGAAAAATATTATTATTGAAAGAGCACCGTAGTAAAAATATTTTTCCATTTGTTTATTTATATTTCATAAGACAGTCTGCATATATCTGCGATTGGCTTCTTGCAATTGATTTATTTGAAAATGCAGTTTTTTTTTTTTTTTTTTAATGTTTTGGGTTGGCAACTAAGTAATTGCGGATTTCACTCAGATGTCTTCAGTTGAATTTCTAGGTTTGCGACGTAGTCCAAATGTAAACACATTTTGTTGTTGGATAGTTGACAATTCAGCTGTCAATCAGTAATAAAAGTTTTTTGATCGGTTGCGTAGTTTTCGTTTGGCGTTCGTTGAAAAATGGAAAATCAAAAGGAACATTTTCGTCATATTTTGCTTTTTTATTTCCGCAAAGGGAAAAACGCATCGCAAGCTCACAAAAAGTTATGTGCTGTTTATGGTGACGAAGCCCTAAAAGAACGGCAGTGTCACATTGGTTTGCCAAATTTCGTTCTGGTGATTTTTCACTCAAAGATGAACAATGCTCTGGTCGTCCAGTTGAAGTTGATGACGACCTAATCAAAGCAATCATCGATTCGGATCGTCACAGTACAACACGTGAGATCGCAGAGAAGCTTCATGTATCACATACATGTATTGAAAATCACTTAAAACAACTTGGCTATGTTCAAAAACTCGATACATGGGCCCCTCATGAATTGAAAGAAAAGGCATTTAACGCAACGCATTAACAGCTTCGATTTGCTAAAGAAACATAATGAAAATGATCCATTTTTAAAACGACTGATAACTGGCGATGATAAATGGGTTGTTTACAACAATATCATGCGGAAAAGATCGTGGAGCAGGTCACATGAACCAGCTCAAACAACATCAAAAGCTGATATTCATCAAAAGAAGGTTTTGTAATCAGTTTGGTGGGATTATAAAGAATTGTCTACTTTGAACTCTTACCACCCAACCGAACGATCAATTGTGATGTCTACATTGAACAACTAACGAAATCAAACAATGCAGTTGAAGAAAAGCGGCCCGAATTGACAAATCGAAAAAGTGTCGTATTCCACCATGACAATGCAAGGCCACACACATCTTTGGCCACTCAGCAAAAATTATTGGAGCTTGGTTGGGATGTTTTACCACATCCACCATACAGTCCTGACCTTGAACCGTCTGATTACTTTTTGTTTCGATCTTTACAAAACTCCTTGAATGGTAAAAAGTTCAATAATGATGATGATGTCAAATCGTACTTGATTCAGTTTTTTGCTAATAAAAACCAGAAGTTTTATGAACATGGGATTATGATGCTTCCTGAAAGATGGCAAAAAGTCATTGATCAAAATGGGCAATACATTACAGAATAAAGTTATTATAGTACCATAAAAAATTGTCTTTGATTCTCTAAAAATAAATCCGCAATTACTTAGTTGCCAACCTGTTATATCTAACCAATTCGTCGAACAGATCGGATTATTTCTACACTTCGGAAATAATTGTTAATTAAATTTATTCGAATATAAAATACATACTGTAATTCAAAGATTCGTAATCGATTCGAATTGAGAAATCCTTGAACCACTACTGGTAGAAAGACTTTAAAAAAGATTAAAATAATATTTTTATATCTCCGAAGCGTCAAATACCACGTTTTATATTCTTACTAAAATATTGTGTTGCCATTTCACACACGGGAACCTTCTATAAGTCTCGTATTGGGTGGTCGACACAATATAATAGTTAATCGATATATTTTGAATTATTCATAAAATATTCCGTACGCGCGATATAACCGTTAATAATTAATGACAGGAAATAGACAAAATGTCACTAACAAACCGATCTCCAAACTTTACCTAGTATCGACCGTAGAAGTTGGTCACGTGAAAGGTGTTGACTGTCAATTCTTGTTGGAAGACATTGTATTTTTAAGATATATTGCTCTGCTTTCTCTTTTCGGTTAATTTGATTTATTTGCTTTGTAGTTTTAATAGACTTCGTAGTATTCATGGGTCCTGTGGCGCAACGGATAACGCGTCTGACTACGGATCAGAAGATTCCAGGTTCGAATCCTGGCAGGATCGAAATTTTTGTGTTATTAAAAATAGTTTGGAATTGCAGATGAAAAGCAATTTTTCTATAAATAAATAGAAAAAATATTTTTTATTTATTTACAAAGTTAGAATATAATTGCGTCTTTCAAATAATATAACAATATTCGTATTGACTGTAATGTCATCTGGGGACAAACTATACAATTAATTTATCGATAATATAATGCATTGCGTAATGGCTTGAATTATTTTTTATTTGTAATGGTGCACCAGATAAATGTTATTTAATAAATAAATAATATTATGATAAGTCGGCGTGTAAAGTAAATATACGAAAAGTCAGGCTGTGGCTCATTAATCATCGACACTGTCTGATTTTCACTACACATATACTTTAGTCACTCCCTGGATTTGATGAGTTTCTCATAAATTTCACTCCATTTTCGTCGAAATTTTATCGATTGTGCTATATTTAGAGCTTCTGTGAGTCGTATGTTTACGTACATATTTGTTTCCAAAAATATAATATTCAAAAAGAAAAAATATTCATGAAGATTTCCTTCATGTATAGTATTGCTTCTTAATCCTCTGATTTTTCATTTGGTGTCTTATTTTATTCATATACTCTAATTCCTTTATTTGATAAATTTTATCAATTCAAAATTTTTCATTGTGGGAAATATTGAATCATACCAAAGTATGTCGAACGAAACTCATTTTTTTTTATTTTCATTCGGTGTTTGTTGATGCATTTGTTTTAATTGAAACAGATCGGATTCCAAGGCTCATATTTACATCGAGCGCCTAACTCGCGAAAGTAAATGGTGGTCAAGTACATTGACTAAATGATTATGTACCTCAAATAGAAATTTAAGGAAGGAATGTTAAACCGCTATATATAGTACAATATGTTATATGGTTATCCACTTTTTTTCATTCAACTGAGTGAAAGTCTTCTCCAATTGTTTTTGTTACCATTTTAATCGATGATACCAAAAATGAATCCTAGTTTTAAAAAAATCATTGTAATATTGTTAAATTATATTGCTGATTATTTCTAAAGGGAGACGAAAACCAAAATTAGTAGGATCTAGTAAGGATTCATATGTACTATTTATATCACAAAAATTATTTTTATATGTGTTCCTACATTATTGTTCCTATGTGATACTTGTGATTGCTACGATGGCAATGTTTTTCCTAGGATGTTAAATATATTTCTGTATGCAAACAAAATAGCAGCTATTGATTCTTCTTTGAGTAAAACATTTTTTTACCTGGTAAATGATTTATGCTCACCGTGACTTTAATTGTCTTCATAATTCTTATTTGTGATTATTTTATTTATTGTTGGCAGTCTGTTGAAATTGCTTAAAAACAAACTGTACTCATATGGTCTGAAAAAATTACACTTAGATATGTCGCAGTGTGTCGTTTCGTTCGCAAAATACCGCCATTTCATTATATGTAGTTTTAATCGATAGTGCTTAATGAAAACATTAGGCTTAAATTGAGCGTAATATTTTAACTGTTATTGTAACATATGGCTGCCCAAATGCTTTTCTAAAGAATTTACGAAAAATTTCCAACAGCGTAGAAGCAAATATTAAAAAAGAAGAAAATAGATTCACATTACTCACTTTGGTCCCAAGAGCAATTTGGCATACACGGCTCCCGCGGCGGCGATATTGTAAAACTTGCAATCACTTGAATGCGTCTTAGCGGAGCAATGTAAACGCACGTCATATTCGCTTACATTAGATTTAGAAAATAGCTATCTGTATCTGCAATTTTTGTCTTAATTATCTTGTATTAGTCGTGTGCAGTCGTGGCCGAGCGGTTAAGGCGTCTGACTAGAAATCAGATTCCCTCTGGGAGCGTAGGTTCGAATCCTACCGACTGCGAATTTTTTTAGAAGTTCAGTAATTATCTTGTCTAGGTTAACTAACCTTTTAAACACTTGATAATAATTTTATTTTCTTTTTTATTTATTTCAGTTTACGGCGCGGTCCCGGAGCAAATGTTCAAGATAGTAGCGGGTATACACCACTCCACCATGCAGCCCTTAACGGTCATAAGTAAGTAAAGTGGACATTGTAATTGATAATACCCACCCCCTGCAATGTTACTTGATATTAAATTAAAACGCTTATTTGTACCCTTATATTTTAATATATATTAAATTTTATATTTTTACTGCTCCACAAAAAAAAACCTTTTATTGACACAAAATGTATTAAATTTGATAATTTTATAAAACCTTTCATATTACACTTAATCATATTCCAAGATATGACAAATCGTTTTATTATCAGTTTGTCATTTGGTGGGCTTTTTTAATGACGTTTGATATCAATCAACAAGATTTAAATCTATATATATATATATATTTATAAATTTAACACGATAATATTCATGATAAATATTATACAATTTAACGACATGTTATGTATATGATTCCTCGTTATTTATTTTCTCCGCCATAACTCTTTGGCTGCTATGTTTTCAAAAATTTCAGTGAAAAATTATGCAAATATTTTTATATTGTTATTGTTTTAATTAAATTATGCCGACAGCGATGATCGTTGTTATCACAAACAACGATGTATATTTGATAAGCAATCAAAGAAATAATAGTTTGCTATAAAAAAAAGAACCCTTTTTGGATAAACATAATAAAAAACATTTACCTTATTCGACCAAATCATATAAGATCATTATTGTAATCTTTTTTTAAAAAAAACTAATTCAACTATTGACTCATACGAATCTGTTTATTTCACTTCAGTTTAAAATATCTTATTTAATAACATACGCATTATGACGCTTTTTAAAATGAAAACAAACTTAACCATTTTCATGCTGTGTTGCCTTTGTGCACACAACAACGAAAGCAATTTTATATTTTTATTTTTTTTCTTGGCGTGCAATGTTTCTTAATAGTTATAATACAATTCTTTTTGCTAGGGAAATTGTACGCTTATTACTTGAACACGAGGCGTCACCGAATGTTCCTGATGCCAAGGGATCTTCACCGCTACACCTGGCATCTTGGGCAGGTCACGTGGAAATCGTCAGACTACTCCTCATGCACGGACCTGCGCTCACCAACGTCAATGTTACGGTAATAATTTATTTTTCATTTTGCTCCGGTATTCGACTCGATTGAACTTAATTATAAATATATTCCAGTTGTAAACATTTTTTTCTTCATTCATATTTTTAATACCAGTAATTTTAATAAAATATTGTGAGTACCATATTTGTCCATTATTGAAATCACTATTTAATGTCTCATAATAAGTCGCAGTATTGGGGTTTCCGTCATCTATACTGAGGTTCATGATCAATTTGTATGGCGTACGAGATATGCAGGAAGCGTAAACGAATTTTATGCCTTTGGTTTGTTTGCATGTTGTAAAACTATTTTTTGTTCTTTATTTCCAATTGAGAATACTTAAAGCTTTGTAAAATTATAAAAGTTTTCATCGACACAAGTGTATGGGATGATTCTAACTATACGTATCCGTATATTAAATATCAGGAAATGCCTGCCCGCAAAATTCTACGGTTTTCCGTATGCATATTTAAATAATCGCAAAGCACCGGCTCCGAAACTTGATCTCGCCGACATTGTTTCGCTGACACTTTTGAATAGTTGGTGGCGACACCCGCTTAAAATTTTAATTAATGCCGTTATGAAACTTTTACCGCGCACGTCACTGTCAAACGCAGAGAGTTTTTAGCCATCCGCGGCACTCGAAGGGTTAAAATTCTGTCCCTTATAATTAAGACTACATCGGGGCGTGGAATATTTTGCGAATATAATTTGCATAATTAGATTTTCTCGGCCCTGTCTTTCGGCGACGGACATCTGTCCCACGTCAAAAGTTAGATTACAACTATTTTTTTTAATTTTATTTTTTACGCTAAAATATTTCAATCCGTAGTGAATACTTCATTAGTGAGATCTGTCAGCTCCGTCGTTCATATCAACTCGGTTGCATCTCTAGCGAAGTACAAAATATTCAAAGAATACGCATAGTCTTATGGCAAGGGAATCGAAATCAATTCCCAAACACTTTCAAAGACTCTTTATTTATATATTACTAGCGTGTTCCCGGCATGCGTTGCAACGCCACAAAAAAAAAGAAACCGCGACTTTATGTAAGCGCCACGTCGGAATCTCGCCTTCCGATTGGATAAGTCGGACTTGAGGCGAGGCCGGAGCCAATTAGAAGCGATAAGCTTAGGCTATGTTTTTCTTACCTAAATTTGACAGTGGCGGTCGTATGTGTTTTTATTTATTGGAGTGTTTTGGATACACAATGTTTTTTGTTTTACTATTTGGTGCGAACACAAATAAATCAGAAGGTTTTCCAACACGTAAGCAGGCCATATACAGTTGTCCATGTGGGAAGCATGGATTTTCTAAATTTAGTCCACACACTTGTAACAACTGTTCTTGTGCCTTATTGATGGTCATTGCAAAGGCGACTCGCACTGGAAACTACAGACGTTTAAATTCAAATGGCATATCTGTCGGAATCATTGGGATGCGTGGCAACATTACATCTTCTCCTTTGAATTTTCAATTTAAAATTGTAGCTTCAATAATTCATCATTTTTCTTACTGAAAGCCTGGTACCGTTGCAAAGTCGTGAGGAATTTATGTTTCGGAGAAGAATGATAGGGACGCCAATTTTCAATGCTAAAACATGCGGCGGCATGCCTGACAAATCAAGTGAATTCAAGAATTCTGCTGGATAATTGACGGCTTCGTCTTGATCCGTTATAGTATCGATAGACTTATACTTTGTTGCTTCTCCTGGTATTTCATTTAGTATGCTGAAATTGATTGCATTGACATCCTTGTTTTTGGCTGCTAATATAGCACGTGCATTGAGCCATTGATGATTTTTATGATTGTGTGCAATATTTGGAAAAACTTTGTGAATCAATTCGTCTATGGTTACGGTTATTTTACAGAAATTCGCTGGCAATGAGATACATTGTGTGGATTCCTCTATTGCCATTTTCCCATTTCCTATATCCAACAATTGTTTTACGAAACGTTCAATGGATGCATCATGTTGTAGTTGTACACGCATATTGGTCGTCAAAGTGAATCTATGTACGTATCGCCATAAAACGGATGAATTGAGACATGCATTAAGTTCATCGGCCATTGTTGAACGTGATATAACAGGTGGAGTTTGTCGAAAATCACCAGACAATAAAATGAGTGCGCCACCGAAAAGTTGCTCATTTCCTCTCAAATCTTTTAGTGTGCAATGAAGTGCTTCCGATGATTTTTTGTGTGCCATAGTACATTCATCGCATACAATGATTTTACATGATGTGAGTAGTTTGCCCGTTTAAGAATTTTTGTTGATATTGCATGTTGGTTTCGCAATTATTTACATATTCAATGGCAGTTTCGCTGAATGCGCTGTTCGGCCCTTTCCAAATGAGTTGCTGCTATTCCAGATGATGTGATTGCTAGTGCAATGTTTTTTCGTGATCGTGTGACTGCCAAAATGAGTGAAATGAGGAAGGTTTTACCTGTGCCTCCGAGTATATCTATGAAATAAAATCTACCATTTTGACTTGTAATTGCATCCACAATTGCTGTCATATACTATACGTTGATCTGAAACCAATTTCGGAAGATTCGTTTGAACAAATTTACCCAATTCGTTCACATCAAAGTGTGTTTCTCGTTGGAAATCACGATCACGTCAGTCGTTTTCAGATGGATTCAGCGCAGCCATTCCCAATTGTACCAATGATTTGTTAGCGATTACTAAACATATGTCCTCAATCAATAGCAATGCCTCATTATACACGTTTGGTGTGAATTGAACGTGTGGATTTTGAATGGTTTCACGCAAACTATGTAAAATATCTTCACTCATGTAGCCTTTGTATTTTTTCCAAAGATCTTTTGGATTGGATAGAAAGCAAATTGTTAATATTACTGCAAATAACGCATGTATTTGTTGTGGGTCAGCAGTATTCGATGAATCAGCTAGTGAATGTCCCAATGTGCATCGTTTTCTAAAAGATTTAATTCGAGGCAAGCTTCACGATAAATGAAACATATTCGACCGTTTACTGTTCTCAATTCTTGGAAGGATGTCGGTCCACGTATGTTGACTAACAGTAATCGCAAGTAAACACATTCTGCATTATTTGGTTGAACAGTGTACAGACGGCCTAATGTGTCGGTTGAATATAGATTGTAATGTCCTTCAACTGCTTTACTTTGTTTGCGCCGTTGAATTTTTTTCTGATGCATTCCATCTGTAGAATGTTGGCACTTCAGAGTAAGGTAGCGTCTTTGCAAACATATCATCCCTACACAATAAGAAAAATGCAGTTAACGTTGTTTGCTGTGGTGACAATGCTCTTACACGTGCATTTTCTGTTGTGAAGTACACTCGCTGTCCATTTTCAAGGTGAACTGCCAAATGAGTATCTGGTGGATGCCGTTCACGAATTAGAAATGATAAAATGCGCCATATTGCTTCATTGCTACTAATGTAGCGTCCCAGTTGATATTTGTTGATTTCATCGATAGATGCAGTAAAATTTCCCACTCCAAAAACTGCCGTATCGCTTCCTTTGTTGACATATTTACAAATGTATTTGATGGATTTCAATGAATTACAATACTCGACGTTGATGTGTGCTTTGTACGTTTTCGAGAGAAGCTGTGAATACGGTACAATCCAACGATTATCAACTTCAACCTCATTGTTTCGCCCTTTTCTTTCGTGCTTGAGTTGTACTCTGACCTATTCCTTTTCGTTTATGTGGCATAATTGATTTCACAGTGAATGTTACGTTTTGAAATTCACTTTTGAAAAATAAAAAAAATAAAAAAATTGATATATTGAATAAATTCTTTCTATGTCACACACGATTTATACGTAATATTTATTTCAATTCGTTCTGTCATGCGACATAAAACTAAAACAAAAAAAATCGGTAAAAAAATAGAACATTGAAATACTTTTTTCGAAAATCGAACTTTGTTTCAAAATATTCAGTACCTTACGTAAGTACCTACAGGTGAGTGAATGTGACAGATTTGCGTCGTTCTTGTTTTCGGCGTTGCTATGGATACAATGTGTCATAAATGGCCATTCTGTATTACAATAGTCTTGTATGAAAACATGTTTTTTGTAAATATTCAATTTTTTTTTGTAATCAAATCAAATTCTGAGTATCCTATCTTTTGCCCGGTAGTCTAAGCAATAATTTGACAAAGTTTTATCGCAAGTGGATTAGTGGTGTAGGAGTTTATAAAGGACAGACAGACAGACATTCATTTATATATATATAGATTATATATATTGTAAACGTTGATTATTTATTTTAACTTTCTACACACTACAGTGCACGCGACTTAGTCTTGAGAAATTTCTCATTCGACATTACTGGCAAAAATTTGAAACATTTATAACGTTCTTACACTGCAGAGTATATACACCTGTAAGAAGAGTTTAAAGCCGTAAATAATTGGCGTGTTTCTTCACTTTGAATAATAGGTTGTCTATTTCAGCTATTAGCTTTTCCTTTATAAGCTCTATGGCGTGTTTATTTTGTCTACAAATGTACATGTTTATAGATTGTTTTAATATAATTATAATTTGTAAATTGATAATATTTAATATCTACGTAGCTATCGTGTATACTTATCCTCGCATTCTTAAAAAAACTACAGCATTTTTCATCAAATTCATTTAAAGCTTAGTTACATAGCTTTTTTCTATTCCGTTATATTTGGTAAAAGACTCTTCCATATTCTATGACATAACTTGATAAAAAATGTACACAAAAATGTGTGTTATATGTCTCTTCTACCTAATTTGATTGTATGTAAAGTACCCAACCACAAGAAAACGTCTCCAAATTGTTATCTTATCAATGTGTAACATTGCTTTTGTCCTGCCGCAACATTCTTTTTCTGCTTGCCTTTGTCTTTACATATTTATTATTCATGGTTTTAAATTTCTTATGGCCCGGCAATCCTTTGCCAATCTATACAGCTAAGGGATTCTCGTGCCGTTCGTAAAAAAAGGTTGCCGTCCAAACCCCACTCCGAATTCGTCTGGCTATCCGATAAAATATACATCAGCGAACAGGGTTGGCCGATTTTATTTTTTGTGACCGAACGACGCACAGAGCGTCTTGAACGTTTTTAATAGATGAGGGATTATACATTTTGTTTCAGAAGATGTTAGAAGTTCATGATATTATGATAAAAAAAACAGCAATTATAATCATAACTAACTCTTCAATTACGTATATAATTAAATAAGTAGTACATTTTGTTCTATGAAAGCCTGTGAACTATTTGGAATAATGTTAAAAGCACTATTATATATATTTTTCTACGAATATTTTCCGTGAAAACGATCATAATTTCATGCAATAAAACAGTATACTAGACATTCATTTGAATATCAACAGTATGGTATTTAACTTAGAAATTATAACAAAGTATATATTGTCTATGAAAATATAAATTTTTCGAAAATTTCATTCATAATTTAAAAATATTAATGACTATCCAATAGTTACCTGTTAAGATAGAATAAAAATAATATATAGTTTAAATAAATTGTAAGCTTTCAATAAATACATAAATTAACCTGATGAAATAATATATAGTTATGTGTTACATAATTATTACTATTTTATGGTGATAGTTATTTAACTGTCATTAGGTAGAAAGAAAATAAGGATTTTTTATCATGATCGTTTGAATTGATTTACTTTAAATTAATCCAGTCGTTAAGCGAAACAGATACTATCTATCACGATCTCAAAAAGTTTGGCAGACGTAAGATTATTTATTTTTATTCATAAAAAATAATATAAAATTATTTTTTTCTTTTTTTTGTACACGAAAAAAACAACTTGTCGTAAATGCATCGTTTCACATTGTTCCGATTTGATGTTCTCAAGAAGTCATATTAACCATATCTATAGACTACACCGAATGATAGACAAGTAAGATATAAATCTCCCAATGTCATTTGTATTGATTCGGGAACATCCAAATACTTTCGTCACTCGATATGGCATTTCTTGTTACATTGAAATATAATAATGTCTTTGTATAGCATGTGATATTTTTTGCTTCTTTGATTTAAAATAATTAATGTAATACGTTCAGCTATCACATTGTCTTTATCAGGCTTCAGTTTTTGTGGTAATTTTCACCACGGCATAATTAGTTTCTAATGCGTAAATTCTATCGTGCTTTATTGATCGCCTTTCCGATGTTTGGAAGGTAACCGAAACGTGACGCGTAGTGAACGAACTTGCATCTTATTGTCTTTATTGTGTTGGTCGTTCTTTTGGTATTCAGAGTATTATAAGTAAAAAAAGTGGCCGATTATGACACCTGCTGTGTGAATGTGTGGCGGTCGTCCGTGGCCGAATGCTTTTCGATTGGAATCTAAACAGATTGGAAAAGGGGAGATAGGTGCTCCGTGAACAAATCCCGCCGGGCATTATTTTTGTCGCATCGTCCCGTCGGTTTTTCCGCAGGTTCTCCGGTGTGGTCTTTTTGCGAAGCAATTTCTCATACTGATTGTGGTTTTTTTTGCGTGACAATTCGTCTTAAAAACGAGACAATGCAGTTTGTAGCGTTTGATTCTGAGAACTCGCTCTGATTATTATATGCATCGATAATTAATTTAATTTAAATATTTACGCTTGCACTGTACAGTCAAAACCTCCCTCTTTCTTCTGTAGCGTACGTTATAGGTCAGTGGACTTCAAACTGGGTTCCGCGAGTAAAAATAAAAATTCGCGATTCAACATAAAAAAATGTAATTACGTAATTTCATTAGTATAGTAGCGTCAAACCAAAAAGTTTACCAGTGATAGCGGAGACGACATCATATCGATATATAATATCAACAAATTCGACGCTTTTACATGAAGTAGCTATTTATAACACATTGATCTTCTTTAGATATGTTTTTAATACCTACTTTTATGATCATTGGAAGGGGTTCCACGAATGAAATAATTCTTAAAGTTACGTGTGCTATAGGACTTGGCACAAATACAACATTTTAAGTTTAATTATTTCAATTCCATCTTGTGAATTACCTGAAATCAGCAAATCAAACAATGTATTTAGTTCTACAAAATTTTATAAGATATAGTTGATAGCTATTTCGGCTCATGCCTTCGTCAGGGCTATCTAGCTAACACAATATAAACTCGGTTTTAAAAACAGAAGAAAAAATGTATCGTGTACCTTTTCTACAAAGCTATATATGGATGGTTCTGACGAAAGCGTGAGCCGAAATAGCTATCAACCATATCTTATAAAATTTTGGTAGAACTTAAATACATTGCTATTTTTTTCACCGTGTTATAATGGAATTTTACCAATTCAATCAATAAATCAAACATTTTTGTTTATTAAGCGGTCTTGAATAATTCTAGCGAAGTCAATGAATGAACAGCTACTGATTGATATATTTTCCATGCACTTACATAAAAGATATATTTTTTGTAGAATTTTTGGTTTAATCTGAATTAAACTCTTGTTTCAGTGCAAACGTCGTAATTAATCGCTATTTATTGTTTCAGACCCGTGACAGTGAGTCTGCACTCCACTGCGCAGCTCAGTACGGCCACACACGAGTCGTGGCCATGCTGCTAAACCATGGCGTCGATCCCACAGTGCGAAGCGTCAGAGACGAGACAGCCCTAGATTTGGCATGTCAATATGGCAGGTAAGCAGTGTTTTCCGTTAATTTAATAAATCAAGTCTACACGACTATCACTCGGATCTGTCAGGAATGCCGAATATGTTAACTATCTGACTTGTAACGTATCAAATGTTGAGACGTCAGATCGAAGTGTGTTGAAAACTGACATAATTTTTTTAAATGAAACAGTTTTAAAATTGTCTGGTAAGAGCTTATTTCTGTACAACGGTGAAAAAATAGCAATTTATTTTAGTTCTACAATGTTTTTTATAAGATATAGTTGATAGCTATTTCGGCTCATCCATCGTCAGAACTATGCTTAAACGAACATTTGCTTATCTATATATAGCTGTGTAGAAAAAGTACACAATACATCTCCCTTGTTTTAACGACCTAGCTTATTTCCTGCTAGCAATAAAACTACAAATGTTAGAAATTGTAAATGAAGCTTAAAAGGTGGCTATATCAATAAGTTTACATATTGCACGGAAATGTTTTATTACGGAAAAGCCCGTTCCTTATTTCTGTATATAAATATATCCTGATTTATACTGATAATCGTTAAAAGCTTTGTTAACCCGATCCCTGCTGACCATCGATTATTTAAAAATATGTTATTGAAATTCCATCAAGCACCTTCGGTCGATATTATAGATTATTCAAAAGTTGACACAATAAAGTTGGTGTTGACCGAGCTTATGGAAATTGTTCGAATAAACCAGAATATATTTCAATATAAAGAATCTTCTCTTGTGCGTAATTTTTGACACTTTTGTTTACTCTTTTATATTTTTAATGTCATCTATCAAAACACTTATATCACCCGTCTCAATAGTTAAAACGTTAGCAGTATAGGGTTTGATACCAATACTACTGAATTTATTTTTGAAATATTCAGGATTAAAATATCTTTTATGTGATTTAACAGGGAATAGATTAAATCAAGGGTGAAGTACAAGTTTCAAAAATTAATGACATCTTATGGAGAGCCAGTAGATTTTAATTAATAAAATCTCTTATTATCAGTACCACAAATCAATATCTACGCACTTGAATGGATGCAACCAAATCTTGAGGAATTTTCTTTGGACATTCCTGTAATTATGAAATTATGCAACCGGTTTTTTTTATTTTTATTTAGGTTGGAAACAGTAGAACTTCTTGTAAGAACGCATCCTGAACTCTTGGAGCCCTACAGAGCGCTGAGAGGATATTTTCCACATACTCCGTTGCACAGAGCTAGCAAAAATGGACACAAGTAAGCTATTTTAATTATTTTGCTTCAATTGTTTTCACAATTATTCAAACATACTTTATTTGGTTATCGTTCTCGTCAGTTTAAAACAATTATGCTTGTTGACGAAACACGTTGACCAACAAATAAAGAACTACCAATTTATACGTTTTTTTATTAATGTAATGCAGTCAATCGTTTCAACAAAGAATCATTATTTGATATTTAATGAAAAATCGTTTTAATTACAAATATAAAATTTAAAAAAAAAAGTTACTGAGAAGAATTTGCAATCACGTTTAACATTTTCTTTTGTAGACTTAATCTAATTAAAACAACGAAAATGCTTGAAATGTATCGTTAATTATATCAATTGTTTTTATTTTATTCCAGGGCAGTGGTGTCTGTACTGTTGGGGGCCGGGTTCAGCCCTAACACGCGCACTCCCTCTGGTACGGCGTTGCACGAAGCAGCTCTGTGCGGAAAAGCAGGGGCGGCGCGGGCACTCTTGGCAGGGGGGGCTGACCCGCGCGCCTGTGACAGACAAGGTCTCACCGTGCATGATCTCCTGAAGCAGTTTCCGAATCATGTCACCCACGATATCCTCTCCATCATCAACGGTTTGTTTCTATAATTATTTACAACTTCCAATTTATCGTCATAACTGCCGTTATTCAAATAGTCTTATATATTATACCGTATATAACGATAATATAATAAAATATATAACGTATAATATAAAAAAGAAAAATATTGTACATATATACTTTTCATATATATTTTTTCGTTGCTGGAAGAAGCTAGTCGCTGCAGAGCTGAGTAAGCTGAGACAGTGAATCTGATTTGCACGAACGCTATTTGCATTGTATTGATATATTTCTCCGATATACTATACTCTCTCTTTCACACACACACATATACATATGCACATACAATACACAACGAAGGTCATTTTTAAGATGCTTTGATCGTGTGTTGTTGCCCCCTCACGGATTATTACAATTTTTAATAAGACATCTATGAAGAGTCGTTAAACGGAACCGCTGTCTGTCTTAAATACTTAACATTGTAGGTCAAAATGTTGAATATGGTCCTTCGCTTTTTAATATGTAATTTTTCTTCTGTTCAGAATACCGGATGTGTAACGGATTTGACAGTGAATCCGAGGAACACCTACCACCGATTCCCGTGCAAGAATGTGGACCTGGGAGTCCGTACGACAACGTCAGATCTATGCAGCTACCTCCTCAACAAAGACAGTCCACCAGAGCAGTCTGGGAGAGACGAGACACGGAATCCGACGGCCGAAGAGTATCTGGCACTTCGGCAATATCCATGTAAGGGATTTATTAATGAAAGCTTTCGAAAGCCTTCTTATTAAAAATGTTAGTAACCACATAGATATTTGGTCCATAAATATGTTATTGAATGTTGCCTTCTCTAATAATTGAAGTCCACCGGTTTTTTTTTTATTTTGACTAGAAAATGTTTCAAATTAAATCTTCGAATATCTACAAATCGCATTATACAGTACAGTAGACCACTGGTCTTCAAACTTTTTTCCGCGGAACCCCGGGGCTCTGCAGCACCTGCAAAAAATGTACTTAATGTAATTTCATTTGTTAGCGCTAAATCTGAAAGCTCGCCAATGAAAGAAGAAGCAAATTATCGAGATACTAACACATTCGGTGTCTTTAAATAAAGTAACTATAAAACATTGATCTGCCTTGAATATTATTTTTAAATATATGTTTCTAGTGATGAAATGGGATTCCCCGAAAAAAAACTTATATTTCTTAGACTTTTATGAGCTGAAAAAGTTTGAATACCACTGTATTAGGCTGTTAAATTGTGATTTATTTGTTGTTAACATATTAGAAGACAATAGTTTTCGTATCACGCAACTAATAAATAGTATTGTTTTTTTAACGTCAGAAAAATAGAACTCAATTTAGTATTAACACATTGTTTGCGAGACACCATAGACAAAATTATCTTTTTTATTTAATTATTTTGCAAATGACTTCATTAATTAGTAGACCCATAAAAAATTTGGTAAGTATGAAATTATTTTGGATGCTCTATTTACTCTTCAAAAAATTGGAAGACGATACTAAGCGTCCTTTTCATAACTTACCTGACATGTCGCGGTAAGCGGTCGCCTAAGCTGATCCGAGAAACCAGCAATTAGCAAAGTCGTCGGAGCGATTCTTCAACCCGCCTTAACGAGTTTCCTAAAGCCCTTTGACACTTGCCCGCTTAATGTTTCCGGCGGAAGATCAAACCGAGGACGTGTATGCATGTCTCCCGGTTGTCTGGTACGGCGGAACAAAGTCTCTGGCATCAATGGACGAAAAATGCAACACTTCGCGCCACGGTGGTGGGAAATTAATAAATAATATTTCGATAATTCGATTGTTAGTTTACACGTGTGTTCTAATTGAAAAGGTATATAATTGAATATTTGTTTGTTTGTTGTTGTTGTTTTTTTTTTTTTTGAAGAAATATGTTTGACATACTAAATCAAATCATTTGGATATTATTCATTAACTAGAAGTTACTCTTACTAATGTAATCTTAAAATTCCGGTTTTTAACTTTTAAGGTTTTAATTATCACTTCTTGATGGAATAGCATGGTATTTCAAATAATAAATACACATTTTTAGTGCTTATTTTCAAAATATATATTTTGATCAGGACTGGTTTCGTTTATCGCGAGCATTATCAACTGATTAAATACAATTTACAAACAATTCTATACAAAATATTTGAGTTGAAGGTAGCAAGTATACAAAACCGTGGATTCAAGGACTAAGAAACAATTTACAGGAAATCATACAATGTTAATTAGTTTAAAAATGAAATGTTCACAATCACTTATTAAAAATTGTGAACAGATTTTGAATTTGAAATTGTGAAAATAGATTGAATTAAAAAAGCCCATATTTATGTTATTTACTTAATTTAAGATCTGTTTTCAAAAAATATCTTAACATATAGTTCACTCGTTTCACAAACGATTTCAAAGCGTATTAATTTAGTATCGCTTAAATCACATTTAATGTGGCTTTTTTTATGGAAATGCATGATATTTTTATTAATAAAAAAAACTTTTAGTAGTATTTCCACAATATATTTCATGAACAGTAAAAGTTGTACTCATCGCGAGCATTAATTATCGATGCGCGAAATCGGTCCTGATCATAAAAAATATTGTGGAAATAGTATTAAAAAATGTTTTTTATTATTTTAAATATCGTTTATATACTGCATTGGTTCATAACGTGTTAAAATCTCTTACATAAGCCAACCCTTAACCCTTTGAAAGCGTCAAGCAAACCTAAAGATCATCCTTTTAATCGCTTGGCTCACAGGCATCGTGGTGTCGCGTTTCGCATTTTTTTCTCATTAAACAAGACACCTTGTTCAAAATGATTCGCCACGAGGTATGTCGCCGCGCTTTGATCTCGTTTGTTTTGGTATAATTCCTTTTTGAATTTGCATAGCTTAAAAGATTTATTTTTTGTTGCATACGTGGCTTTGAATTCAAAGTATATAAAAAACAACAACAGTTTAAATAAATCGTTTACAAATCTAAAAAAATCTCTAAAAATACCCTTTTCTTTATATATGTAAATGATTTCAATATTTAACAATTTTTGAAAAAAATTATCAAAAACTTACATTATACATATTATATGCTGTATGAACCTTTTTTAAACGCTTTCTAATTCATTCGAGGTGCTTTGCATACAAATATTTCTACGGAAACTAACGAATAACTATCTCATTAAAATTAATTAGATTTTCATACATTTGTTGACGTTATTCGGTGACCTCAGTTAAAAATACTTAAATCCTTGTGAAATATTTTTCTTTTTATATCGATATATTTTTAAGTATTTTTATTTAACATTTAAAAAAACTGTAAAAGCATTTTTTTCTTTGTTTACTGTTATCGTGTTAAATTTGATATTTTTTAGTTTAAATAGTTTTAGTATAGTTATTGCTATGTTAAATTTAAATATTTTCAAATATGATAAAAATAACAACGTACCTACAGTTTACAATAACCTTGATAACAAGATTGCTCATTGATATTTCAGTTTAATTTTTTTTAAATTTATTTTAGCTTACCAATATATTTCATTTTATCAGAAATAGACTATAAATCATTTCACGTTTACAGAATATTTAATATTTATGACGGATCGGCGGTGACACCGCAGAAGTTCATTTTTTGTATAAAATTACAAGATCTGATGAAAAAATTGTGTAAAATATTTGCCCTGTTACCAGTGCCATTATTATAATAGATGAGCTCTTTGCTTATTCTATGAACCATTCTTGCATAGTATCACATTGCTTTATTTAATGTATCGCTATTACATTGATAATTTTCAGGGACTCTGAAACATTCCTACACCCATCGCTAACAATGAAATCGACAACTTTGTCAGTTGTAAAAACTCCTCCTTCCCATTATATGCTTAAGCTTGCCAGCAATTGCTTTGGCTTCAGAAAACGCTCTTCGTCCATATCAGAAGTGAGTTCGTCCTCTATTGGATATTACAGTACGGAGAAATTGAAATATGCGTCAAGCAATAGGTCAAATACACTCGATTCCAATTTGTCCACACTTCGCATTGGAAGAAGTAAATTTTTCCGAAGACGACGCAACATGTCAAACGAAGAACTCGTCGATTGGTTACCAAATTCCACTTCGACAAACGAAACCTCACATAAAGAAATTCGTCAACCGGCTCGCGATAAGCCTAATGTTTTTTCTTTGGCTAATATCGTAGAGGTCGCCGAGTGTTTAGATAATGGAAGCGATGACTCAGATGGATCGTTCAAATCTGTTTCAAATTCGATTTACGCTGACTGTTCCAAAGTATTTGATTCGATTGTTAAAAAAACTGAATGTAACTCCCTCGAAGTGGGAACTGAACTACACAAATCAGACGACGAAACCGAAATCAATGAAGTATATAGCAGTGATTCCGGTATATTAAAACCTCTTTCCTTAAAATTTGACGAAATTCATAAAAGCTTCATGGACAAAACAGTCCTGATTGAACATAATGTTAATATTGATAAAAGTCAATCTTTGAACGAGAGAAAGGTTTCCGGAAACCTTCTTAGATATACACATTCTAATGTAACACTAAAAAACTGGACTGGTGACCGTGCCGAATTTAAAAACACTCATCCAAATTATTCCGATTTCGCTTTTCGGCCGAACAATACAGAAGAACCGAAAAATTCGATTTACTATGCCTCATTGGATTTTGGCAGTGAAGCAAAAAATGAGAACAGTATGAAACGTTCAGAGGAAGGCGATAATGTATATGAGCCGTATGAATTCACTCCTGCTATTGAAAATAAAATAGGTGAAACTGCAGACGAAGTGGAGCTAAGAAATGAAGATTCCAAAAGAACTTTAAGCACAATTCAAGAATGTCGCCAAAGTAGTACAGTTTTTGTTCCATTAGATATTCTTCCGTCTGGTGCGAAGTTTGATCAAGTTTATGAAAATTGTATTATAAAACCCAGAGATTTAAAAAAGATAAGCTATCATAACATTGCCATGGCGAATAGTTCATCAGAAGAGTCGCTGGAAGAAGCTCTTACTAAAAATGATATTAAAAAACTGCCAAGAAACTCTCAGCGTTCCCAGCAAAAAGCAAAATTGGAAAGAAAACTTGTATTTGATGACGACAATTCGTTATCGCACAGAAGTTCTTTATCTGGGTCTGTAGATGGAGGCTTACCGAAATCTTGGGAAAATTGCATGCCATCTGAAACACGTCAAACTTCACTTTCCAATTGTGGTAACATACAAATTTCAGAAAATAAAAAAAATAAAAATATTACAAGCAAAACATCTTCTACTATACCAGAATTCAATGATTCTCAAAAATCAAGCATAGTTTCCAAATTGAGTACCCCATATTTTGATTCCACCACAGATACTATGACGTCAGATGTCAGCACAGAAAATACTTACTTACCTATGAGTGGTGTTTTAAAACTATCACAAAAGTCAGACAATTTTAATTCATTGCCTATCTCTTATAGGAACCATGAACATGAGAAAGAGGAAACATGTTATGAAAACTTAGAATTTTTTCACCAGAGAAATCATTTGAAAAGTCATTTGGCATCACATCTTCCGCCGAATAGTGTGGCCTACCACATGAGGGGAGCAGAAAACTGCATATATAAAAATCAAAATTCTCCGGATGAAATCTACACCTTTGACCCTCACTCGACTTACAATTTCAACGTGAAACCGTTTTTTAAAAGTCCCACGACAGCTTCGCTGAAGTATTTCAACATTTGTTACTGCAAATCAACAAAAAGTGACATCGAAAAAGTAAATCAAGATTTAATAAACGATTGTCACGTAAGAAAAACATTCGACAAAAGTCATAAGCAAAGAAATATTTCTGAAAACAATTTTATTTTCTATTGCGGTGATGTTTGTTGTAATTCGGATCATAAAAAAACATCAACTGATTTCTCTCATTTGTTTGTATCTTATAATGTCCTTACTCATTCTGTTTCATTTCCTAATCTCCCTCAAGCTTGTTCTGACATAGATGTCAATAAACCCCGCTTATCCGAAAATCTTGCTTTGCAAAATGCTAAAAAAATTAATGTGTCGCCATGTAAACCCAATACCGCTCCTATCGAACTGGCTTTTACAGAAAACGAAGAATATTGTGTTATGGCTCCTAAAATTTCATCTTCTTCGTCTCTTTCATTTCATTCTACCACTGATACAGATGAAGTGACGACAACATTTTTCAATAGTCATTATGATCAGTCATCTGACAAGTCTAGGCTGAACCGGAACTCATCTGAAGTTTTTGTGAACGCAATATTAGATCTAAAAAAGTCTTATGAATTTGAAAAAAATCTTCACCGGGTTGAGGGTGGTGTGCCTTGTCCGGCAAATGTTGATGTCCGCAATTGTTCTGTCAAGCCGCTTTTAGCTGAGGGTGGCCGGTGGCCTTTGTGTGTTCGCAGCGGATCCGACGGCGGTCACTTTCCCTACTCTAAATCCTCGGCGATGATGATGATGGACGGTAGCTATCACTCCGAAGAACTTTCGTCCAGTTACCAATGCAGGCCCAGGGATCCCGATCAGCTGAGCATTTCTTCGACGACGTCCAGCACGGGGGGTCCGAGCCCCAGGGAGCGACAGAGAAGCGGGACTAATGAGTCCTGCGCCAGTGCTGGTGGGAGTTACATCACAATGGGTGCATCTGGATACCACGCGCACAGCCCTGGATCGAATAGCAAAGTTTCGGTAAGCCATCGTTCTTCTCTTTGAATTTACCTCCGGTATTAATTAACCATCTTTAAAAAATAGCTTTTACAATTTTTATTTACATCTCATTTAAATCATTTTTTCCTATTCTGTTCATCGTCATGTTTAAAGTGTAAACTTTTTTTTTCTTAAAGCTTAGCCATTTTGCTTATATTAAATAATGCAGTCCACTTATTACTTTTGTTTATACCATCGAGTCATCATTTTCAACTGATTTAAGATACTAATGAAGTCATTATGCTTATCAAAAATATCACTTGAAAATCATTAAATAAATCAGTTTTAAATACTTATTCAATGAGATTTTTACTTCGAAAACAATATTAACACTTTACGGTCCGCACATTTTCGCTAAATAACGACACCGAAATAGTTTTTTCCAATATTAATTTTAGACTTCGTGTATATTCTTCATCCATCTATCGATAAATTTTGAAAGTAAAAATTTTAATTCATGTTAATTTTTGGCAGTATAGCCGCGCGTATCCGAAGACGCCACCATTGGCGTCCGCTGACTGTAAAGTGTTAAAATGATGCTTATTTTTCTTGTCTAATAAAATTCTCCTACCACCCAATGAGAACCCATATGTTTTTCCATAATTCTATAGATACGTAGCGTGCTAATGTATTCTTTATTATAATGATATGTTCATTATTATTTAATTGCGGAGACGAACGCTTGTCTATCCATCTTAAAATGGTCTCATAGAGTATCGATTCATGTTATAAGAAATGGGAAGTCATTTCGAGCCATGACGATAAATATGCTCCAATTGTTTTTTTTAATGAATGTGCTATTTTGACAAGAGATTTCGATACCGTTATAACCAAATTCAAATTGGCAGTGCAAAGTTGGTTTATTTTATTTATTCATTTTGATGTTTGTATACTTAAATTTAATGTCAAATATCTTCCTTGAGTTGAAACAAAAGATAGAACTGTTTTCTTACAAATTTAAAATGACTTGTAAAAAAATTGATAGGTGTCGCTGATTTCTTATCTTTTAAATCGTAAAAACTCTAGTTTAATAAGATGATCTATTTACACGACGGACGATGATACTTTTTTGAAATTTGGAATGTTAGTATGTGCGTCAAAATTCCACGAATAAATTTGCGTCGGAAATATTCCCATTCAAACCAATTAAATTCCAATAATCGTAACATTGCCAATTGAAACATGTCGAAATTTCAAAAACTCACCGCCGCTTTTCCCCGCTTATTGGCTTCCCGCCAAAACTACTTGTTAACTCTCGTAAGCTCCAGGCCACACCAATATCGTGCTTCCGACCTTTTCATTATGAATTAATCTTCTTTGGCGTACACGAGATTACTGCGGACTCATTGTGGTAGAATTTAGATCTTATGCTACGTTATAATTAGAGTTGTTTTGCTTTGGCGACTGCTGGGTTAACAGCATGGGCAGTGGTGTCCTTCGCTTGCTCTAATTTTAATAATTTATTTGTAAAACTTCTACACGCACTAATATAATATTGTGATACCAAAAGCTCACAGCTCGAAATAAACATTAAAAAATTAAAAGACCGAATGCATTCGGCTGTAGCAAAAATCTAGGTACCCCATGATTTTTGCTAATTTATTAAAAATATGACGACTGATAAAAAAATTGATTAAATTAGAGATATAGTTTTGATATGCTCATACAAAAATGAATTACCTCTTATAATATAGCATAATAATAACAGTTATTTTTTTGTATATTTGACGTCATCGCGTGTTTATTGTATAATGGTTTACTATGTCAAAAATAGTGCTCGAGTGAAGTTACAAAAAAATCCGCTGTCATAATTTATCAAAACAACGATTAACTTAGATTATCAATTAAAATGTCCAACTGGATTTGAATACCTTATCACAAAATTTTATTTCAACGAGTATTTTTTAACAAATACGACTGTTGCATGCATGGGAAATTCGTCTCAATGTGATACTTAGTTTCCTTTGTGAGAAAGCACTATATTTTTTTTGCTATGAAATACCAATCAAGCAACTAGTCTCTCTCTCATGCATTCGCTTTTTCAAGCAAAATGTGAATTAGTGGAACCTGATTGTGAAAAACTATTTAATCTTGTACAAACACCGATTCATTTCATTGTTGAGTTTTATTTTAGCCCATTTTGAGAGATCTGAAAAACGCCAGTGCCATCGTTGAAGATTCGGTGTATATGTGGCGTTCGAGTCGTGTTCTGTTTTTAGTGAGTTAAAGTCAACAAAACTGTTTTTATGTGGTCTATGGTCAGTTTCTTCTGCGGAGGGGCCAGATTTGGCAATTCGGTAATAACCTATATAACTTAATAATAATCATGTTACATCAGTAAGATTCTGTTCGCTGGAAAGCGAAGTTCATATCTGTTCTCATCAATCGCGATTTTTACGGATTCGAAGTTTGAATGTAAAACCACGCTTTTTTCATGCTCTCTTAACGAACAATTATCAGTGTGTCAGTGACACTAAAATTAAAATTGTTCTTAATATAACAACTCGTCTTTCTGGCAATAACCCTGTGTAATAATTACTAGCTGTAGTTTGGTGATGAATTAATATATATAAAAATCAAACAAAAAATATTAATTAAAAAAGTCGCTAGTGAAACGAACTGGAATTTAAACTTCAATCTTGTGTAGACAACAGCATCTGGACAAAAAGTAATCTTTTTCCTTTTAATATAAATTTGCTACATACTTAAATAAATTTGTATGTGTATCCAATTGATATATGCATAAAGGGATTTGCTGAAAATAGTTCAATTAACAATACGCTTTTGGAGTAAAGTTTTCACGTTTTTTCTTGTAACATAATATCATTTCAGGTAAAGTGAGTTGAATCAATTTGAATCCAACAAGTGTACACGTTGTATGAATATAGCGCACTAAAATGTCATTTTCTTATTATCTATTATATTTTTAAAAAAATACCACACCTCTCTCTCGAAAAATAGTTTACTCATAATCCATTTTCAAAACAAATTATTTCTATGTTTATGATTGAAAAAAAAATCCCGCTGAAATCGACGAATTGGATGTGCATATTTTATATGTACAGTTTTTTTTTTACAAATAGTCAGTACATACGTCTTTCAAACTGCATAATGCAGCGATACACCCATAAGTTTATTTAATAGAAACCTATTATTATTATGTCAGTAAAATTTACTATAATTGTCAACAGTCATATGATAACCATTTAAAATTGATTTACTCTGTGTTATACATTCACGTTATACTCTCCATTATCAAATTGAATCGGTACATCTCAATTCATCAGATTGTCAACACAGTTAACTGTAGCATTTCGGGTATTTGTATCATAATGATGTACAATAAATGCAGAGACATCGACTGAGAAAAAAGTACAAATTAATTGTGTGTATTCTCTTACATAAGGTTTATTGAAATGTTAATTATCGTCAAAGTGGTATGTGTAATATATGAACCAAAAACATAATTGTAATAACGCCTTCATCTTTTCACCATAATATAATTTAATACTTACTACGGTTTACATATTCTGTGACTGATAATCTTTTTTCAGTTACATCCTAATTAAAATTCAGATACCCCCCCCCCCCAATCTAACATGCAAAAATATTAAATATAGATATTTTCACGCCTACACGTTTACTTGTACTTTTAGTTATTGTTATATAAAAATAATCGGCAGTATGGTGCAAGAACGAGGAACTTATTAATAAACGTCGAAGACAGCACTGCAGCTAAGGTATTCAATATATAGCAAAGAGGCTTCGCATAAGTTTGATAAAAACTGTGTTATTGTTTTTGTTACATTTAAATTGCATCAGACTGTTATATGTATATATTATATGTTAGTCATGTTCATCTGTCACAATATAAGATTTAAAAAATATTATATAAAATATCTTTTTTATTTTATATTATAGTTGACCGCGATTTTTTCCTTTTTTTACCGGTCCGCATGTGTAAAAAGGTTGGGGAACACTGATATAGATAACATATATCTAACAGTAACACAGATATTTCTTTTTGGAAGTATACAATGTCTTGACTAAGCCCACTATGATTAGAATCATTCATTTTTATAATGGACATAATTCTTGCGTGTTAAATATCACTGCCATTATCTTTGACAGCCCCGTAAGTATAAAGACACCATAAATATGACAGCTTCTGTGATTTGTGACTATGTTTATGACCATTCATAACACATATCGTTAGTTTTATTGCAAGAAAGTCCTCGAAAATATCGCGTCTTTTCTTTTTATAATCTTAATTAAATTTCATGTTTGAACACAGTCATACAAATAATACACGACAAATGTTCGCAAATCGCAATTACGTATTCTAGTATAGACAGTTTTGTAAATTAATTTTCAGTCAATTTTTGGATTCAACGTTTAAAATTTCCTTCCTTAATTTGATTAACTCACCACTTGTCATGTTTTCTAGGTGTGACTTATTCTAAATCTCTAAACAACTGAAAAGTTCTCGTTCTCGAAACAGACCAATTCTATCGAGATAAGTCCATATGCTCTAAATTGGTTATAATGTTAAATAAATCGCTTAACCCTCTGACTACTAACGTTTCAACTATTCAGTGTGTTGATTGTCTACATCTAAAAATATAAGAGTTAAAAGTGTCTGAAATTTTCGTATAAGAGCTAATTTTTATATTCAAATATAGCCGGATTTTTTGCGATAATTTCCGTAAATATGGTTAATACCAATGTACACAGTTAATTTTTTAAATCTTCCATGTTGGAATATCTTGTATGTGACTCTGTAAGAACGGAGTAATTATTTGTTTAATATTTTTTGATTCATTGGTTAAAATATCGTATTTAATATCAAAAGTTGAAGAATGTTAGGAAAAATAACAAAATATCTAATTTCTGTTATGATATGTAATGTGTGCTAACACGAGTAGTTTTCAATAACATTAGCAATGCTTCTTTCGTTTCACAATTTCTCAATGTCATATGTGACGCGTGATGAGTCTGTGCTTTAAATATTTCCTGCGTCTATTTCCGCGATGGCATTGAGAGTTTATCTGTACCACGATTTTTCGTACTTTAATGCGGATTTATGATATTTATCAGACAGTTATTATTATAATTTAATTATTTCAAAACACTGTGGTAATAATTTAATATAATTCTCATAAAACCAGTTGATGCCTATTTCTTTACTTAGTGAAATCAATTTTTGATCACTCTTCTAAAAGATACACACATCAATTTCTTTAGCATTAATTACAATTATATATACACAGAAAACATATTAAGTTTTTACCTAGAGATTTAGTTAACATGTATTCAAATAATTAGATAAATTTAATAATTTTTTGAATGATATTCACTGTAGTGATATATAACTTTATTCCTGTGATTGAACATGTATAAATCAAGCTTGTTTACCTCTTTGCTTGAATTAATCATTCGAATCTGTTATGAATTTATTTTAAAATTTACTTTTCTATCTTCTACACATACAATGAGTTGAACATTCCTCGCGAGAGTTTATTGACGCTCTAACGGTTAGGTTACGTTAGGTTAGGGTTAACGGTTTATCATCGGTTAGAGTCTAACCGATGATAAACCGAACCCAATAAGCTGCCTTCCAAAATTATATTTTTCTTTGTATATAATATGCACTTCAAAGCGTTGAAAGCTCCACCTAAATATCATGCCTATTGAAATGAACGAAAGCTTTGAATTTTTTTAAATATGTTTTGTCGTATTTTGACAGTGAATTAAAAAAAAATACTCTGTTTCATAAAATTGTACGCATTTCACACGTGTTACTCTTCACAATCTATTTTTGTCCTCTACGTTCTGCTGGTGGCGGAAAATAAGCCAAGTTCAAAGTCGCCGGCGAAATTCTGACTATCTTTTTCTTTGGTGTTTATGAGGGCAAAATAAAACAATGCTATGAAAGTCAATGAGAAGTATATTTACAGAAAGCTCTCTTTTGCGACCTTTTGTGCTTTTTCAGTTTTAAAAATGGATCTTGTTCTTTAGTCTGACGGAAGGGTCGGATTTTGTTTAAATTGTCGAAATAATACTGCCAATTTTTGTTTTTTTTTTTTTATATTCATATTATCACACATAAGTTAATTAAATCGGAAATTATTGAAATTTCATTTTTAAATTGTTCTTGCTATCTTGTCTAGAGTCGTGCATCATTTATATTAATAAATTTAAAAATCAAAATTTCTTTCTGTTTTTGGAAGGAGGATTAAGTATGGAAGTACACCCAGTACTTTTTTTACGCGATTTTTTTGGACGGCACCGCTACATTTTTTTACGCGCTTCACTCGTTTTTACGTAATTTTTTCCCCAAATTTGTTTTAAAGAAGACATTTATATATGATGCTAACCATGTACGTTTCATTATTTTTTTAAATAAAAAAAATATGTGTATTTTTAGAACTTAATTTTGTAAAGCATTCCATTTTTTTAAATATACATACAATTGCCAAATGTTAACAAGTGTATCGGATATTATGCGTATTTATGTTTTAATGTGTGTAAAGAAATATAATGCAAATGCGTGAAATCATTTTTTTACGCGCCTTTTTCTGGAACCAATGTATCGCGTAAAAAAGGACTGGGTGTAAATATTGAATTCACTATGTAATTTTAATTGGTTGCTCATATTTTAAGTTATAATTCAAATGTAGTTTTATTACGCTTAATGATGGTCCAAATCACTCAATAGCGTGAACAATATGTACACACTGCCTCAACAGGGTAAAAATATCGATGCTTTGGATAGCGAAATGCGTTTATAGATGACTAAGGTATCCACATTTGGGACATAATATGGAAAAAAAATGTGCAGAAAAAGTGGCACATTTTGGGAAACGAATACATTTGAATGCAATTTCTCACTATTTTCGATTCGCTTTGTTTACTTATAATATCATTTTTTTTCATTGTGCTTTTATTTTTACGAATTATTAAAATCCTAGATTAATCCTAAATTTTAGATATACTGAACTATTTAGTCCTATAAATTTCAATCAAAATACTTTGTCGATACAGTGGGACAAAATATCAGAACACGTCCCGCTAATGTGAGACGTCTGGCCACCATATATTTGACTTCGGTAGAGCGAGGCGCAGCAGACTACACTGTCATCTAACGGCAATATATGATAACAATTTGGAATTGTTAAATGTCGGATGTAGTTTTTAGGAAAAACTTTATTTTAAACTATTTTTAATGTAGCAAATATTCGTACAAAATATTTAACGGTGTCACACGTGGTGTTGAGGTATACACTTCAATCATTTAAGTATCTTTCAGTATATTTTTATTTCTCATCCGGGAATTTATTTTCACTTGTTCTAAAAATCAGCGCATCTCAAACTGTGTATCGCGGAGATAAAAAAAATAATTAAAATTCATAATGTCAAGATGGGGTATTAACATTTAAAAAATTATGTCTATCTCAAATTCCTCTCGTAAATCTATTTTACTGTACAAATGACTTTCACGTCTTCTTTCTTTTATCTAGCCAACACCTCCAAAGAAACCTCCCCGCCGGAACCTAAGCGTTTCGCCGACTCACCTGTTGCCCGCCAGTGGCGTAGGTGGCGCTTGCGGCGGCTGTGGGGGGTGCGGCGAGGCTGGCACAGGTCCTCACATTTCATCCTACCTCACGAGAGCAGCTCAGACGAGGAGTCAAGACGACCTTGATGACCCTCAGGTAAACAATGCAATACATCAACAAGTAGTAGCTATATTTTAGTTTATATGTCTATAAAAGTTTTACTGACGCATTTCTTTACATATTATACTAAATCTTTTTGCGTATCTGAAAATATAATACTGAGTATTATAAATGATTGCCTGGTATATGGGCTTGAAAATTTTTAAAAGCTCTAAAGAAGCTTTGAATTGCATATACTCAGTATTTTCTAGTTTTTCTGTGTGAGGCCGCTCTACCCTTTCATGTATTAATCGGACAATTCTTAATTATACGGAGATACGACCCTACATACATTTCCACCCTTAAATTGAAATAATAGCGCATTTTACTCAGCTATCATTGAATAAAAGTTTGAATAAAGTATTTTTTTATACACCAGTGAAAATGTGAAATTTCACTGTGGCCGCATTATAAACATCAGCTGTCTTATGGAAATGTCTCGTGGCCACTCCAAATGTGATAAAAATAATTACGATATTTATTTTTTATATAGCGCATTACACTGAATGATCTTTCACAATATACAGTTGTAGGTAAAATCGACAAAATTAATAAAGCAATTGTTAATTCTTTATATTGACTTGATTCATGGTCAACGTATAACTTCGACCAAAATTTTTGAACAGTTTTATTATTAAAACGGTCCTTTACTTAAACTCGACTTAATCCTGGATAAGTCAGGCTTATTCAATTGATTTTAAAATAATAATAATTTTACAAATTCATTTGTAAAAACACATTTTTTTTAAATACCAATATATACTATAAAACTGTTGATGGTCGCTCATGAGAACCACTGTTATAGAGTAAGTTCGTTGATAACGCTGCTAGACTTGAAAACTAGAGAAATAATTATTAATATCATTGTGAGTGCATATATCTCATAATTTAGTTTGTATTTTTTTGTTATAACCATATCGTATGCAGGTTATGGAAAAAGGCGCCGTAGGATTTTTCTGTCTATTCAACATTAACGATTCGAAAATCTTCTTCTATTCCATATTCGATCTTTCAACGTAATATCGTTTGAAGGTTGTTGAACTAATTGTATTATAGTTTAATAATGGTTTCTCTAGAATTTTTATATTTCGATTATTTTTCACTCTTGATTTAAGTATAATAATATATTTTATATTAGGAACATTGACGAGTGACTTCTTTATTTTGCTCCTGTACAATTTTTGAAATGTCATTAATAAAATAGTTTCAGCTTAAAATTTTCGAACGTTCGAAACGGGCATGACAGTAAAAACTTTATTATTTTACGGCTCGCATGGCCAGGGGAAAATGTGTATGCAATAGAAATGGTGACGGTCTTTTGAACTATATATGATAAAGGCATATTTCTGTTCTGCTTTTGCTTCCTTCTTATAGTTATTGTAACCAATATAATTGGTGTCGTGTCGATGTTGTATTTCTGCTTAAACCGCTTTTTCCCAACGTACCCAGGTCACCAGCCAAAAGTATTCGTCTCTCCGGCACGGCCGCTCCGTGGAGCAGTACGTCGAAGTGAAGGCTTCACCCAGAACGAGGCCAGTGCCTCAACCGAGGCCGTCTCTCGCGCTGCTGGCAGCCGGGAGAAGAGACCAACCGGTCGCTATATCCACCATGTACGAGAACGTCGTCATCAAGGAGCAGAATCCTCGGAGAAAATTGAGGCGCAATGACTTCAGGCCGAATAGTAAAGCCGAAAGGTCGTCGTTGGAGAGTTTACTTGACGATGATTATGATGGAGATGACGGTGGCGTCAGTGGGGGGTCAGGAGTAGCCACTCCTCTGTCCCCGACGCACTACAATCAACCGCCTACGCCTGACCATCCGCCCCCGTCGGCAAAGCAGGCGGAAATGAGTATACATGAGAGAATCAGGCCCCTCAGTCAGGTTAGTAATTGATTGAAGTGAGCGGTCTTCGTCATTGCATAAAGAAGACGTTAATAATATTTGGTCTCCTTTTGCAAATTCAAAGATATTCAGTGATCTCTTCGTCACTTCATCTGTTCTTCATATGTTTTACACTAAACCCGCGATATTAGTTAACCTCCCATATATACACGTAGATTTTATACAAGCAAGTCGTACATGATAAGAAATTCACTTTCTTGTATATATAAAGGCTTGGTACAGATTAAGCGCTTGTATCTCACTTGTTCACGTACTGTTGCTGTACGAAATCATAGTCGAATCTGATGTATTATTTTCACACTGAATATTTTCTCTTATGGTTCACGATGTATATCACTACTGACTTAAGTAAATATACTTTTTTTTATCTCTAGAGAAGCAACAGAAACGTTTTCAATGTTTTAACGTCACCCACCTTCATAAAATAATGTACACCACAAATACTATCAAAAAGCATTACATATCAGTATTTTATATGTATATATTGTTTGAAAAATTCGTATTCGTAAAGGACGTTAAAAACCCTTACGTCTGTATTTCCAGTTGCAGAGCACTGTACACTTTAGAAAGTCTGAAAACTTAACAATAAATGATGTTTTTTTTTGCTAACCATTTCGTTAATTATTAGCAACCTTAGGAAATTATTTAATCGATCGTTAAAGACTATTTTAGAGTAATACAATCATTTTCACAAAAATAAAAAATCATATTTTAAGTAGAGTAAGCATTTACCTCTCGTGAATTGTTCTTTTCTCAAAGTGACTTTGGATTAGATGCGTGAATGAGCAGATGTTGGTTTTTGTGTAAATATTAAATTGTTACTCTAATGCTAATTGGGAGACGAGGCGTGGTTTTTAGTAGTGTCCTGAGAACACGCGAATAACGTCTCAAATGAGATCTTACTCGATTCTACAACTAAACATTTTTTTCCGATTAATTGTTTGCCGCTACGATCTAATATATTATAAACCGTGAAGGTTTTTTGCCATTGTGTAAATTATTTAAATGTCAACATAATTTTTGTGATTGTATATACTATAAAAGTAATATAATAAATTATTTCCTTGACAAAATATAAAGTTCGAAGTGATTCAGTGATCGAGTAATATTTTTGTCATTTTGTAGGACAGTTTCGTCGTTCGATCAATAAGTAAGTAATCAATTATATATTTTTAGCAATAAAATGAAAACATATTTCGAAACAATTATTAAGAGTCTTTTATCGGTCGTGATTTTTGCCAGCAGCTGAGACAGCAAAACGTCAAAATTTTTTAATGTTATTGTCGAATAAAGTCTCTAATGGTGTTTATTCAATAATATATAATTATGACAAATAGGCAGGTATTTTTTATGATTAATTCTTTGAACTATTCCGCTCGTACATTTTATTTAAAAATTATAACAAACGTATGAATTATCACTAAAAATAAAGAACGTGTGTGTGTTTTTTAATACTATCCATACTTCGAAAAACGAACGTCATAGCGTTCCAAACATCTGTCTTATATCATAAATATTTCTCGAATTTAAGGTGTAGCATATAAAAAATATTTTCTAGTATATTAGACACTATAAATTACTTTTATACTGAATATTAAAACATATCAATTTTCTTGTTGCCATCGTATTCCTCTATCTACATTCCAATAGTGCGATATTCGTTCAATATGAAATTTTCAGAAAATATTTTTTTCTGAGAAAAAGAACGAAGCCTTTATAATTATTTCTGTTGTTTTATCCCACCTGGAGTCTTAGGTAGATTTTGTAAAAAAATAATTAATTTTTTGTAACCAAATAAAAAAATATATATTGTATTTCTAAGCACAGTATATTTTTTATTTTTTTCACACAAAAGGTATATAGGTAGTTTGTTTTAGAGTGTTTTAGACAATAAATCATAGTTTTACGATCATGTTAGCTATGTATAGTACATTTTTGAATGATTTTAATGTAAATAATTAGAATGAATAGAATTCCCGGTATTAATTAGTTTTAAGTGCATTATATTTAATTTTAATGTTTTTTTTTCTATTTCTGCCATTGTTTAAGTTCTAGTTGTTATTGATTTCGATATTTTATTTACCTTTGTTTAATGCCAACTGCAACATTGCACGCAATCTGTAAACTTTGTTTAATATTTTTATTCAATTGCATACCACATTTTTTTATGAGGAACCGATTCATAAAATATTTTACAATTCTTGCCTATATTTAATATGCTCATTTTTCACATAGAAATTAATGCAAATTTATTACGTAAAAAAATTCAACAAAGTTTTGTGTTTGCATGATTGCTATATGTAAAGATTTATTTTGTTCAAACTTATAGTTATATTTCATAATGGAATGTTTTTTTTTCTTTAATATTATAAAAAATACCTATGGATATTTCCTTTTCATCGAATCATGTATTGCACTCTTACTATTTCTACAGCTGTACTTTCGACTCAAAAATTATTTAAAATAAGTCTTATAATAATGGCATGATATTTTATTATTGATTTATTTCGAAGAGGAGTGGTACTTAAAATATTTTTTTTTTATAATTGATTTATATAATACAGCTAATTGTCTCAATTTAAAAAAAAAATATTCGAGTTGAAGTTTATTTTTGGAGGAAATGGTTGGATTAGTTTAATTCCTCACTCATATATTTGCATCCAATACATATTGTAAATTGTATCGAAAAGCATATTCTCAATAGAGATGCGTTTTTTTTATTATTACATATTAAAAAAAAGCTCACAGACAATATTTTAATAATCATTTATCTTTTCTCAAATGATAATTATTTATATTATCTGAATTCCACTTTAAAAAGTCTGACGCGTTTTTCATGTGAAATTTCCTCACTGGCTGATTTGAGGCAATTATCTGTATGCATTTTCGTTTTAAGTTGCTGCATTAAATGCATGGAGGTGTTTTTTTTATTATTATTTTTAATGTATGTTTTAACAATGCATTTTCTTTCACGCTTATGAATTTTGTAAATGTATTATTTCATTTTATTATTTTTACGCACAAGTTACCAGTACCATTTTTATACATGAATGAAAGTAAAATTATTCCAAATATATTTTTGTTTTTTATTGTTAACTCTTGTTTTTTTTTCTCTCCTTGTTTTGTAATTATATATTTCCTTGTATCATTTGCATACTTCCATTTTGTATATACTTTATTCATACAGATTTTTATACTGCGCTTGAAAAAAAACTCAATGAAGACAATAACTCTAAAGGTCTTAATATCTGTTGTAAATCTCATTTCATCATTTTGTTTGTTTGTATTTTTTCTGTGTAAGATACTAACTAATATATGATATTAATAATTTACGTGCTTCGATCACATGGTTTAAATATATGCTTGAAATAATAATTAGTCAATGTCACAAACATATTGTAAATACAATAATAATAAGAATAACACAAAACGACTACCTAATTCAACAAAAAAATATTCATTTGATCGAGTCTGATGTCTTGCAACAAACACAACAAAAGTCTGTTAATTTAACGGGATATCATTTCCTTATGATTGAAATAGTTATGAATGGAAACTTGAGTTTTTTTAAAGCTAATAAATTTCTTGTGAAGTCAACAAAACCAGAAGGGGAAGGCACCTTAACATGGACCAGGTAAGTGATCGAGGAATAATCGATATCGATCATCTCAGTTTTCATGATTTTACTATACGATGAAGCTCTGTTTTATATGCTAATCGCGTTGAGTTTTTCCAATCCCGTTTTATTTTGCTGTTTGTATTTCCCGCGATTTCCGTTTGAACTCTTCAAATTTAAAATCATTTTATATACATATGTAATTGAAGGCGCGATGATTCAAAAATTTGAAATGAAAATTAGTTAAGAAGTTTATTGAATTGGCATTCACTTGGTAGAACTCCATTATAACATGGTGAAAAAAATAGCAATGTATTCAAGTTCTACAATTTTTCAATCTATTTTTTTCACCGTGTTAGATAAGAAGCTTATGTTTGTTGTTTACGTTGAAATATGTTTTTGCAACTGCAACACTCATAATGAGCTTAATCCATCCAATTACATCAAAAGAATGTGGTTGTTATAAGAGATTTCACGGGCTTTAAAAGCTACTTTGATAGCATTAATTTAGCAAAATTACAAGACGAAACTTTCTTATCGATTTATAACGTCAAAAAAGCTGTAAACCAGCACAAAAAGTTGTACCGAACCAATTTGCGTGATTAAATAAATATTTGTTTTCTAACCCAGAATCTACATTTTCCTTCTATTTACTTTTTAATTAATATTCCAAAGCGTATTTACGGGGTTTCACTATACGACCTATCTCGCATAGTCAAAGATAATATCTTCTCACCCTTGATCTTAATCTCTGGTCCTAATATGATTCTCGAAAAATCGAAACACGTGTCACACAACAAGTTACCAATTATACAGTTATATTAACCCGCATCTTTTTATCAATTTGACGCAAAGCAAATTTCAAAATCGATCATTTTTTAAATTTTGAGTTTATCCGTCACTTCTTAATGGAAAGACATTTTGTTTGAAAAATAAAACACAATGTATAGTATTATATAATACTATTGCCACAGCTGATCGTTTGATAATGCTCGCGATAAGAAACCAGTCTTGATCTGAATTATATAAAATTGTACTCAATATTCATATATATATATCAAAATGCTAAAAAGCATGCATGTAACATCGCTTAATAGATGCGGAACAACTTTACTGCGAATGGGTAATGTACCACTCAATTAATTGTTGAAATTCCAGACTTATTATTTCACATCACATATGCATTTTGACCAATCATCTTTCATATGGATAATTAGAAAAAATTAGCCATGTCATGAATGCTAACAACTTTATTTCATTACCATATTAATTAAAAAGAGCTCTTAAATGTCAATATTATTTTGAGTGTATAATGAACTCGTTAAGCATATACCCCACATCAAAGTTTACGTTGAATCAAAAGTAAATACAAATATTATACAAATCTGCCTTATTGTATTATATATATTATAATAATATGGCATATAACATTATTCCTAATGATTACACGGTTTTCTACCAAACTGTGTTTTTGTAAAATTTTATAATAAATCGATGACAAATAGCTCAACTTGGTTAGCTTTAAAAACGGAGCTTTTCTTTGGTAGGTTTAGTATTACAATACTTTTTTTGAGATTTGATAAAAACAGTTTTCGTGATCTATTACTAAGCAATGTATTTACAATAACAAATTATAGATGCTTAAAAAATCATTGAAGCCGGCGATAGCTTTTTTAAGTAAACTTTTACGTATAAAAAATTACCTTGTGTTTACGCGTGTTTCGTCTCTGAGAAACATCCTTAGACACTTCATTTACTATCACATTTTGTAATAGTACAATGTCAAAGAAGTCAAATTTTATTTTTTATGTAAGCTATACTTGAGTTACTGTGCATGCATCTTGTTTTATTTATGTGGCAAAACTTTTGATGAATTACTCACGACACTTCATTCAATACCCTATCGAAAATACCTGTATATTATTCCCGTGCAAATTGTATAGTAACATTGCATCCGGGATGTTGAATGCGCATTGAAACGGAAATACGTTTGACGTTATCATCCCACATCTTGTAAGTGCATCTTTAGCTTCCGTATATTATGAGACAAGCTTAAAGAACTTTATCTAATATATGTATACATATTTTCTTTGTTGTATATCTCAATTTCAAATGAATGAACGTTTTATTTGTAATACCATTCGTGATCATTTTCTTAAAATAATTAAATATTTTATAATCTGATTTCAAATAAATAACATAATGTATTCTATACATCTTGTTCAAGAGTTAATAAAGCTCAACTACATTAATCTTACGAGTAGTTCTGAAGGTGACGTAAGCCGAAAAAGCTATCATCAATCATATAAAGGTTTTGTGGAGTTGGATCTGTATTATAATGGAGTCTAGCAAGTAATTGACAATTCAATTAATCAATAAGCAAAAGAAATATTTAATGGAATAATTTGTCTATTTTGCGTTATCAAACACATAAAAAGTATTATTTATTTGTCATACAATTTAAAAAATCGCTTTTAGTATTATACCACTACAACGACCAAGACTGATTGAAATATTTTCATTATTGATTCAGTGCCTTGACTTTGATTTATCAAACTCATTTTTGATACAATAATATTTTTATGTCTTTTTAAACATCTAGATATCATATGGAAGTCTTATTTTCAAATGAAAAGATTTTATTTTTTTAATAACGACGAATACTGGCTCTATTTCTTTATAAATATCACAAGGGATAATAGTTGTGATATGTCATTAATAAAGTACTGATATATAAATGCAATAAAAATATATCACACGAGAAACTATAAATGTTATGAGAAAAATCTTTTTATAGTAGAAAATAGTGGTTTTCCCAGCGCCTTGATGTGTAGATAATTGTTTTTAAATTGTTAAATGGTATTGCACGAAATCTTAATTCTCATTGATTTAAAAAAAGTCTTGCTTAATATAAAGCTTAAAGCAAATTTTACGTTTTATAAAATTCTCGTTACATTGAAATTGCGTCAACACACACCTGTTTATTCTATTGCTGTCTTTTGTGTTAAAATGGGATTATGTAAGGATAAATTTAATATGCTTGCCCAGTAAACTGTAAAAAGCCTGCTAGCGGTGATGCAAATAATATATGAAGCTGCATACTGTATCGAACGAGTAGGAATTCATGAACGAATATATATATTTAAAATATATCAGATATTTTGATTAGTATATTTGTCGAATAGATCGTTGCATTTTTGCCCTTGTTTTTCGAATGAAAGATAATTCCAATAATAATATACATATTTTTTTTTAAATTTTAACGAAGAGTTGTAGATTTCGCCAATGTCACGATTGATTTGGCCTACAGAGATAGGCTGTTGATTCTTTCAGGGTAATTTTAGTGTTTTTCTTTTTTTTTTGAAGAGAACAAATTTAGGATATGGTTACAGATTAGCTTATCGTACCCATTACTCTTCATTTTAGAGATAAGATGAGCTCGTTAAATTTTGTTAACACACTTATAGATGCATTCTAGCATAAATCCAAAATTGTTGTATAAAGCAATGTATTAAAAATTCTATAATATATTAGGATTGAAAACTGTCCAGCGGCGTTGCCTACTCGGCCAAATCATGTTGTTTTAAAGAGAATATTATAACTTTTTTTTCAACATTCTATCTTCTAACGTCTCAAGTGATCAGACGGCTGATATCAGTGTGTTAATAGTTACCAGTAAAAACAGAGTAAGAAGGTCAAAAGTTCGTGATTAAGCTAACTTTTGTAAAGGAAAATAGTAATGAAAAAAGTTTAGATAAAACCAAAATATGTGAAACAAAACCTATGTTGAAATATTCTTAATGTATTATATGTTATGTAATTTAAAGAATAATATCCTTTTTTTGTCAATAAGTTTCATAATTATAATTTTGTTATAAAATGCTCTTTAGCATGTTCAACCATGCCAAACAATCTTATAGTAGAGAACCGTTATAAAGATCCATATTTTGACTCCCAAATAATATTATTGATATGTTTCGAAAACGTAGAAAGATATTCAGTACAAATAATAATTACACCCACTAATTGTTTATCTTGTCGCTTTCACAATCAAGTCGGAACTCAATATTGTTTTACAATACCAGTTAATATAATAAGATAAATGTTTTTATTTCAAATTCATCGAGAACAAGTCTTGAGAATTTTAATATTCTTGATTCTAAACATAATAGAGAGTAATATCGCAAGATTGCATTTCATTTTCAAACCTAGTACAATTTGCATGAAGTGACATGACGTCGAAGCGTTCATATTGGTATAATATTGCTTCACATTGCGTTGAGTGTAATGTATGCATCCGTGATTTGCAATATTTACACTGTATTATTGCATGCCCTATGAATAAAGTGATATGAGAATATTAAGTCGGGGATTCATTGCGCCCGGCAGCGAAGCGAGGTTGAAGCTGAACTATAGGGTGTAAATAGAAGTGTTTTAATAAAAACATTATTGACTATATATTTTCTATACTGATTGACGGTGCTAGATAAAAATTGAATAGTTGAAACATTGTACATTCCTACATGCTTTGTTACTTACGACTTAGGTTTCGCCTTTCGGCTCCTTCGAGCAATCCATCAAACTGACGCGTAGTAAACGGTTTGCATCGGTTATATACAAGTGAAATTATACAGAATAGGGTATAGCGCTTAGGCTAGGAGGTAAATATAATATGTATATACAAAAAAATAGAAACTATTGATTGGGTAACATTGACATTCAAGTTTATAAATGATACATACTGCTAATGACATTTTAATGAACGGTTCTTTCAATAAACAATCATCACTTACCATTGAAATTTGATTGTGTAATCTGGTACTTAGAGACATCTTCTTATTCCAAATTGATGGGTTAAAGTGAAATTAAATATCAAGTAACATATATAAGACTTGAATTTTTCAGATTGTCTACCCAATGATCTAATCCCAGGTAATCATCATGGCAAAGAAAAATTAGGAAGATTAAGTTGATCGCTTAACATAAGCAATGAATTTAGTTGACCTCTGTTTATTTCTTATGTGTTTAAATGCTTGTAAAGACATGTGGATATGTACAAAGTCACAGGATTTACTAAGTTTAGCAGTACGTTTTATCACAATTTGACAAAAACATTCACTATTTGTTACTCATTTACAATTTAACAAACATTTAAATAAAATTATTACTTTTATATTCCTACGCCACAGGACAATGATTTTAGAGTTATGGGAGACTTTAAAAACCGGTATTGGTTACGGCCATCCTACATTATACAATATATAAAACGTAAGCTAATAATAATTATTGTTGTTAATTGACAAATATAATCGAGGCTTCATTACTGTGTTAATGAATATATGAAAATATATTTCTATTAACAAGTCTTTGTTTTTTATATTGCAATAAATATTATTGTAAAGGTAAAAAAATAAATATATCATATTTCAAATCTCACAAAAGCAAACATATTCACACGACATGATATTTTATTTGCTTACTACAAGCGTCATGTCAATACGATTACGTTTTCCGTGAGTTTAATATTCGCTCCTTTGCTACACAATATTGCACGCTTTGGCATTGCATGTAGAAATGAATTATAAGTATTGTTAATCGGTTTGTAAATATCTATCTGATAGCTTTTTATATTGTACCAGAACATTCATCGAGTTACACAATATTTATTCATGCAGGTTTATTCGCACTAAAAAAGGTAAAAAAATATTTTAAAAAAATACCATTAAATAAATAAAAAATGGTAACTTGTGCATTTCAAAACTTTGTCCATTTATATTTGTTGAAATATCTTTTTTTTTATCTTAGATGGTATCAGTTGAAATTTTTATTAAATGCTAATTAACATACATTTAATTTCCTTTATTTTGTTCTCGATGGAAATGTGCGACATTATTTAAATTAATAAAAACTCATTTTAGTACTATTCACACAGTATATTTATGATCAGTACCGGTTACCATAACTGATCAGTTTTTAGTATTTAGGATCATTTTTATTTGGTAATAAAGTAATAAAACCTCCATAACTGATTATTTATTTTTTGATTATGTGCCATTTTAACAGAAATGTAACTGATTTTTTTTTAAATAATCTGAAATTCAAAGAATAAAAATTTCATTTTTTCTATGCATTCAAGTAGTGAGTCATATGGATGTGCTCATTTAAAAATTGTAAGAAATTACTTCTCGACGGTTTTTTAATTTCGTTTTTCTCAAAACTTAATTTTTCCAGACGTGCTTTTAAGGCGACGAAATTAGATGCTTTGCTTAATAAATATGTTTGCTTATATTTATTCTATCTATTTGTTTTATTTTTTACAAAGTCAGTACTTCATAAGCAACATAACTCCTTTAAGTTATCATCTCTTCCTACGCTCCGTTTTTCTTTAATGAATTATAAAGGCAAGATACAATTAAGAATCGTACAAGCTTTAGACCGTAAAATTTGTTTTTGCAATGTGACTTGAATTCAAGGACTCTACATAGCAATTTGAAGGAATTGCAATAGCGTTGACCGCATAATAGATATTCCTACAATATTTCAAAAAATAATTTACTAGTGTTGGTGTTGAGCAATCTTTTGAAGATTATCAGAACAAATGTATAAAAAAAATGTTTGTCCATAAAGTCTTAACACTGTCAAAACTATATTTTTGATTGTCAACTATTGTCAACATACTGTCATCTGCCGTCTCAACAATTGAGCTAAACTAAGACTTTTCCTTATATTATATTGATATCCGTTTAAGTTTGAAATGGAAACTTTCAAAAACAATTTTCATGCATTGTTATAGCTAAAATCGATTAATGTAAAATATTTTTTTTACGTGTCAAATAAAAAAACAGTTTTCACTTATCATTTATTTATGTCATACTTATACTGCACACGCACGTAGCAATGTTTCATTTATTATGCGATATTCTAAGTGTGTGAATGTTTACTAGTGCAGGTGAGTTTTCCTCTTCTCATGCGAATTTCATTTCCTAGAAATAATCCAACCTCTACCATGTTAATTTACAATAACTCATATTGGAATGCACGTATAAGCTACAAGATACCAGCTATATACTTGTAAAGTAACATTATAAATTTCATCAATCTCTTAAGAATTTGTCTTTGGTGTTTCATAATTCTAGTTTTTGTTTTTGTAATAATATTCTTTTATAGATATTTTTGCGTATATACGAAAGGCGTATCAAATATTAATTTCTACGTCAATATTATATTCTACGTTTATAGCAACTAAATGTTTCTTTGATCGAGTGATCCAATCTTCATGAAAAGGATTCCTAAATTATATATTGATCATCACATCATGATGAAATATTCCTATATTAAATCAACCATCTTTAGGAAACAATTACACAAGCAATTAATTTATTTATTTTTGGCATACTCCTTTCTTATGCGTAAAAGACACAGATAAATTTAAGAATTAGCGAATTGCATGTACGAAAATCACGATATGCCTGTAAACTTTTATGATATTTGAATTGACTTGGTTTTACGACAGTGTTTGACTTTTATAAATGCTCATTATTGTTCGTATATTCGTATAAAAGCAACTTTCATTATCAAATCAAAATTTATTGTTTTCGCCTTTATTCTTCGCTGATTATTCGCTTCCTTATTATACAGAAAATAGTTATGCCCCTAAAACTATCTGCTACGTTTACATATTGTGTATACAGCAGTTTCTTGCAACATTCATAATAAGACGAAGAAAGATCTTTGGTTCCGCATAAAAAATTTAAAATAAATGGTATTGACATTTAAAAGATGTTGAAAATCACTTCCAAAAGGTGCATTGTCCGCAATTAGGAGAGCAAACCTTTCAAATGACTGTAAATGTTATGCAAACAATGAAATAATAATTTCCTTTTGCAATAAAGGAATAATACAGCGGTATTATTTTTAAATGCGTTTTATATGCAAGATGTGTTTTCGAATGCAAGTTCAGTATCACCACTTGCATCTGCATAATCGTGCGCATGACTGCACTTAATAACCTATCAATACCCTTACAATTCGTCAGTTGATTAAACAAAAGAAGAGTTTTTTTAACATAACATTATATATGGCTTTCCGTTGTAGACTTTTGCGATGTACACATTAAAAATATATTTTTGAAATTAGTTTACGTTTTCATAAATTTTATGAAATATTTCAATCTGCGGATAATTAAGCCCTCTTGCCTTTTGCCTTCAACAGTGAGTGTAATAAACGTCATGTTTGTCGTGGGAAACTGTGACAGAAATGTGACAGTACTACCTGTCTAGTATAAAGTTTTTTTTTTAAATTCAATACACTTTCCGCGTCAGCAATGTGATTCTAATCTGAGCTGCAAACCTTTAAAAACATTAATCTTATCTCTGTTTTTATCTGTTAGAATTGATTCGTGTCACTTACGGTACAGAATACAACTCTTGAAATCTAACTTTTACTATTTCCGGACATATTATTTTTTATTATAAATTACATAACTGATTTTTCGATAAATTTCTAGTTACTTATAAGGTATCAGCTAAACTATGGACTCTGGGAATATCCAGTCATTCAATGGCTCAGTAACGGAATAATTCTCGCATATGACTTGCCACATTTTTAGATTTGGTTTGCTGAATAAATTGGAATCCAAAATTTTATAAGGTTTAAATCTTCATAATTATATGCTTGCCCTTTTTACGATATCCGAATTTCCTAAATCTTTTAGGATATACTTATTCCAAATTGTTTTTTTTTAAAATAATTTTCTCATATAATCCAGAATTTTAATATTTTATTTATTATAAACAGGTTTTTATACTATAAAAACAATTACAGAAATAATGATCGATACAACAAATTATAAAGATTTAAGGTTCTAAGCAATGATTGAAAGATCGAAATAATATTTATCACAAATTTTATTTTAATCATATTGTGACGTAATCGTATCGATAAAAAATTTCAAAATTATTCGAGGTAAATTTGAGGGGAAAAGATAAGTTGAAACAAAAAATATTGATCTAGTCAGGGCTAGAATTCAGTGTCACCTGATTGCTGGGCTGTTATATAATATTATGTATTGTGTATGTGCTCCACAACCGGTGTGCCACGAGATGGTGCCGTGCAGAATGTGTTCGACGTTGAATATAATTCATTCACTTTATATTATTCTCATGTAAAATATATTTAGGAATTCTTTCTGATACTTTAATAAACTTTACTTATGTTAAACTTAAAAACAAGTGTAATCAGATAAAAATTACTACCCATAAAGCATCCCCACACAGTGGTTTTTGATATCAAATATGCCACGTTGCTATCATTATTTATCATTTTGAGGTTTTTGTAAAATATTGAATAACAATAGATGGACACATAAAATCAATATTTACTGGTTATTTAATTAACAAACTTAAAATAATAGATATTTCTTTAACTCAATTTTTTTTTGTTAGTTGTGTGCTATGAAATTCTGAGGCCTTCTCAAGTGTATTGTGGGTGACAAAAGGTTGTACAGCACTGATGATAGCACGCAAATAAAAAAATTGGTCAGCAACAAAATATGCGTGATAGAGATTTATTTAGGTATCGATAAATAAATAAACATATTATATTTGAGATCTCTATGAATAATTTTTTATTTTAATTGAGACGAACTGTTCGAGGATTAATTATTGCCGCTGACAAGTTTTCCGTAGCACACTTCTGTCCTCTTTGTTTCATGTTCTTTATAAAATTACAACCGTCAGTTAGGCGCCTCTTGTACGAAACAAAATATTGTTGTGACAAAGAGATGTTTTGCCTTTCGTTTTGTCAGGAGAAGAAAGGCTTACTCATTAAGTGCTCTGCACACAATTAGCATTGACACAATAGGATTAGAAGCTTTTAACTTGTAACGAAAAGTTACGTCATTTTACACGTGTGAAAGATTACACCGTTAAAGTGTTTTGATTAATCTAACAGTTTAATGACACGATACTTCCTTCCGTTTTAAGTATAAATATATATACAATAACTCATTCCCTGCTGAACTGTTTGCTAATAGGATATTCCAACACCTAGACTTCAAAAATTTATTAAATAATATTGGTTTGAAACAATCTTATTGAGTTTGTCGGAACAAATCAAGCAATGCATTAACTCAAACTTAAGCGAGTACGAGAAGGTTTCAACCACTGTTAATTCATATATTTTTGAGTATCAACTATTAACACAGAAAAAACCAGCTGTCTCACCAGTTGAGACGTTAGCAGTCAGGGGGTTAAAACCTTACATGCACTTACAATTATTATTCGCCCGACTATTACCCATTTTGTGTATACAGCTGGCGATTCAAATACTGCCTTACACAGCTTTCTCTCAAGGTTATAATGCACAGCTGCACGGAACTAACTCTCTCGTGAAACTAATATTAAAGTGAGCAATGATTATCACAAGCAAAATTGTACTCAAGGCTAAGCAGTATAAAAGTTAACATTAAATGGTATTAATTTAAGCATTATATTTTTTGCGGTCAAACAATGCAATGCACATAATTGCGGAAAAAGTACAGAAGCAAAACGACATATTATTTGTATTGCTTAATAATATGAACATTTTCAATGTACTAAAGACTACAGAATATGGTGCATAGATTTTTTAAATATAATAAAACAACATTGATCACTTTTAAGGTGTTAACTGTCACTTCTTGATGGAATGGCATGATATTTTTAATAATAAAAACACATTTTTTTAGTATTTCAACAATATATTTTATGATCAGGATCGTTTTCACTTATCGCGAGCATTATCAACTGATCAACAAATTTTGTTCCTTCAATATATTTTATAAAAAGGTTTATTGATTGAATTGTCATTTATTCGGTAGAACAATGTATTTTGATTCTTAAAAAAATATATTGGTTATATTCCTATTTCGGTTCACGTCATCGTCAAAACTTGTTCTGTAGTTCTAAAATTGCTATCAACTATATACCTTATAATTTTTATAGAACTAAAATACATTGCTATGTTTTTGCCTTGTGATAAAACGGTTTTCTTAAAAAAATTCTACTTCATTATTTTCCTTTCATTGGCATAGATAAAATTACTCTTAACTATGCATTTTATGGATACTTAAAATTATTCAGTGTTCCCATAACATCGGTTGGCTTTTAAAATAAAAATATATGAAAAACAAGATAGGACATTCACCTTCGCTAAGCACCAATATGCTTTTTTACTCCTTGAAAAGTCAAACACCCACTCTACAATATACAAAACACGTACCTTAACAGGCAGTATTTCATGCTTTCGTTGGCATATTTTTTGGTCCATTTTGGGTCTGGATTGAAATTAATGTTGGGTCTGACTCGGGACAGATTTATACCACAGTTGTGATCATATTATATGACATAAAATACGTGGGACTGCGATTTGATTTAGAACGAAATCGAATGTTGAACAAACATTTTTCCATCGATCTCTTCAATTTTTTTTTTAAATATTTTGTTTTTTATAAAAATATATGATTTGCTATGTTCACATTCTCCCTCTTATTTCGATTTTTAAAACGGTTCGATTGAAGAGAAAATAATTTCGACTTTGTAATGCTTCAATACACAATCATGACAATGGTTTAAACTTGATATCACATCGCAGGAATTTTACTTATTTCTACAATGGCCTCTTAACACATCGAACACCGGAACCGTAGTTTAATTTGATACAAAGTCCAACGCTTGATTCCCGGAAACGTGTTTTTATGTGATAGACCAGCCCTTCGAAAAAAGACATCAAGCGGTGTATTTGACAGAGAAATTTTATATTTTCTGATAATCAAGACGCAAACCATTCGAAAACAGTCATAATGAGTGTTATCGCATATGAAAGTATTGGTTTACAAGTTATAAAAACTCAATCGTTTCGCCTGTAATACACGATACCAATATTCTCCCACCTGGAGACGGTATAAAAGTGCACCGAATCCACTCCGAGCAAGATTTTAAGATTTAATAAACGGATTGTTTGGGAATATTGAAAAATATACTTTGATCCCTATACAGGCAACAGAAAAAACCCCATATAGGTCTTGCAAAGTGTGTGTAAAGCAAAAAATAAATGAGACTTGGTACATGCGTAATCATTTGAGTGTGGCTCTTCACATAGGGACGTGTTGTCAATTTTATCACCCTAGAGAATATTTTAATGATTGCTTAAATCATTCAGAAATTTTCATGTAATTTTATCCAATATTACCATACTTTTTGTAAACACTTAAGAAATGTGCCATTTGTTCAAAAAGGGCCGGACACATGAGCATGGTTTGTCAAATTTTGGCCGGGACTGATAGTGTTAAAAAGAATTCAACATTTCAAACAAATGATTTTTTTATCCAAATGCTTTTTTACTTATGTACGTAAAGAATAAATATTCTTTGGTGTATTCATATAATATTTATCTTAAAAATACAATACGAACTGTCAATGCTAGACGATCGATTTGGTATGCAAAATGAAAAACTCATCGATAAGATAATTCGTAATTTCAACCCATAACGTTACAGGAATAAACAAGCTATTTATCGCATTCCTACGATGCATATTAAAATAATGGAATACATAATGAAGAACGCTAAGCCCTGTTCGATTCAATATACTTACTTTTGTGAATCTTTCATCAGATGCAGCTTGCATATTCGTGATGATAGTAACAATTTATCCAAGTTTCATCAAGAATACAAAACCTTTTGTGTTTATTTTTCCAACGCAAGATCCTTTGTCTGCTCATCTTACAACCACGTCACTGAATACTATCGTGCAATTTTGAATTATTAATTTTGTAAAATTCTTTAATAGAAAAATTTACTGGAACTTTTTAATTTTATGCATATTAAGCTTTTTTATATTTAGATTATATTAATGCACTCAAAACTCGAAAATTACATATTGTAATAAGCTTGACTTTTCGAAAAATATTAAATGTCAAATCGAAGAATCAATATTTGTTTTATAGGTTTTGGTAAAGCTTGTATTCGGAACATTTTGATGTATGTATAAAAATATGTATTAGATAAGCTTTAATAATATACACATGAACCACTCATTTTATTTTTCTAATCTTATCAAATTACTTATCTCGTTCCCGCAAAAAATTATCAAGATTAAAAATCCCCACCTTCCATTTAAAATCGAATTAAAATTCTGGATACAAAACTGCACTCCACAAAAAACTTTTTTATTAACAGTTGGTTAACTTGCCGCTACAAAGGTAAACTACACTTATTAGTTTTGCTCCGTTGTAATCGCGAATAGTGTCACATTTTGCGTTGAAACAGTTTAGCGAAATTTTGGTATTTGAAAATAATATGAAATTTTTATTGATAATTCTCCAAATAACTATTAACGATGACTTTACAATAACAGTACGATGTGCCATATCATTCTCAAAATATTGCTGAAAACATTTTATTGATGACGTGTTGTTGGTGTGTATTGCGTTTCAATGAACTAATTGGATGACATTTTATGGAATACTTATCAATGCCCTTATAGTTATTCAAAGCAACTTGAAAGTGCTAGTGAAAAAAATCTCGCCGGTTCCAAGTTTTCGATGAAAAGATATGAGATTCAAAATTTCAATGTTTTATTGATGATTGCTTGTCAAGAAAACCAAAATTAAAAATCTCTTTTCTCACCAGGAATATAAACGGATGTCACGAGATATGGAAACCGAAACTGATCCTCGATTCCTCGGAAGATGTTCATCACCATCGAGCAGTGCCAGCACAGACCACTGCGTCGAAGAATATGTCGCGGAAGTTCCCTTTGCTGGTGAGTCAATTTATGTTTTTTACTTGTTTTATTTTATTCATTAATATAAAAATCTTCTAATTAAAATATGTCCCAATGTAATTGTAGGCGAAACGAATAATTTTAATTGTTCTCTTTTGCCATTGAATCATTTAATATTATTAAAAATGAAAACGTACGCGTAACAAAGTGATGTTTTAATATAAAAAAACATTATCTATGCTGAAAAACCAAGCCATATAATATATACATTATATTTATTTCCGACTGATATCCTCGCGTAGAAACATATTAATATACTTTCGATTAATTCAGGGTTGGAATATGAATATTGCTGGATCACTTTCGTCTCTCGCACTAAATTAAAGCAACTCTGTTTTAAAATACCAACTAGTCTATTCACGCACTTATTGTCTTATTGATTGTGGAACACATAAAATATCGCTTTTTTAAATCTAAAAATAAATACAAAATCATGCATTAAACAGTCGATATGAGATGAATGAGAAAATCCTGCCTCAAGCCGTACTATATTCAATATAATATGTTTCATTTTTAGATCAAAAATTTATGTCAAAAAGATATGTGTTTTGCGATACATTCACCTCGTGGATATAACGATGGTTTCTGTGTAAAATTCTGCGTGAGCTTATCTCTAGTACTAGAAAAATTCGGTACGATTTCGCGGTTATCTAAAACGTAATTTATTTGAATTAATTCCTTTTTATCAAAAAAAAAATACATTTCATTTTACTTTGCAGAGTTGTTTCACTTTGACATAATTTGTGGTACGCCAAATAATTTTAATTTATGACTTGAGTTTTACTTTAATATTCGCATAACGTTTTGTTACTGAAACGATATATAATTCCCCATTTATCGCTGCTGAAATAAAAAAGCGTATTTTTTACACCGTCGACATTGGCGAGGTTTCAGTATTTGGTCTGAATATTGATACATAGTTCCGAGTGCTTGGTGATGCGTAATTTCGAAAAAGTCCAACGGATGTCCGGTTCAGTGGGCAGTGCCAACGCCGTCTGGCTGGTAAAAAAATATATTATTTTTGCTCCCAATACGCCAATCTCACAGTTGAATTCTGAAAACAGCACGCATTTTTTCTGAAACATAAAAATGATATTAAAAATACGTGGATACCTATGTGCACACAATTTTTTGGCTAGATATAATAATTTAGAGGAGATTAAAAATTGAAGACTTGTTAAATTGAATTTGAATCTTTATTTCAAACACATTTTTATGATTTAATGAAATAATAAAAACACAATTTTTCGTACTGCTTCGACATTTTTTAATTTATACGTTTATGGCCGGTTTTGCTCATCGCGAACGATCAATCAACGATAATACTTATCTGCAATGAAAGTTTTGTCTATATAAAATAATATATTTAGGAAAGATTAAAAATTAGTAAATAAAAAAATAATTGAACTGAATTTAACTACTTATTACCGTGACACTTAAGTGAGATTTTCAAATAATAAAAAAACAATATATACACAATTTCATATTGTTAATTTCCTTCATCGCGAGCATTATCTACTGATCATTACAGAATCCACGCGTTGCGCGAAACCGGTCGTGATCTCAAAAACATATCACTGTGTTTTTATTATTCAAGAGTAATTAAATTTACGTGCTATGTAAAAGACTGCAGTAAAATATATACGTTTTTCAATACAAATATACGTCCATGTAAATTGTTTTATTGTGAATAATGATGGTCTGTTACAGTATGATGAGATGTTATTGTGAAATATTTTTGTTTTAATACTAAACCGGTTGATTAATCTCGCTTAAGAAATTTTGTAGGGCCAGAGGCTATTTTAACAATACACACTAACTATTGTATGTACATATCTAAATGTTGCAACAAAACATTTATATCTCCTCAAGACGAAGTTGTTTTAATTGTCTGTTATAGCCGTGATTTTTAAGGTAGTGATTGCAAACTTTTTCAATTATTATTTTTCATGGCGTGATTTTCAGGTTGCCGCATTTAAAAATTCATTTGAAACATTGAATTTTGAATTCTGTAAACAAAAATCTTCTAACTACTAATGTCTCAACAGTTGAATCTCCCGATTACAATTTATTGATAGTTGATAATCAAATATATAATAGTATTAACATTGCTAAAACTGTTGTCTACAGACTAATTTTTGTGTTAAAGATTTGTCTTTACAATCTCCATAAAACAATATTCAATAATTTTTTTAGTACTTGTTGCTGAAATATGCTTTACAGATATCCTTCTCAACAGGGAATTGGATAAATACGTAATTCTTACAAAAACTAATTGATTTAGTCTGAAAAATATTTTTTTGTGATAAAAACATGTGTAAAGATTACATAAACATGCTATTGACAAATTAAATATTTCTTTGAGTGGATAGAGATAAATCAGACATAAAAATATTTTAAGGAAAAATCATTTATTCCGCGTTATTACGTTCAGCCACACAACGAGCAACCATTATTTGAAATATATTATTTTTTTATTTGACTCACTTGTTAACGCTTTGAAAGTATTTCAAAATCCAAATATTGTAACTTAGAACTCCAGTGTTGGTTTTATCTGTTAACGTTCTGATAATTTTAAATAATTCCAAATGTTGAGAGACGCTGCTAATGCATATGTTAACAAAAACAAAGGAACATTAATCAAAGAGTTAATGACCTTAAATACCTATCAATAAATACTTATATTATGCACGTGTAAATTACTTTTTTCATATCTATCATCATGTAGCACCTAAAGTAGTTAAAATATTATATTTAAAAATGACAGAAAACATTTCAGTGTAATACACAATTAGTAAAAATAGCCATTGTTCTATCAAATCTGATTCATGTTACCTAAAATTTTCATATTGTCTTTTTTGTTGCATTTCAAAATGATTTTTTAATATTCGAAATAGTAAAAACTTCAATCAGTGTTTTTTTTATGTTTTACAAGCTATTCGGGTTTTTTGATATATGACTGGTCACACAAAAAAAATAATAAACTATTGAATTTCACTTACCGCTAAGTTTGTCACTGATTAGCCAAACTAAAATAATCTTATAATATATGGTGCATCAATTTATTTTGAACACACGTATTTGAGTTCTATACATTACATACTATAAAAACGTTAAATTTTTTAAAAAACTCTCAGTTTTCTTTTATTTAAACATTCTAAATTATGTTTATTAAACTTTTTCAACTAATGGTTGTAGAGTGTGGAATTCTTTGCATTATTTTTTTAAAATTTAATCTAATGTTTTACTCCGATATTGTCTTGCTCTTCTCAGTTGGCTGCACTTCTCAGAAGAGTGTTTAAATGCACTCACTTGCATATAAACAAAACTGCGAGTCAGAGTTTCGTTCATAAATTGTTTGCATCCATAAATTGCACCTCAGTAGTAATTATTTTAAAGATCCTTACATAAATAATTGTACCAAAGGGTACTATTAAAACAGACTGCCTTGTGTTTATTTATAGTTCGGTTTTAAATCATGAAGATATATATTACATTTGAATATTATTTCAAATATTCATTCATCTAGAACTCATTTTTATTTTCCACGCCAATTAAAGGTGTGATAATGTGCCTATCCTTTTTTATTATTACAAGTAGGAACTTTTAGTTACATTGTGTCTTTAAATATTCTTTAATATTGTTTTATATTTAGAACTTGATTATAATCTAATTCCAATTTATGGTGTTACAATGTACCTACATATGATATATTCTAACCTCTATGTTTTTCTTATTATAAGGCTTAACAATAAAAACACATTTTTAGTGCAATTTTAAAAATATTATATTTTGATTATCAGGACCGTTATTTTACTTACAAAATAATAATTTCCACCAACAAGTCACAATCAAACACATTTAAAGATACTAACTAAGAACCTACAGATATTTAATACAGTATTTCCTTGATTTTTTTATCAATTTGGTTTTGAAAACATTCCTTAAAAGATATTCATTCTGTTACATAATATTATATAATATAATATATAAATGATTTTATTTTTATCTTCTATATATTAAACACCTAATTTCATAATCAACTTGATTAATATTTCAATAATATTTCATTAACATCTTAATTGACTGTCATTTAAAATTACAAATTCTCCCATTATTGGTAAAATGTAGTTTTAATCTTATTATAAGTTTATGTTTTCTGGCAATTATTTGAAGCACATCGAAGTATAATGAATCATTTTACATTTGACAGGCACTAGAATAATTTAAACAAGAACTAAGGTGTTAATCAAAGCAGACTTGAAATGGTAGTAAACAACCTGGTGTGTAGCTCACCTTCAATGTTACTGAAACTTATTCATCTATTCCTAATCTTGATATTTAGTTCCCACGTCTCATTTATTCAAGAAGATTGATTATTTGTTTATTGAATATGTATAGCAGAACTAACGTTTCACAACGGAAAAAATCAGATCGAAATTAATTTATATATTATTACAGGTAATGGAATACGATTAGATTCTCTTTAAAACATTTTTAGACATTAATAAACGAATCTTCACTCATTTGGTTGATAGAATGAAATGATTCGTTGTTAAAATCTCATTGGATTTTCTTTTGAGTTATTTTGTTTTTCTAATCTATAACCTAAGAGTAGGAAAGCGTCAAAGTAATTCGCGATGATTCCAATGTTTATACAGACGAACGAGTGACTCTAGTTTGGTATAAAGATCAATTTTTGGATACATTCGTTCATAAAACTCGCATGCTTACTCCCAATCAGGGATTGCAATTTACCGTCAAATTTCAATAACCGGTAAACGGTAAATAATTTCAACTCTTATCGGTTTACCGGTAAATGAAAAACAAATAGATGTGGATTATATCATTAAAGTATAACTGTACGTGGCTATTTTCACTAAAAATGGTATCCTGGATTGCAACATAAATATGTGTATATATTTCAGGTGAATATGTGTATGTTGTAAATGTACTTTTTTTTTAAATCAGATTTTTTAATATTTGCCACACATTGATTCATTAATTTAAATTACGACTGTGTAATATTTGGTTTACCTGCCTGTAAGAAGTTCATACGCTAAACTATTAGTTTATCCATTAACTTATTTATTTAGTATACATATATATATGCATAATTTGTATCTCTTAATATACATTCATAATGAAAAAAAACAATGAATTGGATTATAGAGTTTATTAATAAATGGTTGTTTTCTTTGGTATAATGAAAACATAGTTGAATACGTACCTAAATACGAATTTTCTTGTCGATCTTTCCCATAAAAACAAGATACAAACGCAGCCTGCAGTGGAAATCACGGTGACCGCGATTGCGATTGTGATGACAGATGACACCAGTGTGACAAGTAAAATGCTTTTTATCATTGTTGCCGGAGTTGAAAAAAACTTCTCACTCGCTCATGCATATATCAAAATAAAAATTCATTATAATATGCCTACATCTGGCATTAATTCGCGATAAAAACATTTCCGGTAAAAACCCGTAAATTTTTAATTTACCGGTAATTACCGTTGGTGCATTTTGGGCCATTTACCGGTTATGCAATCCCTACTCCCAACATACGTAGTACTGTAGACTCCCCGAAAACGTCTTTGTACTTCTTATTAACTAACGTTTTTAAAGCTGTGAGTGGGATTGAGCCTTCATTTTCGGATAACTCGTTTCCTATCTACCACGTAATGGGGGAGTATTTTTATAGTTTAGCTTAGTATATATATATAAACATAATTTATGATATCGACTAAAAGTACTTGTTGGAATTTCAGTATAGAAATTGAATTGTTACAAATTTGTACGTTTCCACATGTTTTGTCACTAACGACCCGGGTTTAACCTTTCGGCAATATATATATATATATAAATGTAACAAGCAATGACGTTTTTGAGTTGAAGAAATTTACTTGCAAGGATGCACAATGAGAGCGGTTATGGCTTAGAAAATATTAGCAATAGATAGTCTCTACGGACGTTTTATTAAAAAAAAAAACAACTGTTTATAAATTCTGTTTCTTTACTATTTTTTTTATCAGTTTGCTAAAAATCGTATACGAAATCAGTGCCCATATGTATACACATATAAGTGCAAATTATACAATTGATGTTTGTGTATAATAGTATTTAAACATTTTTATAGGCATAATGAAGAGTTTTCGTAAAAGCATTCATTAGGCTTGGAAATTAGACACCCGTGTACACAAAGGAACCTGAAGTGTATTGATGGCATGCAGTACAGTAAGGAATGTGCCCTAGCATTTGAATTTCAAATAATCAAAGTCGTTGATCCATCGCCTTGTTACGATGTTTGAATGACAATTATCTATTTTATTTTTGTCATATTGGCATGCCCGCCCAATATTAACATATAATTGCTCTATAGAATAACATTAATAAATGACGCAGGTGTCCTGCGTAGATGTCCTTGTGTAGATATATAAGGTGTTGATTGATTTTTTTCTCTTTTGTCGGGACGAGTCTTTTAGTTCATATTCATCACGATTTGATTACATTTAGATCGCATATCGAGCTATAATGTTATGTATTCTACATGTCATAACATATTTAAAATCGAAGTCAGCTTATCAAATTCACACTAAAATGGTATTTGTATTCTTGTTATAATTTGTAAAAAAAAATGCCAGAAGTTATTGATTGAGTTGACATTAACTTGTTAGAACTCCACTATGACACGGTGAAAAAATAGCATTTCATTTATGTAAGTTCTACAAAATTTATAAGGTATATAGAAGATAGCTATTTTCCCTTATACGAACTAAAATCATCATAGTAAAACCACCATTAACTTTGTAGAACTAAAATACATTGCTATTTTTCATCGTGTTATGCTACAAGTTAATTAAACTTAAACGCCAATAAACCGTTTTAATCATTTTTTCAATTGATTCACTTCACTTACTTCGTGTGTAAATTAGATAATATTGTTGGACAAATAATTGATGGAATCATTACAATTTTACGAAATTATTGTGTATGGCACATGATTATTGTTTGAAACCGTAATGGTCAGGACCGATCTCGTTTATCCTGAACATTTTCTATTGATATAAAATAAAAAAAAGTCAATCATCATATTATGCATAGCGTATGATAAACCATGCAAAACAAATAATTATAATATTTATTTTTACTGAAGGCTTGAGCTGGAAATTTAAATGCAGCTTTTGTCTTATGTTTCGAGTAATTTAAATATTTCATTCAGAATAATATTATTATAAATACATAAAAGTAAACTTTCACAATACAAGTATTTTATTAATTAATTATTCAAGTTAGAAACGCGACATGCTTTGCAAAATAACGCCAAAGGACCCAGCAACGACGGGCCAAGACAACATATTATTTTTTTAATAGTTTGACAACATTTCAAAATTTAAAATAATATCGGCTATAGAATAAAATTTATATATTTTTTATATTCATATATATTTGTTTCATAATTTTTGCTTAGATAATATCACATTTTCACAAGACATCTTTCACGTTTGACATAATAGATTCGATATCTTTGACATTATGTATGAAAGGTTTTTCAAAACTCTGTAGTAATAAAAACAACAAATAGTTTAAAATAACGCTAAAACCTCGAACACGAGCCATGTGTTTGTATAGGGCACGAAACCTTTGTGTCATTTCAAATCTCTTTGATACTTTTTTTCTTCACCAGATCACGCTAACGATCTATGTAAACTTTGTTCCTTATTTGTTTATCAACATTTTTACATAACAAGAAAAGACAACTCTTTGTGTACACAAGTGTTCATTTTTATTTTACGTTTGTGAAGAATTCGCCAGACTAGACAATTACAAAACATGATTATATTATTACTTAAAACAAACATACATACATAATAAATTCTTAAAATCCTTCAGCATTACGCTATTTAGATAGAAGAATACTTAAAATAATTCGTTTGTTTTTTTTTAAGAACGCGTAGTTGATGCTGGTTGTTCTAATTTTGAAAAGAATCATATTAAATAATTTGTTAATTTAAAATATTATTTTACAGACTGCATGAACAAATACTAATGCATACTATGGATAGTTAACCGTAATTCATACCCAAGTGGTAACATCCTCGTATACAGAATATTTTGAATTTGAATTAGGAATAATAGATTATTTACTCTTTATTTATCGAAATTGACGTAAGAATGACATTTCATAACATTAGGTTGGTATTCAAAAAAAGTTTAGTGGGAATTCGAATTATTATTTTGATTTTGAATTAAGAACACTAGAAACTGTTGGGTTACTCTTTATAATAACCATGATAAATTTACTCACATTGTATTCAATGAAATACATTGTCTATGGATACGTATTCGATTTGTAAATTTTGAATTAAAAAGATTTATTGTAGGTAAATACAATATACCTTCCAGTAGATTTATTGATTGCTTGCACCACTCTATTTTTGCAGTTGCAGAAAAAATCGCTGGGTTATTTGTCATTAAAAAAATGTTCGTATTTATAACGGTATTTTTATTTTATACGCACATGCTTAAAAAACATACCATTTTTGTAGCAAAAAATGCACCGTTCTTTCCAAATTACCTAATGTAAAATAAATATTATAATGCATTCAAAGAAACGTGAATAAAACGCTTGATGTTTTATTTACTTATATACACTATTAACACTCGATGAGTTTTTTTATAAAAACAATACAATATAAAAAGAAAAAAAAATCATATCTCCAAAATAGGTACCCCAAATAATCGGAGCAAAAATCTCTCATAGTTACGAATTGCATTAGCAAAGTTGCGAACATTTTTTTGATTTCATCGACAAATTCGTATAAAAAACATGTCATTTTAATAACACAAAAAAGAAAAAAATTATATAATTGTATTATTTTTTATTTACTTTTAAAAATAATTTTCATTTTTTTACTCATGGAAACTTTAGTGAAAAATTTTAATCCATTAATGAAATCGTATATAAGTTCGAGCAAGCGATACAAAAACGTCACAACTATTTTAAGTATTTATATTGTTTTCATAATCTTATTTCTGAAGTTAGTTTTAAGGCTTATTTAAAGATTGACGTAAATTAATAGGTATATGTTAGTTTATAAGCTTGTCCGACTTTTGTACTCAGTCCTTCTAAGCTTTAACGTGAAAGTAAAACACGAGGTCTTGTTACATCTTACTTCCACGAAACACTTAATTTCATATTCCAACTCAAATCCTCGACTGACCTGACCTCCTCTATGGCAACCGCTGTCTATCAGTGTGGAAAATGAGATATACAGAATAAGAATTAATGTATGTTAGAGAAATTTTAAATTAAACGGTGTTAAAGATTTATTTCGATTAGATTACCTGAAAACTCAACTTACAGACACCAATTATAAGGAATAAATTCTGTATAGTTTAGTCCAGGTGTGGGGAACCTGCGGCCTTTCGACTGATAAAACGCAAATAAAGTCAAAATTATGAATTCAAATAACTGATCTACATTTAGAAGACCAACTGATACTGCATTAAAGATTGGTAAACTGTAACATTAAAAAATATTTTTAATGATGTACGTACTTTATTATGTATTATGTTTCTTATAGATACGCAGCTTGATGATTGATAACTGAGAAAAAAATTGAGACGGCAATAATAAAATATGATTCCTTATTATTGAACATTTTTTAGCAATATACAATATAATAAATTAGATTTGTAAATGTGTATTGTTTCTTAAAAGATTTTTTTAAAATTGCGTTTTGACTAATTTATTTTAATGGCTTTGTCAACGTTTTCTTTATTGCGGTTTTATGTTAAATCAGATAAGTGAATGAGGCCTTTTGAAATGAGAAGATTCCCCACTCCTGGTTAAGTCAATGGTAATTGTAAATATTCACAATATATGCTTTATTATAATATTAAAAAAAAAGTGAATTGACGTTTATTTCTCTAATAGTCAATTAAAATGATATTTTATTATGGTATCTTAAACATTCATTAGGGAACAAAGTATTTTCTGTAAGCCTTGAGCGTAAAAATACTATTTATTCATATGATTTATTGAGACGTTTGTTATTATTTTAGAAAAAGAATAGATAGACATTATGACACTTTTAATAATGTTATATTAAAGTGTTTATTATTGGTGCATTAAAATGAAATAAATTAACGATGTGACATTTGACTTTGAATATATTAATATTGCAAAAGATGAACGATAAGTTTTTATGCAACGACTTATGCCTGCTACATATGTGTAAGTGATTTAACATTGAGACTGAGAATTTAAGGCAGCTAAAAAATCTGCTGTCGTAAAAGAGTGTTTGATATGACGTCACATTTAGAAATAACTATGATATCATAAAGTTGCTTTGTGTGATAAAGGACGGCTAATATGTATTAAAACGATAGTCTATAATCCTCATAACAAGCATTTGAGCATAATCTGCGCGTACATTCTTCTAAGATAACTTATTGGGTACGTGACTTTTATTGCCGGCCAATTAATTACGTGGTGTTTACTTAAATAAATTATATTTAATAAAAATTAAACTGATAACACAATTATTACTTATTTAAGCCTCCTTCTCACGTACAGTAAAAAAATGAAAGATTGTTAAGTTAAAAATCAAGAATTGGTTTTAGAACTAAAATCAAGATTTACAAATATTAGAAATGAATAACATTACTATAGACTAAAGATGCTTCTTGTAACACACATTGTGGAATTCCAATGCTGTCAATTATTATCATTATTAAAAATGAATAAGTTATCGTCGAAACCAATATTATAATGATTTTAAATAATAAAAACACTTTTTAAGTATGACTTCTACAGTAGATTTTATGATCAGGACTAGTTTCCCTCATCACAAGCAATATAAACTGATAACATTGAACAGTTGCATCAGTTATATTGATTATAAAAATTCCAACTCATTATTCTTCTTAATGAGACTATCACAACAATTATGAGCTCTTAATGAATTAATGAATTGTTTTAATGTTTAAGCAAATTATTGATAAGAGATAATTTATTTACTTCATTTGAATGTATATTGTTTGTCTTCCTATAGGCTTGTTTTTAATTTGTTTACAACGTCTATAACGATCGTGTTGAGTAAAACCAGTCCTGATCATAAAATATGTTATGCAAACCGTGTTAAAAACGTGTTAATAATAGTAATACTTTTCTATCAAGAAGGACAGTTGATTTAGAGAAATTGTTGTTAATCATTCTTAAAATTAACGGGAAAATTAAAAAAAAAAACATTTTCCAGAAGAACCAGATAAACAACTAAAAGCTACATTTATGCAGTGTGTCAATGTTGATTTGCGCGATACATATGTATGTATGTTTAGTGCACCCAATAGAATATTTGATCGAAAAGAGCTAGGACTGCAATTTATTCGTTGAATAAACATGCTTGAAATAACATTGTGCGTGAAATGTATAAGATAAATAAGAATGAATGGCCCTTCCAAATGAGAAGCCAGATTTTTAAACTAAGATTAATGTTTATGAACTCATTTTTTGTGGGCTCTTTGAATCCCGCCTCTTACAACATGGTTTGTTGACTTTTAAGAGAGTTTATGGAAAATGCTTATCAGCCACTGAATAAGACCCGTAATAACCTGTTTTGAGAAAGCAAGCCAGTGAATAAAATCTTATTCATATAACAAATATACTGCAAAAGAATAATTTCATTTTGAAGGCAATAGTTTCTGTAATAATGCAGCAACCCTCGTCTTTCAACTACTAATAATTTATTCCTGGTTGAATATTTACATTGATAGCTATTTCAAATTTGATTTGATGAATACGAGAATTTTATGGCTTTTACTATCAACATACTAGGTATTAAACCCATATAAAATGCCGAAGAGTGATCGATTCTGGTCTCCGGTAAAGGAATATCAATGCATTACAATATTTCATTAGCTGTCCACACGAAACTATCAGGGAAGACAAATTATCTATCAGCGTCGTTCTTTCAAGTTTTTCAGATTACATGTAATCATTAAAATCAAAATTATACAAGAATGATCATTTTTGAAATTAAAGATATTTTGTGAATTTATGATATCGACTGAATGGAATGAACTTGGTGGAATTTCAATATGAAATTTGAAATGTTAAACTTTGTACGGTTCCGCATGTTTGTCATTAACGAATCGGGTTTCGCCTTTCGGCATCTTCGGGCATTCTGTCACACGGATGCAACGTAACAGAGATTTGTTCTGATATTTTCCATTTGTTTTATTAACACTAACACTGCTGAATTAATTTTTAAAATATTGGGTGTTGGAATATCTTAAATGTGAGTTAGCAGGGAACGGGTTAATTGTGTGATAATCAATATCTGTAGTATCAATATATATGATATGTAAAAAGTACATCGACTTATGCACAAAATCATCTTCACTGGTAAAAAAAAGTTTATGAGAAATCGACATCTAATTCTATATTTTATACGTGAGTTTATATAATAAATATACAAAAAAACAATTATTTAAAAGGAAATGTCAATTATGAACATTCACATTTTTTGTGTATTATTGTAATACTAAACGAACAACGATATTTTTTGAAATCACAAATTATTTTGATGAGATATAAGTCAAAGATATCCGGAAAAATGTTAAATAATAATTATTTAAAACAATGATCATCGCTTGTTAAAAAAAACCTTGAAATAACTAAATGCATTCGAACGGAATTAACATATTTTTTCATACAATGCTGGACATGACAATAAAACACAATGGTTGGCAGAGACAATATATTTTGTGGCCAAGATTTCTATCGCAGATATGTAAGAATATATATGTGTACTTCAGGAAATAAAAGAATATTATAAATTATAATAACCCTATCTCAAATATATGTTTTTGGTTAGGCCTATTAAAGTACAATAGTGATGGCTACTCTTGAATAAAAAATAACCCCACGCCCATTTTCATAGTCAAACTAAGGGCACAGTTTTTTAAAAATTGAATGAGGATATAACTAAAAGATTTAAGCTATGTTCACGTTTGAATGTATATCAGGAAGTTTATTATTGTTATACACTGAATTTATCCATTCGTTTATTTGGTAACACATTAAAAAATATTCTTCATGACTCGTAGCTCGTGGATGGGCAGACGTCGCGAGCCGAAAATAGTTACATATAAAAGTGCAATTGAATCACATTGATTTTTTTATTTCTTGAATGAACACGAGTATTTTATATTTAATAATCAAGGTAATTATCTCTCTCTAAGCGAAAGTGATTGTATACATTCAAAATGTAAAATATGTAGATTTACGAAATAGGGTCGAAACCATAAATTAGTCAGTAAATTTGGCATCACGCCTACATTTTGAAATATAGCTTTGCAAAGTAAACATCCATTTGTAAAATAGAATGATTCGTTTTCTCGATTCGTAGCCTTCAAAATTTTTTATTACCACATTTTGATCTATTGTGAAAGTATTACGAACAACTTTTTTGAAAAGCCTGTGTAAGTTCTTTCTTCAGATATCAATCGCCGAAATCCAGTATTAACACTCAATCTAAATACGTACGATTTTTTACGATATTGTAATATCTCTTGTATTCATATTTGAATATCAACATAAATTTTTAATTAAGTTACCTACATTTGTTGTATAATTTTACTTATTAAATACATACCTACTTTTTCGGTGACCTCGTCGATCGATATCAAATAATGATGACCTTTGAAGCGCACGATTAGATAAGCTATGCATTGACCTTTGACTGATAATAAAACAGGTATGTCTGTCGATTTAAATATCGAAATGAATATTTAATCGATGGAAGTAAATAAATAGACAGAGTTTTAGTAGATAGTAGAAAAATATTATTAAAAAAATTAAACAAGTATTTTATAGAAAAATCAGTGGTGATTTTATCCAATACCAAACAAACTTATAGAATTAAAAAATAGAATAAATTTATCTTCATCTTATGAAAATATTATGAGTAACGAAATTGTTCTATATTTTTTGTATCTTCCGACAAGACAGTTAGATAAAGTTGTTTTAATATTCTTAATTAGAAAAGAATAGATATTTTTCGACATTTTCAGGAATTCAATCACACAAATCCAATAGAACTTTCATACAATTAATAGTTTGCATCGGTTATATATAAGAAGAATTACACCAATTTTTTTTATTATTTTAATGACAATAAGTTTGTGTATGATAATGGGCTTTTTGAGGAAAAAAATTAACATTAAATGTTAACCAACTTAAATTGCGATTGGTAAATTTTAAACTCAGAGATACCTACATTTTTTTAAACGTGAGTTACGATAGGATCAAGTATCAGGTGACTTAAAGTATACATATTTTTTTGATATTGTCAACACATTGAAATTTTCTCACGTAAGGAATATAGTAGAGAACATTAGTAAAGTTACGATGATTGTTAAGAATAAACATTGAATTTAATTGAGCTCTGTTTATGTCTAAAATTTCTTGATAAAATAGTTAGTTAACGATCCTTAGTGCCATACAATTACTTAAAAAAAATATAAAAACGAATGCCTGTAATATTGTTATACTTTTATCTTCATCTAATCTTAAAATAACTACGCGAATATTGAATAACAAATCAATAATCTTAAAATAATGTTATGTCATAACCGCAATCATTTTTTATTAATCGTACACTTCACTTTAATTAAGATATAAAAATAATTTGTATTGATAAACTTATTTCAAAACCTTCAAGGCATTACGGTTGTTATTTCAAGTAATCATGAAAATATTGTTAATGCTTCTTTACAAAATGCCTTTCTAAACACTCCAGCTTCAAAACGAAGTTAAATGTTGAAATTTTATTTTTTATACGAAGTCATTATATAACCTACTGCGAGTTATGTTATATTATTCGTTTTGGAAGACTTAATTTTGACATTAATTTCCAGTTTTATTATGAGTGTATGAAACCTGTTTTGGTAATATTTTAATATTAATTACAACGCAGGAGACCGTTAGAGCAACGTTATATTTAAAATAAGAACATTATAACATAAGATGCTAACTAACTAAATCATATAAACAAAGTTTATTTAATCTTTATTATTTACGTCAAATGTTGTATTAAAATAATAATGTAAAAACGTTTTCAGTTTTAATTAACTTGGAAATCAAGAGTATAACTCATCTAGTATTACCTCTATCTATATTTAGTCTTTTTTGGTATTAAGATAAATTATTGATTGTCATTAATTATGTGCAATTTTTTTGATAAAATATGTCTTCTTTTGGTGGTTTGGTTTTCCTCTCCATCTTCATTAAGCAATATGGACTGGCTGATTTAATAATTGTACCAATTCTTGTCCTGATTCACAGTATTATGGCCGGAATCTAAGTTGTGAAAAACGAACGACCCCAACTACTTTTTCCACTAGACGATTCTGAATAATAGTATATGTCAATGAACAATATAACATAAATAAGAAAACTAAAAAAAACTGACCAAAGCCCTGGTTAAAAGTTAAGAAGAATGTGGCCAAAGTTTACATTGTAAATGTTTCGTCGAAGATAATATCGCATTAACTAACTTGTTACGATAAACTAGTGCGTAATAATATAAAAAAATACATTGTTAATAATTCATACATTCAACAATAAATCAATTTGGAATATTCTGAATATAATGCTTTCTAATCGATATATATCTCAAGATTAGTATGGATTTCGCTTTTGGAGAGAAAGTTTTTCTTCTGCGCATAATCGTATTTTAAAATGTAAGCAATAAGCCCTAAAATCTAATCACATTTTTAATGAATATACTCTCCTCGTTCTAATTTATTTCACGGTCCTTTTTTAAATACTGTCTAGATTTTACTGTCATAATTACATACGTTCTGGTATTTATACATCGTAATAGAATTCTGCCTTAACAATACCAGAAATCAAAAATTTCATCACAATACTCATTCCTTTTGAAGAACCTGATAAAATCTTCGGTATTTCAATATCGCAGCCTATTATCATAACAATAATCAACACTAATAAACAGTTAACTTTATAAATGACTTGATGATTTGCCAAGAGCGAATATATCTATTAACATTTTGAACACATTAAAAAGATGATTATCAGTTCCGCCCTTTTAGTGTTCCAGACATTCCGAGTAAATTTAAAAAAATGTAATTATTATTCTTTGACTTCCATTGCCATCCTGCAATTTGATTCATCGGTCGTTTCCTTTACATCATCATATCCTGACAATCAAGAAATCTCCAATGCACACAATCGTGCACAACTCGGAATGCCTGGTGGTGCATCACAAACGTCATATTGCAATATCGACATTACATTTTTTATCTATTTGTATTATATATTGGTCAACCTTCATTAAATGATTGATGATTAATACGATGTGTGTCTTCATTATTCGTTTAATAATAGAAAAATATGAGTGTCAATTATTTACTAACAATAATATGTTTTGCTTGGCCCAGATATTTTTATCTAAAGAAATCTTAATGATAAAAACTTTTAGTAATGTTTCCACAGTGTATTTTATGATCAGAATCGGTTTTGCTTATCGAGAGCATTATCAACTCAATGATTATCATCAGTTGATAACCAAACTTTTTCTGATCATAAAGTATGTTTTGGAAATAGCATAATACTAACAAATGTATTTTTATTAAATTTGAATTGTTACAACTTTGTACGATTCCACATGTTTTGTCACTAACGACCCGGATTCCGTCTTTCGGCATCTTCATGCATTCTATCACACGGATGCAACAGAACTGACGTAAACAGTTAGCATCGTATATATATAAATGTTATTAATTACAGGAAAAAACTGTGTGATGGCTTGAAGACGCCGAAAGGCGAAACCCACGTCGTTAGTGACAAAACATGTGGAGTCGTACAAAGTTGTAACAATTCAAATTTGATATTTAAATTCCATCAAGCACCTTCAGTCGATATCATAAATTGTATTTTTATTATTATATTTAATATAGCATGCCTTTCCACCGAGAAGGCACAGTTAACAGATTATGAGCTTGAAAGAAATTTTGGCACACTTAATTTTAAAATTGAATTATTAAGAGTTATGAGTAGTATTACACATCGGGGTATTGAAAAGGTTAAAGACGACAACTTCACATATTAGTGACAATTTTACACTCTTTGCCCATTAAAGACTTGTCAAACTATTATCTGTGATTATTACCAATGTGAAATAATCAAAACGTTATCAAGCAGCTATATTATATTTTAAAAATATATCACGTTACATCTGACATCTGTATCGAAAAAATGTTGTCGAAATGATGTTGAGAAATTGAGAAATCCGTACCGCATCCCATTCATGAATTCCGCAGATAAGATTTGCCGATTTAATACATATATTACTGCTTATGAATGAACATGAGCTAACAAGCCGTAATCAAAAATTTCATTTATTGTTTTGATTCATGACATCGTCGCCAATTAATGATACTGAAGTATATTGCAAAGTAAAAGGGAAATACCACATAAGTCGAAAACGGTTGTATCAATACACTTGTTATTTTTACTAAATAAAGTCATGTTCATTATTGACATGTTATATAAATTAGACGCCGCAATTTTCAAATTAAAAGGTATCCATCTCTAGATAACTCGAGTATTATTTCGAAATTAATTAATCAATAATATAAATTATTAGTATGCAATGTCATATTAGTTAAAAACTGCCATTTCGGTCAATTAAAACACAACAATTATTTGCTTAACGACTCCAATTCATTCAAGTTCATTTGTCGTGTGTACAATAATTACATTTCAACATTTTTTTGACAGGGAAAAAACCTCAATAGGATAATAATATGTACATATACGTGTTGAGAACTACAAGCATAGTGCTTTCAAGGTGAAACTATTTCATAATATGAGATATCCATTATCGCGTTAACTTTTGACATTGGATCTCTTAATGTTTGTTTATCTACGTGGGCAGCATGTCCTAATAATATATTTTTATTATCGTATAGAAATAGAATCGTAACGATAGACACCTAAAATTATTACCAACCTGTTCACATGACAGATTCTATGAGGGACATAATCATTTATATGATATGCTATACTTATTTAAATATTATATATTTGACTGCTTCGTGTGAAATGTTTTAAAAATATTTAATTTATTCAAGTCATATAAAATATAAAAAATTATAAATAAGGCAAAGGTTATCTATAATATATATAATTTTTAAAAGAAGATTTTTCATTATTTATTGTTTATCCCGTTCACAAGATTTAATTTATAAAATGTTTTTTTTTAGTCACCCTTCAATTTACTGAAAGACTTTTATTCATAAATTGAGATAAAATACACATTTTTCTTACGACATAATATGTATTAAGCCTTTTGTTAAAGCATCTAAATGTTTAATATTTATTGATTGAATTGACATATATATTTGGTAGAACTCCATTATAACACGGTGAAAAAATAGCAATATATTCTATTCACGCCACTATCAGAACCATTAGTTCTGACGATGCCGTGAGCCGAAATAGCTATCAACGATATCTTTTAAAATTTTGTAGAAGTAGAATGCATTGCTATTTTTTCACCGTGTTAAATATTTAATCTTTTTACGCATTCGTGTTACGTATAATATTTTATATGAGGGATTATACGTTTGATTTGGACAATTTATTGATTATTCTTTTTGGAATATAAATACTTATACAAAATATTAATATGTAAGCATAAATAATACACATTTATTTCCAAGTATGTGTATCACAAGATTATATCATTGAATGTTGCCTTTATAATTTTAGACGGCAATATCATGGTTTTAGTAAATTCCTTTCCATGTTTGTTTAGTTCAATGAGTCTAATGGCAGACATCCGTTTGATATATATTATACGTGCGTATGAGTCTCCATTTTGCTATACTGCCAGTAAATAATCATGAGTCAAATTTGTCTCCAGAAAAAGACAGACTCGTCCTCGAAGGCAAACAATATAACCACAAAAATTGGACGAGTTGTTTGTAATATTTTTTTTTATATTCGTTACACATGTTTTTTCGCCATAACTAAAATTTCTTTGTATTGCCTTTTAGATCCGATAAAAATTAAACGCTTTTTTGTATTATCGTACCCGTATCCAGTGTGGTGAATTTGAACGATAACTGGAAGTCAGTGGTCTTTTGAAAAAGGTATGGAACGATTTATGTATAGAGTTGAGAAATGAATAGCAGTTTTCTCAAAATTTTTTATGATTCATGTTTTTTTTTTTTAATAAGTGTTAATAGATTAATACATAAAAAAATACATCCCCTAAAAAAGATTACTTAAATCAATCGAAAAATAAATTTATAAAAATACCTTTCGGAGATTCAACCCCAAGATCGTAAAATGAAGACCGTGAAGTCAAAGACCATTGACCGATCAGCGACGGGAGCGACAAATACTGTCAATCTTAAGGATTTTTTTTGTATGGAAAAATAAAAGTATTTGTTGGTAATAATCGTAAAAATTATTTTTCCGAAAATTTTTCCTCATTTCACTACGCAAAATTATTTTGAAGCGTAAATAATAATGAAAACTGATTTGAAGATATAGTTTTTTTATCCTCAGTTTACTTAACATGTTTTAACAAAAGAATTTACTAGATTATACTGTTCATTAGTTTCAATGCAATTGTATTAAGTCTTATAAGTATTTATTTTTGAATTTTCAAATGTTTCGCAGTGAAGAATTAAGCTTTAATGAACGTATATCCTTACTAAAAAGCTACGGACTCAAGTAAGAAACACTGTTACTTCTCAAATTCACCTGGGAATTCTGGTAATTTCACCTCAAGCAATGACTCTTTAACAGAAAGTAATTGAATAATAAACTGAAATCAGTTAATTCTTTCTCAGGAACTTCCATGTGATATAAAAATGCATCAAATGACGTTTAGGTGCATATTCCTAATAATGTAGCTGGTAGCCCACCATGCTTAAGATCATTGCTTGCAGAGGCTGTCAACTATATAAGTATGAATAACTACCTTATCACTACATTATTGAATAATATCGGTTTGAAACAATCTTATTGAGTTTGTCAGGACAAATCAAACAATGCATTAACTCAAAAATTAGCGAGCATAAGAAGGTTTTAACCACTGTTAATTCATATTTTTCGGGAACCAACTATCAACACCGTAAAATCAGCCGTCTCAACAGTAGAGACGTTAAAAGTTAGGGGTTAATAAAGTCGACGCATTTTTTATTTCATTTATCCGTCAAAAGTGTAAACTGCCGAATAGACACTTCCATACAATAGCGTTTCAATTAATTTCCGGTATTGAATTTAAAGGCACGCATTTAAATAATGTTTTACTCTCTTACCAAATACCGCTAAATCGATCTTTAAAATACTGTATTAAAAAGACAAACCTTATTTGTCTATCTGTAATTACAATCGCCGATCAGAGAGACTGTTGAGATGCCTTATTGTGAGTTCACTTCTGCTACGAATTGGGAGCAAACATGTACTAAAAAGGCTAAATGAAAATTGTAATAACTTTGATATTTAAATTAATTTTAAATCGAAATAATACGTGATCAGTTTGTTTAATTAGCGTTTCATTATTTTCCCCCGATCCAAAGTTGATAAACAAGAATGTGCATGCAATATACGCTGTTGATTTGACTATTTGCATTTAACCAAACTTGAATGATTATTTAAATTTAGAATTTTAAAAACCAGTTGACGATACGTGCTCAATCGGAGACTACGAAGTCTGCCGGAGAGTCAGCCGCAGTGTGATAGTGTTAGTTAATAATGTATACACGTCTGTGTTTCAAGGTATTCGTGTAATACCTACTAGTACAGGGAATTCAAGATGTTGACGAACCTTTCTTTCGCACGAAAAAAATAATTTTATTTTGTGTATACAAAACTCTATGATTTTTTTTTATAAGTAGCTAATAATATTACAGTGAAGATATGTTTATCTACTATGGTAAATTTTTGATATACTATTATTTTATTTAAGTGCTTGAAAATTGAGATTAATAATACAAAAAAAAAAAATTTAGCACCAGTTCTAATAAAATATATTTGATAATTTATTTCTTATAATGTTGGTAGAAATTTAGTCGCCATGGACAACAATGTGTTTTCTAAAAGAAAGGATGTAAATGAAATAACATGAATTCGATAAAAAAAATCAATCAATTTGGTTGATTAACGAACATATTGTAAACTTAATTACAAATAATACATTTTTTAGTGAACATGATTATTGTATATCAATTTTATTGATATTGAAATATATGGTTTAATGTGAATGATTTTTTTTTATATATTAATTTAAAACTATTATGTTAATGTTAAAAATATCTGAAATTCCCTGTATAACCACGAGACTCCATACGCCTGAGCGAACTTCAGTACTATCTAGTCAGCTGTGTCAGGCGCACGACAGTTGACTTTAAGCGGGAAATTTAAATTCGCGCGCATGCTATTCGAATAGACTTCGAACGATTTAAAAAATTCGCGCCTAAACGAATTACTATTGTGTTACATAGTGGTTGAAAAGTGATCGAAGTGTTTGGATGTCAATCAAGCTAAACTGTGTTAAAATAATATGATTGGTATGTTCATAAAATTAAGTGATCATGTGTACGTTATTTACATTATAGAACAGCTGATTTTCGTTGATAAACATGTTTTTTTCTTTACTTTAAAATACCAGCTTAAAACAACCATGCCTCTTTTCCGAAGAGTAAATTAAATAAATATTTTTCTTTTCATTCTGACTCACTGAAAGCTAACATTTCTTATATCAATATTAGATTTAATGACCTACGTACATATACATGAAGCCATGTATGCATGTGGAAAATACATCTAATAAATTAAAAATATTTTTTTAAGAGTTATACAAAAGTATAATATATTTATATTCTTCTCAAAAGTATCAATCAAAATATCTGGTATGGATAAATGAAAAAAAAAAATAATGATGCGTTACGATCAATAATTAAATATATTAGCTACATGACAGTGATTGTAATTTTTTCAGTGACATTTGCCATTATAGTTATATTATTTTATCAGTCATATTCAAGTATTGAAAAAGACAAACAATGCTTTCACATTTAGAAATCGAAACGAATATAATGCGTCATTCATGAAATTGAAAACATACTTAAAATGAAAATTCAAACTTTTCATAGAAATTGTATGTTAGGGATTATTCTGTGTTTATTAATATTATTGAATTACTGATTATTTCCTAATAAGTAAATAACTCACCAGTTGTGGTTAATTATTATGAAAACGTTTTTTTGCGTCATGTAATGAATAATATTATTTTCCATGCAATTAGGAATTTTTGCGGTTTCTTCAGTAATGAGATAAAACAATTTGCATTTATTAATTTACGGAATTCCATGTTTTCTATTTCTAAATAGCATTTTATTTATATTCATTATAGTGTATAACATATCCACTAGTAAAATCATATGTATATTATTTTTCTTCGCTCCGAAGATTTTAGATCGATAACTACAACAGGTACAATATAGTAATAATAATACTAAAACTTAGGTACAATTTGACAATTCTTCCTTTCTCCTTTGTATCGTAAAAGACAAAAGACATTTAAACGGAAATTGTACATATGGTCATAAATTACAAAAGACTAGACATACTTGTCAATTTGTATGTCACTAAGGGTTGTTTTCATTCTGGTGGCACGGCGTGCACGCTGGCTTTTAATGCATGTGGTGGTTTTTTTCGATGCGGGGGGTTGACATTCAAGTTGACACTCAGGTTCATGAAAAAAAATAATTCTATTCAGTATGGATGAGCTACTACAATATTAATATGTCGCTTAATAAAAAATATCAGTCTCTGAACGAGCCCCATGCTTCTCATTTTGTAAAAAATGTTAGATATTATTGATGGACTTGGTGGCAACTTTACGGAAATCTTTTTTTAATTAAAAAACAAAAATGATAACTTTGTTATTTTATTAATTTAATTACTAATTTCGGTATGAACTTCGCCACTTTGAGATGTAACTTCAACAAAATGTTCCGCCGAAGGGTGAAACACACGTGACTGTTTGTATCTCAACCAGTGCAATAAAAAAGTTATTGATTTAAAAGTGGAATGATTATTTAATATTTTACTATTATCAATGTCAATATCAATTAATAAGTTATGATAAAATATATATATATTTCAACTACGAGATTTTCTATGGTTTGGGTATCCTTAAAATAAGAAAATGACGGAACTTTATTTGTCTTTCTTCGATTCCAAGGCAATAATTAAAAAAAAAATGATATTTAATTTCGTCGTATAAATGATTTCTATCTTGACAGTTATTTATGCAATTGTGTTTAAAACATAACAAGCGTCGTTAATTATCTCTATTTTCCGAGCCACTAAAAAAATCAATGGCATCAAGAAGCATAATTGTATCTCACTTATATGAAACGTTTTCAAACATTTTTTTTAATTATTATATAAGTCTAAAAGTTTTATTTTCATAAAATACCATCCGCTACCGATCATCTTGCATCGTTCGAACTTTAAATTGTTAAGGTGTTCTAGAGGGAAATGGGCAGGTAAATAAATATTCACATTGTTTAATTTAAATGAATAGTTCAGGGTTTTGAAAATGTCAAGTTTGTTTTTACGTATTGTGTTGTTATTTTCTAGAAATCGTCAGAGTTAACGTTGGATGTGACAAAGCATGTATATTAAATAAAGCAAGAAATATTGAATGGGCTTTTATTAAAATGGAAAGAAACTTTTGTTGCCGATGCTATTATTTCATATAATTTATCATTAGTTTGTTTTTAATACCCATAACTAATATATAATATACTCATTAGTTGGAATCCAGAAACTTTCTAAAAAAAATCATATATTCTTTAAATTTGGATTATATGGCCTCCTAATGGAGGTACCTCAACAGAAGTTTTTCTATGATTACTGCTTGTTATTCAGTCGGATAAAATTTCATATATTTGAAGAGAGATTAGGGCAAAGGCACAACTCGTGCTTAGCTAATCATTAATTGAAAGGATTAAAATAATCGTATATCATGAAACTCACCTTTCCCCAGAACCAACTCGGCCCTATCAATTCACTCCATTTTTCCCAGGGGGCCGATGTTTTTATTCACTTTGGGAAGATATAATATACACAATTTAATATGACAGTTTTTATTTCAAAATAATTCTTCTACTACATAACTTACGGGTAGTTGGTGCTGCATAAGATGTGAAATTTATCATGTCCAATTAATTTCCTTAATTATGAAACATTTGTTTATTAACGTTAATTGATTGATTTTAAAGTTTACGACTTCCTTTAATTTAAGTATGCATAATAAAATCCCAATTAATACTCAACAAATGTTAACATTGAAGGTCAATAGCTGTATCACCGTGTTTTAATCGTGAACTAATGATATAACATAAAAATTTTGAGCACATACAATTACATAATTATTATATTTATTAAATGAAATTTCATTTTAAGATTGTAATAACATTTTATATTGATAATCAAATATATGTATTCGGTAATATTAATTTTAGAGTTGTCAAAGAATTTTTTTTGAGTGATGGTTTCCTTATGCACTTGAATCTTGAAAAGATACACATTTTTTCTTCGTAATGTAGGCACTTATGTTTACCTCCATCTGTTATCAACGTGAAGCTAATTTTACACGAAAAATCCCATCTATGACGAGTCGGTAAATGAACAAAGACCGTTAAGTAAATGTAGTTGTGAAAATTCGGAGAACACATTGCGAATTTAATTTAATTTCTTATTGTAAGAAAAGTATTTTATCATTTGTAAATATACACCTTCCAATTAACTACTATACGAGAAAATCAAGTAATGCTATATAGTTCATTTCAACATAATGCGCGATATCAAAGTAGATCCTTTCATAAAATAATAGAAACAATTTGGAACTATGTATCCTGCATTTAGTCTTTGTAAAGATTTATGTTTCTACATCTCTTACTCTAAATAGCATTTTTTGACTGACTGTTAAGTACTTTTAAGGTTTTAATTGTTTATTATTAATGCAAAGGTGTGATATTTTAAATAATAAAAACACATTTTTTGTACTATTTCCAAAATATATATTTTATTTTTGGGACCGGTTTCGCTAACCGTGAGCATATTCAACTGATGCTAGCTATATGCGAAACCGGTATTAAATAAAATATATTCATTTTTAATGAGTTGACTGTCATTAAGCACTAAGCACTTAATATTTGTTTTATTTGAATCTTTACAATTTTGTACGATTCTATATGTTTTATCACTAACGACCCGGGTTTCGCGTTTTGGCACCTTCAGGCATTCTGTCAGACAGATGAACAGAACTGACCCACGGACCTGACGGGCCGTTTGTGACAAAACATGTGCAATATAGTTAAATTTGAATTTATGTACATTGTACTTACTACGTTGAATGAGTATAGAATAAATTATTTGTCCACGACTAGATGAGTAAAAGAAAAAGACACCAGTAATAGAAATCACATTTGGTGGAGATGTGGAAACTCCCAGCGGATATAAAATTAGGATATTTCAAATTTCTCCTCGCCAAGTGACCTGTTAAACCCCAACCAACCATTTATTGATAACCGCAGTATGTAATTACAGGATCGGCGCGATAATTGGGCTATAGATTTTTATGGATATTTTTACTACACGATATTTTAATGTGTTTGTTATAATATGCCAACTGCTTATACCGTGTTTCATACATATATTATTTAATAATTGCTCTTTCAATTCCAGTATATTAAACGTGCATTTCAATTTTATAATCTCATGGTTGGTTGCCTTTACAAACAATGTAACCAAAATAGAAATTGAATTACAATTTTTCTTGCACAGCGTTTTTATATTGCACGTGCAACATAACCAGTTTCTTAATAGTTAATTTCTTATTCATAACATGAGAGGAAATAATTCAATTATATTTTTTCACATAGCTTTATAATTTATAACTACCAGACAAATGCAAACTTGCTTAAGTGCGAAGACTCGAGATTAATTATCCGGTGAAATATTTTATTTTAACTCGTCGGTGTTTTATATCGCGTAGAATGACAAGGGAATGAAAAATAAGCAAAGTTTTGTGTCCAGATGTTTTTACTGCTTATATACCCAGGCCCGTATCAAAAGGTGGATGCCAATGGTGCATCTATTAATATTTGACACTCTTTGTTTTAAAATAAATTTATATATTATTGACACAGCGCGTAAACAACACTTATCTTATAGAGTATATCATCATTGAATTTGATAGAACACGGTAATAAAATAGCAATGTATTTTAGTTCTACATTTTTTTATAAGTTATAGTTGATAGCTATTTCGGCTCACTCCATCGTTGGAACTAGCTGTGTTCTACCAAGTAAACTCCAATTCAATCAATGTATTTGACATTCTTTATTTAATAAATTAAGAGATTGGGCCATTCCAAATAGCCTCGATGAGTGGAAATTTAATAACTTATTTCATACAAGATTACTTCGTATCGTTTCGAATGAAATTGTAATACATAGTGATTTTAACCAAAAATGAGGAATGTTTAGGAATATGAATTTTCGAACCTGGTCTGACTTAAATATATATTATAGCCAACTAAAATAAGCTCAGTTCGTTTGCTTTTCATGCCTAATAAGAAATGCAGTTGAAATTTTTCTCATAATTCAATTTTTTTACGGGCGTTAATTTTATTATTTTTATTTGAAAAATATTTTTTATTTAGATATTTTACCGCCCAAGAGCTATGCACCCCCAAAACGATCGTCAAGTACAGCCCTGCATCAAAAGTTTTGTATTAGAATTCTCAAATGTTATACAATAAATGTGAGTTATATTTTTCTTTCCTCATAATAGATCTTGTCATATTTTATGTTATAAAACGAAAAAAACAATAAAATGGCTAAATCTTTCCTCTATTGTGTTAATTTGTCACACATTAAATTTAACGACCAAGTAACGGCAACACATTTCTAAATAAATCTTTTCAAACTGATTATTGTGCATAATTATGTGTGACAAAAATATTTATTTGTTCAATATAAAAGATTGCTTATTGGCGTGTGTTAATAACAAGCTATGTTGCAGTATTAAATTCAATTAATTTACATCGATTAATGAAACCAATTTAATTTGACACGGCTTGATTTAAAAACAAATCAAAAAATAATCGAATGCAAATATTCAATAATCAACTACAGCAGATAAATTAAGTAACAAAAAAAAACTGTTATTACTTTGACGTTATCAAGTGTTTTTGAATATAAATGTATGTAAGTTATATTATTAAAAAAATATGTAATAAATATAAACTTAAATACACAGAAAAATATTTGCATAAAATCCACAATATGAAGCAACACAATATATGTTACGCCCCTTTTATGTTATCCTTTCATTACCAAAATGTCATTCGTTCAACCTTGATAAACATGATAAAATTTCGTAAAATATGTATTCGATTCCTCAAATTAATTTGAAGTTGTTTCTTCTGTTCGAATATGCCATTTACATTTTATTCTACAGAGAAATGTGTATATTTGAATGAAATGATGTTGCTTTTTTTTTGCTACACATGCTATTTTTTGTCAATAAAAGCCTGTATTCATTCATAGATAAGAAAACAGTAATTGATTTTTAAATTAATTTTATGACACCAACATATGGTGTAAATATTATATTTGAAATCTTTTCTGTGCAGGTTTGATTATGAAGCTTCGACATTTTCTCTATTGGCAAACGATATTGAACATTTTATCAAATATCGTCACTAACAATCGGTTCCGTTTTCTGGTATATTTTTAAACGACAAGCCAGTTTGAGATAATTTCTCAATCGATCGGTTAATTCTGATGCGTCTTAGTTTAAAATGTCGAATCGTTACTCCATACCGGACTTGGCTACAACCCAAACCATCACACACACGTCACTGCACCAATCTAACTTATGTAAATAATGTAATTTGTTCCTAATCAAATATTTATTTAAAATATTTCATTAGTGAAACCCGTTGCGCGAGAATATCTGAAAATATTTCATGTCAAATTTGCATATTTTTCAGTTCTATCAATATATTCTAATTTTAATTGCCTTCGTTCTAAGCAAATTAAATTTTCAATTATTTGTGCGAAACCTGTTAATGTTTGTTGGTTTTTACGCTATGTATTATTGACCAATTTAGGCTAATATGAAACCTTACCATTTCACATGCACCAGTAGCCTAATCTATAAGCTGGAAAGAGAGTGGGACTGTCTTGATTGAGTTACAATTGGACCCCGATCAATCGTTCTCGCATAATACGTTTTCATGGATGTTTAATTAATTTTTTTATAGTCCCGTCAAACACCCATATGTTAAATAATACCGCAATAATCGTTCCCTGATTTATCGATTGCCTCGATCTATTGTCTAAATATTATGATCCCGTCTCAAATATTATCCCGATTGACCGGTTTTGGTAGATATATCTTTCTATCCAATACAATTTGTGGGTTTGAGCACATTAAATCTTATATATTAACCAAAGAAATTAATGATGAAATCGTTCGCATCATAGTTCATCAATAGTTCGCTCAAATGTCTTGAGATTTTTATCGATGAAGAATTTCACAAAATGAAGTTTAAAACGCTGTTCGACTATTTCAATAAATAAAATTTTATTAACATTCAATTTAAAGTTTTACAAAACTGTCTCATATTTACCAACCCATTTTTTAAAAATTAAGAGAGGGCTCTGTATTTTTTTTTAAGATTTTGCTTTTTTATTAATATTTTATTTTTCACACATTTTCGTTTTTAGGGTCCCTTGATAAACGTGAAATCGAGGTTTCACCGTGTACTCATATATTTAGGCTAAGCAATATTGCACCTAGTCGTAAAATTTATATTGAGTTTTATTTTTTTAAATACGAACTACAATAATGAATAAAAAATAATTTTGTAAGATTATCAGTTTCTTTAAATGCGCCACAAGCTTTGATAGATGATTCCGATGTTATTACACTGTATACGTCTTAATTAAATGAAATATAATATATTTTAAGCAACGCGCAAAAAAAATGTTTTTATAACGCCGTAGCTTATCATCAAAGTTTGGCGGCAGCTCTTTGTCTCCGCTGCATTTTTGGAGATGCATTTGCAATTTGGTAAAGTAGTTACGTTCTGCATGCATAATACGCGGCTTAAAGAAACGATGTGGTAATGAATGCCCCTCGCGGTACAAAAATAGACCGTCGCCTGTAATGTCGTGAAAAGAAAATTAGTCTTGTTATTTTAACAAACTCTCGTTGACTTCCTGACCTTCGCGAGCTATCGATCGCATAGCTGGGGTGCTGGCGGTGCGACTATAAATAAATGAGATTATTATTTTAAGAAGTAACAACCGACTGGTGCATAATATGTCCAACCAACAAAATAAAATTACGTATCTGAGTAGGTATTAAATTATAAATTTACCTGTAGTAAGTAGGTCCTGTGAAAAGATAAATAATATAAAACATTGTATGGGTTATAAAATCGAGCGACATGAACCGGGATCAGAATGATGACGTCAAAACGCTTTATATTTTCGTCATTTCGTATACAAGTTTACCCACTGTTATTGTCATTCATTAGACGTCATATAGTAGTTTCTTAAATTGGATTAAAAATTATAATGGTTAAGCTTCACTGACTTGATACGCGAAACCATTAATAGATGCCATACTTATAAATATGTAAATATGATGTTTGTGATGAAATGTTGTAACGTTACATTGATCCGTCAGTTTGATGCAATTGGGGCTTAATAATAAAATATTGTGTTCCTTCTGTTCTTAGATACATTACGTTTTAATATAGTGCAGTGAAAAAATGTGTTTGACGTTAGTAACAAGTTGAGTGATTTTTACCTCCAGCGTTAAAGAAATATAAAACAATTTGTGGGAACAGGAAGCATCGTATATTTTAACGACTTTTTGAATAAAAAAACGGATATATTTTTCACCATAAGATGGCGCCGGAGCAGCAAAACCAAATGGGTAAGATTTTTAAATCACACTAATATCTTTTTATGGTGTGAATACTTCTTGATGAAAAGGAATTGTATTTAAATAATATAACACAATGTTTAGTAGTTATTATAAAATTTGATATTCCTAATATCAGGACCCGTGTCGCTCAACACGAGCATTATCAACTAATATCAATTTACAGTATAGAAAATTTAAGATAGAAATATGTAGAAAGATATAACAGCAGCATCCATTTTCTTCTGTGTTTGACTGAATTACATACCTGAAGTTTCTTAGCCGAATGGAAAACGTTGTTGAATTTTTTCAAATAGACATATTTTTAAATCAACATATTCAATCTCTTTATTCTTTCTTGAAAACTAACTGAAAAAAGATTGATTTATTAGCTTCCTGATAATTTCGTCTTATGCATTACATCGACAACTGGCTAAATTTATAAAATTTACGCACAATATTTTTACGAGCTTTTTCGTGCGATGAATATTAAACAGCAATGAAGTAATCCAAAACACATTAAAAGTGAATAAAAAATAACAATAAATTCCTTGCTTCTTCTTGTATAAACAATAATATCATTGATAAACATACATATGTCATAATTATTTTAACGATTTTTTTAAAACTTTGAAATGTCATTTCTGATATGAGATTAATGTTAAGATAATATAACACAAGCTTATCTGTCTTTCTCAATAGCATTGTATAATATCAAATGAAATTACGATGCATTAAAGAATCCTTATATTATATAAAGGGTCATTCAATTGGATGAATTGAATGACATTTATAAGAATTGCATTCCAATCACTGCATGCCAGTCATGGATGATGGTTATTCACTAAAGTCATAAACAACAATACAGTCAATCAGAATAAATCAATAACACTTTCAATATTCTCGATTAATTTGGTTTGAATTTGTTTTATAATTTTATATTATCGCTTTCTCAAAGGGACTCAAAATGATTTTGACTGAATGATGAATGACTTTGGCAATTGTTCTTTAAACGCTTATTTAACTTTTTAATATATATGAATGTATGGATTATCTCTAAAGTACACCTATCACGCGCTCAGAGCATTAATTAAACGAAATCACTAGAATTGTTTTTTTCTATACATTTACACACAACGGACCATATACTTACTACATAATATCCACTGAAAACGTTGTAGTTCAATATGTAAAAAATACTGCCTTTCATCTATCTGGCATCGAAATAAATCCCACAAACAAAACAAACTAGGTTGTTATAAGCTTTATGTATAAATTTCTTAGTTAGTACACTCGCAAGTAATGAATGATATTATATCACAACGATGATTTTAATATTTGGTTTATTTTAATGAAATTCTTTACATATATTATATTTAAAAATATATTTACATTCCCTAGTACACTTAAAGCCTTTTTATCTCGACAAACCAATCAATTTATTGTGGATTGATTACCAACGTGATTAAAGTAGATTTAACTGAGGATCGTTTTATTGTAACATATTATCGTGGTGTCTTAAAAAATGCTTATTGTTTGATATAAAATCACAAATTATAACTATCGAAATATAGTTAATGTTTTACCAATCTACTCTTTAGTGATTTTCAATTCAACCATGAAATAATAATACACGTGACTTCATTATTATTTGCATGTATTTTTGTTACGTGACTGAATGTACACGATTAATTACTTCTTAGCCGAATTGAGTCACGTCATTTCCTGTCCCTCATTATTTTAGATGCGCTACCATTGCTGTGACAAAAATGCGATGCCATTCAGAAGATGAAAATTATCACGTTTTCACACCACTGCGAGTTGTATCACAATCAATTCAGTGGGCACATAATTTCTATGCATACTGTTTCGTACACACGAATACAGCTGAGGAGATAGTTAAAATGTATAATAAAAGTGAATTTATATTTTTATGATTAGATATTCATTATCGTTCAGCGTAGAAAACTGTTTTAAGACGACATCAATTTCGATTTAATAATACAATTATATTCATCGATTGATTCAATAATAAAATTTCACTTATCAAATTTGAATCGTTCAACTACAAACATTTACAAATTTTGATTTCATTAAAATAATATCGGTAGTTGACAAATTATTTCAGATGTATATTTATCTTCTAAACTAAAGATGGGGAAGTGGGAAGCCTTTTGGCCAAAAAAATTAATCAAAAGTGATTTTTTTTTTAAATGCGTCTTGAATATTTCACAATTTGAATAACAAATATTCATTTTAGTTTTTCAACGTTTTCTTGACTATGGCCATTTCTATAAAAACAATTAAAGGTACTATAAGACATAACATAAACAATTCGTTTATTTTCAGGATAAAATCTTATTTTAACATTCTTGATATGGGGCCTTTTGAGATTACTGTGCAATACATGCTGCAATTCTAATGGGAATATTTAATAATTTGAATATATTCAATGATTTAAAAAAATAATAATCTAGTTGTTTAATAATACTTGATATCTGTTTAAAGATGCGTCCTTCAGAAATGAAAAGGTTCCTCACTCATAGGAGTCTAGAATAGTCTAGACTTAGGACCTATATTTTTCGCATGTAATCTTGTATTTAATCGATGCAAACTGCTTACTCACTGTCTGTTTGTGTGCATAAGTGTAATGTAATGTCTGAAGATACTGAAAGGTGAAACCCAGACAGTCATATGTAAACGTAAAATATGAACAATCCAAATTTAATTATGCTTATACCATGTGAGCACGTCGCATCTGTTAAATTTTTGTTGTTGGTCTTATACATTATGATGACATATAATTTAATGTTATGGTGTAATTTAACATGTTAAAAGAAAGTTTATGTGACTGGGGCTTTCTTTCACCAAACGAAATATACTTGAAATAAGTAACATTCAGTATATATTTTCAAAATTAAACAAAGCGATCGAATCTGCTTTGAGCAAATATATTATATTATACTTGCTTCCACAAGGAAAACGGATATTAGCGGTAATTTTGCCGATTTAAAACTAATAACTGATATTTATGATTTCATGAAACATCTTCAAATAATGACACATATAATATATATCAACAATTAAATGTTGTTTATCCTTATTATGACCGCAATAATTATTGTAAGAAATTATCACTTTCATCATCAACTTTCTCTATTGTCACAAGAAATGAAAGACACTTTGTTAATTCAATTCACAGAAATAAAAGATCGAAACAAAATGCAACCGACAGTTTCTCGGAATATTTATTATTGTAAATAGTTGGTTTGTATAATATTGTAAGAATAAAACATATATTTAAACAAATAACCAAAAAAAAAAGTTATGTTGCATTATACAATATAACTCATTTATTATAATTATGATATTGTCATAATGTTTCAGTTCAATATATACATGTCAAATAACGTTATTGGCTATTCATTTCATAAAGAAATATAAAGCAGGTTTACTAGATAAATAAATTTAGTTCATGAAGCAAATATTGATAAAAATTATAATACATTTCAACAAATGAGTATTATTTATTTATAAGAGGCTTATGGATTTTTTTATTTAAATAAAAATATGTTTCGAAAGCATCTGAAACGATAAGAATTATAAATTAACCTTTTTTTTGACAAATTAAACATTTAATTATAAAGTTACATTAAGACGTACTAGTATAATAAAAGAAAAACTTATAACAGTTTTTTTTCCTAAACTTATGATTATTTGTACCAGCATGTTTATTTATTTTCCTTCGACCCTATTTTCAAGTCATTGTTTATACAACGTGGAGTAAATGACATTTTATGTACTTTTTGGTATACAATCTATGTTTAAATAACCAGTACTCGCCATTAAACGGTTACAATAACAAAAGTACTGTACTATCACCTATTTCGTTTTTTACAGGGTGCCTTTAACTAAGATACAAATATGTAATCGGTACTTTTAAATCTACGTGATTTTAATTATTTTTTTGATATTTTTGGATACTAAGTATAAATAATCATTTAAGATAGTATTCAAATTATCTGGAATCAAAAACTTTCGTTTCAACCATATCCTACAATATCACTTTGCCCAAGATAATGAATAACGAACAGTCGTTAACGTAACTCATTGGTATTTATTTTGAATTTTGATTACAATCGTCACTGTCGTACAGTGTGCCGAGCTCAAAGTTATACCTTTTTTGTATTTAAAATTTATAATGATGTAAACATTATCATCTGATAAAATATATGTCAAGACAAGGCCTTTTAGAACGCTTGTATGAATTTTGTGTTAATTATTAAAACTAATTTCTGATATACGAATAAAATTGTTAACTTTCTATTATATATTTTTTTGTATTATTCAATGTAGCCAAAAATGATCGCTACCGTCGAATTCATTGAAAAAATTCATGGTGAGATTTATATTTTATCCGTCGAAAATGCTCGCGATGAATGAAACCATTACAGATCATTGCATGTTAAAATGTGAGAGTAGTACTTAACACATGGTGTTTTATCTATTTATATAAAAAATACATAATTCAGTTGTCGGTCGGCAATTGCATACAAATAAAAATGAACAATGTTTACCCTGTAGATGGAACAAGTTAACTGTCTCAGTTATTAAAATAGGCTTACGTTTGAAACGGTCCGTGGTATTACGACTGTGTAAACTGCTTTGAAAAAAAATAGATAGGCCCCCAACAAATCAACGCTAACGGACGGCACGTCACTGAACACCCATTATCTGGCGTCTCATCTCGACGATGCATTTTTGGTTGTCTTTTCTCACCGTTTAGTCATACAATGACGAATATTTCGACAGACTCTTGTTTCAAAGGTTTCATCGCTCCTTTGAATATCAGGGAAACAATTAATTTCTAATTTAATAATTAACATTTTCTTATGATATGAAAGTATGATAATTAACAAGAAAAAAACAAAGTTCATAGTAATGCAAACTATCTTATGTTGCTCAGTTTTTTAAAATAAATTTTATGTTGTTTGCATCCTATCAATATCATAGTAATACTAGAGCCGTGGAGATGCGGTATTTTGGACGAATTGGAGTAGATGATTTTAAAATATATCTCAATAAACAAGAAGAAATAAATTGTCCTCGTTTGAGTCCCAATAAAGTTAAATTTGGAAATTTGTCGGATCGGTTGGTTGTTCTTTATTTTAATGCACATAAATAGGAAGGCAGAGAAAAAACTTGACAGAAGTAAACTTTCTTTTAGTCGTAGTCGTGTTGGTCAATGTCGAAGTTGGAATCGTGATTTTTTGTTCGAAAACACAACCCTGGTTATAATTGAGAAACGTAATTCGAATATGGGGTTCATCGAGGGCTTTTCTTTGCACCGTATTTTCGGCACAAGGATGAGGACATTTAAAAAAATTATCTGCGTCGCTGTATAAATTATTATTTGTATATATTTTGATGGTTCATTGAATTAAATTTAAAAAACAAATTTTGAGCATGTATGCAGTTTTTGGGATATTGTGATGGCATCATGAAATTGAAATATGCATTTCCACGATATAAAAGTAATCCTTTGTTGTATGGCCAACTGAACTATAATCCGTTCAATATCCAATTGTGTATATTTTATTTCAGTTCAAATGCCTGTGAAAAGATATTCTGCTGCGGTTGACGTAAGATTTCGAAGAATGGACTATTGAAAATAAACATTTTGTTAAACCGATCTCTTGTTATCGCCTTGAATATCATTTTTTTATTGTTTTTTTTTTTATAATTTCGATACACACAATTTCATTTTTATTGAGCCAATTACAGAACTTGCGGCTGTGTTTTTGTTTTGTAGAACTTTTGTATAAAATAATGTTGCATAAAAAACGACAATAGACAACAAGCGTTTCTTATAATAATGTCATTTTTCTATTGTCATATATCAAAAAATCCATTTCAAATTCAAATAAATGTAAATTAAATTGGATATCTTTCCGAAATGATATTTTACTCGTGTCAGTATATTTTGACAAAAGAATATTATTTAGTGAAAAATAAATTAGCATGTAATTATTTAATTAATTTGATAAATTTAATTTATTTAGTGTCAAGTTTGTTTTCATGTATATATTTTTTGATGAACGTTTTCGATACCAGAGCTGAGATAGGAAGTGTAAAATTATTGTAACTTTCTCTGTATTTACTACATACAATACTATTTCGTAACGGTAAGGTAGCGAGGTATGTAAAGGATATTTTTGAATCCACTACAAAGACTTCAGGGGATCAGAGGTTACTCTTTTCTTTCTCAAAGTTGTAGCAAGCAATTCGTTTTCCCAGACAGACAGAGAGAATTATTGTTCGCGTTTAAGTCACAAATCATCGCTTTCGCATTGCTTAACGCCATTGCAGAAATAGTTATTCAATAATAACTCTCATTTACTAACATTATTTAAAATCGTAATAAAAAAAAAACAATATTTGATAGCGTAATTATATACATTATAATTGAAAATGCAAAGCCATTATAAAGTACTTTATCTGTTAAACACTGGAATAGTATGTTGTTAAAAATCAGTGAGGTGTGCCACAAGGTTCCGTTCTAAGCCCTAAAACCATATATTTTTTCCAATATTTTATAATGGATAGTAAAAACAATTATTTATTTTACAAATTTTTAATAAGCGTATGTATGAGTTTTACTTGCACATCCAAAATACTATCAAGTACCACTTGTCCTATCCTATTGTATTCTTTATTGCTTCATTGCAACATGGCTTATTGTATTATGTTAGTTCACCAACTGTAAACGTGGGCAATTTTTTGAATGGGTGGCGACTTCTAGTTTAATTCGAAGAGCAATAAATAAATTTACAAATTGACTAGCTGCTTTGAATACTATAAATATTTGATTGAATTTTTCTTCCATTGATAATGCATAAGTTTATTGCCAAAGGCAGTAAAATGCATGCATTGTATGTGTGTTAAACTGCTTATATCATAGACGCTTTAAAATTTCATCAATTTGACGGGTGGCTATTTTAATCACATTTGGCAAGATGTATGTTACTGAATTTCTGTTGACAACAAAATTTCTTTAATTGACTTTCGTAATTGTCCATCCACCAGTTCGTTCATGTTTAACATGTCATGATGACGTATTTTTAAATTGTTTCTCACTGATTAGTACTGCAATTAAAAGTATGAAAAAAAACGATTGATTGATACCGTCCCTCATCGCAAGATCACGCAGTAATAAATAGCGCAAATTTTTTAATCCATGGTTTTAAAATATCTATATAACTGTCATTTGACTGTCATTCAATGATGTATAATGACAGTGTCTGCATACACATATATGTATTTTAGCTCGTGTTCTTACGTTATTTTATGATAACATTACTCATTTCATGTTTCCATTAATCAAATATATAATTTATGATATCGACTGAAGGTGCTTGATGGAATTTCAATATCAAATTTGATTTTTTACAATTTTGTACGATTCCACATGTTTTGTCACTAACGATCCGGCTTTCACCTTTCGGCATCTTCAGGCATTCTATCACACGGATGCAACAGAACTGACTGATGATAGAATGCATGAAGATGCCGACAGGCGAAACCCGGGTCGTTAGTGACAAAACGTGTGGAATCGTACAAAATTGTAACAATTCAAATTTGAATCAAATATATACTTACTGGCCCTCAGTTATTTAATTTATTAGTTTCATAATTGCGACTACAATGAAATAGATGTCTATTTATTTTTTATTTAACTAGGAATGCGTAGATATCCTTTTTTATATTTTTCAGAAAAAAAAAACATTTCCGTTGTGCATTCAGTAAAGACCAAATACAATACGTCACTCACTTTCCCTATTTTAACATTGTGGTTAGCGTTTTGTAAAAATGCCACAGGTACGTTATGGCGGGCCCATTGTTTACAGTTTCAAGCTTACACCGGAAACACAAAATATTTAGGGAGCATAACCGCTTATCCTCTTATTGACATTGTGTTTCAATTGAAAATTTTGCCGTCAAAAATTGTCGAAATGCAATTATTTAAATCGTGTATGATATTAAATCCCACACAATTGTTATATGCACTGTTCTGTTTTTGTATTTACGTAAGCTTCATTCTGCGTTATAATAGGTCACAGGGCTTCGCAACTTGCAAACAAGATATTGTGACACGATTAATTACAACCTGCTTAACTCAATTAAATAATTACAATATTATATTGTTCTTGTATCTAATACTTTAATCACGTGACTATTAAATTTAAAATTTTATTGGAGATTAATTAATGGCATTGAAGTAACGTTCTTTGTTGATTTTTGCGAACCCGCCTATGCAAATTAATTCTGATTATCAGTAATCGATCGTGCGTAAAAAAATATGTCTCTTGCGGAGGTGAATAACATTATTTGAATAAGAAATAAAATTTATCATCATTCATCATTTATTATTTATGAAAAAAACATTTATCATTTGCGCTGTTGGTTGTTTTGTCGAAAAATATAATTTAATTGAATTATTCTCTTCGATAACATGCCGACACAGTTTTCAATGATCGCTGACAATGCAATTTACGTATTGAATAAATCGTTTTATAACCATCACAAAATATTTCACATAATTTTATATACAACTAGCTCGTCGCGCGTAACCTCGTTACGATAACAAACAATTTAATTATTATTAAAGTAATAATATAGATTAGATTATAGATCGATTTTTTGGGAGGCAGGTATCCCAGAAAACTTCGCGGGAGTGTACTCAAGTTATTTGTAAAGTTTCATATCGTTGGGATGAATAGTGTTGTACTGTATAAAGGACAAACAGACACGCATACATTGATTTATATACATAGATTTGCTTTTTATAAGGTTACCATAAATTTTGATATATATTCGAAATACAAATTTAATTCCCTATTTTCTGTGATATTTGATAAACACTTTTACTAATTGCAATTTTAGAATCACAACACCAGTATTTTAAATAGTTAACAACAACTGAAAAAGCTATAGATCTTAAATTAATATAGTAAATAATTATTGTGGTTCGTCAAACGGATTATTACCCTTTTATTATGTAAAAAAGGACTTTGCCCCGATGTATTTAATTCGGCTTGTTACATCTGTTTTATAAGTGTTATTAAATTACATATAGTAAATTTTTGTTTATTTAATTTTTTTTAAAAATTCATTCATTAAAACTGTATTCGTTCAATAAGCTATAAATGCTTGTTTATGTGCCTAAAAATAAACCTTAATTTTTTCACTCAATAAAAAAATATATATAAATTATCATATCTATCGAATCTGGTTCGCAGTTCGTATTTGGGCAGACCTGTCACGTCGTAACGCCTATTGTGACGCGAGTACAATATTTATAGCTGCACCGTGTGATAAAAAGTTTGGGGGCGGATTCCGTAGTGTCGATGCACCGCAACAATCCAATACGCGAAACTGCTAACACATTTTTCAATAATGAACTGTTTTGAGATACATTTCACTGGAAAACTTTTAAGAAACTGTTAAATTTCTCTCGTGTTTCTTTCTTTATGTCTTGCATACTTATTTACTAGATTGATATAAGCGCAATATATATTTTAAAAATTAAATATCATATTTTCTTTTTCATTTCATTCTTTATTAATCGATTGTTACGCATAAATGTAAATTACAGTGAAACCTCGATTCCACGTTTTTAAGGGACCTTAAAAAATGAACGAAAAACACGGGAAACGAGGAATACGGGAAAACTTAAAATAATAATAAAAAAGTAAAATCTTTTAAAAAAATATAAAATTCTCCTCCCCCCCTTTTAATTTCCAAAAAATAGGGTTTTCCAAAAATTGGTAAATATGAGAGGGTTTTGTAAATGTTATATTAATTAAATCTTATTTATTGAAATAATCTAATAATATATTAAAATTTTTCTTGTGAATTTTTTTATTAAAGAAAATCTTAAGATATTTGAGTAAACTATAAATTTCATTGATTAATATATAGGATATAAAGTGCTCAAACTCAGAAATTGTATTGGTTAGAAAGATGTATTTATAAAAACCGGTTAATCGAGATAATGTTTGAGACGGGACCATAATATTTAGACGAAAGATCGAGGAAACCGATAAATCGGGGAACGGTTAGTGAGGGATTATTTAACATTGCTTTTATGAGTGTTAGACGCGACTATAAAAAATGAACGATCCATCCGGGGAAACGTATTATGCGAGAACGGTTGATTGGGGTTCTACTGTATAAATATACCATGAAGCTGTAAATGACTTATACCATAAATAATAGACACATGATTGTTAAAGGATTTATTAGTAAGCCAAAAAACGATCCTACGCTATCAGTTTCTCAATGTAATTCAATTATTCCACTTATAGTGTAAATAATTATGGGCGTTTAATTATGGTGTTATTAGTGTTGACCGACATTACTATTCTATATTGATAGCCATTAGTTCTATGTTTTAAAGGCCTTCTAAAATTGAGAAGCTAATTTTTATGGCAAATTTCGTTTCGTTTCTCTATAAGGTGATGATATGAAGTTTCAATACCTTATTAGTGAACATTTATCAGTGAAGCATTGAAGATTCCAATCGAATTTGCTTTAATATAAAGGAACTGACTTTTTAGAAGTAACTTTTATGAATAAATTTTATTTACCTCTCAAAAGGATACTATCAACTTGTTCTAATATCTATAATGAATTTATTCGATTAACTGAAAAATGATCCTAATTCATTCGTGCCTTAAAGGCGAAAATTGGCTAGTATATAAGAATAGTTGCTATTTATGCTTTGTATGGTACGAATTTGTAGTAATTGAAATAAAGTGTATCCTGCAACGTAACAACGTTATGCGCGTTTCAAATAATTGCCAGTAATGTCCAAAGAGAAAGTTATTAACCGGTTGACTGCCGGCAGGTACATGTATGGCGGTACCCAGCAGGCCGCGAATTTTACGACAAAAATAAATCCTTCTAAACTTACCAAATAAATGAAGAGCGCGCCAGTCGTGCAGTCATTTATCCATAATCATAAAATTAATTGTTCATGGTGCAGGGTTTTCAAAAAAACAAGGTCAATGTTGTTAAAACGGCGCGTCTTAAGACGTAATTATTGTATGAGCGGCGCTCCGTTCACAGAAAATTATGCGTCTTAAGACGCTTTTGGCAGTTAACCAGTTTAGACTTATGTTTATGCACTCTAATGTACAAAGTTAAAACAAATATTTTTCAATTATATGAGAAAATCATATCTAAGCACTAAAATATTTACATAAATTATTAATTATAAAAATGTATATAGCTAGTACTACACCTGCCAATGTACCTATATTTTCAATTTAGAAAAATATACGAAATAAACTTGGTGACATATTTTGTAAGTCACTCATGGAAAATATATAATATTATACATACTTACATCTAATCACTAGTGCAAACCTCTGAACCGTGAATGCCTACAATTATGAACTTTGAATTGCGTTTTGTAAATAAACTTTTTTAGCCGTATTGCATATTTTACTGAATGTGTTTAGAATACGCCTGCATTTTTTCTAAATTGAACAGTATCGGAACAACGATGTGCGGCATACTTTGTGATATATTTAGTTGAGAAAAAAAGACGTAAGTCATGTGACTCTCAAATTCTATAACATGACGGGGATACGGCTTGTTTAAAATGATATAAAACGGCCCTAAAGTGTAACAGTTTTTCTCAGTTCCTATAAAACCACGAACAGTATTTCATACGCCCTTGTTCAAGTGATATCTTCCAACGAATAATTTTAACTGCCTTAATTTAATTTATATGGATTCATTTGATCTATTGTGTGACAAATATATCGACTGCCAAATGACATCATTGAGCCGAATGCGACTGGCGCGCACGGAACAGACATAATAACTAAATAAATACAATTTATTATAAATTAGTTGCTAAAAATATGTTACTATGTCTGCGGTTGATTGATTCATTGTTGAACTAAGAAATTGGGTTGCCCATGTGCCAAGAAAATGTCCCATAGAAATTACATCAGTGTTTTCGTAGTAATTTTATATTAGTCACCGACTAAATACGGTTTCGATGTTTACGATTCGTTCAAACAGGAAATATTTCTGATGTATTTATTTAATTTTAATAAAAAAATCTTATGTTAGATTCTAGATACATACCTACATATATTTACGTAAAATTACATCTTCTAAAGACACTTTAACAATTTAAAAACTGCAAGGTAACATGTAGTGATCGGCCAATTTGGAGTGTCGGTTGCTTTGATAGGTTGAAAAGGTAAAGATATAAGCTTTCCATTCTATCCACGTTCCAGGAAACCATAGAGACTTAAAACGGATTTTTGAAAGGTTTCGCATTGAGAATGAGATTTGAGGGTTTCGTAATTGGCGCAATAATATGTGTAACTAACGCCAAAGACGTATACTACTCAGTTACAAGATCAGCGTATGTAAAAGTTTAACATATACAGTAAACGGTCAATTAAATTTTTTGTTTGCTATGACGGGTCGAGACAAGCTTCAAGTGGATTTTTATTTTGTTTTTAACAAACATGTACATTGTTGTATTTGTGAATATATTTCATTGCATTAAGCATTATGTCAAAACATATTCAATTGCAGTGATCGACTTTCAACCAGACAGCGGTCAATAAGGCGTATTAAAGACGTATTTTTTATAAAATACTGAATCGAAATGTTTATTCTTTCTATATAATCGTTGAATATACTTCTTGACCTTGAGATAAATAATGAGATAAGATTGACAAAATATGGATTCAAATGGCTGAATTCAGTGCTGTCACAAAACACAGCAAACAATATCGAGTAACTTAAGTATAAATATACTGTTGCGGGTAACATCTTTGACCACATGTGAACAGCACACGATTTTCAATATATATGTATTGTATTTTACTGCTGATGTGTGGCGGACGACTGTTCTGTTACCCTAAAATAAAACAAAAAAAAAAGTGGTTAAAAAGTGCCAACTTCGCAATACCTAGTCACATGCTAGTACCGTCTGAATGAATCCCATAAGTGTGATGTGTTACCGATCTTCAACCAGATGTCAAAAGTAAGAAATTACTGACGTAAATATATATATATACAGACAAAAAATTGTCGACAAAATATTTTACTCGTATGGACTTCAGACTCTTCAGTTAAATAAGACGTCGATCTGTCTGTCACCCACGTGGTGACCATATTTTATTCAACAAAATATGATTCGTAAAAAAATACATTTAGTGATAGATGCGTAGGGTGTTCAAAAATCTTTTCGTATGATCTATTATTGAGAATCATCCCACGTTTACGTCATTGAAATAGGTTACACACTCTCGATTTAACTATATGTAGTGAACACTAAATAAACTTTAATGACTATGTCTTATTCGTGCAAGAAATTATACAGTTTTTTAACGCAGTTATTACACTTACAAAAAAATTGGTAAGCTTTTTCATCTAATATTGTGGACATTCGAAAAAAATACAGCGTTGATAAACTCAAACAAAAATCAAAATTTAAAGGATCCGTAATGAAATATTTTTATTCGCCTTTTGCACAAACGAAGAAATATTATAATCTCTTCGGTAAAGTTATGTGAGAAGGAACTGTATATGTAAATACATTCATTTAAAATATTATTATCCGTTTCAATACAGTATGTACATCACCTGTAGTTTTTTTTTTATAAAATGTATATTTTAAAGGTCAAATTTAAATTTACATATAATTTATAAATATTTTTCAGTATATATTGTCCCTTAACTTCGCTAAACGTATTCTATGTAAAAGACAAATACAATGATGTTTGAATATATAAAATTTTTGATTTACTGATTTCAAGAAATTAAAAAAAATACAATTTAAGAACCTAACCTCAAATTTTGTATATGTACCTATCCCTTTATAGCGTTGTTTTGCTTTAGCGTAGTCCCAATCTCTACGCTATAGGAGGTCGACTCTAAATGATAAATAAGCATACAAGTGATTTTTTTCAATTTTTCAGTTAAAATCGTAATTCATTTTTGGAAGGTTTATTATTGGTTCAAAATCAAATTCAATATTTATTTATTCATCTGGAGAACAATTTTCACTTAAAAAATGTTCGCCATCGCTGTTTCAAAATCTGAAGATAAGTGTAAAGTATGGACACTAAAGTATCATAATATAATATATTGTATCTCTATTCGAGTAATCATGCTACTTGCGGTTAACCATTCGTAATTGCGATGTCGATGTCCAATTATGTTGACTTAGAAAAAATAATTGATAAAAGAAAACCTAGACCTAAATATGTTTTCATATCAAGATACAAACCGAGCGCATTACTATGACACCAGATAAAAATAATCAAAAAACCATGTTAGTATCCTTAAGTATGCATATAAAAAACCTACATGGCATTTTTACTCGTTGTTATTTTTTTTGTCCAGGTAAGGCAGTGGAACAATTTAATATCACGCGTAATACTGTACGTAAGAATTTATACTAAAAAAATGTGAAGCAATTATTTCATCTATTTAAAATAAGTTCACTTTTAGCACGGTGAAAAAAATAGCAATGTATTTTAGTTCTACAACATTAACAGTGTTATAATGGAGTTCTACCAAGTGAATGCCAATTCAATCAATAAGTTCACTTTTTTATACCATCATGTGTTCTACCTTCTTCCTATCTATATGATACAAAGTGCTTTACCCGTTCTCGTGCCACATAAAGGATATTTCAACACTACATATTTAAAAATATCATTTAAATCAAAGTTACCCAAACTGTGCGCCGCGGCGCCCCAGGGAGCCGCACAGCCAGTGAGGCTGATCTATAGGAGCGCCGTGAAAATATTCTTTTACTAAATTTTGTCGCTTTATAAAATGTGAGTTAACTTATGGTTTGCCACGATAACCAACGTTTTGACTTGGGGCGCCGTAAGAAATCTTATATTTTAAGGGCGCCGGAAACCGAAAAAGTATGGGATCTCCCGAGTTAAACGTTAAAAATGGTTAAACAAACTTAGTAGATTATCAGTTCAAATAAAGCTATATATCGATAAATTATAAATTAGATTTCATATAAAAGTTTTGTCTGGCAACTCTCCGGTATTTTTTAGTTTGAAATATCAACACTACTATAATCAGTCATATCAACGGTTGAGACATATACAGTTATAGATTAAAAAATTATTCCGTCATTCGGTTTACATATAAGAAACATTGAGATTTATACCAAAGTCGAGCGGTCAGCACTGTTGGACTTTCATTCTATAATATTGACTGCAAAGTCACCGGTTCAAAACTTGCATTGCAATCTGTCATACATCACGTAATAGATCTTCATCTGTGAGCATATGAGTGAATTTAATGTTTTCATACTTGATTAATACCTATATATATATCTGATTCATTAAACGAAGCGTAAAGAAAGCGCCTAACTTATTGTAGCTTTTCTAGATTACACCTTTTTTGATTATACGATTTCAAATAAAGCTGAACGAATTACAGCGGGTCCTTATTTAAATAATTCCGCTCGAGTAGGATGCATTTTCACTGCTTTCCTGTCATTTATAATAACTTAATTAAGTAATATATCGACTTCCAAATTTAAGATTTTTTATTAACAAAAAATAAAAAAAATTTGACTACAGCAAATGACCAGTGAGTGAATTTTTTTAAAACGGTATATTTAATACATATTGTCAAAAAGTTTCTTCGTTTTTTGATTTCTTTGACTGAAAAACGATTGTCGATAAAAATATTCTTTCTTGTATTCTAATTTTTATCAGTAAAAATACCTCTTATATTATCATAAAAAATGCTTAATAGTTTGTTGTGATAATCTTCGACCAAATTCCTGTCTATTAAAATTTCATGTTCATTAAAAACTTCAATTTGTCCATGTGTGCTGTACGTTAATTTATTCACGCTATTTCGTGACTTGTATTAATTTGTGTGGAAACTAATTTTTATTTTATTCAGCAGCATTTTGACCATTACTACTTGTTTATGATATTGTATTTCATTGGCAAGGAAGTATAATATAAACAGTTATTATATTTAAATTCATCAGAAAATTATTCCATCTTTTAAGTTATTGGCAATCGATTTCATGGCCAAACACCTGTTGACTCTGTGACGTAGAGGATGTCAAGCGCCAAAATATGTATTTTTACAGTGAAATCCAACCATTTAATTTTAGAATACATTTATAACATGATAAATATGCAGTCAGAGAGTAGTCAATTTATTGCACATTTTTATGATTAAAAATTAAGGGTATTTTATCAATTTTATTACTGTTGTTTTTTATAACAAATTTTATGGTATTTTTAATATAAATTGTTGTATAGATTATTTAGAAAATAACAATCAAAATGTTTATTTTATTGTTAACTGTCTTCCCTTACAATAACGGGACAATATATACTGTTTTTAATATTCTGTCAATTTTATAAACAAGGCGATTCATTTGTTAATAATTATTTTTGCATAAAGCTTCATCTCAATATACAAAAAACAAAATATTGAACAAAATATACGATCTATAGCAAACAATATTTTATTAGGACGGTGAAATTACACCCAGTAAACCACGACGAAAAACTCGTATATAACATATATAAGTAAACGTTATTCAATTCGGTAGTAAGTATTTGGCAAATTTTGACTGAAGTAAAATATCGCTAGCCAATGGTTTTTATTCACCGCAATCATCTCTCTGTTTACGAGTTTGTATGCTAATTTGTTTCCAAACAAGGTAAACAATCGGCTATTAAAATCATTTCAAGTTCAATCGATATTTTGTGAGTCTCATAACAAAATATAATTTTGAACAAAATTTATGGTACAGAATTCAGCTTCTTTACCTTATAAAACGTTCATGTTTTTGTTTGTATTGGAATCTTTTTTTATGATATGTTTTTTTAAGAGTTTAGTTTTTTACAATAATTCCATACAATATCTAGTCACATAAAGTAAACTTGGATAGTAAAAGACACAGTTGCTAAGAAACGAAGATTGGTCATATTAAACTGCACCAATTAGTACCAAATATGACCAACCAATTATTTTATAAATTGGTGTGTAAAAATTCAAAACTAAACGCATCGGTCGTCACTGTTTACTGTCACTGCATTCCAAAAGATTCAATATTGTATTTTAAAATTCGTAATTGGTTTGTAGTAAAATTAATGAAATATGATTTTTTTAATATTCATAAGATAAATTGGTTAAAATTAATTTGTTGTTACATCCTTTTGCCAAAACGTTGACGAGATATTTATTGAAAATGGTTTTTATGAAATATTTGAATCACAAATTATGCTTAATCAATTCAGAAGTGTTTTTGCATAATATATCTTTTGCAATATTTATCAACGCTTCTGCGATATTTTTGAATACGTGTACAAAAAATATTTACGCATTTTACACTTTTGAAATCACTGTGTCATACTACAATTATTTTAGTGTTCTTAATTGCTACATGATTTTGACGTGCACTTAATCTGCGACATCTATGATTTTTTTATTATTCGAATGTGTATTATATGACTATGAATTTATTGATGTAAGTATTATACAACAATATAAATATATAAAAAAATAACTTCAATAAAATTATTTCAAAAGATCTTTAAAAAAAACTGGAGAGCAAAGAAGCAAGACAATGGTTCAGCTGAAGTAAAATGAAAAATAAATATTAATAAAGAAAATAATCTGGAAATTGAAGTAAATTACTAGAAGAAAGGTCGGATTTCCTATGATGATCGGCTGATCATTCCTGACAAATTAAAGACACAAAAGTTACTATAAGTTGTAGATGCACGATTTTAATTTTGATGTTACCTAAAATTTCTATCTTTATCCTTATCGACAATTTCTCGTCAAGTAATATTATAAAATACTTAGCGGGTGGCAATTTTCTATGTCTACAACACTTAGTTCAAGATATTGATTTAAGAATTTTATAGGCATACACCAGTACATATAATACAATTAACATATTTTTTAAGTTACTCTCCATTTTTATTTGTGTATATTAAGATTTATGATAAATAATACTCTAAAGAAAGTTTGTGTAAATCGTATGTGACGCTATAAATTATTTTGTAAGTTCCGCATAAACAGACCCCTTGCGCAAGTTCACGCTTTCAAAAAGCACTTTTTTACTCTGCATTCGACCTTATTTTACGCGATTTGTATCCGCCACATTAAAAATGTCTGGTGACGTCATAAGATGAAGTGCACTCTGTATTTTTTTTATAATGTAACTTTTCTGTTTATTTATATATGCCTTGAGATCCGCTTTCAAGATTGTCAAATAATTTATACATGGGAATTAGAGAATTTTTGCGGTGAATATTGTATTCACGAGTATTCATGGTATGCATTCCAGCATTTTTCGAAGAGTGACTTCGATAAATTGGTAAAAAAAAGACGCTGCGAAACCAAGAAAGTGGGATTGTTAAAATATTTTTCAACGAAGACTAACTTATGTTGAAGAATTCGTGCTTATCAAATTTTAATGTTCTTTTTTATCTTTACTCTCTTTTGTAAGAGATTTTGATCGATTGGGTTACAAAAATCTCTCACTTGAGTAAATTTTTGCTTAACCCTCTGACTGCCAACATCTCAACTGTTAAGACGGCTGATTTTACTGTGTTGATAATTAACACCCGAAAATATATGAATTAACAGTGGTCAAAGCCTTCTTGTACTCGCTAATTTTTAAGTTTATTTATTGGTAGATTTGTCCTGACAAACTCAATAAGATTGTTTCAAACCAATTTTATTCAATACATTTTGAAGCTTAGGCATTGGAATATCCTTTAAAATGCTCAGCAAGGAACGAGTGAATACTCTAATTCAAGTACCTTATTACATAAATGATTCACACAGGAAGCCAGTATGATTGTTGTGTAAATTTAATATACTAATTAGATTATTTAAACACAACAAAATAACCTTAACCTTCTACCCTTCCAATCTATGAGATAAAGGTTTCTTGAGTGACTTCTAATAACGTTCATTCAAATTTGAAGGAAACGTTATTTTTACTGATGAATACATTTAAAAGTTTGATATAAATATATATAAATCCATATTAACCCAAATTCAATCATTAATTGCCATTATACAATTTAGTATATAATATTTTAAATAATGATTTGTTTAATGAAAATTTATTGAAATATTTCCCATGGACGTAACATAACTGCAGTTCGTTTTGTGTAAATGTCCATCAATCATATTAAATGCATACCGATGTATCTGAATTAACATAATATGCATGGCTAAGCCATGAAAAATGTGGGATTGTGTAAGATTTTCATTAAGAAATTAATGCGTGGGCTTGCTTGAACATCTATCTACATCAATAAGCTTATAATACCTGAATAGCTTTAATAGTTTAAACAGCTACTAGGGCATTCGTTCTCGAATTTGTTTTATGTTCTTTGGATTTCAGTATTCACAATTTTTCCATCCCGGGATCCCGGGATTGGGGGCGTATTTTCATAGTTCTGACGATGGCGTGAGCCGAAATAGCTATTAACTATATCGTATAAAAAAATTGTAGAACTAAAATACATTGCTATTTTTTCACCGTGCTGTAATTTCATAGTTTTAATTGTATATTGGAAAACATTAACTCGCTTTTATTGAAAATCAGGCAGTCATATATTAACGATTAGACAAAAAAAATCGTTCAGCTGGTCACCGCATCATATATTATATAATACATGGTTTTTGGCAGGCTTTACAACTTTTTAACAGTTAATATTTTTGTATGTGTACATTAAAGCACTAACAATTTTCGTAAAAAAATCTTAATTTATAATGATTATAAAAACGATCGAATTGTTTGTATACTGTATACAAACATATTTAGGGACATGCGAAGAAGCATTAAATTTTGAATGTATTTTTTTAAATTACACATTTTATTAATATTAAACAAATCCCAAGTTTATAGAATTGGTAGCCCTGTATGGTAAGCTAAATGTAATCACAACTTTAGAATGATCATTAAAAATATGCGCAAATCGTGAAGGTATTTAAGTTAAGTCTAAAACGTTTATTTGTAGGTTCATAATACAAATTTTATCTGTTTTTAATTTTAGGCAGCGATAAAGGATTCAAACGTTGAAAAATGTTAATTCATTCATGTACAAAAATTAATTTCATTCAATGAAAATATATTACTCTCATAAATGTATGAACGAGTGCCTTATAAAACTAAGATACAAAAAAAAAAACAATATGTAATTATGTGATAAACATTTTCATGAAAAAAATGTTGCCATGCTGAAAACCAGATCAATTCAAACATCGTTAAAGATCTTTGCTAACCTATTGTAGTTTTTGTATAGGTATGCGAATGGTTTCCAACATCATATACTGTACAATTTTCACTGTCCAATCGGGTACATTTGAAATGTGTATTCTTAATTCAAAAGCTGTTTTTGTAAAATCGAACAGATCATAACCTCAAAAACGTGGAAATATTATCAGCAATTTGAGCGATAATTGACATGTTAATAATTCATAATATTGAAAATAATCTTTGTGTAGATGTTCGTTATATTTCTAATATGTTTTTATTTCTTTTGTTACAGGTGAGTTGAATATACATCGTGAATATTATGAGTCTGACATGAAGTAAGCATTTCGATTTTTATTTTACTATGTTATGATGAGTTTACTACTAAATGGAGTATCTAAGTTATTGCTTGAGGTTGCTATATATAAAGATAAAAGTTACTTCTGTTGTCTGATGTATTAGTTTTGAAGATTTTTAAACCATAATATAGTGAAGATTGATCCCTAAAGACATATTGTTTTGATCCCTAATTCAATCGTTGAATTTCGGTTGATAGAACAGTCGATGAAAGCTGTGTCATAGTTTCCACCAGTTGTGGCGTGCTTAAATGTGGCAAAACAATATTTGATACAAATAAAACTAGGTCGTCGTGATTGATGTGAATTCGAGTAAAACAAAGCATGCATTTTGTACAAAATTATTAAGTCTTATTAATATTAAGCCTTCTATCTCTTTCACCGAACAACATAAAAACAATGCCATTTTTTGACTATATTTTTCGATTCGGTTAAATACTTTTATCACTGAAAGATGATTTTTTATGAATTATTTGAAAGTTATTTTTATGCATTGTTTTCAAAAACCATGTTATTAAAATATTTTACAATTCATTAATCGTAGTCTATCTTGCTCGTGTTGCATATGAACGGTGTTATACAAGTCGCGCAAGCATCAATCAGTATACAATATTTTACATACGTTATACGGTTATTGGATATTTTTGGGTCGGGTCCGCGGTGCAGTGGTCAACGCTACTGGTTTCAGTTATGGATTTCGTGGCTAAGAGGTCTGGTGCAATCTAGTGTTTTTCAATCCATTTATAAAATTCTGTTCGAAGGAATGGGTCTTTGTGATCAAAAAAAAGCACGAATAATATTGTAGACTTTTCGTTTAATTCTTTCTCTTTTCCAAAAAGAAGAGGCTGAGTTTTGTAAAACCAGTCTCGTAGAAAAACTTCTATAGAGAAAACCTATTTTAAGAACTCATGTACTCCAAATTGGGAGTCGACGTTAATTAGAACATATTTACTTAAAAAAAGTACCGGGGAGCGCTTAATAGAAAAATACAGTCGTTCTGGTCACACGGCACCACTGTTGATAGTGACTCGAAGATACGCAAATAAACAGATATAATCAATTGTGTTGTAGATATGAATACACTCTGAGCAAAGATGTGAATTTTTTTCATAGCCACTATGGTCAACTTTTTGAAATATTGTGTTATCTTGACATCCCCTTTGTGCATTAGATCGACAAATAACATTCATGATAACACATAGCCGATGTTGTAGCAGGATAATGTCACACAAGCTTCATGATATTTTTTCGTACTGCAGAAGGTTTAGTTTACGATTAGATTTCGTTAGATATTGCCACGCATTTGGTAATAGTGAAAAAAGTAACCAACAGTATCCATGGATGTAGTTATGCGAGAATGTGTTTTGTTTTAGTCATTTGAAAGGACTAGCTGTGTAACTTCCCGTGGGCTTAAAGATGGGTGCAGGTTAGTAGGCAAATAATGACATCATTTAATTTCATATTTAAATGACCTTTAAAATATATTTATTAACCTTGATATATTAGCTTATATAAAATAAAACTGCAAAAAATAATCTTGCCAGAAACATTTACAGTGAAACCTTGAATTTACGTTTTCCATGGGTCCCTGAAAAAATAACGGCAATTGCGGGAAACGGTGAATGCGGGAAAGCTTCAAATAATAATAAACAAGTAAAATTGTAAAAAAACATGTATTTATTAGTCCTTTATGTTAGTTTGCTTCTTTGTTATTTGGCACTTTAATCGGAACAAAGACTTATTACTAAACTTGTGACTAAAAGTTTCTATGTACAGGAATCATTATTACCATGAATTTTAAACAACTCTACATTTGCATCATAAACAATAATACGCGTGTGGTGGATTTCAATCCAAAAAATAGCACATGCGTCCAATGCGTTACGTCTAACATGTACAGCGGATTCCAACGTATCTTGACATAACACCTGCACTTGGCTGTGTCAAACTTGCTTGTCGAGATACGGAGAAATATGAAAAAAAACGGTCAATCGGGATAATATTTGTGACGGGACCAAACTATTAGACGGTTTATCGAGGAAATCGGGGAATCGGGAAACGGTCAATGCGAGATTATTTAACATTGTTCTTATGGGAGTTTGACGGGACTATAAAAAATAAGCGTTCCAGCCGAGAAATCGTATTATGCGAGAACGGTTGATCGAGGTTCCACTGTATATTGATAAAACAGACAACCATTGAAATTTTACTTTTATCAAAATAGTTTTTTTTTTTAATAATTCAATAATTGTATATACGTATATTTTCCTTTTTTTACTTGATGTGATGAAAACCTATGCCGTGAGTGATAAAAGATGATATGAATTGTACATATTTTGAACGATTCAAAAATTGTATATAAACAAAAACTTTATATAATTTATGATATCGACTGAAGGTGCTTGATGGAATTTCTGGTCGGTTATGCTGTATCCGTGTGATAGAATACCTGAAGATGCCAAAAGGCGAAACCCGGGTCGTTAGTGACAAAACATGTGGAATCGTACAAAGTTGTAACAATTCAAAAAACTATATAAGTATATAATTTTCCAGATTTTATACGGTTTTCTTAATCGAAATAACTGTTATATACCAATTTGTGTCAAATAAAAATCTAATTTAATTTAGTAGAAATGTATGCCTTCCGAAAGAGACTGCGGTACTATATCTATAAAAAAACTATGAATTTTTAATATTCAAATTTTCTTATTTCACTATACCACGTTCAGTTTTTATCACGATTTGATAATTTATCTATTGATCTTAAATGTATAATATATTAATCACAGAAATGCTTTGATATTGTTTAATCGTTTATACTTGTATAATATAAAACGTTTTATATATTTTCCTAAGTCAATACAGTTGTTTCAACGATATGTGTTAAAAATTGTTTAATTTTGTAATAAAAATATCTTAATAGCGTATTTCGTCGAACGATTCTGTGAATATCCAATTGGAGAGGAAATAATAGTTGTCTATTTAATTAACAGAACCGTTATACGAAAAATATGTGTCTTAAAATGTATACAGTACAAGAGACGCATAATTGGTGTTGTTGATGACCGATAAAAGTGATAAGGGTGAGATAAGATAAAAAACATGTTTAGCATAAACGAACGTGTCACATAATCCTAATCTAATGTTATTTAGTATTTGAGATGATAAGAAGTTTGACTTTTTCCCCCAAAATTTCAATAAAGAACTCACAAACCATAATTTTCCCAATTATGGTTTGTGCGTTTTTCATCGAAATTGTAGTAAAGTTGAATCGGCATTTTATAAAAAATAAATAAACATTTTTATTACTATTTCCGCAATAAATTTTACGATCAGGGCCGGTTTCGCTCGTCGCAAAAATTATCTACGGATGTTGATTTTTATTGACAAATTATATGTATACAGTGGACACTTCAATTACACTTATCCGAATTACGCGCTAGATTGACATATTCGACGCAAATCCCACAATTTCACGATCGCTTGGCTGCATACACACAGCCAGACAGTCTGTGCGGTGCATACAGTCAAATATTGCCCAGTGCTGCGAATTCAACACATGTCAGGCTATACACGTAAAGCCGGGCGACTGGCTGTGTGCGGGATTTTGCGAGCGGTATTTATTTTATCACCCAGTAAATAAATATTTCGTCCATATATGTTTTTTGAAAAACTGAGACTAATCCTAGATTTGCATTTTTCGCGGAAAAAAACGAAATTACCAATGTTATATGACTTTCACACCCCCTTTTACACTATTCCAAATTACATGCTCCAGACTTTTCTGTAAATGAGCGTTTGACTGTATGTGGTGTCCTGCGTTTCTAGAAAAAAATCTACCACATATACGTATAGTATTTCAAACTTAAAAGATATATTATTTTGTATTGTATGTAACTCATCGAGTATTTTACTTCATAACAACGATTATAAATATTCGAAATGTGCACTCACTAACCTAGTTAAAACGTGGATAATATGCAAAAAATGCACTCAGTGCATGCGTCAAGTGACATTCGTATAATTCATAGACTCCCAATCTTTTCGGGTGGCGACTCCTTTTCATAAAATCCATGTGATCCGCGACCCCCCATACAACCCAAAAACTTTCACAAAATATTTTTTTAGTTGACCGTATAAGTTGGCAACCCCCAGGTTGGGAACCTATAGTATAATTGTTAATGACTGTTAGATGACAGATTAAGTTGTAATGTTGGATTGAGGGAAAGATCACATTCTTTTGATGTAAAAGAATTCGCTGTCCAATCGCATGTTAAATAATGACTAGACAGTAATAAAACACAGGCAATTCATGCACGATATCGTGAGTTAAGTCTTGTGTTGGTTGTACTTTATTTAAATGCAATTTTCATTCGGGCCGTACGGTCTGTCAATTTTAACATAAAATATATAAAAATACATTAATGTGAGTAGACACGATATATCGGACACAAATTCTTGAAGGAATAGTCATATATTGAAGCTAATTACTTATATAATATTTCTGCATATCGACATCGTTTATCATCAGCTGTTAGTTTTGTTTCAATAAAAAATAGCATTTAAATAAAGTACCACCAACATAAAAAGATGAAAAGAGAAATAAACCATACCTATGGTAACATGTATTCGTATGTACTAATTTTCCACTGTATTTTAATGTAAGATTCATTCTTCTCATATTTTTTATCTAGCTTGTAAGCTTATCTAATTTTATCAGTTGTTATATTCTAATAACTAGTAACAAATAAATTTATTCCGTTACCGAGTATGTGACGAAAAAAATGAAAGCAATCATTTTGAGACAACCGGAAATACGTACCCATTTAGTAATGAATAACAGCACTGTTGATCACTTGATCAGACAGTAGCACTTCCTGTCAGTGCAGGATGCCCCGGCGACAGGTGTTCCTTTCGATACCTGTCCAACTTCCGTTTTACAGTCTATTAATTGTAAAATATATGGGAAATTACTTGTTGCACCTTTAAAAATGAGCAAATAATGGCCACTAGTCAATAGAGTTAAGGGATAGGTCAAGCTCTTTTTTATTAAACAAATATTTAGATAAAAGAATTTGAAGTATATATATATGTTTCTATGTAACATTATCTATCCAATTCCCTCTCTGAGATTATCAAAGGCTTACATTTTTTCTAATTTATGATATCGACTGAAGGTGCTTAATGGAATTTCAATATCAAATTTGAATTGTACAAATTTGTAACAATTCAAATTTAATATTTTTCTTTTTAAATTTAAAAAATATGTCGAAATATTTGATACAGTCGCTTGAGCAAAAAATGCATATACCCAATGAATGTCGATTTTTTGATTTGTAATTGTTTTATGTACCATTTTATTTTAAATTTAGAAATGTGTCTCGTAATGAATAGTTATGAAAAAATGAGATATTTGAAGTTTTTGTTATCAGAGGATGTCGTTTTTAATAAGTAGATACGTTCATTGTATTATATTCATCACCATGGAAGCAAAACCTAGCATTTATTAAATAACTTTTACATAAAAGATTTTATTATTGTAAAATAAATTCAAATAATATTTTTAGTCATTTTAGAACCTCAACATAAAAAATAACATTGAATGCCATTTGATCATTTATGAATAATTTAGTTAATTTATAAAAAAATAATTAAGTGAGGACATTCAATTTTAATGTCGTCATTTTTTTTAAAGTTAAAAATGACTTCTATCAAAGTAATGACTTAATGAAGGTAATAGTGGAAATGTAATACAGTTTAAATAATTCAAACTTGATATTGAAATTCCATCAAGTACATCTTGGTCAATATCTTAAATTTTATCTGTTTATTTTTATGGATCGTCCACGTTTTATGGTACTCCGACGGTTAAAGAATAATTCCCTTACATTTATATATTTAAAATATGTATGTGTTATAACAGTAAACAATCGATCAACATTCAATAAGAGTCGACTGACCATATTTTTTATTTCAATTATTCAATACGTTTTGTATGCTACTGTACCTCTATATTGAGTAACGATTCATTTTATTTACAAAATAACAATAAGATTCTTCTCGTACTGCTAGAATGGCTTAATAAATAGAACGGAAGTACCGAATTGGTGTAGTACCTGTTACTTCTTTCGATATTAACTCACCTGGAAATTTCGAGAGTCAGTTGTTGCAAACCTGTTTGTGACCTTACTTCAATTATAATTGTTACTTATAATAACAATGTACACTTGGAATCAGTATAACAATCCCACCAAATTCGCAATGAATAAACATTTAAAATAATATAGGCTATTTAACCGAAAATCAATGATTATCGAATAATTTCAAGTTTTAAATCACGTCACAAAATTTAGAGTTTTTTTTTAATGTAAATTTTACTCCTACTGTCAGATTCGTCACACAATATTTTTTCTGATAACTGAACTTTGTTCGAAAATAAGAGAACTCTTCAAATTTAAAATTAATTATCGATCAAATACGGATCGTTAAAAAATGCGATTTCACTTTTGTTTTATTCATATTATTTGTAATAATATATTTTTCTTTGGAACAGCTGGAAATCAATAGACACCAATTATCACAAAGGATTCTTAAGGAACAAACTAACATAATAGTATCGCCACTTGTCCAGCCGTTGTACAAAGGGGTGGTCTGATTTGCTTCCAGAAGGACCACTTCCGTCCCACATATAATCTTATTGTCATAGACACCTATTGTTTCATTTAGAATTTTGAAAATTTAGTGTCATTGTGTTAAAGTAACAAGCTAGGCCGTTGGAACACGAGAGAGGATGTGTTGTGTGCCTTTTCTGCACAGCTATATATAGATAAGCGAATGTTAGTTTAAGCATAGTTCTGACGATGGCGTGAGCCGAAATAGCTATCAACTATATTTTTTAAAAATAATTTTGTAGAACTAAAATACATTGCTATTTTTTCACCGTGTTATAATGGAGTTCTACCAAGTGAATGCCAATTCAATCAATACACAAACATGCTTTGTATTATATTATTAATGTATTCTTTTAATAACTTGATAAAATATTATTAGATTCATCAATTGTTTTGATAAATAAGATCAATAAATAAATATTCGCCAGATCTGTTTTTTTGTAAAGGCATTCAATTTAATTTTATTACCAACATACTTAGACAATGGTGATTAGCGAAAAGTCATTTCAGCTTTATTGTTGTGTGAACTATAATTATATATATATGATATATTGTGAGCGAGTAAAAATAATATTTATAGAATTTGTCGTAAAAAAGATTAATATTTTTTTTTGAGATAAATCCGACAAGCGTAAGATATGAAACACGTTATGTGCTCACTTTTCATATATTTATAAGAATCAATAATACATGCATTTTCGTCGAAAAACGAGTGTTCTTTTTGGAAAAAATGATTCACAAAATTGTAACAGGCTATTGACTTGATATTGCAGATTTTTAAATAACGTTAAATATATCCTTAGTAATTAGATAACAACAATGCAAATAATATTTTTAATAATTACACAATTTCCGCTTATTTGAATAGTATATATATGATAACAGTTCTACTTTATTTTCGTAAGATAATAATTTGTTTTGTCTGAGAAGTATGTTTTTGATTGGTATCTTATTCAATTATTTGGTCTGTAAACGATAACAATTTCATCAGCAAAATATGAAATCACAATGGAGAAATATTTTCTTTCGCTTCTTCAGATTAACTTTACCGCAAAAATATTCACTACCTAGTCAACCACTGATTCTTCCTTATCTTTAGCTTAACAGTTAAGAGTAGGGTGGAAATTTTTACTGGACCTTAGGAAGAGGTAAGAAGTATCAAAAATATTACTAAATATAATAACCAATCAGTGATGCTTGGGGGGTAAAGATCAAAAAGAGAAATACATTTAATAGTGTAACTAGTGTTAATAATAATTAACAAGTGTTAATAATACGTTGAACTATCTGTTTAAAATGTTATTTAATAGTAAACGCTCACTGTTAATAGTTCTATTAATTAAAAGATTTATAAGCTCTTCATTGTAATCCGTTGGATACATTCATTTCTAACTTAATTTTTTTTTTATAAAAGTAAAGCAATAAATACGCGGAAAGTAATTTATTGCGTTGTTCTTTATTAGCTTCAAAAAGTAAAAATAAATGATATTTACTCATGTCTATTTTTTCAGGACTGCCACACAATAATAAAAAAAAATATTTATTTGTTTGAGGTAATATAGAGATTTTATTTGTAAACCAGGGCTGTGGAATCGTTAAAAAAACGACTCCGAATTCGTAATATTTTTGTCAGGTTTTTTCTACCTTTCCTATTTATGCGCATTAAATTAAAGATCAACTATCCGGCAAAAAATCAACCAAAAACATGTCTCTGACTCCGTAACCCTGATATAATCACAAAAAACGGTATTGACGGAGCCTTGTGACATACATTCCTCTCGAATATAAATAATATGAAAATGATTCAAATTTAAAACTTATGTAATTCCGATGACATTGTTATGATGCATTTAAATTTGATAAAAAGTCTATACATATATACATTCATAAATGTCTTCGTGGTGGCATTTTCGTACCTTCACGAAATTGGCGTCAAATTGCTTACTTAAAAAACTTACTAAACTAACTTACTCAATGTATATTTAGACATTTTTAAATTCGTTGTTATTATGATTGCTTTGAATACTGATGAATAATAATTGATATCGAGACATTTAATTGTAGTATTACAACACTAAATTGAACTGTCCTTGTGTTGAAGTGTTGAACTTAACCTCACTCTTGTACATTTATTTGAGCAATTATGTGCGTGTTTATTTTCCAAATTATCAATTGTCAAAGTATGATATTATTTGCGTTACGATCCCTACGTAGATTATCATTAAAAATATTTACAATAGCTTGGATTGGACCGAAACTCGTTTGAATGGTGCGTCTGATTGTGAATCTAAAGCAGTGGTTCTCGTGTGCGGCCACAAACAGTTTTTTAGTATATATTAATATTTAAAAAAATGTGTTTTTACAAATGAATTTGTAAAATAATCATTATTTTAAAATTGATTGAATAAATCTAACTTATCCAGCATTTAGTCGAGTTTAAGTAAAGGGCCGTTTTTATAGTAAAACTGTTCAAAAATTTTGGTCGAAGTTATACGTTGACCATGAATCAAGTCAATATAAAGAATTAACAACAATTGCTTTATTAATTTTGTTGATTTTACCTACTATATAAAAAATAAATATCAAAACTATTTTTATCACATTTGGTGCGGCCACGAGACATTTCCATAGAATCGATATTTTTAAAATATCTTAGCTGCCATAAATTTTACATGAATCGTAAAATTGTTATTTAATATGCTACGAAATCACGGTTCAGATTCCACATCTGTTATATTACATCGAAATAATTTCTTATTTTATCACTGTTTGGCATAGAGTAATTGTTTATCTACTGTGATGTTTTTATATAAATAGCTCGATCTCACTGTACGCCAATTGTAGGCAATAAGGCCATTGTTGGTGTATCAAAGTATTATATATGTGAAGTGACTGTACACTACGTGAAATGAAATATACGGACATAGCGCGATATTTATCTGGAGAAAATTTTGATAATTTTATTCAGGAATGTACAATTTTACTTGTAAACTGAAATAGTTCAAAAATTTTAAAATTGAGCTGAGTGTCAATATTTCGATCAGAAAATGTGTCGCAGTTTATCAACTCAAATATACGATACGTTTGTCATAAGACAATTGTTAATACAATATAGTGATTACATCTACAGTAATATTTATAATAAACAAATAATTTACTACCGAGAATATCAATGTCACCGGCGCCACGCCGCTAGATTAAACTGTAAAATAAAAAATAAAAGTATTCAAAAATATTCCCTAGATAACAGTAAGATACCCGTTTTTGAAATTATATATCAATTTAAAAAATCCCGATCAAACGTACATGTATGCCCCTTTTGAACAAGATTTTCGCTGACGTACCGGTACGTGCATGTCACTCCACAGGTTGACTAATTATTTTTTATATTTAATATATGTAATGTCAAGCTAACTCCAACTTTTACTAGGATGGCTACCCTTTATTTCATATAAATTATTTGTAAAAAATACATTTTTCTAATCAGAAGCTCATGGGTTTTTGTTACAATATTTAATAATCTGCCGCAAAATCTATTTCGCCGAAAACAAACAACGCATCAACCAAATTTTTTATTGGTATCAAGCTTATTGACATGTTTATCTAAATAAATTATACTGAAATGTGTTATCTGTAGGAAGAGGTATGCAACACTCAATTATTTATTTATTTTATAATAGTTTATTAAACAATTCAAAGATGAATTTAAAAATATTCAATAGATATCAAGCATTTTATGTAAAAAGCGCAAAGAATATATTTGTTGAAACAACAGCAATATATATGTATTTGAAAAACCAGAAACGTCATTTAATTATATTTACTTCTGATAATCGGTAGTAAATGTTGGGACTTTAGCCGCGTTGTCAGCGTTGTTGATTTCGGCTACGAAGTTTACGGTTGCGAGTGACGATAATATTATAGAAGTCACATCAATAAACTGATATTTCAATTAAATAAAGGAAGGTGATACATGATACTTAAAATAAGCCCCAACCAATCCGATCATTATTTTATATTTATAGTTTTTTTTCGAAAATAAATGAAAACGTAGATATATAACAAATATGTTTCGTTAAAAAACTAATGCTGATTATATAATCCTCATTGATTTTTTTGTTTTACTCCACTTTGGGAGCGGACATGGATAAAAAATGGAGCATGACTCGTTATTCAAAAAATTAAATTTTCAAAAAAATATTTCATAAAAATTTAATGCTTTGTACGAATATTCAATATTTTCCGAAACGTTTTACATGTATAATGATTTTAAAAAAAGTTAATGTTCTTTACCGAAGAGTAATTTATTCTACTTTACATCCTTTTGGCTTTGATTTTTATACATTGAAATTGTTTCACAGGGTCAAATTGATGACGCTCCATTATCTGCAATAGTCATTTCCAGGGAGCGCCGTATTGGCATACAAAATTAAACGTCATTATTAAAGATATTTGAAACCAACAATGGAATAATGCTCGCATCCACTTCAATACATCTGACTTTTGTCATATAAAATCTACATACATTATATTGTTAGTACCTATCCGTTCGTTCGATTAAGTTGTGTCTACCAGTTGTTTCCTTATCAGCTGTCAGTAGTCACGTACTAGTAGTGTCTTCGACACTGATTTGTCTACAGGCAATTCTGTAAATACATATTATAATTTATTGAAACGGTCTCGCACCGAATTGAATGTACTGTGCCCAAGAATTGATTTAAAACAGTGGTCATACCTAATAATTTATACGGGAGATAACTATCTATATTCCTAGATAATAAATCTCGTATATTCTTAAAAAAACAACTTAATCGATTCACAAGTAACGTTTGCATTTCAAGTTCAGTGAGTGACAATTGGAATCAATTGGATACTGTTTATACCAAAGAAGATGTCTTATATTTCATTGAATTGAGTGATGCAAAAATGTATCAGTTTTAAAGTTACCTCAGTGCAATCCTCACGATATAAATAAACGGGTTAACATAAGAGGAATATCTCAAATAAGTAACAAGAATGTCATAAAAAAAACGTTAAACTTATAAGTAATGTTTTTTTTTTATAGAATTGAATTCCATTGAATGAACGAACGAACTATTTGCAAATCTTTCACGTAGAAAACTTTTGAAACTGTTCAAACAAAAATGTTTTTGTTAAATTTTATCTACGAAATATTGATGAAAACTATGCAGGCAACGGAAGGTTACATCCAAATATATTATATCGACTGTCATATTAATCATTAATTTTTCGTACTGCATTATTTTATTCATTCTGATTATATTTTTATCTTTATCATTCCTATATAAGTATTGTTGAATCACACTGAAATGAGTCAGCATCGGAATTGCCTTTTGTATACCCAACTGCATGACTAGTTCTTTCTAAATTACAATATTTTACCATGTTACATATCGCTTGTGACATATCTTAAAATTAATATGAAAATTGATAATATTTTGTTAAAATTCGTTGCTGGACATACTCAGTTATCAGTTGTATTTTGGTGCAATCGACTGTACTGTATTAGTGTTTTTATGTGGTGGCTTGTGGTTAAAAGTGTATTGTTTTAAAAATAAATATTACCTTTATTATTTCCGGTATCAAGTGAATAATATGTTGTATAAACCCATTAATAGATGACGCTTAGAGCGTTCGGAAATAAATGAAAAATGTGCAGTGGAAAGAAACGTCAAAACATTGTTTTTAAAAAATACATTTCTGTGGCGAAAAGGATTATCAAACCTGTTTCATATATGGGGAATTGTAAGTATTAATATTATTTTTTTAGCGTTAGTGAAATGCTAATAGTTAATGATTTAAACAATTCAAAATAAATACGTATTGCCATTATTAAAAAAAAAAAAACAAAGACGTACTCTGTTATATAAAATTTATATTAAATAACAAGTTTTTTTATTTAAAAAAATCTAGCGAAGCAAAATAGTTTCCCACAATTTTCAATTCCTGGGATTCAAAACACAATTTTTGAATTAGCCGGGAATTTTCGCAAACTTATATTATTTATGGATAAATAAATATTATGTACATAAAATAAAATAAATAATTATATAAAATATTTCATAAGCTATTTATTTAATGTAAAAATTTATTTCCGGTTAGAATTTTTTGAAATTTTCGGGAATCGAGACAACGAAAAATCTTGAAATTCTTGAGAAAAAATTCTTAGGTTGGCTCGACGTAAAATCCCTAGTAGACGCAAAAAGTGATTTTGTCTGATCAGAAATATCCCTAGACGTTATGGTGAATATGTAGAATCAATTTGCCCCAGATACCTAATGTTAATTATCTGTAATAAATAGAAACAATATCACAAACATAATTTAGCGTAAAATAGATTATTATATATCAATAAAATAACTTATTCGTGGAGAAAACACTCTTATCGCTTTTGATACGTACTTCATAATTATTCTAAATTTACGATTGTCGAGTTATAATTTGCGATATTAATAATTTTAAAAGCAATGGTATTTTACTAAAATCTCACAAATGAAACTACTGGTCTTTTTTGAGTACATCAGAATTCCATAAAACTACAACGTCCAATAATGTATTATATTTTTACCATTATTTTTACGTACAGGCTACGTGATTAAAATATTATCAAATGTAAATGCATGCTGTAAAATGTCAGTATCGTAAATAACATGATATTTTAAGTTGTATTGAACATACAATATATTAGATCCCTCATTTTGACTTTTCTTAATGATGTTGTTTGGCAAAATTTTGAATAATCCTCACACCGTTAAAATCAAGACACTTGACAACTATAGCTATCAGGTGAAACGAAACCGAACACTGACTATAGAATTGAAAATTTCGTTTCACTGACACATTTTTATGACCGTATATATTTGTATTTCCATTTGAATTGTCTTTGTGACCATGTTAAACAAGACGTTAATTACATTCTGCAGAACTGTTTGATACGGTCCGTTCTCACAAAGGTCCAATAGGCCACGCTAATTTGATTGCTACCAAGGCTAACTTGAAAGCATTAAAAGATTTGATTTCTATTTAGGATTGATAAACTGTTATAAAACGACATGCTTTTTGGATACTTCATGACAACTTTAATGAATTAGCTGAGATTGTCACTCCTTACAAAATGTATTTTCCTAACGCATAATAATGTATGGGATAAATCAGTTACGTATAACCCTGCTTGGGCATGCGATGAACTGTTTTTTTATCGGTAGCGTTGTGGAGAGATGCTACAAAACACTTGCTATACATACATATTAGTGGAAAAACTAACTTCATCGTATCTATGCAGATAGCTCTAGCTAGATGTGTTCGTAGTTCTCTCTGTGGCAGAAATTATACTAAAGCGAAATGATAGTCGAGGATAAAATTTGAATCAAGAGAAATTTATCATAATCCCATTTGATGAACTTCTTTGATAGTTCAGTGTTTGTTTGAATAAAATCCTGTATGTGCCTACTAGATGAGGGTACTTAGATTATAAGTGGGTTCTAAAACAATTGATACTTATTGAACACTGTGAAGTTCAAACCACAGACCGTATATCATTGTTTAAAACTGCACCCTATTTGCCCTTCCTGGAATAATTTCAATTATCTACTAAAGACAATGAGACCTTACAATTTCGTAGGTGTATCCCAAGGTTGTTTATTCTTCATGAAAAAACATTGTATTAAAACCTCAAACATATTTTTATGCACAAAACATTTTTTTATTACAATCACTCACAGCAAATAATTTTATTCGTTAAAATTACTCATGAAACTTATCCTGATCAGTGGCGGATTATGCACATATGAGGTCATTGAGGCCAAAATGAAAGTCGTAGTTGGTGGATATTTTATATAAATTCTCTTTTCGCTAATTCCTTTAGCCGCAATCACCTCATTATCAATGTCAAATAAATTCCAAAATATTAATTATTTATCATAGATAAGCTAGTGTTGCGAATTTATTAAAATACCACGAAACAAAACTAATATTTACAGAATATGTCATATATTTTAAGTCACTTTTGCTGAGTAATATAATATATAATAAATGCTTAATTGGTCCTGATCATCGTACAAATTTGTGAAATTTGTTTAAAAACGAGAATTATTTCTTTGAACTCATTTTTTTGTCATTAGTGTATTTAGTTGTACTATTAAATACGGTTTTTCAAAATATATTACTATTTATAAAAATAATATGTACCGTATTGCAACCTAAGTATTTTTTGAGTATTTTCAGTTTATAATGCCTCGAAAGTACATTTTTTTATTATAAATATTTTTTTCTATTGATTATTTTTCTCCGTTCAATAAACCCGGTTAAAACACAGTTTTATCAGAGCATGGGCGATTTTATCTTCTATTTTTTCATATCATGAGTCAGTAAAATCTTACAAATTTATTTGGTTACTTGATGTAAATATCAATATAAAATTTATAATTATGTACCTCCCACTTTTTTGCTGCAATTTAGATATGCTCGTAAAAATGTTACTTTAATAAAAGAATGTATTTTAGCTGACTAATTAACTTTCCTACATTTCATCTGAGATGAAAACGGTATTTTAGTAGAGCCGTTATAATACCGTAATATACATTATTTGTATATATTTATTAGGAAAACTATCTTTTTAGCAATAAGTCACAAGACAATGGCCGGTTCTTCATTTAATTCGTTGCACACTTCAGAGAAATGAATATATTGTTTCTATTACAATGGATTCGCAAATTGCAATGCACTTCCATTGTTGCTTAGTTACTTTTATAAATGCGATTGCCTAAAGGTATACAAAACAATGATGTTGTTTCGATCATGATCAGTAACCTGAATTTATTTATATCTAAATAAAAGACTACTAAATATGTTTTAGAGTATAATATATCATTATTTTTAAATGCAATGATATGTAATTCGTTATGTATTGTGATATCGTTACACGTTTGATTTTAATACAAATAAATATATTTTTATTTAGGAATCAAAAAAAGTAGAAAAAAATCGTGTCAATAAGAGCAACTAATGAAAATTAGTGATAAAGAATCAAAGTTTTTCTCATTGACATTATATTTTTTCACTCTTTTTTTCTCTCTTGAATATTAACGCTTTGTCACTAATGCTCTTTTGGTTTAGATAAGGCGATATACACCCAGTCCTTTTTTAACGCGAATTCGATTATACGCGATTTTTTGGACGGCACCATTACATTTTTTTACGTACTTCACTCGTTTTTACGCGATGTTTTCCCAAATTTGTTTTGAAGAAGAAATTTATATATAATGACTTTTTTTAAACAAAAAACTATGTGAATTTTTTAAACTTAATTTTGTAAAGCATTCCATTTTTTTAATTACTAAACAAAAAATCGCAAACGATTACATTTCGCAACCGAGAGTGATATCAGCGAATAATTCATATAAGTGAAAAAAAAAAAAAATTATAAGCAATAAAGTAATGAAAATATTTTTTTGCACGAATTTTAAAGAACAAATTTTGGTTTTTCACACGTTTCTGGTACTTTTTCACGTGATGTTTTATTTTTGGAACCAATTTATCAAATTATATGAAAGTTGTGATTTTCTTACGCGGTTTTTTTACGCGCCGTTTTCTGGAACCAATGGATCGCGTAAAAAAAGGATTGGGCGTGTTATATTAAGTACGATGTGAAGTGACCAACGTCTTTTATGTTGGACACTACAACTCGTTTGGTTACGGCTCCTGTACTCATAGAATCGATTTCTGGTTTAATGCTCCAAGTTAAGGATATTTTTGATGTCTTAAAAGTCCTTATCACTCATCCGATCTCTAAAACAGGTCTTATCCCTATGTTCTCCGAAAGAGACACAGTTATCGTAAAAACGTTTCTGTTGGGATACATTCATTTGCTCCATTGAATGCATGCAATGATTTTTCTACAATACAATACGTTTTTGAAAATCTAATTTATTATTATTTTACAAAAATATGTATTTTCATATGATAACCGCAGTAGTATTGTAGTAAATATATAATCGAAATTAAGCTTATTCTATTTCTTCTTTTATCCGTTCATTTAAATATTTCCATGATGCATAATGAACACGAAAGATTTAATGTACGTCAGTCACCCAACCATTACAGAAATGTAGCAAGCGAAAAGTTATAGAAAAGAAATCTATTATTTATTTATGTATATCTTAACGAAATTTCTTAAAATTTTATGGTATATATTATTCACCGCTCAAAATATTACAATCGTTTATTTTACTGTGTATGTATTACTTGTTATTTTTTAAAAGTGAAGCGTACATGTTTACCAGCCGCAGTGGTTGATCTTTTAGAATCAATATATTTTACGGAATAAATTTTGTTTATGATTGAATTTGCATTTACTTGGCAAGAACTCCATTCTAACTCCGTGAAAAAATATCAATATATTTTAGTTATTCAAAATTTATAACGCATATAGTTGATAGCTATTTCGGCCATCAGAACTATGCTGAGTTAGTTAGAGAGTGATAAACTATCAACTATGTACACTTTAAATGTTGTAGAACTAAAATACATTGCCTTTTTTATCTTGTTATATTCTGTAAGTTCAGAACCCCATATTATATTTTTAGTTGTGTCTACGTTATTGTAAAATTTTGATAAAAACATTTAGCGGCTCATCAAATTTATAAGCGGAATGTATTGATAAAACTAATGCTAAAAATCTGCTATGAATGCTATGTCATATTTATTTATTATTCCATTATCACGCTGCCCAAACACAACGAATTACACGTAAAAAATATACTTGGAATAGATATTTCGAATAATTTTAACCTGTTGAAGTATATTATTTTTTTCGTTGCGGATTGAATGATTTGAATTATTCGATTTATTGGCATATACAATATAATAAAAAAAAGACTTCTTTAGTAAATTTTATTTTAGAATAGCTTACGAATGAAAAGTCATTCTTTGTAAAAAAAAATTGTCATTCAAAACTTATTGTATTTTTCAACAGTTATAGACTTAAGATATTTTTTATATTGCTGAAAATATGTTTTTTGACGACAATATATTGCAGTCAAAGTTCATTTATTTATTTTATACACAATTCGTTTTATCGATAATGCTTATCAAATTAAATATCATGTTTATAGTACAAATAAAAAACTACATATTTGTTAATCTCTCTTGGATTGTCTTGAGCGGTCTCACAAATCGACTTAAAGTTTATAATAATGTTATAGCATATATCGTCACTTATTTTTTCCCACATAATGATAAATATGAAGATTTTTCCGAGAAACGGGTGATTAAAAAAGCTTCTGTCTAGGTTATGGGGCGTAACTGAAAATAATTTCGCAAAAATGGCGGGTGCGCTACAAACGAAGACATCGTAATTGTTTCATCGGCTTGTTTCGACGCAACATTCAGCAATTTAATTCAATTTAAGTGTCGTATATCAAAGTCAAAACACATTTTATTATTTGCTCCTCTACGCATCCTTTAGACAAAAGAATTACAGAGAAAACTGACTCGTTTCTTGTTACCGAGTTCTCAATTACTTAATACTATGTCATTTGTATTGAGAATTAAACTGTCATTGTTCTTAATCCTTGTAGCACTTACAATATATATAACTTCAGAGTTATGTGGCCTGACCACTGGCGTTATTTAATTTTGTAGGCTGTCTTGAATATTTGAATATTTGTTGTCTAGTATATAGTTTCTCAACCTTTTTACATTCGCGGACCATCAAAATTATGAACTTCTAAATAAGATTTTTTCATTTGATAACTAGAGTATTTGAAATATTTATTACACTATGCGTTAAAAATGATATTATTCCGAAATTTTCTTTTGACTTATTATGACTGTATTACACCTGTAGGATATTTCTATGAAATATTTTAAAAGTTCGGGGAACTCTATAAAGAGTGAGTAGATTCAAAACCATTTCGTTATTGTCATCATATTTTATTATTCGTACTCTGATGTGATGCAAACTAAAGTTTTCATGGAGTAAAATAATCGTTACATAAATCGTGCGAAGGCTAAGTTGATGGTGGCGGGTAAAACGTCAAGTTTTATTGGTAATATATTAACTTTGTCAAAGGCTAGAAATAGTTTATGTGAATGAGGTAAAAATATTGAATTATTAATAATCAGCAAAATTCTATATTTCTCATAAAATAAAAAATAGCATTATGCCGTCGACTACATTTTACTTAACTTTTATAAGTCGTTGTTTGTTGCTTGTATAATTTATTTATTATATAATTATTTCAATTGACCCCGGACCTAGGACTTGTGTTTATTTATTGTGGAAAGTAACGTAAGGATGGCGTCTTGCAAAATATTCGATAGATTGACCCTAATTTCAAACGAGTTGGAAGATAAACACATAATAAATAACTCTTACATAACATCGTTCCGGCTTGCTCTATTTTTCAAATATTCATGGTTCATATAAATTTATACTTTTAAAACTTTGTTATCCTTTTCTAATTTATCTATTGCAATATTCTAATGAATTTATTGATGTTATGTCTATGGTTTGAAAGTTATATTATGGTTTTTATTGTCAGTCGTATCTATGTAGTACACGCTTACTGACGAATGAATATTTGTAATGAATGAGAGACACTCGTATAGTCCTATATTTAAATCATCACCAATTTCATGCTTACTTTGCCAACGGCACTTAAAATGAAAAATAAAATGCATCCCGGAGAATATATTTCATAATTCAACAACAAATCATTGACTTTTTCAGTGCTTTTTTTTAAAGTAGATTAATCGTCAATCAATCTGAAAAAGAATTAAATTTGCATTATCAAATAATAAAAGTTATGAATGCAGCATTGTATGTAATTACACGTCAATTTTGCTGTCCAAATTAATTTTCAGAAAAATGATTTGTTGTCTGTTATATATACATTATAAATCATCCTCACACGCTGAGTGAAACATTTCCTGACAATATTTAAAAATCTCGTGTTATTAAGATAACTCAAAATTATTGGAATGATTTTTCGATTAAGATATACTTGTTTTAAGGTGTTTATTTAGCTTTATCGTGTAATATAGATTTCCTCAATCACTTAAAGCCTACGCGTGTCTTTCTTTTAAATATAAATTACGCATTACTCTTACGATAAAACATAATTATTAGATAATACAACAGACTGCCTAGACCGGCGCCTTTATGATTTATTTTGTCTGAATAGTTTTGATCATAGTGAACTATTTACTATTGTGTATTTTGATTCAAACAGAATCGAGTGGATTCTATGAATAACTGATATCTGTTTTTGTACACTTAAAAAAATTCCACAGATTTGTTTTTTAGTGGTCTCTTAACCGTTTTTATTTGACCATTAATGTAATAAATTAATTGTCATTGTCTAGTGTGCATGGAGTTAAGCAATAATTTACACGTGTATAAATAAAATAAATTAAAAGTATACTCTGAAACCGATTAAATAATGAGAACATGAATTCTCGCCTCAAACATTCAGGTTACTAATACCGTTAGTTTTTTAGGTAACACAATATTGTAGTCAGTCATTATAACATTGTAATCACTTAACTGAAATTAACTCAACATGGTCTCATGTATGGTTTTCAAATATTTACATCTGAATTATTGTGAAATATGAGAAATCAAATTTTTGACGGTTGTTAAACGAAATAGTTTGGCGATTATGATATATAATTATTTATGTGAAAAATTTTATTTGCGATTATATTTTTATTAACAAACACAGAACACAATTTATAAAGTCGTGGTAATTTAAAAAAAACATATTTACGTTCAAACTAATGTTGCATTTCTGGATTTTAAATATAATCGACTAACAAGTACATTTTTCTTTCCTGTAGGTCTCTTCAAGGGGTCCACAACGACCCTGGATGGCGTCGGTCTGAGACCAACTCCTGCAGAGCGACCTAAATCCCTGAGAAAGCTAAAGAGCGTGTATGATACTGGAGGTGGAGGCACAGGATCTAATAAAATAGAGTACCACGAAGACCCTAGACACAATATAGCATATCAAAGTAAAGACCTACAGCAGGATAGAGACCAAAGTAGTATTTTGAACAATACCAGCCTCGATAAGAGTCTATCGATATTGAGTCCGTTTGATGAACAGGTGAGATTTACTTAAATGAACTTTTTAATACTTGTATTGAAAAAATACCAGCTATTCTCGGACGTTTATTATACCGAGTATAGTTGGAATCCTTGGCAAAAAATATTTAAAAATCATAACACTTGAGTGATGCTAGCGTAAACATTACTTTTGATGTTATATGAATGCGAACAGCGAGCGCAATCATAACTTACATTCCTTTACGTTTAGTTTATTCATTATCAACGTCATTATTAATTGAAAATATGAATGAAAAAGAAAAGAATTTACGATACTTATTTTAATTGACTGCTAGCAATTTAAAAATGTCAAACAGCCATTATTTGATTTAGACGCCTTAATTTTTATCAATCATTTTTTACTGATAATAATAAATACGAAGAATCAATATTGAAGAAATTTGAATTGTTACAACTTTGTACGATTCCACATGTTTTGTCACTAACGGTCCGAGTTTCGCCTTTCGACATCTTCGGGCATTCACACGGATGCAACAGAACTGACGTAAAATAAACAGTTAGCATCGTCTATATACAAAAGTTATTAATTACAGGAAAACACTTACCACAAATTGCAGCTAAAACAAATTTAATAATATTAATCTTATAATAATTAACACAATTACCTGTGATAATTTTCATTATCGATCATGTTAATGAGTCATTCTTGAAAGGGTTTTACAGCAAATATTAATAAGTTTTTTTTATATGTATAGAGAGATACCAATATGTGGGGGGTTTTTTGTGTTGAAAAATTGAAATTAATTTTGGGCTCATCAACAGGAGGAATGGGCGAAGATTTCCGAAATAATGGCCTCTTTTGGCTCCCGCCTCGTCCGCGAGAGCGTCTTCTCCGACGAACTGGAACGTGAATTTCAAGCTCGGCTGGGCCTTGTTGGCACTGGGGCGAACGCACTGGCGGCTTCAGGTGCCCAAATGGGGACACTGGGGCGCTCTGCGTCTAGTCCCGCGCCGAATACACTGCCTGGCTGGCTTATTGCCCATTCCCTGCCGCCGAACCTGGAGACTAATTTTATCAATAATGGATATGATAATTTAGACTTTATAGTGAGTATTATTTATATCTATAACATTGCTATTTTCGGATGCGTGATTCTATTATGTGTGATAAATTTTCTAGAAAAGTGAAACTACAAAGAAAGCATATTTATTAGAAAAAAATACGTAAGCAACTAAATAGTTTTCGTTGAAAAAACGTATTGGAAATATGAATGAAGATTCGGTGAGATTTTTGATACACAAATTTAATATTCAAAATGAAAATCGTTTGTTTCATAAAAATATGTATATGTTGCGCGTGAGATTAGTCTCACCTGTATTTGAAGTACGTTTATGAATTGAGTTACCTAGAATCAAAGCCCGAATTTAAAAAAATTATAATAATTGAGTTCAGTTTATCTTAAAATAAGTAGTATATCTAGGCAGAAAAGGTTACTTCAAATCATGTAATAATTAATGGAAATGATCACATGCCGTGTCTCATATGATATTTTCCATAGTATAACGGTGTATCTGGTTTTCACTTTTGGTTTTAATCAATGTTTATTCATGAATTTTTTTAGAACATGAAAAATTATGCTCGAGTGATTTTCAGCAATTGTTCCAACACTTGATTTTTTGAGAAAAAGCTTAGATAGAAAGATTTTATTTACATTTTAAAATACAGTACGTGATCGGTTAACGAGCATAATCTGTTCGCTATCCGAATTGTTCGTCAATCGATCAACCGAGTCTTACAGATACAATAAATGAATTAGAAAGATCATTTTAGTTCGTTATCCGAATATGTGTTCGTTGTCCGAATATGTGCTCGTTATCTGAACACAACAATATTTTTTGATAGTGTTCGTTGTCCGATATGTTCGCAGTACGAACTCTACGTTAACCGATCACCCACTGTAAATACATCTTGAATTCCACAATTATTCATAAGGATTTGGATCAGTAATTTTATTAAATCATTAGTAACAAGTTACTATTTAAAATGATGACGTTATAGCAAAACTACTTATAGAATTATTACAATCTCTTCAAATTAAAAATCTTAAGATATTTTGTTTTATCAAATAAGATGATTCTTTTCTTGGCAAAAAATAAAATTACAACCTTTTTGACATAACGATAACATGAACGTTTCATCACATAAGGCAACTTGCGTTTACTTCGTGACATCACTCCTTTTTCCTTTTGTATAAAAATTAGATATTATAATTATCATAAACCATTTCACAAATGACAGGGCATAGAAGTGCTTGAATAATCATTATTTGTTTGTTATCAATCCATAACGACCTTTTTCAAAAAGTGTTTTTTTTTGTAGTAAATTACCTTGAGCTACAAAGATTAAAAGAACCGTGACAAATAACAGAACTGTAGTATTTTTAACGAAACTAGAGTTATTATATAATATATATTAATTACATGAGCGTATTACCTGCTTTTTGATTGATTGATAGTCAGTGAAAATTTGCTCAGAAACAATCTCCGAGTACATTTTTTTTTATGCCTTATAAATTAAAATGGCTAGCATTGAACAAATTTCTGTGTCTATATGGAATATTTTATAAAAACACTGTATAAAAAATGGTTAATCCGTTGAGAAGATAAAAAAAACATGTTTCTTTTATTGAACAAGAAATAAATGATTTAATCGCATATGGTAATTTTGTAAATTAAATTTACAAGCTATATTTTGTTAAGAGCTTATTGTTTTTACAAACTTATCTAATTTTTTTGAGTTAATTTCTTCTTTTCTTGCACTCCTATAATTAATTGTAACGAGTACCAAATGATCCTTTATCACCTCGAGGAGGACTGTGTGTGTTTGAGGTGTGCAAACTAAGACTGGTCGCCCCCTAGTACTATTATATTATATTTACCGGTAGAATTTTTTTGTTTGATAACTATACAAATTTTAACTTTGTTAAAACGTTTATTAATGTTTATCAGAAAATTCAAAAGTCGGATTGGTATCATAGACTTGAAATTTTCCATTGTTAAAATATGGGTTGTTCATTTGGTGATATTATATTTTTCTTGTAAAGAAATTTAAATGGTCTGGACTATAAACTAACCTATTAAGTTGGTTGCATGTGTGCTACGTGCAACGAGCACATAAGACACACAGAAGTAAAAAAACTCGCAAAGATGTACGCTTATATTTTACAACTGTTCCATGAGTAATAACTTTAAAGATTTGGCTGTTATACAATACAAATGTGACGATAAAAATGACACTGGAAAACGGGAGACTTCAAAACTACTCGTAAATAATTAATTACATCATGCAAAGTCATTCATCCTTTTGACATCGAGTTAGCCAGTCTAATCCAGCCAATTGTCAGACAATATGGAAATATTCTTCCCGTGCGTTGTCTATTTCCGGACACGTGTTCAGAGTGTGATCAGAGGCGTATAGTCTATAATAATTGACAAATATTTTAAACCCTTTTAAGCTGGGATAGCTTATTAATGCAGGTATCATGAACTGAACTGTTATAAATCAGTTGTGTTAAAATGTTGATCCAGATGTTTGGTTATCTCTATAATGTCAAAAGACATTAGATATTTTATATATTAGTCGTACTAGTAATTCAAAAAATATTATAAATGCACTTTTTTATCTTTACTTGTTATTTGTATAAATCGATCATGTTCTATAGTACAAACTATACTGCGAATAGGTACATAGTGTATTGTATTTTGTGCACAAAAATGAAAAACATTTTGTTCTTATTCTTGTTGTCACGTCTGTCGGTCTTTGACGTATGTCTCATTTTACTATTCATTTGTCATTACAAAAATGTGTTCGTTTCTTAAATTTAAGTACGATTCATTAAAAAAGGCTGTCTGCAAATCATCAAAATCGTGCATTGTGAGTTTATGATGTCCGCGTTCGAACTTTTAATAATATATTGAAAAACGAATGTTTTTAGTTACGTATTTTTGTTTGTTTTTCTTGCAGCACGCAAAGTAAGCAACATGATTCTATTTTTACGAGATATACTTTTCTGGTAACTCCTCGTTAAAAAAATCGTCGCCGAATACTTGTATTTTTAGTAGAAAATATATTTCTTCGTACTTCCTTTAAATTCTTTATAACCGTGATAAAGCAAAATAGAAGTATAAAAATATATATATTTTTGACCGATATAATTAAATTGTGAAAACCTATATAATATAAAATTAGAATTATGTGTATATATATATAAAACAATAATTCCGTTTTCTTGCTATATATTATATTTAACAAGGTATAATATAGTTAAATAGAAAAAAATGTTTACAAAACCTATTTTAAACTTTTTTTTAAATTGGTTTAAAATGGATTTATGTCATGTTTAAAGTAATTTTATTTTAAATATTACCTGAAATCTTTGGTTGGCGTAAACAACATATGTATATAAATATGTCCACTTTAAATTAACACAGTGATTTTTTAATACTACTTTCTTACATTAATTGTGTTATAAGTATACTTTTGGATTAATTCTGTAATGAACCATATGTAAATTTGATTCGGTAGTATTACAACGTTAAACTTTTTTACTTTCCGCAGAACGGGGTCTTAGAAGAAAACGACCTTGCAGAAATGGCTATAGAAGAGACTGAATATACCAAAGTGATGGAGGCTTCGAAGGCACTTCCGCTGAAAATAGATGACGTCATGTCAACAGCCCCTACTAATGGAAACAGCGGATGTAAGAACAGCGAAGAATCTGAAAAAGAAACCGATCCTGAAGAAGTCAATAAGTGGTTGACATCAATAGGTAAGCATAAAAAATAACCTGGCGATAATTTTGTAAAACAAAAATATCAATTTAAACATTCAAAAAAGAATACGGTCAACATGAGGTTCCATATATTTCAACCATTAACATTCCTACTGTTTATTTGTAGTGTAAGTGAATTTAAAATGCCGTGTTGGTGCGTAAAAATTAAGGTGTAAAATGTCACGTCTAGGTGGAAAGATACTATCGTTTTGTAATTGAAATAATAAAAACAACGTTAAACTCTATTTCCACAATTTTATATTTATAAGATTTAGATAATGTCCGTGGTGGGCGACATTGGTATTGATCTTATATATAGATATAAAATTGTGGAAATAGTTCTAAATATTATGTTTTTATTACTTAAATTTAAACGATAGTGAAGTTTTCTCGTATAATATTTAAGTATTAATTCAATAATCTATAAAAAGTATTCGCCTATTAAAGATTTAACATGTTTAATCAGCTAAAGGAATCTACTCACGGTGTCGGTAACATGAATTTAATTGATGTTTCACATTACCAGGTCTCGAATGCTATCAAGATACATTCCGACGGCACCTCTACGTGGACATGGAACGCGTTAGGAGAATATGGGAAGTGGAGTTGACAGCAGTTCTTGAAATCCAGAAAGTTGGTCACCGGAGAAGAATACTCGCGTCTGTAGCTGGAAGACACAATGGCCCAGTCGATGAAATCAAAAATGATCTCAATAATTTGGTAAGATATTTTGAACTATTTATTCCGTCAATATAACTAATATTTAAAGGGTTTTGTCTAACAAACCTACACTAAAGAAAACGTATTTTTAATTACATGAAAACTATTTTAATTTACGATTTCGACTGATGGGAAGCTTGATGGGATTTCAATATCAAATTTAAATTGTTGAAATTTTGTACATTCCTATGTTTTTTTAACACTGACCATCTAAATTTCGGCTATAAGAATTTTGTCACATTGAAACATAAATTATTCAATGTGTGTCAGTTATATTGCATCTGTGTGTGCCGAAAGGTAAAACCCAAGTCTGGAGTAATATAACGTGTAGAAAGGTTTCAGCAACTAAAATTTGAAAAAAAAAACGTTTTTTTATCTTTACGCTTAAATCGTTTTTGACAGATTTTTTGTAATATCTGATTATTTGTCTAAAAGTGAATTTTATTTATAATGCTTTACCGTTTGCGTCTTTTCAACGCCATTACTGTTTATTCACACATCGAATTATTCACCTCACTGTGAATGCGAACGTCGTTATAATTGGCACTAGCGTGGCACTCAACTCTCTTTAATGAAATCGAAACAAAAAAAAAAAAAACAAAAACTTTTACAGTGTAAATAACTAGTTAACGCCACGACGCCTGTACAAAATTTCCATCACCTTTTGTCATCCACTTGTTTTTCAATAGAGTAGACTGTCATTGTATTATAGTGACTGGGAAATGTGAAAAGTGCTTTCCATTGGGGTTAAAAGTGGTATAAATAATTGCAAATTGACACTTCAAATTACTACAGCATACTTCCCTCCAGATTTTTACATATTTATTATCTTATCACTTATCAATAGATGGAAGTTAAAAAAAGCTAAGAAATAGTATAATATTTCATATCACATGAATAATGAATTACAGTTTTCGTTTATGCATCGTTATATTTCCAGAACAAAATGTTTTTGAAATTAAATAATTTTATCATATCAATTACATAAAAATGCCACCAACTGAAATAAAAGTTAATTTGTTTGTACACAATTGATTTAGTTTTCAACTGAGTCATTTGTTTAGTCTTATACATGTTTAGTCGTATACATGGTGTTATCTTTAAACCAGCGGTTTCCAAACTTTATGCTATCACGCCTCCCTAAAAAAAGCTTTTTTCGCGCTTCGCTCCCTACTTTTTATTTTTAATACATATATTAATATAGACACGTTTTAAATAATAATAGTTTTATTTTAAAAAAATGCTGTTATTGCATATTATTACCAGAACAATTACATGGATTTTCGTGTTTTAGGAAAATTGAATCAAATAAAAATATGTACATACATATGATATATACGTTACTGTTTATTGGCACAAAGTTTTTCAATTCTTATAGCATGAATTTTTTTCCACGTTTCTCAGTTTGCCCACGTCCCCCAGTATGGAAACTGCTGCCTTAAATAATATGGCCATATTTCTAGATCCATAATTTCGGTCTACGTTTTCGTAAAAAAAAATTTCACACCGTAATATAATATTATATCTATAAACACGAGTCAAGTGTCAACTAAGTGGCTGTGTTCAAAATATGTATTAACTATATCACATGTTATTATTGAATTCAGCTACTCTGTCTTCAATGAAAAGATTTTTATTCCCATAGAAATTCTGTTGAGCTCATTTTCATTTAATTAAAATAAAATTCTTAAACAGACGCTCAACTGAGAAGAAATATTTTGTTAGGCCAACAAAAATTCCAAAGCATATGATGAGTATGAAAAATATGTTTTTTATACTTATTAAAGAGCGTTGGGCTTAATTAGTAATCAAAACATGTAACATCCCACTTCATACATCCATTATACATACCTACTCTAATAACATATCAAGGGAACGTATTTAGAATTTTATTTGAATTTAAATGTTTGCTTGCTATGATATATTTCAAAATATTAGCGAAAAACGGTATCAATTATTTGGTGATAAAAACAGTGTTATTTTTAAAATACCTTGAATATTCGTTTCATATACATCATTAATCGCATAACACCTCTGATGAAAAAAAAATCATTATTCCGTTCATAATAAAAATAAAACAATTTATATATTTTATTTAGCCAACGACCATACCACGTTGAAAGCACCGGTTCTCGTTCGATCTCCGAAGTTAAGCAGCATTGGACGCGGATAGTGCTTAGATGGGTGACCGCTTGTGAACACCGCGTGCCGTATTCTCTTGGCTATGGGAAGGAAAACCCAGACAGAAAACCGCACAGCAACCCGCCTGGGCAGCGTGGTGTGCTATGTCCAAACAACCCCCCTGAAAGAGAAAGCAGGGGGAGGCTTCATCCAGCAGTGGATCGACCCCGGATGATAATGATGATATTTTATTTAGTATTATCCTATCATGTATGTTATATCAAATTCTTTGCAGGTGTTTCGTGGTATACATAAGTAACGTCATGCATATTTTGTCCTATTTTTTTTGCTTCTCCAGATTATGATTATTTTAATAGTTCTCTATTATATCAATCATATTATAGCTGTATATAACTATTTTATTTCATTAAATTTGTCATTTTCACACGTTTATTTTATTTTGGCGCTTATAACGGTTGACAACAGTGTAACTTCAACATATACTGACGGTATAAGTGTCTTGTTTGATATGAAATGCAACTATGGGTATTAAATATTATGCTCCTGGTTGCTTTCCTTACATGAAAATTTTAATCAACTTCCAACCATTTGACGGTAATTTCCAAGTTCATTTAAAAAGTTTAAAACGAAAATATTGTAAAGATATACTATGATCAGTGCAGTTATGAAATTTGCCCTATGAAAGCTTATTAATTGAAATTATTTTTAATTAAGAAAAAATATTTTCCACTAAAAAATCCACAATTCTTCCTGATTCACCTCTGGCTGGAAATACTATAACATCTCAATTGTCTTTGTAGTTCGCACGTCATTCAAGCTCTCCCATACAGAGCCTTCAACATGCTTTTGGTTTTCATGTTCCGATTTCACGCATGACTTGTTGCCCGTGCTTAATTAGCGGCCGCGAATCATTTCCGGGACATCTTTTTTTTTTATCCGTCACGCCTTTTGATGCCTTCAATGAAATACTGCAAAAAGTGTACGGAAATAGGAGCTTTTGAATTGGCGTAGTCGGACTTGTACAGCATGATCAGTTTATTTTCCATTATAAATTATTCCACGAGTAATTTTTCAAATATAAATTTTTAGAAAATATTATTTGAAAGAATTTTTAGTAAAAGATTTCAATACATGATTATATATATTTTTTTAAATCTGAACATTCAGTTTATATGCTTATGAATACGCAATCTAACTGGGCAACGCAGTTGAAGCTGATTTTTATATCATGAAATTTATCTTATTTCTCCATATTTTAATCTACGATCAATTTTCTACATATGTATTCGATTATTTTTCTCAATACGAAAGCATTGTCAAATTGATGTGCAAATTTCCCACAAATGATTCTTGAAACTTTTTCAGATCGTCCACGGAAGGTATTACAATCATAGTTATTTCTATACTATCATATTGTGTATATACCTTAGCTTATTTCTTGAATAAACTGAAACACTGATCAGAAAATAAATTATGACAAATTAATATAAAAATTTACTCTCGCTGTATGAGTTTTTATGACTTGTCGCACAAAAGCTCTCCTCTTTTTTGCCAACCGGATGTTTTGTAAACAGAGCTTTTCACACTCATTGTTCACATTTTTTCATTGGCTTTTCTGCTACTGTGCATAGCAAATGAAATGTGCACTTGAAACTGTTTGGTTGCAATTTTCGTTTACAAAGCTTTCGTTTTATAGCCGCGCTTTTCAGAATATATTTCTTTCATGACACATATAACAGCACTGGCAGCTTAATGTGCAGTATAAATGACATATTTTTTCTGAATTTAACACCAAATCGTGACGGTCGTAAATATAAATTAAATGAAAAATTAATCAAACGTTTATGTTGTCTTATTCTTAAATTATTCGTATGTTGGTTCATTTCGAAGAATTTATGGAGGTGAATTAATACTTATATTGTAAATGTGTTTGTAATTTCATCATATTTTATAATTGCACATGTAAACATTAGTATTAATTTTAATACGTCCAAGATGTCGCTACGCTTAAATTTTCTTGGAAGTATTTTCGTCTATTCGTACCTATTGTTTGCCATTGTTAATATAGTTTATTTCTCCAGACTTGTCGCCGAGGAATCGGCGTCTTTGGGTAATAATTTAATAAACTGATTGTTTTCTTTTACCAACAGCAAAAAAATCTTCAAAATCTCAGCGCCGAAATCAGTGAAATTCCTCAAACTGATGCAGCCAAGCCACATTCGATATTACCATCATCACACCAAATAGCCCCGTTACCTGTTTCTCACCAAATATCCCATCAAATACCATCGATACCAACTTCCCAAGTTTCTTCAACTACCACGCAAAGTCTCGTTCCTCCTCCGACTCAAAGCTCAGGAGGTGAGACCCTGAAGAGAAGTCACAAGAAAAACAGGCCACCACCTCCTCCAGGACCTACAAGAGGAGCTGATTTAGAAATCAGGGCGCCCTGTGAACTTTTAGTCGGAGTTCCAGATGCGTTAAGGACACAATGGAGACATCAGCCATTCGTTTTGGTGACCAGTTCGGTCATGTATGTTGCGAATGTAAGTGTTTTTTTGAAGTATGATATTGTAAATAACTGTTCAAAAGAATGTATTATGTTATTAAAGTGACAGATTATTCGATTACAATTGTTTGAAAACGAGAAGTGGTATATTTAATTAGATTTGTGTTTTCTAATACACCATTGATCATGTTAAAAAAATAATTACACGAAATCTTTGCGAGACAGTTATTTTATAATTTCACGGAAAATTTCATTCGAAATAAAAGTGATCATCAAAAGCATATTAATGACAATACTATGATAAATCTCTTGAATGAATGTCTTGTAAAACCCTCTGTAAAAAATTGAATTGTTTAAATTGTCACAAGGTTTTAAGATACAATATATATCGCCCTAAGGTTTTTTTTATAACTGCAAGGGGAAAATGTTTTATAACGGAACATTATTTAATATTATATTGAAAATTTATTGAACATTAAAAAAATTAACATTATTACTGTGATATATAATTTAACATTCAATATTAATTACATATTTATATTTTTGTTTTAGTATCTAGGCTCAACTGTTGTAAAAGAACTTCGTGGAACAGAATCAACACAAAAATCCATTCAAAAATTGAAGAAATCAAACAATGAACCAAGAGCACTACCTGATATCATACTTTCAATTTCATATAGAGGTGTAAAATTCCTAAACACAATTACAAGGGTGAGTAAAAAGATTTCATTTTTTATTTATTATCTTTCATTTGTCACCCAAAATTATTTAGAAGTATTTTCTATTTTTGCATTGTCAATTTGCAAAATGAAGAGTTGCTACTGGCCAATAATATCTCTTGACTAAACTACCCGAATAATAATATATTTTATGATAGCTTGCATATTTTATATACAATCTGCGAGATTATATTTCAAAGAGTAATTTGTCGTTTAAATTGATATTGTTGTTTAGAAATAGTACTTATGTTTATGTTTCTCTTTTTTCTAAAGGATTTAGTCTGTGAACATGAGATTCGAAATATACACTGCGCTTGCCAGGACGCCGACGATTTGACGCATTTTGCATACATCACGAAAGATAACTCAACCAAGAGCCACTATTGCCATGTATTCTGCGTCGCCACTATGGTAAGTACATATAATAAATAATATACCCTTATTAATAAATTGAACCTGTAGCTAAGTGAAAAAAATCAAACTTAATTGTTATTATAAATTTATCTATAATATTTATCTAATAATAACTAAATAAATAATTAGGAGTCAATGATTTCTGAAGCTAATTTAAACGTACGTTAAATATTCGATTTTTTAAAAAAAAATTGATTGTTTCATTAATTTTGTTTCAGGATCAAGCCACTGAAGTGATTCTTACTTTAGGACAGGCGTTTGAAGTAGCTTATCAAATGGCCCTCAGAGAACAAGCTAGATCTAATTCATCAAACCAAATATTACAACAAGCAAAAACTCCAACTAGAGAAAAGGTTGTACCTTATAACCAGAGTTCGACAACAAAGGATAGACCAAACGTCACTCACGGCAGATCTCATTCAGTAACTGAGATTAAACTCAACGGCCACAGGTTAAAGGTGGCGCCGATTGCGGCTTCATTATCTAACGAAGATTTTCAATCGACGGCGAGGAACGGCGACGCCCGGAAAAGTCCGACGTCGGGCGGAAAAGCTCCGATCGCCGTAGCGGAAGAGCTGTGAGACGCTGTGTTCGTTTAAAATAATAAATAATTGCGTTACAATTTGTAAAGAATAATCAATGAGTCATGGATAGCTAAATCCCTAATTAGATAATTGGAGAGTAAATAATACCTTATACGGAAGTTTTGACACTTAAATGTATATGGCTATACAAATTCTGAATTATAAAAAGGTTCTTTAAAAATAAAGAATGTTATAGTTTAGTATTGAATCTTTGATCAACTAAAAAGCTATGTAAGAGAACGGTTTTTTCCTTTCCTTGAAAATGTATTTGGTGGTGATGATTACACGAAAAAAATCTTGATATTGAATATTCAATATAACCATAACAATTTGAAAATGATCTCTCGTTAAAAGGCAGCTACAACTTTTTGTTGTAATTTAAAAAATCTGGCAAAATTATTTCAAATTTAAGAGTAAACTATTCATCGACAATTATTCAAGTATTTATATCCGTTTTTTTACGTAAAATAATTAAAACTTCTTAGTAATCAATTGTGGTAAAATTAAACGTTTTTTTATTGAACTTTAATGCTTTCGATAGTTCATAAATATAAAACTATACTCGATTTGTAATAAAGGTAATTCAATGTGTTAAGTGCTTTTAACATTAAAAAAAATCGAAAATAAGTTATGCTAAAACGATACGATTTATTCATGGAAATTAACGGGTAATTAATCTATATCCATTGTAAATTTATCTTTTTAGTAATAAATGAAGTTTTGATGACTTTGATGAATGCAAATATTAAACCACAATCATTTCACCATTTAAAAACAATTGTATTTTTAGTTTATTCTTACTTATGTTTTAGTTCTTATGTAACATAATGCATATAAATTTGTATCAAACGGTAAAAAAATGCCTTTGAACACTTTATTTGATTTTTAATAAATTTAGTAAATACTATAGATCGATTCAATACTGCATTATTTCGATTTGTTTTTAATTTTTTTTTACAAAATCAGCCTCAAACTAGCAAGCATCAAAAATGATAAATTTTTAAACTCATAGCCAACAATAATACCTGAAGTAAACATTTTTACATTGGTAACGATTATTAAAAAAAAAAAAATATGCGTGTTTTTCGTTCTACTTTTCAGAATTTCATATCACTGTATAATATAGATAACTCTGGCGTGTGATTTACTTACGTAAATTACACAGTTATTTTGTCTTACGTAATATTTGTATTCGTTTTCCATTCAGACCTCCAAGAGCATGAATAATTTTATGTTTAAAAGTGTATTTTGATAGTCTTCTAAACTCAAACCAATGATATCGGCACAAATTTTCTCGTAAAAACTATCCAGAGAGTACCTATACGGTTAGTTAACAGTAGGATTTAAAAAAGTATAAACTATAATAAAACGTAATGTAGCGGGTCAGAACATGTAATAAAAAAGCAACTGTAACAGTTATTGTTTTGCATTTTTTAAAATCAAAATTGGATTTAATCTCTTACAATAATTATATTAAATAAGTATTATATCAATATCATTGAATGTAATAATATTGTTTAAGAGTATCTACGACTTCCTTTAAGGTGTCTTTTTGTTAGATTTTTTTTAAATTGTGACAAAACTGCAATTGTAGGGCGTATTATTTTTGACAGACTGTATTATATACAGCATTGATTACTAAGGCCAAATGTCGTAAATATCACTCAATACTCAACATTATAGTATTTATTATCATTTTAAATATGTTATATTGTAATTAATGATATTGACTGAAGGTGCTTGATGGTATTTCAATATCAAAATTAAATTGTTGAAATTTCATATGATTCCACATGTTTTGTCACTAAATACTTGGGCTTTATATTTCGGCATCTTCAGAAATTCTATCACACGAATTCAAAAGAACTGACAACCAACGATATCGATAGAATGTCTTAAGATGCCTAAAGGCGAAACACGGATCGGTAGTGAGAAATATGTGAAATCACACAAAGTTTCAACAATTAAAATATAATATGTTGTTGACAAATTCACAACATATTTTGTGTTTTTACTATTACACTATATTACTGTTTATAGTCAAATTTGAACCTATACGATTAATTTTATTTTCACATATGTATAACGTGAACACTGATAAAATGTTATATGGCGTTTTATTTTCTGTGAATTTTCAACATTGGCCTTAGTGAAACAGAGTGGTGCAAGACGATTATAATTAACGTATAATTAACGTTTAAATAATAATATATTTAAATAAACTATACATGTTTCGTCTTATATTATATTATTTGATTTTATTGTATCAAAAACGATCATTTTGTTTAAGAAGGTTCGTGATAGGATGACTAGTCTCTAGTTGTTAATTTATTTATATCAGTTTTAACATATGTTAATATGTTAGTATTTGTGTCTTTAATAAAATAACTTTGATTTAAATATTGATTAACTGTATGCGTTTGCTTTTTTTTGTATATTTCGGCTATTTAAAACTCTTACCGTATTTAAAATTTATTAGGATAAAATAAATATTAACTATTTAATAACATTGGCAAATTTATTGTATACAGTGCCAAAAAATATTAACTTCAAAAATAAATATCGTGTTTGATCAAATTGAATAAATATTCATTTGTTTTGTATCAATTTTTTGTTATATATTATTTTATACTATAATAGAATATGCATGACTGATTGCTCATAAAATTAAGGATTTTAATGTCATTTCATTTTGTATTTTTACATATTGTAAGATTTATGATAATTGTTAGTGAAAGGCATCTAAGTTTACTCAAATAATTAGAAGTATCTGCATATTGTAAATGGCATTTTATGTAATTCTTCCTCAATAATGTAGTGATAGATAATTATATTCATTCAAAATAAAAAAAAAGAAATATATTATGCGAAAAAGTATTTAATGTGATAAGTAAATAAGTAATTTTAAGCTGCGTGTAATATAAGGTTATGCTTGATTTAAAATTATGTCTTGACTTATATAATTATGTTGACAGACGTAATAAATCAAAATGAATCTTCGAATTTTTTCTGTATGTTTTTTTTTTACTATAGGATATGCAACTCACTTTATTTGCTACGATTGTGAAAATGTAAAATTAAATAATGATATCTTTAATTCTTTGATAGTATTATAAAAAATCAAAATTTCCTCATGCATTTAAATATTGAGTGAAGTAAATTTATAATCATTGCCACCTGGTTATTAAAAAATATCTATTGATTAAATTGTCATTTACTTTATAGAACTCCAGTATAAGACAGTGAAAAAATAGCAATGTATTTTAGTACTACAAAGTTCTACATGATTTTGTAGAACTAAAGTACATTGATATTTTTTCATTGTGTTAAAAAAATATCTATTCAAATATTAATTTTATCGTACATTTTCGAAAACCGATTGTCGATTTTCTACATAAAAGCTAGACATTTTTTAGGTTTATTTTCGAAGCGGATTTTTAAAAATATTAAATGATACTTATGACAACATTGCATGGAATGTTGTATGTAATAATCCATGTTATAATAAATATACACTGCCGTAGCTGAAATTATAACATAATGCTTAACTAGTAATTGTGTAATATTTTCAAAATACTAAATACCTAAATGCTAGTGAATAAATCAATGGATAGCTTTTATAGACAGAATATATACAAATAAGAAATTTATAGAATTTTCAATAGGGGCCGTAGTTGAAATTATTCGAAAAAATATGTTTTTTACAGAATTAAAAAAGAGTGTTGAAACAATGACAGTCTTAACTGGCAGAATTAGTTAAATATCAACGTTCGTAAATTATATATTATCATTTGTCATGATGATTTTAATGTTTATAATTATCGCAAGAAAAACACCAAATAAAATAAAATTTATTATTATTTTTTCCACTTATTCATCGAAACTCTTGGTTTTATTACCTTTGTAACGAAAAAGAATAATTATTTCATAACACAAATATTAATATTTATTATTGACCATAACAGATTTCATCCCCATTTTCGTAGAAAAGAAAATTATCATTATTTTCATAATTTTTCTTAGAATATAAATATATTTCCTTTTTTCTATTCAAATTAAATACTTTAAATAATTAATAAGAAAGCTGACATTATTACAAATAAAGCAATTTGCTGATCTTACTGAAAAGATTAATGAAAAATTGTGGAGCAATTTTGTCATTCTTTTCTGTTTTATATTGCATATCCAAAAATGTACCTAATTGTTTTTAGAGAAGTCTTATAATATTTTATTATTTTTAAATCTCCAATAGTTGGTGTTTATGAAGAAAAAATACAAAAATTATATACCCTGGCGCGTCTGTTTTATGTGTAGAATGAGAAAAATAAAATCTAAATATTTTTAACACTACTAATTGAATTCTTTTGAAATTGTTCCAAATACAAATAACTGTGTTTGAAATTTTTAGATTTTATTTTTTTTAGTTAAAAAATATTATTCAATAATATTTGAAAAAATTCTTAATTGTGTCTGATTTAATTATCGATTGGAAATATGAAATGTTTTAAACATAAAAGTATGTAGTAAGTTTCAAAATGTTTAATCAAAATTCGTGGTTTAGGGTAGGCAAAGAAATATGATATCCATTTAAATGGTGCGGTTATTAATTATTTGTACTAAGGCTAAAAGTCTTTACGTTATCGGTTGATTATATATAAAATGCTTTGAACGATTTTGTTTTATATATTTGCGATGTTGCTGATTAATTTGGGTCAACCCTTACTCATAGGCCTAAGATATTAAAATTAAATTAATTATCAATTAGTTGATGATTATATCAGTTATTATCTTTTTTACCAATTCAAAATAAAAAAATACTTTTTGATTTTAAATTTTGATGATAAAAAGATTTTTTTTTGTGGAAGTAGATTACATTTGTATTTCAAAAATTTATGCCTAATTGATAAAAACTTTTCATGGTTTACAGACTTGATATCTATAAAATAAAACAATATTTTTTATTATAGCTAAGTGATTAGCTGTATATTGAAAGTTGTTTAATTTTATAAAGGCAGCTTTTTAATCGATTAAATTAATAAATTAAATTAATAGCGTTTTCTACATTTATATAATTTTTATACAATGACTTTCAGAATGATTATATAAGATATATTATAATTATATCAAACTTTTCAAACGTAATTTTTAAACTATTTCAAGTTTACTTGTCACACACTTAGACGTTCTTATATTTTCGTAGCTAAGATATATTTTACATTCATGCCCGTCGGCATAATAAACTTTCATCAATCAAAGTTTTTTTATTGCACGCGAGTAGCTTAGGAGCACCCCTATCATTAGCGGACAGTAGTAATCAATATTTCTGGTGAATTTGACGAAGAAGAATTCAAACTTACAGACACAACTTTTAAAATTCCTTCATTATGAATAAATATCCTATAATTGACTTTTGAACGATACCTACTCGTTATTGTTTTTGATTATCACGTTGTAAATTTTGTATACTCAAAAGTTTTATCACTTACAATCTGGTTTCTTGTTTCGGCATCTCTTGAGCTCTGTTTGGCTTCGAGTTAGTCCCACTTTTACAGTAAAAAAATAGAAGTACTTCAGAAAAATAAACACAAATTTTCACTGACCAAATAGCGAACATTAACGATTATTTGTCCTGCCACTGATGTGATAATAAACTCGTCACGCGTAACTAACTGAAGGCTTTATCAAATCCAAAAAAATATTTCGCAAAACTTTATCAAAAATAAAAACTACAGAATCTTCGATACAATATTTTGCAGCACCATTAGATAAATCTTCTATAAGTATGTATAAATAAAACAGCTATATGTTTTTCTTCTCATTGTATTACAATATGATCACAACCGACTTCGCTAGCTTAGCTTATGATTCTTATTTTCTGAGTGAATAGAAATAGTATAAAACAATTCCACAAATGTTTACGTCTTCACCTCATAGGAATGTAATCGATTCGTTACATCTCGATTCTATCCATGTATTGATTATTGATTCAACAATTCTTACTATGAAGAACCTTGTATATGTTTGCACGTATAAGTTATTTTTTACCATTTAATGCATTTAGTAATATTTTTCACAAAAATCTACAACAATGATCCACTCTTTAAGATAATACGTTATTACTATGTATGTTATAACTTCAGTTCCAATTAAATATTTCTAAGAAAGGGTTACCCGAATATAAATAAGTTTATTTATTTTAGAATATGTTGCTTTTTATATTATTATATTATAGCTAGTGTACTATTTCCTCGAGGGCGATATTTGATTATTAACCCTTGCGTTTTGTATATTATATTTTACTGTAAATAAATATGTTATAAACAAATGAAAAAATGTTTCTTTATTTTATTTTCATGCTTCCCATAATGACCTTACACTTTTTTAATTTTTTTTTTACAAATGTCTTTTTCAAAAGAGAATTTTGGAATGCAAAAAGTCGTAATATTGTACTTACAGAAAAGAAATAAGTCAACATAACAGAATATAAATGAGGGTAACACAGTTTTATATAATTGACTCGATCAGTGGTCAGTAATCTTTATAAGAAACGAGCTTGATTGATATTTTAAAAATTTTATGGTTCAGGCAATTAATAAATTCTTACTGAAATCTAGTCAGTACACATGCTTACAATATTATTTAAGCCTTTTCTTCCGTGGGGAAAGTGATCCAGTTGTTGCCCAGAACGATGATGATGCGACTTTTTTACAAAATTCTCGTAATCGACAAAGTGCTGTCACACAAGTCCAGTTATTGGCTGATACCATAGTAGACTGGTATGAAAACTGGCGAATTAAAATCAACGCCGAAAAAAGCGCGGCAGTTATGTTTTCAAAAGATTTCATTAGAATACCAAATTTCGAGTGTATTTGTATTTACAATACTGAAATCGAGTGGTCCAATACTGTTTGTTAACTATGTATCTTGGACTCACTTTAGACAGTAGATTTAAATTCAATGAGCGCACTGCGATTAAAATGCGCCAAGCTTGTGGTGTAAAAGCTAAACTTTATGCTCAATGCGAAGAGCAAGCTTACTTTTAAAAGCAAGCTGCTCCTCTATACAGAAATAACTCGCCCAATTATGGTGTACGCTATTCCAGTGTAGGTTTATTTTCACCAGTAACACCTGAAGACACAAATATGTAATGGTTCGTAGTACGTGCGCAATTCGCTGCTACGTAGAGACTTGAAAATACCTACAATCTGAGAGATTGTCCGTGAGATTTCTCAAAAATTTCAGTAATTTTGGCAAACTGTCATACTTTCATCATAATTTTGAACACTATACTATCATAATAACTCTATTTAGTTGAATAAAACGAAATGTGATGGGATAAAATTTATTCGTAATACTTTTTCGAAATATCATTTACTCAGTTAAATCCAATAGTTTGAAGGGATGTTTTTATCCCTTGCCTGGCTTGCCCCTCTCTTAATTAATTACATGGGGATGATTATCCAAATTGGTGACCCTTATCTATATAGATAAAAATACTCAATAGCCAAGAGTGTTGACTGTTAGAACAGATCCGCATTATAATGTGTATTTTAAAACTTATAATATATATATCCACAAAAATATGAACAACTTAAGTACCAAGTGTTTTTAACCGAAACTCTTTTAATCGTCAAATTATTTAATATTTTATAACATAGGTAATTTTTATCGTTTTAAATTTCTTACCAAATGGCATTCGATGACAAATATTTAACGTTTGGTACGTTAGTTTCTTTAACTGATTCTAGTCTACTAGCATACTGACTTTACGATCTATTGGATTGCGATGAAATGAATTCTAAACTGGCAATCCGTCTTCACATATAACCAATAGGCAACTGTTACGTGATTACAACCGAGCATTATTCTTAACTGTGCTATTTGAATATCTTTTAATTAGTTTATAGGTCGCTATAATCTTAATTCTTTGATAAATCTCATCAAAAAAGGCGGACCGTACCTTTGTTAACCAATATATAATATACAACAGTCTTTATACAGTTTATACATCTTTTCTTTTTAGGCTCAATCGTGCATGGTTCCTAATTACTCTGTGTTATGGTGCTCAAGAAATTTCTACGGTATAAACTTTTTGTCCGTGAAAAGCTTATTTTTTAGCAAAATATAAAAATAGAAAAATCATGTCTTTAACTTTTTTAATAATTAAACAGGAGATACAGTAAGCATACAAGAAATATACTTTCAGATACACTTCCAACCATCAATCAAAAAAAAATATGTAAATTATGTATATCGCTAATATTCGAATATTTTCACTGATAGGTTACGAAAGTCCGACATTTTTTTTTCATCCCACCCTGTCATCCCTTCCACGCCTTGTCCACTTTTTACAACGGGCAATGACAGTAAGGGGCACCGATTTCAATTGCGTGCTTTAAGCTCAACAAATTGCCACTTGGGGTGGTTTTTGCCAACTTTCTGCCTGAGCAATAATTACAAACGACTTCAATAATGTTATATTACAAAAACCTTCACCAAAAGAATTTTGGCAACTGACAATGAGATATCATAAATTCATACCTCCGTTCTTATTCTATCATTTAAAATATTCGCGAAATGCATTTTTATATTTGTATTCTAACAATTATAGAGTACTACTCATGTAATATTATAAAACACATATTGGAAATTAATATCATGTAATAAATAATACGTAATGATGGAAAAATGATTAAACCAATTGATGTATGTTTAAAGTCATAAGAATTTGTGATGTCAACATAGGCTACATTTACACGGAATACAGCGACAATTACAAGCTAAGAGTCATTTTCTTGTCATATTCTTGTATTATTATTCTGCCATGGAAATATAGGTTAAAAAGACTCCAGCAATACCATATGTAATAAATTAAAATTATTGTGGAGCTTTTGGACTCCAAAAAATCCACATTAACACAAGAAATGATTGAAAATATACATAATACACCAAGTTAATGTATTTGCTTGTTTATCTGTCGTCTAAAATCTTTTTAACGAATATTTTTTTGGCCACGAAAATCGTTAACTAATCAACCTGATATTCTGATCTCACTACGATATTGTTCGCATACTCAGGTTTAAGTAAGGTAAAAATGCAATATCTAACATGTCAATTCCTTCTCTCAATTTGTGCCATAAGATTAAAGCAAACCTTTTTGTATATTTAAAAAAAAGTAACTAATTAAAAATGAACAGAAGAGATAAAATTCTTTAGCTTTCTTTTAGTCAAACTTGTGTTTTATTACCGTTAGACTATCACTAACCGACAGCTTTGAATTGGTTTAAGAATGTAAATGTAAAAACAATGCTTGTGACAATATGCTATATGCATCATAAAAAGCTTGTTATTATTTTTAATCAATGCAAAATATTTTTTGTAGTTTTATTTTAAAATTTACTCAGCTAAGACAAAGCGCATAGGAATGAGCAGGTCCTAAGCTCTGTAGAAGAGAGATATGTAGAAGTGGGGAGGGTTGCAGAGTTTCCTCGTCTGGGAACAGAGACACCGTGGGGCGACGCACCCCATAGACGTGTTAGCCACACTTCAGTGGCCGCAGCCCCTACGCCCCTAGCCGTTATAAGGCGAATTGTATTATATTTTATATTATCCGACTTTGCATTATAAATACTCCCCCATTCAATACTGATAAGACTGCAATTGATATTTCGGAAAGCGCTTTATTTTATCAAATTTTCATTTGTATTTTTTAATCGATAAAGATTTGATAATTTATTATTTTACACTGAATATCATTTTTAAGTATTGTTTTTATAATGTTTAGTAAACTAATGATTTTTAAATATCAGTATCTTTTAATGAAACTGTTAACGTTTTCTTAGAATTAATTGATCTCATTAAAATATTTTTCAATTACGACTAACGAATTGTAAAGCGATGTTTATATGCACAAGGTGTTCGTCGGGAATGTTTACTTATTTTATTTTCTATAAAATTGTATAAACTGAAAAAAATTATGCCAGATATACCATCATATCGAAGAAAAGGTGGATGATGAATGATTTGAGAATTTTTTACTATTCAAGACTGACTATTTTGTTGATTAACTTACTGATTTAAATGAAAATAAACCTCGTCACTATTATGATTAATTCATTAAAAATTTGGTCATCATAAGTTGTAACAATTTATTGACACATATACGTCGTTGTAAATTGTTTTGTAGAAAATCTCCTCTTTTAATTGAATTTATAATGGATATATGTATATAGGTGGGTATTTTTAGGCATAATTATCCGCAATGTTATCGTCTTAAGCTCAATTTATTGTGAAAGTACAATGAGAAATTGAGGTACATACATGATTTGTTTTTTTTCTGGGCTGCAACAATGGTCTTAACTGTTCTTCTTGTACGTTGTGACGTAGGCGTAAATTTATCTGTGACGGAGCCTCTTTCTCTAAAACCATTCACTAAGCGATAAATTTTACTGGAATATTTTTTCTATACTTTATGACTTTCAATTATGACCTGTCTGTACTATAAGTTCAAGGCGACAACCTGTAAATACACACAAAGATATATATCTATATGTATATATATATTTATGTATTTGTATATGAGCTTGTATCGTTTGCATTACCAAATATTTTTTTTATTCATGGAGAGGATCGATTTCGTTAAGTCAATATATAGCACAACAATGTACGACACGTATACGTTTTATCGTGAATTAAAAATGAATAAAAACAGCTTCAGCAAAAAATTACAAATTATCATTTAGCTTATCTTTTTATGCAATATTCTATAAGTTTGTGATAATAAAGTTCATAGTTCTGCATATGTACTTAGGCCTCATATTTTACAATAATAAAAGCAATTTTCTTCATTTTACATTACACGGAATACTGAATTTTCTTCGTGCTAATAAAAATATACTGTTTGTTCATTGTAACAAAAATTAGTCTGAGTTCTAAATAATCCCAATCCATCAATAATTCACCAGTACCGTTCTGAATTCCAAAAAATAAATGCTCACATGTTGTGTAATTATTGTTATAATTGTATATTTGTGTGTAAAATTTTACCAATGGCAAAAATGATACAAGTGTACGTAAGTATTTATGACCACTTGTGTCATTTTTACCAATTTGTTTACAGTCATTGCTCCTTACATCCCTCATGCAAAAACCCATCAAATGTCAAGTGCTGAACTTAAATTGTTATATGATTGCATACTTCAAAGTTAAATGTTTTATCGATACTATTTTCGAGTAAAGCAGTACCATTGCATTTATATTGACATATTACACCGCTAGAAGGGTCTTCATAGTTTTACGAAATTTTAATGATTAATTGTTCGTCGATTCTTTTCTGTGCCGAAAATATTTGATGCATATATCCACGTCATATTTTTTATTACTAAAATAATTCCAACCAGATTACACGAGATTGCTCTAGTACCAAATTAACTTGTAGTAGATTTTACTGGTTCATCTTCTTCAATGCTCATACCACTAATTGACTAGATAACATCGACTTCTATAGTGTTACCCGATGCAATAAACTCAGTAATAACTTTCAAGAATTAATCGAATATTTACAAAAAAAAATATAATGCAGAATGATTTTATATAAAGTTCAATGGTGTATGAAGGTAAACCTTTCCAGGAGTAAATAATTAATTTTGAGCGTGCTGTGAGGAGTGAGGTTTTTTTACGTAAAAATTGTAAATATTTTTTTAATCAAACCGTTGTAATAGAATGATGTAAAAATAGTTTAAAAAAATACAACTCACGTTTTTAGGGTTTTATCGTAATAAAACTAGTTGCATAATCCAGGGATCACAAACCATTGACATATAGCACTTGAATATATTATCAAAATAATTGTTGATATATACGACAAGTACGTCCATACTACTTTACAAAAAAATCGCGCCGACGTACTAGTACGTCGATATTCCTGGAAAGGTTGACACATTCGAAAGCAGTATTTATCATCACTCACAATATGTCTATTTGGCACACAAACGAATGGAAAGACTATACAATTTCTTAGCTATTTATCTGATATAACACTAAAGCTTAAACTGGTGAATTTAGAATATAGTTTTATAATATTTATTATTATCGTTTTATCAGTAGTCTATTTGGCACTATGCTTAAGTTAACAAATACTTTAAACGCAGCCATATTTGATTAAAATTGTTTAATCAAATTGTTAATGAAATAATAAAATAAATAAAATTGTAATATAAACATTTATAACATTTTGTTTTGCTTACAACGAATCCAGTTGAAGTTATTATTCACCATCAAATTTTTAGCTACCTTATTGTCAAGAATACATCATAAAGATGAAGAGTGCTCCAATAGTGAACGGGTGTAAATTGATATTTACACTTGACAGTTATATTGTATTATTTTGTAAAGTCAGATTTGGGACGTAACTTTAAAATCATGCTTTTATACAGATGTAAAAAAAATTATTTATGGTAAGAACCCTCCTCTCAGCAATAGTGTAGAGTTTAAACTAATCATGAGTTAATTATGATTTCATGACTTTAATGCATAGTGCAGAAATGAATATGAAACATTTACACGATGAGATTTGCGCATATAACTACATGTACTTAAAATTATATATCTTTATTTATAAAAACGCAAACAAAAACACGATATTCACTTAATTTCTACTAAAAGTTAAATTAACAAAATATAAAATTGACAAGAGCGAATTTGTTCTTGGAACTAATTAAAAATAATTATATAACACCAAACTAGCAAATCTTTAACTATATTTAATAAAGTCGTGTCGAATTGTGTTGATTGGTTCATTGGGACTGAATTTTATTAACAGGACTCGCTTTGGAGGTTACAATAATTCTTAGATTGAAAGACTGAATATTATACGCATGTCTACTTTAAAATTATTCGATCGTGATAAAATATACAATGTCCATGAAAAAACAGTACGTCTTTTATTAAGTTGTTAATATATTATTCTAAAATGTGTATAGGTGTTCTATGTCATCAGTCTACTAATAGGAAATTTGCTTGTGCAATGAACTGAAAGTATTATCGCCAGATGGTGTAATGGGAAATTGAAGTTCCTAGCGTGCTACAGACCTTTAACGAGCATACTAGCGACATCTCTCACCAGCACAGCGATATATTGGCAGCGGTGGAAATTCGAAGTTTATGCAAATGTATATTATAATTTTCGTATACGGTGATATTGCCATTTATTCATATATATGTTAAAATTGTTATTTTGTTTTAATATGGAATTTTTTTATACTAAAAAATATCGATAATTTAATGCAGTTTCTGATTTAAAAAATATTTTTATTTCAGAATTTGATGTGATTAGTTTGTGTCACATTAATTTTTGACCCTTTTCCTCACATAAATCACTTAAAGAATATATTCCAACATCAAACATATCAAAAATAAGTTAAGGTGTGATGATGTTAACCAAACTTATGCGGTCATCAAATATAAAATTATATTTCAATAAAAAATAGCTCTTACACGAAATGTTTACTATTGACCTATCAACTCTCATACATTTAGAAGTGTCAACTATTAATACATCGAATTCAGCTAAGTCAACAGTCGAGACGAAAGCAGTCATAGCGTTAATATTTGAGGCACATAAAAAAAACTTGTTTTAAAATAAATAATTATGTTGATAACTTAAAAAGTTAGAAAAAACATTATGGCACATATAACAGCTGTCTCCATTTTTAAAGCATTTACCATAATTTTAAAAAAATAGCGAGGCAAATTATTTTTTCCCCATAATCGATTATGCTTCCCATTTTATTCACAATCAACAACATAATGATTTTTGCCATATCGTAATGATTCGATTTTTGTAAGTTTGTAGGTATTTTCATAATTATAAAATATAACAAATAATCTAAGAAATTACCTTCTAAATGGCGATTTCAATAGTTTAAGACTTCCGTACCCAATATATATAATATAATATCAAAGTGATTAAATTGTAATCCAAAAATATGGTTTTAGTTGTATAACGTGGAACCTTTATCGCTAAGGAAAAGTTTAGCTACAGGGCCGACAATATCGAGGTACTAATCCATAGGCTTCCAGCCGGGGGTCGCCAACTTACACGGTCAACTAAAAAAATATTTTTTTTGTATGCTTTTGGATTGTGTGGGGGGTCGCGGGTCACATTGATTTTGTGAAAAGGGGTCGCCACCCGAAAAAGGTTGGGAGCCTATGTTCTAATCTATCTTGAGATAAAATCAGCATAAGCCAAAACTATTTTCAACTGCTTAAATATTGATTTAAAACAATCTTAAATGCAAATAAAAACAACTGCTATGTCATCATTGAAACATCAAATGCTAAAAGATTTTTTTTTCAAATTGAATTAAGCTTTTGAACGAAAGTGCCAAAAACTGCATTGTCAGAGTGGTTTGATGTAAAAAAAACAAATATAAACGTATTTAAGTGAAGGGTTACGATTTCCATTTTCGGGCGCTCCATGCTTCTGCACTTAAGTGCTATCCAACTAAAATATTTGCTAACACGTTTATAATTCGATTTGTATGTAAATTTTCTTATTTCAGCGCCAGGTCCCGGACGGCAGAACGCTTTACATGTGGGCGATGGGAATTTTTGGGGTGCATTAAGTAATCGACGGAGATTGGCACCGGTTCAAGTTGATATGTTAAATTCAATCTGGAAGATTTCTTTTGCATGACCTACATATATAAACGTCTCATTACAGTAAACAATTTATATAAACATAAAATAATAATATTTTCAATACGAAATTTTTAATTGCCCCAATATTCATTTTGCTTCAGCTAATCTATACATAAATGAAATGATGGGAAGCAGTGACACATTACACATTCAAAATAAATAACATTGCCAATTCACAATTTTTACTGTATAGCGAAATATTATCGAAAGGCAATTAATAAGATTTTTTATACATCCCTCGATTGTATTCTATTGTTAAAAAATGTGAGACAATTTTTTTATCATTAATTCGAGCTTAATCGCAATATGTTTGTGTATCATGAGTCGTTCAATGTCTTTTCGAATGAGCTTCTCAAACGTGGCACTGAGAGAGAAATTAGCTTTCCTATACCTTTTTCAGCTTCATAATAACCATATACCTCGTTTGATGAAAAAGATCGAACGAAAGAGTACGAACTAAAAAAAGCAATTTAAATGTTTCATAATTATTCTTTGAAAATTGAAAAAATTGTCTCAATTTCAATATCAAATTTTAATTATTGAAACTTTACACGATTCCATATGTTGAAAAGTTTTCTTGTATCTGTGTGATAGGATGCTTGAATGTAATCGCACAAATTATCAACAATTCGAATCTACTTTTAGTCATAATTTTTAAAGATATGTTTTACATATTTCTTCTTCGAAAAATATTGAAATTTTACTGTTATGTTTGTTAATAAAATACTTTGGTAAATAAAAAGTGCAATAAATATCTGTATGCACCAGTAAACTTACGAAAAAAACACAAAAGTCGTTAACATTCTGAAATCATCAATTTCAACAGCAAATTTATCTTGTGTCTGCACACATTTCTTTGAAGTATTTTTTTAATCTTCTCCGTTTAATGGTATCAGATAGTCACGACGAAGAATGAGAAAAACATCTCCATGATTGATGAAACTTCACTCACTTGTAGGGAGATGGATGACTTGGCCATGTATTGTCAACTCCACGACACGTTCTACAGAATCACATTTTATTCATTTTCTAAGATTTGTAATAGTCTACTTAAAGCGTATGACAATATCAATCAAGTATACCGTACGCACTGCCGAAAATGTCATTTGGTTAAACGATTTTTTTAAATTAACTTCATAATAATGAATAAGATTTAATATATATTTGAATGACGTAAAGTTACCATATAATTTAAGAAGCGTATACAATTTACGAAATATTGTTATAAAACTTTTTCGCATCATCTTATATTGCTAAGCACAGTAGAAACATCATTTATCGATTTTTGGACTTCATAAAATGGTACATATTTTTAACAATATCTTGATATTGAACTATTGTAAACAATTTGTTACTTTTTAACAGGGTGAAAAAAATAGCAATGTATTTTAGTTCTACAAAATTATTTTTAAAAAAAATAGTAGAAAGCTATTTCGGCTCACGCCATAATCAGAACTTAAAAAATTAGATGTCTTTTTAATGATACGTTTTACGATAGTAAGCCTAACACTCTATAACTCTAATAATCTATCAACAGATCTAAATGTTATCAACTTTACTTAAAAAATAAACAAAACTATTATATCAGTGGTAGATTTACTTTATCAGAGAAAAATCAAATCAATATGATAATTATAAAATACTAGCAGTAAAGTATGGATTAAAACTATTTCATTTCTAAGATTTTGATATTCACACAGTGTTCAATATTGCAGTTCTTCCTAAAAATGATATACGGAATGATTATATTATATATTGGTAACAATTCAGAAAAAATGCCTATGTTTTGCGTTCCTGATTTTTACATTCAGCGTATTGAAAAGAAGATAAAGTTTGACTGTTCTGAATGCTGCACAAACGATGGTTTGCTGTTAAAAATAAGAAAGAGGTTTGGGGATTTGGTTATTCCAAATTCAGTGCACGTACTACCATCTGTCGACAGAGTTTAGAGGTACGACTCTTGCACTTTCTAAATCTGTGCAATTATTTTAATCTTATAAACAACTTTTAAAATTGAAAAATGATAGTGTAGCCCCTTTGTATACCATCTGCATTTAGTAATGAATTTACATACCGTATTCCCAATAAACCGCTGAAAATTTATATTGAAAGTTTTTATATTGAAATACTTTTTTCTTAATAGAATGGAAAAAAACTTAGGAAAAAAAGTTAAACAAAACCTAGGAAACAATTTAATTAGCCTTTTCTTCACTGAGCTGCGTAAAGGGTAAAAATAATTCAGTAGCATTGGTGTCTAGCAAACTTATGACGAATTTCATGGAAAGTTAAAGTATATTTTAATACAAAAATTATCTTATATATAATAGGACTTATCAAAGTTATATTTAAGGGACTTATCGATAGACTCCAATCATAAATCTCAAATAGTTGAAACGTTTAGTCTCAGAGTAATCAGTGAGTTTTATATAATCCATAAAACCGCTCCAATTTGAACATTGACGCGAATATTTACCATTGCTTACCGATATCGTGCAAACAGAGCGTCGTGTACATCAAGTGAAAGGAATATGAGTGTATGAGCATGTAGATATTCTGATTTACAATAGTGGTGGCATTCCATGTGTGAAATTGGTGAATTTATGCAAACTGCATACTGGAAGCCGCAATACTGTTGTAGCCACATCAGAATAATATTGTACAACACATAATAATATATGCAACGTAATTTCTCTGCGAGGGACAATGGATGCCAACTAAGGCAATCACAGTATGAATTTTATATAAATCAGTGCTTCCCAATTGTATTTAGGAGTAGGACGCTTCTTAAGCCGTACTCACTTTTTGCTTAGATAATTTTATGGATCACACTTTGTTGGAGAATAGACAACATAGAACAGTGACATAAAAGAGTCTTAGATAGAATACATGATATTTGCTGTGTGTATTGTATTATATTTTTGAATTATATACAAAATTAAATTCATTTTTAATTCGTCACAGCATGGTCACATTATTAAAATAATAAAAACACAATGCTTAGAACTATATACACATTTTTTCTAAATCGTTCACACCTTTTAACCATTTTTTTTATTTTTCTATACTCACTCTGTCTATTAGGCAACATTTTTGCATTGAACTGAAAAGAGAATTAAAAGATACTTAGACATATTAAATGATATGTGTAGTTTTAAATATAAAAAATACCAGATAAAGAGAAATTATTTCATTAGTTTATTCAGTCGTCCCGTAGAGGATTGCTTTTTAAGTTCTAGGTTGCGGAGTTCTAAGAAGCGAAAAAGACTTTGTAAAACGACCGATACTGTATAGTACTTCATGATGTATATTTAATAATGACTCTTTACGATGATTATAGTAGCAAGTATTTATATAGTATAAATGTTGTTATACTCACAAATATTTAAAGCTGAAGAAAAACTGTTAATACCGTTAATATTATAAATATATGACGTCTATCTCTGTGTGTGTTTAATTGTTAAAATGCCACAGAAATTTTTGATAATTAAATAAGGTTAATTTTAGAGAAATGGGGTGTGTCTAATTTTTTTAAGAATCTTTGGTATTCAAATCTTGATAGTAAAGCTCAAGATAATAAACGTATTTTTTTTCAATTTATAAGACGAACTTATACCTTTTCTCTCAGATTGATTCAATATAAAAATACCACAATTCGTTCCTCAGTTGAATTGCGTAGTACAAGAAAATATGTAAAGTTAACCCATCTTTAAGATTTCTTACTTACTGAAAGTACTTATTGCTGAAAAACATATTTTTTATATCGGCTTAGACCGCTATACGCTATTTGCAAGTGTGTATATGTGTGCCTTTTCATAAACCTCCACTCATCAGTGATTATTCGGTCATCTTCATCCTCATCCTTCTTTTTCTCTATTATATCTTAACCCGCTTCAATTCGAGTTTTATCCACCTCATTGTAATCAAAGATTCTCAAAATGAGCATACGTATATTTTGAGTTAGAGTTATTTCTTTTCCTTTTCAATCTTCACTTTTCATTTTTCAATATATTATCGTTTCATTCTAACTAAACAAAAAAAATAACAATCAAAATTTCATTCAGGTATCCATCCCAATTTCTATTGCGTAATATATAAACTTATTGCGCTGCATTTATAAAAAAACATGATTACTGATTAAATTTATTACTCAACATTGTTTTTCTCAAATTTTTAAATACATATTTTCAAAAGATTCAGTGAAAAGCTTGTTTGTGGATCTGTTTTTATTATCCTATATTTTATTGTTTTTTGCTTGATTGAAAAGTGTCTTTGTACTACCTCTGTCGTAAGTTTATGTATTTAAGAGAAGTCAATCGATTTACAATTCCCAACTAATTACTACAAAAATAAAAATAAGTTTTAGATAGTTTTGTTGACAGGTGTGTAATGAAATTCTTGGTGTATTGGCATCAGTTATAATGACACTTTCATTTCATGTTGTTAATAAATTATGGGTCTAGAAAACTATTTTTAATGTAATAGCATTTTTTTGCCATGTGTTTGCTTCAGAGTTGTTTGTAGAAAATATATTGTATGAGTCTTTGTTTATAAACTGTAGTTGATATCGTACTAACATAACTAGTTATTTGAGATATTTTTACAGTGAAATATATACCGGGACAGCCAGATTCATTAAAAAACTTTTAAAAAAAAGTTAAACGTTTAACGATGTGGTTTTTATTAATTACTTTATAAATATACGTAGAGTAGCCAACTACTACGTAAATTTAAACCTAATTTCATTATTAAGAAAAATTGATATTTATGGCACTAAATGTTTTATTTTTTATATATTACGTTATCAGGAAAATTGTATTTATGTTTTGGAAGCCTTGTTCAAACTGGTTAGTAATCACTGCAAAGATTCATCCCTCAAAACGGAAGGAATCCTGTTACGCTAAATTAAGCATTTGTAAATTACGCTGGAAGATTTTTTATGTTTACATTGAAAAAAGAATCATTTTCAATTTTATTGCCATTTTTAAAAGTCTTGATGCCTGAGGAAGTTTTATGCAAATGAATGATTTCCTTTTTGACTTCATATAATAGATGAATACAATGAATTTTCATACTGATAAATATTCTCATGGCTATAATTTTATAAACCAACACTTGGTTTTATATATGAGAATCGTAGTTAAAAAATATTTAAATAAGTATAGTTTATATGTCAGATGACGCCTTAAATACAATATATCGGTAAAATTTAAAATACCAATTATTTTGACAGTGGAAATGGATTACGCAATAATATAATATATTATCGATTAACAAATCAATTTAAGTGACGTAATATTCTGTAAGTGAGCTCAAAAAAAAAATTAAGGTGTATTTTGATTGTTTTTTACACGCAGTAAAATTAATAAAGACTGCAATGGAATTTATTTTAATTATGTTTACACATTTGTTTACATATTTTGTGACTATATATTTGAAGAATGATAAATAATACCGTCTAGCCATTTCAGTTTTAAATGAATACATAATAACAAACTTCTCTTCTAAAACTAGTTTCACAAATAATATTTACTCTGTGATATTACGTTATAGTTGATATGCTTATTTGGTTTGAAATTTATTTTTCGACATAGTAAGCAATAGAGATTTTAAATTGGCATCAAGTATGTACTGTGTATTTCAAAATATGTATATTTCTTAAATCATGTTCGCTTCCAATTTTGAATAGATAAACAATAAATGTTGTATCTTTCGAAAGATAGGGTTTTTTTACTACAGAATTTTTATCTAGACAATATTAAAAAAGAATTATTAAAGACAATTAAATATGTTAGCTGTAAGTATTTTTTAGATACATGCAATTATTTTTTTGTTATATTCCCCATGAGTGTTGTTGATAATTTAAGTTAAACTCGTAACAGAGTGAATTCCGTGTATGGAAAATTTTATTTATCGTAGAGTAAGCCTTGCACTGTGTTGTATAGCTACGTTACAGGTCTGAGAAGCTCAAGATAACGGATAAATCCTTTAACGCTATTCTTTACGAAGGCATAAAGCGTTATTAATTTGGCATTTGCACCCCTGCTCCGCAATCTGTGGAGTTGAGCCACAAAACGTAAATATAAGCCTCTTTTTGGATCGTAGTTCCCTTTCACTTTGACGTAGATCTGCGGTGTCTACGCTGTATCACGGTACATCTTATTCTGATTAAATATAATTAAGACACATCTTCATTAAAATTATTTTAATGAGACCGTATTTGAAAATATTTTTCTTAAATGAAAATTAAAGTTAAAGGACGTAAGTTTCGCCAGAAGTGGCGTAAAAAATAATTTAAAAAGGTTTATTTCAAATCTGCCTTTTTATATTTTCGTTTAATGCTGTCATTTTTATTTTAACAACCCAATAATCTTTCAGTAAAATTATGTTTAGTGTAATTAAAAATCGTTTATTTTTTTTAAAGTAAAATACTGCCATATTTTTCAAAACATTATATCATTATATTAATATAACATTTGCCACATAATGCTACTGATAAAAAAATGCTTTTTTAATAAAATGTTTATAATATACACCGATTTTATAACATGATATTGATAATTTAAGCCATTTAAACTTTGTATGATTTCACATGTTTTGTTACTAACGACTCGGGTTTTGCCTTTCGGTATCTTCACGTAATCATCACACGGATACAACAAAATCCACAGGTTTGTCAGTTCAGAAAGAATTTTATCAATTATGTTGTATTTTGTTGATTGCGTGACCATGCCGAAAGGCGAAATCTATTGTAAAATTTTTCAACAATTCAAACTCCAACAGACACTTTCAGATATTATAAATGACATTTGGTTGTTTTGATCAGTGTGTGAGAATTTACAACAAAGCTTAATGTAATATTTTTTTGTTTTTTTTAACAATTAAAATTAAATAGATCGCAAGTGGTTTTCATATCCGAGGAAGAAGATACAGTTTAAGAAACTGAAAATATGAAGTAAGAAGTTATCACTGATTAGTTATAGGATTTCGATAAACTTATTACTGGCCACTGTACTTGCAGTGGTAATCAGTATTATATAAAAGATTAAATCGATTAATTTTCCTGTTTTGAGTTGCGTACCTCTCATAATGATATGAATCCAAATATATATTTTCTTTTATTTGTAATAAAATGTCGAATTGGTGATACCTCGATATAATTTACCATTAGGACGTGATTTCGTCGTCGAAATGATAATGTGCATTTAACCGCGACGTCGATTCCCGCAGCGTCCGCCCACCCACAGAAGGCTCGATTCTCCGCCCCTTCGGAGGCTTCGTGGAGGCTGTCGAGGAGGCTACAGCCAAGCCGTAGCTGCGACGCTGCGCCCCGTGAACTAAAGTTTTCCTCACGGTTAAGTGATCCACGAAATTCGGGTTTTCAGGCACCGGTTCGTTCACTGGCAGACTGGTCTTCGCCGGTTAGATTTGTTCGGATGGATGGTGAATGTTCTTTCATGCAGCTGCTCATGGTTCCCGTCTGGATATATAAGGAGAGATTCCTCTGGACCGGTCAGTTATGCCCTGATGATGGGCAGTGACGCTTCGTCTTATCGGTTGATTGATTGATCCCTTGCAATTTTCTTAACCATTGGAATGATTAATAAGTGTAATAATTAGCCTAGTCAACATAAACGTGGACACTTGTTCTTTTTTACCGATTTTTATCCGCTTTCATTTTAACTACTTCGTGTTACGGAATATAAAAATAAACAAAGTGAAAGCTGTCTCATAAAATTATTTTTGCGAAATATTATTTTCGGATGTATGATAATAATTTTTAATATTTTATTTAGTGCTATTTGTTTATATAAAATAAAAAAAAATGATATTGAATAAATCAAAATTGGTATAATAATACGCTCATGGAAACCTTATATGGTAAATATTGATAGTCTAGATACAATTTGTTTTTCTTCAAAATATGATCAATTTTTATATGTTCGTTATTTATATCACTACTGTGAATGTAAAATGAAATATTTTGGAAAAATCAACATTAAATCTTTTGAGCGCAACCACGCGTAAATCAGTTGACATTGGATTGCTCTAGATTTTCATTTACTTTAACTAAATGCGTCACTAAATTTACCTAGAATTAATTGGATATTCGTTTAACAAGTGGAGTAAGTGCCTGGAACATAGAACAAATTCGTTCGATGTCACTGACAGACGCAACTTGTGTGTAAAATAAATCTTGCGTGTTCGTTCTGCTGGAATGCACCAGTGGTATCTTGCGTCGTCTTTTCGAAGCTTAAAAGAGAAGAGAGAATATCCAAGACTTTTACCTAAAGTAGAACTTGATTACTTAAATAATTAATTTGTGAATACGTATACATAAAATAATTTGTTTTTTTTTACTTTGAAATTTATGGTTTCATAATATACGACTTACTGAAATTCGTAAGTTTATTTTTATATGGTTTCTTAAAAGGATCGCCCGAAGTAATTATTTAATTCCTCATTCTTAATGCTCTGAAAGTAAAGTGTGTCAATTGCAATTTAAAAAATACTTTGCTGTGAAATGTCATTTCAATTTTTCAATTCGATTACCATTTCAGTTTGTCAGTTTGATACAAATTTAACGGTTCTGTTCTGTTGCATCGGCGTGGTAGAATGACGTAGAAAGGCGAAACCCGGGTCGTTAGTGACAAAGTACGTGGAATCGTATATGACTTCAAATATTAAAATTTGATAGTATCGAGAGGTTCTTCCAATGAAATTTCATTTTCATAGTGTTTGTCGCATACCGACGAATACATACGCTCTCTCTCTCTCTCTGCCATGACATGCGCAGAGAAAGAGTTGTTGTGTTTTTTTACAGGAGACTGAGAGATTAACGCACTACAAACATACTATCACACTCTATCTCTACCTGTGGATCGTTAGCACAATCGTATTAAGCAATTTTGACTGGTGACACTACCACCTTGTATAATTACTTTCTTTTAAATATGTAAATATGTATGTGATTTTCGAACTAAATAACATTTTGATAAAATAATATTTGACTTTATTAAAATGACTTATTTACTTTTAAGCACATATTCTCATTTCAAAAATCGAAATCAGAAGAAGCTTTCAAGTAAAAACATCTATGAGTCTTTCCAACCACGTTTTACATGCAAAAAACCATTTTTGGCATTATATAAAAGCCATATATCTGAAACGCCGTCTTGTGTCTACCCAGTAAGTAGACACTATCCCAACCCCTCTGGTATATTCTCCTGCCCTTAACTTTGCATCAAACAAGGAACGGGTAGATACTAGATACCCTACATAGCAGTGGTAAAAAGTGGCGAATTTTTTCATACTCATTATCAACATCACTTATCGTAGAGGGTGGAAAGTGTTGTATATTAACAAACAATACTAATGCTATAACATTTCGTCCATCAGTACACTTGAAATATCCTATTTTGTATTCAAATACATTTAAAATTTTTGAAGGTTCGGTTATGATATGGGTAGGATAAAATTTGAAAAAATAAATTAATTCCACCATGTTACATGATTTTGAGTGATCGTATATTGTTTCTATTACTATGAAAAGATAGATGATATCTTTTAGCCAACACAATAATAAATGTATTATATTTACTTTTAATATGTTGACTGTGTCACTTCTTGTTGGAAATTCGCTATATTTTTAATGATAAAAGCACACTAATAAGTGAATAACGTTCGTAATATGCAAAGCCAGTCTTGAGTATAAATATATATTGTGGAAATTTTAGTCAAGATTTTTTTTTTATTTTTCAAATTATAATGGCATTCCTTTAAGAGGCTACAATATACACTTGAAATATGAAAGGATAGCTTGAAAAATATGACGTGATCTAAAGTGTTTTAAAATAGGTTAAGGAAATCAGTTGGTTTATTATTATATATAATAAAACAATGAGATATCAAATACCCATTTCGAGATAAAAGATTTATAGATGGGTTTCACTCAATAATATGCAATCATTAATTAACGAACTTAGTGGTTTTTGCATGAGAAGCAAAGTGCAATGTTGATTGCATCTGAAACCTAAAAGGTAGATGCAAAAAAATGGGCAAAAAACAGAATGCTGAAAAAACGGCGGGTTGATCAGTCTCTAGCTATACTAGACAGAACTCGGGCTGAGAAGGTTTCTGATAATAAAAGACTCCTAAATCTTGTTGAACTGTACGGTTGAGGCAGAACAGCGGCTACGGGAAATGGTAAGAAAGTTCTATTTATATTTTCTGAATTGATTTCCTATACAATAGAGTTTCCGATTATGATTTTGTATGAAAAATGCTAATAAAATATATTGAGGTTATGTTCATGGAGATATATATATATATAACCGACATGATCGGCCATTGTTTTAGGTCTACGAATCTGTTTAAAACATATATTATAAAAGTTTTCGATGAATTAGGTTCGAATCAAAAATATATTTTGATCTATACAAGGAAAACTTTATCCAACGTAAGACAATATCTCGGTTATCAAATATTTTAATATAAACTTACGATACAAACGTATTTGAACACACTTTCATTTTGTTCACATGCCAAGATTAAGTGTGCCCTTGAATGACTTTATATTTTAATTTTTATGATTTATTATTGTCTGTCTGTATATTTGTCTTTTTTGTATTAGTTCTAGTATGGTATGTCATTGGGCGATATTTATTTTTTAAATTATTGAAAAATTTTCATTTTTCAGCGTCATTTTAAGCATGGCAAGTTTTGATTAGAAATCTATGTTTCATTAGCTATTATTTATGTTTCATTTTATTTAATCTAACCAACAAAACAAGTTTATTATTCAAATCTTATCGGCAGCAATATTAAATGTTATTTTTTTGTCTCAAAATATTACAATTAAGAAATTATACAAGGCATTAGTAGTGTGTTTTCCCATAGAGTTAATCTCGAGTACAGTTGCTCAAAATTTTCTTAGGGTCATTGCAGCAATTTAAGAAATATATTTTACCATTTGGATTTGGAATTTAAAATTTTATGTGAACAAGTGAATGTAAACGATTTGTTTACTGTACCAAAACTAATGCGTAACTTCACCTAATTGTTTTAATGGTTCTCAAATTGAAGAGCATTTTAATGTCGACTTGTTACGCGCCGTCTAACGCCATCTAGTAGTCTATTAGGAAAACTCGACGAAGCATGCTGGACCAAGTTTAGTGGTATAGGTATGCATCTTTTTGTATTATTGCAGCGAACCGCTCGCTGCTCCCAGAGATTCGTAAACTAAATTGATCGTGGAAATTCGTCATCGGAAATTTTGTGGCGATATTTTTAAATTTCTGTAATGTTTTGCGCACATAATAATTATAATAGTTTAATACCTCCTTGACGATATTGTATTTTTTCAGTGAAACCTTGTGAAAATAAACTGTATTTGGAATAAATCGGTTTTGTAGATCAAATCTCGTAATGAAATCGTTTATATTTTTATTCAAATAAGCGTATCAGTCACTGTTAATCTATACTCATAAGAAAAGTTTAAGATATTGATGAAATATGAATAACACAATTGAATTGATGAAAATTTTGCTAAATTACCTAAATTATTGCATCAAACGCAGGTTTCATTAAGAATTTTATCAAGAAATTAACAGAGCTCAATCACATTCAATGTTTATTCTCAACAATCAGCCAAACTCTCCTAATTCTTTCTTACTATATCTACTAGTTCAAAGAGTTGACAATACACACGATATTTGATCCCATCAAAGCTAATTACAAATATGTAGATAATTTTTAGTTTCAAATAACCTCATCGCATTTTAACGGTAGTTGAATATTGTTTATTGTAAAAACTCTTAACCAAAAATTCATTTTCATTTTCAGTTTATCACTGTAATACGGTCGTGTATATCGATGTATGTTATTTATATTTTTCTACATTTTAACGACCGATTTCCGACGACCAATTGCCGAGAGAAAACATTACACTGTCCCTGGAATATATTACACTAACCTACGATTATGTAGCTATACGTTTTATATGGCCAGACTCTTTGTGAGATGAGGTTTACCTTGATTTATTTTCGTGGACTAGCTTTGCAAGAAGATGTGGTCTGGATTTATGAATGCAAGCCTGCTTTTTTTCTCCCAATTGCTTCTACGAAAATTTTATCTGAGCAAGACATTAATGAATTACCGGTTTGTGATTGAAATTATTTCAAATGGAACAGTGAACAAAATGTTTTAGTGTTCATCAATTATATATGTGACATTTATTAAAAGAACATACATTTTTAATTACGAACTTAACTTGACACAACTTTCATATTAAATTTAATTTGTTAACACTTTATATATTTCCTCATATAATATTTTGCCATGCACGCGCAGGTTTCGCTTTTCGGCGTTATATTACACCACAGTATATTCCAACGTCAGTTCTATTGCATCCGTGTGATAGAATGTCTGAAAGTGTCGAAAGGCAAAGCCCGAGTCATTAAGGACAAAACATGTACAATAAGATAATAAAAAATTTATTATGGTACTAACCAGTTAATTTTATAAATTGAATGAATGAAAATATGTTTAAAATAATAAAAGCATCGCGAGCATTTTGAATGAAACTTGTCGGGATCATAAAATTTATTTTGGAAATAAGTACTAAAATATATGTTTTAATTATTTAAAATTACATGCCTTTCCATCAAGAAGTGACAGTTAACACCTTGAAAGTAATGAGAATATGTTTTAGCACAAGAATAATACTTCCTCCACATTTTCTAACAATTTTTAGATTCGAAATTTAACGACTATAAAATATTTTCTAAGTCAAAATTGTTTGACTTGTCTTGATAATTTTTTTTAAACATTCTTGTTTCTTAAGAATTTATTTAAAATTAATTAACAGCTAGTCCACCACATAATGATCAATGACATTACAAGAAAACGAAACATATAGTGTGACAACCTCATTAGCATTTGATCTTCAGCCACTGATGTTTATAATGCGACCGTGGTTAAATTTTACATGATAACCTCTGATTTAGGCGCCTTCATTGATTCAGATATTATAATATTTCTTTTTCACGCAATGTTCCACTACAGTGTCACCAAAATTCATTTATCTTGTATTTTGAGTTCAATCGAAAAATCGTTCCTGCAAGATTATTAATATTAAATTGATTATTATTTGAAAGTAAAAATTTCTAAGGTATTCTTATATTGGCGAAATTCCGCAGATCTTTTAAGGTTTTGGAAACGCAAATTTTCCTCGACAACGTTCAATATCAAGAGGGATGAACGTAAATGAGGGTTGGAAATATTTTTCACTTTATTAGCATTGTTAAATTGGTTTTGATAGCGAAAATCTGCGCAACGATTTTATACCCGATTGAATTTTGTGTACGCATAGAAAATAATAGGGTGTGACTTATTTTAACGATTTGACATCTCGTGTATTTCTGCAAAAATATGTAAAACTTTATATTCAATAAAGCTATCATTAAAGTGAAATTATATTGAATTTTTCGTATTTCTGTTCATGATGTATGCTTTTTAATAGTTGTATAGTAGTTTTCAAAAGACACAGTTAAATTTATGTAGTTTTTTTTGTATTAATTGTTTCTTTCACAACTCGCACATTTGGATTCATCAAAGAACATATGGATATACAATGAAAACATTACACGTGAAATATGTTCAATATTAATAAGATTTATATCTACGAATTTACTGGTAAATGGTAATTTCATTAAAATGTGATGGATCTTTAGGCAAACATCGTTTAGGGTATTCCAATTTATAACTTGATTTATTGATATCTGATCGATGACATGAATGTCTATGATCTTTGAATTTTCTTTCACCAATTTGATTCAAAAATCTGGGTATGGCGAAGGTTATTAACTTACTGTTGGTCCTGTCGTAGCCTCATTTGTATTTTCCGAAAAAAGATGCGTGTTTGAACTTTTTTGTATATATGGTCAATTAGGAGTCAATATGATCCACATTAACACGGTGAAAAAAATAGCAATGTGTTTTAGTTCTACAAAATTATTTTTAAAATATAGTTTATAGCTATTTCGGCTCACGCCATCGTCAGAACTATGCTTAAACTAACATTTGCTTATTTATATATAGCTGTGTAGAAAAGGTACACAATACATCTTCTCTCCTGTTTTAATGACCTATTGTTTGACTTGTTTCCTGTTTGCAATAAAACTAACAATTGTAAATGAAACTAAAAAGGCGGCTATATCAATAAGTTTACATATGGCACGTAAATGGTCAATTACAGAAACAAAGATATATCAGTCAGAGGAGTTAATAATGGTGATGGACATATATTAGTTTGTTCGTAAAGAATCCTTTGTGATAGTTGATATTTATTGATCTCCAGCTATCCAAAGCCGTCATCCTGCGACCTTTACTACTAAGATGCAAACACTTGTTGCAAAACATGCGTTGAGTTTGAATTTATATTATGTGATTCCTTTATAACGTGATTAGCGAATTGTGAATTTGTTTTTTACTGTTGAATAATCTTGCATGTTTCTTAGCTCGAGTTGAAATACTTTTACCTGTCTTTCCGATGTAAACGAATAAACATGAGCCACAGGATATTTTATAAATACCGCGTCTGTCAAGCTTATTAATTTTATCCTTACTATTTTTAAGATGTCTGCCTAAATTGTTGTTGACCTTGAAAGCTACGTTTACTGAGTTTTGAATTTCCCGATGAATTTTTTCACTAATGCTACCTAGATAATTGATTGATTTAAAGAAGCGATTATCATGAATTGTGTTCGGGTAAATGAGTTTCATTGTAAGCGGAATTGGTAACAAAAACTAAAATTGAACCACAAGTTATTGCCCTGAAAAATATTCAGTATTGGATTATTCCCAATAAGTATTTGCGACGTTACGATTTTTGTCAGAACGACAGTACAGTTTTCACAAGTTTTTGACTTGCGTGGTATTGCCATTCCGTCAAATCCACTCCGACATACATTTCCGCTTCCATGGATGCGTGATCGAATTACAGAGAACGCTTGCGTGATAGTAATATACGGCTATAGGCATAGCGTGTATGGCATTCGGTGCATATGCGACGTAGGTCCAGCAAGGCCTCGGCAAACATCATTATCTATGAAAACATATTAGGGAGGTTGGAGCGATTCATAGGGCCGTGAAAATCACAATCATGACTGGTCTACAAGCAGTGGAGGACTACGATCTATATTGATCAATATCTTCTAATATTTTTCGCTATTTAAGGCAATAAATAAGATTCCTGCTTTTAGTCCAGTCATAACGATATCAATAAATTTGAATTTGTTACAATTTTTTACGATTCCACATGTTTTGTCACTAACGACCCGGGTTTCGGCTTTCGACATCTTCAGGCATTCTATCACACGGGTGCAATAGAACTGACGTAAAATAAACAGTTAGCATCGTCTACATACCAAAGTCATTAATTACAGGAAAACACTTGAATTGACTGTAAATTGTCGCTTAAACAAATTTTATAATAATTAGCACAATTGCCTGTGATAATTTTCATTAACGATCTTGTTAGTGAAATTGTGGAATCGTTCAAAATTGTAACAATTTAAATTTGTTTTTGGAATTTCATTATAGATATTCAGTCAATATCATATATTGTTATAAAAATACTAGCTGCTTTATTCAATGATTAAATCTTCTAAGCAAAAAAAGAAATAAAGAATATGAAAGCTTAAATTGTGTCGGATTTGATTAAATTATGTTTTTTTAGTTTGCTATCGATGCGTACACACAAAAATTTATTTATTTTTCTATACGACTTTAATATACTGATTTAAATATCAAGTGACGCCTAAGCATTTACATTATTATAATTATTATTTTTTCATCAGTTCGAATTTTTCTGTTCTAAAAAATTTTTGAAGCTTAAAGTTTTTCTACTAAGTATTAGTTTGTATAAAGAACGCTACTGGTCTACATCTAGTCAGTGAAGAGTCGCAGAAGCTTTTGTGAGCATGATTGTCAGTTGCATATGTCAGTATCTGGTTGTATGAATACATATATCAAGTAAATATGTATATAACATATCATATGAAAACTTTTTTTGTGAGGCCATTAAATCGAACATCGCAGGAATTTTAGCCGTTTGAATTCACGCAAAGCGAATTTTACAATATTTTTATATGAAATTTTGAAAAACCTACATATAGTTTTACATAATTTAAAATGTGTACATCAAATAAGACTTGATATTTGTACAGATATATGTTGTGTATAAATAACTTCTGCTCATATAAATTGATGTGAGGTTTTATATTATCTTGCGATAACGTATTTTTTTCAAAATTTTTAATACTCCTGAGAACTCTCAATTCAGAGATTAAGACCAGCAATCGAAAGAAAGTTTTACTGCAGGTACTTTAGATGTTTAATAGTCAGTAATACCGCCTAGACCATAGTTTCCTAAACTTTTTACGTCCTCAGACCACTAAAAAAATCCAAAAATGTTTTGCGGACCATCAACATTGGAATGAAATAATAAATATTTATGTAATTAATTTTTTATTAAAAACAATTCATTTTTCAACATCGTATGCTGATATAAAATTATTTACGTATACTAAAACAGAGTTATTGAAAACAAGTTACTTTGAGTAACTAGGTTTATTCTATAGTGACGATAAAAGTAGAGATCTTTTTTTTATTTATTAATCACGTTTAATTATAATATAAACACCCGTAGAAAAAAATGGGTGGTGCCCGCCAACCTACCGATATTTTAGATTGCGCTCTAGAGTATAAAAAGGTTGGAAACTCCTGGCCTAGACGGTATAGATACTTAATAAAAACAGTTTTGAAATAGATAAAAGATAAAAAAATATTTTAATAATCTTGTCAATAATTTAAGAAATAGCTTCTGTACAGTATCTAAACACATCCTTAGTCGGCCACGAGGATTTGAATTAAATCTTTTACGTGATAATTATGCACATAAAAAAAATTAACATTGTTCATGTAAAAATTATATGTTATTTACGATTTTGAGGCGTTTTGCTATTGGGTATGGGGAAAATTATTTAACAATTTCGTGTGTTGTGTTTGACACCCATCATGATAATTCTACCGGAAAACAATTTTCACTACAGTTGCCAACGGTTACGGCTTGTGATGACAGTTGTCGATTACTCATAGACAACAATTAAGAGGTATATATTATCTGCGTGTGTCACTTCCGGCATTTTGATGGGAATAATTTTAATCATTGATAGTGATAGAATTAGGTATCAACAGATTTCACAAAGATTAAAATAAACTACTCACTTTTTTATTTATTGAAGTATTTAATTTATTGAGTGTAATTAAATTATTCTAGTTGACATAGATACTTTTTCGTGTGTGGTCATCATTTTTATTTCGCATTGCAATTTTCATATTCAGGCAATTTAAAAATTAAAATTTATTTAACACATCAATACGAATTTGTAATTTACTCTTTTTGCGCAGGGAAACTAATGTTTCAATGCGCAAAAATCATGTTTGTTAGATTATGCGAAGTGTATTCGGTGACCATACCATAATGTAGTCATTAGAAGGGCAGGTGATCAATGAAATATCAATTTTGAGAAGTAAAATTAGTGTTTTGTTTTCTAATAAAACGACTATTTTTCATAATGAAATTAAAATATTGTATATAAACGTAAGTGAACAAAAATAAATAAATACTAAAACCAAATTGACATTTTAATTAAACAAATAAAAGAGATATTATTATTGTCAATTGTTAAATTAAATTTCCATATGGATTTTGTCGTGACTTGAACTGCGAAACCATCGAGGTTGACTATCATAAATTAATAACAATATGCTTTACTATAATTATTTGGCCTTTTTTTCACCTCTGAACGCCTTTTTTCATTTCTAAGAGTAAAAATTATCCATCACCCAATGGGAGTAAACTTTACTAATATGCACTTAAGCCTGTTAATGTTACGAGATAGCGATATACAAAAAACAAATTTGTATTCCAATGGGAACGCAAAGTTTTACATTTATAATATCAACATAACCAACGCATGTACAATATAACATTATAAAGTTGTGGAAATATATACTATACAATAAATACTATTAAAATAATATATTAAGATATTATCAAAACGTGATGCAAAAGCATTGATGTTTTAAATATATGCGTTACTCGGCTCAACATTAATAGAGAGAATTATATATCGATTAAAGTTTAAATAAACCTTGAATGATGAAAATTTAATATAGGCACATATAAAAGCCTTCGTGATTCGTGCTATATAGTATGCCTCGAAATAGCTTTAGTTTTTTACTATATATTTGCATAACAATTAACATAAAAATATGAACAGTAAATTTTGCAAAAAAAATATCTTAAAAAACCAGATGTGTTTATCTCATTCTGTGAGTATCATCAAATTGTTTTACTTAACAATATTGATAATTTGCCACTAGAATTTGAATTATAATTGAGTTATCGAACGCTCTATTACGTGGTCTAGCCGATACAAACGCATCCGTTGGCATATTCTGTGTGCCGACATAGCGGTCAATGCGTAGCGTCACTTAACGTCCCGCTGCGCTAATATTCGCTTTGTGGGAAGGAATTGCATGCTTGTCTAATTAGACGTATGCAATTTTTGTCTAGCGTTTGCTATTGTGTATAGTTTAGCTTTAGAGTTAATCGTAAAAATTGCATAGATTTATCATTATAACCCATTATTTTTTTTTCATTTCTGGTGCTGCAAACATACATATGGCCAACGAAATTTTGACCAATGATCTAATCGAAATCGAATACGTAAATAAGCATTTTTGTAAAAAAAATTGTCATTGGCAGGGTGACACTACATTAGTTTTTCTGAACATTTACACTCACTTCATTTTAATTTAGTAGTTGGGAAAGTAACATAAAATTCTCATATCAGTAACTTTTATTGACATGATCTTAAAGTTATTATCGTTATTGATATTGAGAAAACAAATGAGATAAAAATTTATTTCACATAGTTTTCATGAAAGATATGATATATGAATAGTTTTAAAAGCTTCAATTTATTTTTTAATTACCAAATAAAATATATTTTTTTTAATTTAATATTTTTCAGCTTAGAGTGAGAAATTAATTTGAGAAATCTAAAGTGACAAATGATTACGGTCTTTATACCACATATGCCAATATATATCAGATAATTCTTAAAATGAAAGAGTGATAGTAATTGTACAAAACGAACAACACGAAGTAAATTATTTTTTTATATTATTCTTTATTGTGTAACAATAAATTTTTTAAATTATACTGAAACATAATTTTTTTTCCAACAGGGTGTTTACCGGGAAGGCTTTCTATAAAATTAAAAACTTTCTTGGTTGGGACGCTTGAACCTCTTTCGTCGAAATCATTCACTAAACGATAAATAGCGGGTTTTGATGGCACATTAATTGTAACTTCTTACGTGTTAATTGCCACTTTTTGGTGAAAAAAACATTATATCTAAATTATAAAATCACAATGTTTACTAACAACAGTAATAATAAATATAATGCTCATGATGAGCAAAACCGGTTTTGAATTTAAAAAAATTAGAAATAGTACTTTACATGTAGTTTTATTTATAACATCAACTGTACACGAAAGTAATTTTCCAATCGACGCAGTAATTAATGATTGAATATAATAAAATATTTTACTTATAACCACGTTGGCTTTTCGAATATTTTTGTATTGTATGCTTAGTTTAGTGTAAATATACTTAAGTATATTTCACACTAGTACAAAATTTTTACTTTTGTAATCAAAATTCGTATTGACTTCAAAGCCACATCAATATTTTCATCCCGCAGTAATAACGAAATGATTTCAAAGGATTGGCATGATTGCCTTTCAACCATTTATATTATAAGGTTATGTTCGACGTTCTTGAATAAAAAAAGAAAAAAGTATAACTTATGGAATCAAATAACGTCCATTATTTTTTTTACCGCGACAGTGCTTTCTATTTCAATTGTTTATTATGCAGTAAAAATTGTCGAAACAAATATTTCGTAGCAGCAAAATTATGGTCCAAAGCTTAGCCAATATAGACAGAAAGCAAACGTGATCATAATTCACCTGACTTATCACAATGCTGCCAGGTGTAATAATTAATTTACTCAAGTACAGAAACAGCGCTCGTGCTTACGCCCACTGCAGTTACATAGCCAACAGACTTATAAGCTAATTAAAACGGGTCTCTAATGAAGTTATGACCTTTTTTTACGAGTATGGCAACACTGAATTTTAATTTGATGTTTGTTGTTTGTTGAGAGTAATTTCATTTTATTTGTGTTGACTTTTGAGAAAATGTAAATGAAATAACACGGAGAAATGTTTTATGAAATTCAAAATAGGGTTTAATATGAAATTGAATTCACATGCCACGTGTGGTGTAAACAAACAAACCAGTTGTATGTGATTTTTTTCCATTTCCAAAAAATACTATATTTTGATAAAACTTTTTTCATCGTAGTATTGAAGATATGAAGTCATTTTCTATTCATAATTTTTCCGATGTTTCACTATTAATTCACGGAAAAAATTTAGCGCCCTCAAACAATACTTCTTTTCTTAAATAAATACATAAATTTTGAATTTGGATTTTTATTATGTGCTGATTCCGAATTGTGTAAAACATGTTTTTTCAGACCGTTTGACATATATTTTGAAGACCAACATAGCCAGATGTGAGATAAATTTTGCATCAAATTACATGTAAATGGATGGAAGTTATGTCCTTATTAATATTTTTTTGTTTTGAATTCCGGGGTGTTTAGTTGATTTTTAACGTTATAATGCTGTCTTTATTGTGATTTTATATTTGAAAATATGACATCATCATTTCTTTTTTTATTAATATTTTATTTAAGGCCCATATACGATCTTCAAATGCCTCTTTATTTTTTTAATAGCTTAATAAATATTAAGAAAGTAATTAAAATTAAAATTATATGTTATGTGTAGTGTCATTTTACTTTAAACATTTACGCTTATATCGAATTGAAAAAAAGCACTAAATCAATTAATGATAACTTGCTTCTTCTTATTTTGGTTACGATCATTATTTTTATTATGATAATATGGTTAAATGATTTCAAGATTGTATAATTATCATAAGTCTTTAAGTTTTAATGCAAGCAATGAGTGAAACCGGAATTGATCATAATTATATTAAATTGTGTAAAAAGTATCAAAAAATAAATGTTATTTTGTTATTTAAAATATTGCATTTTCACCAAGATCTTCTAGTTAGCACTTGAAAAGTGTATAAATGCAAATACAACGTTTTTATAATTTTGCATATAAATGTATTATAATCGACTTAAAGTGACAACGAATTCTTTTTAATAATGCTTTTTAATAAATGCTTTTAGCATAAATACATAACTGAATATCAAACACTTTTTCTTCCACAATATTTAAACTTAACGAGTAAATTTATAATAATCAATAATAGAAAAACAATTTTCGTTTTTTACTAGTATGTATCAGTGAGTTCATATTAAATCGTAGAACAACTACTCCACCCTTTTTCACTGTGCGTGCACTATGGGAAATGAAGATGTATGGCGTAGCAACGGTAGACAGTCTATTCGTAGAGGAGCTTCACTGCATAGAGAGAAATTCCATTTGGAGCCAGTGCCGTGGAAGCATTTCCAAACCACCGCATTGCATTGGATTGCATGCCTATGCCTTTATGCTCTCTACGAGCGTAGTCTGGTACTACGAATATGCATGGATCGTAGCTGCACAAAAGTGGTAATAAACAACTTTCTGACGAGCCAATTTTAAAAAGATTAGAAATTAAACATATTTTTAAAATTGCCGTTGTTTTACATTTCACTATAAGACTAAGAAATTAGGATATTTAACTACTGCAATCAATTCGTGTTTTAAATAAGATATAGAAACATGTTTTTAAAATCTCGAATGATTTATGACTTTATGTGAAATGCAAAAATTTAAAAAAAACAAAAATAAAGTGTGTTCCAATATTTTTCTTATATTTTACTTTCCATAAATCATTTAGACGCAAATTCGTGCATTTTTTTTGAGAATTAATAAAATAGATAGTATTCAAAATCATTTTTAAAAAAGTTTTATTCTTTTTTAAATGTAGCTTATGTCAAAATATACAATCATTTTTTTTTACTTCAAATTGTCTCAAAAAATTATTTATTTGCTACTAAAATGATAAACTCAATGCGATAAATTATTTCATTTCAATATCGTATTGATAACGTAGTTTTTGTAAAGCCACTTTTTTGAATATTTTATTTATTGATTAATAAACACAAATTGAATGTTATAATTAATTGTATTGTTTAGAAGACAATGAATCAATATTATCCAACTATTTTGAAAAAAAACAGCCACATACTTTCTAAAATATTCGCATGGAATTTTCGGTATTTGGAATAATTTTTGGAATGTGTATTTATTTCAACTATATCGACGTATCATAAATAAAATATAAATGTTTTTAACCACTGGCATATGATTTGGCTAGCCACGGCGATATAGAAAGGCAATGCATTTACCTTGATAACTCACTATGGTTCTATGCTTGTATGCGATACCTGTGGCAAGATATCTAACAAGGAACTGTGATTTGAATATACGCATACAATAATCGATCTTGCTTTGACCAGATATCTAAGTAATAAATTACAAATTTGAAGTATTCATTCAGAATACCTTATTGCTTACCAAGTTAAATACTCGGCGCGTTCATATATTTTAATGTCACTCTCTGACAATGATAAATATACACAAACGATTAGAGGTGAGTAATTAGCTATATAACACTATGAACACAAATGTTATTAAACTCGTTACTTTAATAACATTTTTTATACACTACGTTTCAACACCACACATTTTTCACAATTTGATTATAAAATTCTTTCGTGAAATTGTTCTTTATCTCGTCATTCTTTTTAATTTCAGATTCAATTTTTTGGAAGATTTGTGTAATTAATGTGTTTGCCTTTATAAAGACTTTGCGCATGTTTTGTACGAAAGTATCATTCACCAAAGCCCATTACGTATAGCACAAGAGATAGATTTAAAATTACATATATCGTATTTGAATTGTTGTGACTGGATATAAATACTTCTAAATGCCGAAATATGAATAACATTTGTAATTTTACACAATTTCAATAATTCAAATTTGATGTCGAAATACATTCATCCTCAGTATGTACAGTAAATTATTAATACATCATGTTATAATACCATAATAAAAATTTCGACCGCATTCGGAAAACCAAATATATGAAAATCGTTTGATCTGTCTGATAAATAACTATCTTTTAGCATATGTGTAAAAAATGACCCAAAACTACAAAATTTTGAGTAGTTCTTATTGTAATTAAAAATAGTATGGTTAGTCCAGAATTCCTGTGCAATGATAACCTGAACCCGTTCGTATTGCATTCATATTATCCTGAGTAATTCCATTCACTTCACTATTGCGGGCCTATTGAAAACATGCACTCCACATGCTCTGTATCAAAATTCTCGCTTTTCGGTTCCTAATAAATAAAGCCAATATGGTTGTTTCATGTAAACCTATGAGAAGCTTTTATCCTATTCAATGCAAATAGTATTCAAGTTAATTATATCTGAAATTCTATGAGGCGATTTCGAATGATATATTGAAAAGTTGAATTGTTGATATGGCAGTTTATGGATATGTAATTTCTACAGCATTTTTCCTTTATGAGTTTTATTTGGATTACAGTAACGTGCAAACAAATTTAACTCAGCAAACATTGAAGCTAAATTGCAAACTTTGTATTTATAATAATTATAATTGCATTCATTTTGTCTTTCTCGACATCGAAAGACATCGAAACGAGCTTCAAGTAACACACATAACAAAGAGCTTTTAATCGTTAACTCTCTACATTTTGTCTTACATACTAAGGACAGTTATTTGACTTCTGCCTTCAGATTCGGTAATGGTTATTGGGTTATTGGTGTAAAGATCTGTTTGAAGTTGGTGAAGAAAAAAGATTTTTTTTTAAATAGTCGCAAATGGCAGAGCCAACAGATAATTAATTAATTAATTGGAACACTGAGTTAAACTTCAAAGTTTAAGTTGTTAAGATTTAATTTTTCTTTTTCTTTTTTGAATACAGTTGGGCTCAAAATGATTAGTTACAACAATACTAATGGTTTGTTTCCTTAACACATTGTTTTTTTAGCCAATTTAGGATATGAAAGACACTGATTAACTTTGTTGATTTCTGTTTCACATCTAATAAGCTCCAACTCCGGTGTGATTGGCTTTTTTCAATTCATTGCTGCTCAATGGATTGCTGTTCGAAAGCGTTTGTATTTGTAATTTATAAATATAATTTCCCTTCTTCCTACAGACGAGATTATAAAAATCAACTATCTTATCACAAGTTTTTTACAAGCTACAGATTTCCTTAGTTACAGTCTCTTAAAAAATATAATAAAAAACTGAGTAACACCATATCTTTCATTTTATACAGGTCAAAAATGAGAATTCTGTCATTTACAATGTCTATCTTTACTGATTATTTTTTTGCAACGTCGTAAGCATGAAAAGTTTGTTCTTCAAAAGTGTAGATAACCATTGGCATATTTGCCAATAGCAATGAAGAGTTTTAAAATGTTTTGACAATATTGCCTCAGATATCAAAATATTTCACGTGGACGATAGTGAGTTCAGACAACTACTATTTTTCAATCAATTAAAGATTCGGTTAACTTCCTTGTTGATTTCCAGTGTGGTAAAATAATAAGCAAACAATTTTGTATGTTTTGTTATGTGTAATATCAAATACGTTAATTAGCTCACATAGAAAAGAAGTTAAATTTACTCCCGACGTAAAAATGTGAAAATAAATGCTGATGTTAACATTTTATGTATGTATACATTAATGTTTTAAAAATAAATGTAAGTAAAATGAAAAATAGACTGGCTACACGTAACGTCCACTGGCTGAATCAGCGATGCGCAAAAGGGCGGCAGAGGTTGACTAGGTGAGGTTGGAACGGCTCTAGTCGGTTAGGGCTTGAGATTCAGTGGGTTGGGTAGATGGGGACGAGCAGCACGTTCATTGCAGCATGTCTAACAAGTCATATTCGCTTTACCCCGCGTTGCAACTTACCCCATAGCCGTATGTATTTCGCCTATGCATATTATCGATATCTGCGTAGCGCCTCGTCTACGGTCTACATCAAGAGCTTATCAATTAGAGCAAGGGCTACCAACCGGTCGATCGTAAGGTAGATTCTAGTCGGTACCTTTTAGGATTGTAAATTTCGTAAACAATTTTTATTATTTAAAGTTTACTACAATGAATGAAAAAGATATTACCCAATCGTAAGACATATCGGCTTTGCTAGATTCTGGCTGGTCTCGGAAGCATCGTATGTTATGTTGATATTTATTTGAATCTTCGTTGTGTCACATAAATTTAAAAAATATCAATTAAAAAACACATTTAATGGACGTTTGGCATTTGAAAATAACTTTCAATGGTTCCAGAAGTTAAATAAAAGTAGAATTTTAAAAAATCACCAGAAATATTTTTAAACATGAAAAACATCATAAAGATTTTATAATGTTTCTTGGTTGTTATATTGTTTGTAATGAAAAAAAGCGGAAATTTTTTTAGCGGAATTTTAATATTATTTTGCGTAATAAAATACACAATGCAAATTTTGAGCAAAAATAACTAGCAAGACAAATATGAATGTAATAAGAATAGTAAACAAATTTTAATTACTTTATAGGAGATCCTTACTTCGAAAAGTTTAATTAATATTATTTAAATGTATTAAGTGTAAAACTATTTTGATTTATGTAATTAAATCATATTAACAATTTATCTATATTTATACATGATTTAATCGTCATGATTAGAATGTCTTTCCATTAAAATAAAACGGCTTACACTAATAATTGTAGCGATATATATATATATAGTTTATATATATATTTATATAGTTTGAATTATATTTCATTTCTAATTTTGTTAACGTTTCATTCATTCTTTTGTAGTAAAATCTTTTAATCGTAAATTTAAACTGGCGACAAAAAAAAAAACAAACTAGTTAACTTTTCCGGCAAATACCCTGTATATGTCAGATGTTAATAAATATTTAAACATAATCACTGACAGAATTTGACCGATACCCTGTATTCAAATTTGGAAAATAATAATATCTCAATTAAAAACACATTGACTAATAATGGATCTCAAACATCAATTAATGAGTCTTGTTATGTTAGTTCAATGTACTTAGAAATTTAAACTCTCTTTTATGAGAAGAGTGTAGGGAAAGAGAAAAATAGCTAGGACTTAACAAAGTGTTGGAATATGCCCCATTTTACGACTGAATACGTATGACGTGATTCAGAAACATTGAAAAACTCGAATTTTGCAATAGAAGTTCATACATCGATTTATGGAACTGTATTTAATTATATCGTAATCCGCGTGCCCCGTAACCAAAGTCAATAACGACAGCAAGAACTTACGGGATAGGAACATAAACAAAGTTATGCGTTACGTTTAAAATTATTAACTATTTGTTCTTGGTAAAGTGATAAATTGTAAATTATTTGTATGCAAAATAAAAATAAAAATAGTTACTCGTATTTATTTTACAGATCTTTGTGGCATAATAATAACGCAATTTAAAAATATTACATTGCCAGTTTCAAAAGCCATTATGTAATGGTCAAACCAATGATATGTGTAATCGTGTTTAAAAAGATTGCTACTTTTGTACCGAGTAAGCTTAAGTAAAAAAATTCACATTATTATCTGATATATAGATAAACTCATTAAGAAAAGATATATATATATATTATCACACTGTAAAAATATGATTTTTATGTTAATATCGATATTTTTCTTACCGTTTTCAACTCTTTTTTTATATAAACGGTAATTCGGTCGACTTATGAATATTTAGTAGAAATACACATACTATTAATCAAGTTAACAATGACGTCTAAACAATATTGTGTAGTTTATGTTTGTGGATAAACAATGTATTGATTCAACTCACACAATAGAGACTACAAGACATTTGTCTCAGGCTATTTGCATAACAATATCTTCCGAATTGTATCAATATGCATGGAAATATACATTTATATTAAATAAAGGTGCTTTTATTGGAATTATTTTGGCTGTAGCTTACAATTGATTAGCTAATGAATGTGCTTTATAGTTTATACAGTGAAAACAACAAAAGGTTCACACAAAATGACGTGGAAAGTTTAGATGAAAAATGATAATTTCAAAACGTGTTTCAAATCGTTGATTTGAAATCTTAGATTAAATATTTAAATACTAATTTAAAAAAAATTAAATGATTAAAATAAATTAGTTTTTAAGTATATTTTCAACTTTGAATAATAGTTTTTGGATAATTTTAATAATAAACAGCGTGTAGCATGAAATGACGCTTGCAGCCTTTTATTAATGTAAAAAATATTTTTACACCCACGAAATTGAAGGTTTTATATAAAAAAAAAAACAATTTGAGCAACACTAAAAAATGAAAATTTGTTAACGAAAATATGTAATTAATATGATAGCTTTTTCAATTCTAAGTTATCATCGGAACTATGTATATACAAACGTAAGAAATATACAAAAATAGTGTCATATAAAATTTATAATCTATTGTACTTATTCGTTATTTTTTTTTATTACGAAAACGGATTTTCTCAATTAAATGATAAACTTTTCAACAAATTAAAACAAATATTAAAAAATATATGTTTCATTTAGATTAGTAAAAATCCAATGTGTTTAGATAATATTATTTTTTTTGAAAATTTCTACATTTTTTTATGTATGATCTCTAATTAATTTAATTACAAAGGCAGTTTTCTCCGAATAGTGACTATATTAATATCGGGTTCTAATACCAATGTTTATTACGTATTACAATATTAACTTAATAATGTTATTGAAGCTAGAATCGTGTGTAAATTTAATATCCTAACCGCATTTCAGCCGTTATTAATGTATTGGAAATTTTGATTTATATGCAAATCGATAATGACGTACGTGTCGTAGGTTCTGATATGGGAAACATACGTTATATGTTAATGTTGTATTACGCGTATTTAGATATGGATGATGTTCACAAATAATGGGATGATCTTACGTAAGCTTTGATAAATGAATGTATAAAATTTTTAGAATTCTAATAACGTATTAAGCTAAAGGTTTCAAATTAATTTTGTTTTAGTACGTTGATGTACAAAACATATTACAAATAAGAAGTTGTTATATTTGTATTAAAATTTTTGAAATCTTATCAAAGAAATCCATTTTAATAGTTATTCAAATTATACATATGAAAATACAAACTTAAGTTACTTATTATGAATGTTATATCTTAATTTTTAATATGATATTATTCCCATACAATATGTACATGTATATCTTGGAAATACTACTAAATTGTGTTTTTATTATTTAAAATATCATGCCTTTCCTCCAAGAAATGATGGTTAACACCTTAAAGATTTCACAAATAAAATATAAAAATGAGAATCCTTAAGTTCTCGTCGATTTAACGATTGTACTAATGACAATTTCATTGGAGAAAACTATTTTCAATTAACCTATACAAGCTGAGTGCCTTTTTTAACTGATCTTATAATTTTCATTTTGTAAATTAATATTTGTTAAAAAATAATTCCTTTCAGGGAGTTTTGCTTTTACGTTGAATAACAACGTAAGCTTTACATATAACATTACCTGACAATTTAGTTGTTAAGATACATCTTTTTTTGTTAACCATTTGTATGAAAATACTAAAATATTGTATTAAAACCTGGCGATAGTAAATATTATTTTCAATAAGTATTTCATCACACGGAAATTATCAGTTTCGTTGCGTCCGTGTGATTGCATGAAAATGCCGACAAAGTGAATCCCAGGTCGTTAGTCACAAAACACGTTAAACCGTACAAAGTTTCAAAAATTCGAATTTGATATAGAAATTATAATTTATAAATTATAAAAAAACAAGTTGATCTTCCGAAATTTCATTTATTGTATCCTGAGCGTGAAATAAGTTCATCAATTAGCAATCTAAATAATTTGATTCTTACGGTAATACGTTATTTGATATGTCCCATCAAAGTTCTCTATTTATAAATCTGCATGTTACAAAATTTTTCAGTGTTACTCAATTACAATTTAATTGGAGTTGAATTTAATGGCTATTTCAAGGCGCAAAGACTATCGTTTGTATATAACTAAGTATTAAACAGGAGATTTTACTGCAATAAAAGTTGAATGTTATTTGTATGAATTTAGTATTAAAGTTTATCCAGAAATCGATTTTTCTCTTAGATATAGTGTATTACTTCGTTCTTTTTAAAATATTAACTACACTGTTGCTGTTAATTCTGGTGTATTCGTGTATTTTAATATCCGAAAGATATCAAAAAGTCAGTGATGAATTGTAGGTTAATTTTCATATACTGAAAAATGATATGTTTGAAAAATATTTTGATACAGTGCGTTAACATTTTATCAATTGAACTTCTCAAGTAAACAAAATTGCCTGTCAAAATCACAAAAAAACTGTATAAATTAAACACATTGTATTTGAAGTATTATCAAAAATCTTCTTTGTGTATCCACAAAGAGCTCACAAAGCAAGATGTAGCAAGAATTTACGTTCGTCGTAACATGACACAAAGCAATATTTTACATTGGGTAGGTAATGTGTCATCTTCCCCTAGCCTGTCAGGCTTTCTTGCGAAGAATAAGGCGGCTTCTGCTACCCTACGCGAGAACATAACAGCAACCCTTGCGTCATAAAACATGCAAATGAGACCGATTTACATATTACTCAGTCGTTTCTTTTCAGGGTAGATTTTATACAGTGGCTAAGAATCATTTTTTTTTGTACAATAAATAATATTTTTTAGAAATATTTCTTCACCGAAAAAACATGAATGATTTTTGGTTAAATTTATAAAAAGATATCTAATATTTCCATCTATTCCATTAGTCTTACTCAATTGGCTTTACAGAACCCTTTTTGAAATACTATACTTATAAAAGATAATTAGTTGAATTCATATTATTACTAAATGAATGTTTTCACAAAATTCTTCGGTACATTCAAAGCACATATAGTGTTATAGAGTGCAAATTTTTTTCACCGTGTTTTAATGGAGTTCTACCAAGTGAATGCCAATTCAATCTGCAAATTTTTATTTTGGAAACATTGGTATGTAATTTAAAAAAAAACTACGGCATGATTGAAAAAGTCGTTCTACTTCATTCTTTCTTTCATCATCCAGATTTATGAATAGGAAGTAATAGAAAATGATTCACTATTGAAGACATAAATGATCGTTTAATGAAAATAGACTTTTATGAGTAATTAGAAAACAAAAAGATGTCATGAAATTGATCACACAAAAAATTTAATTGCATACATAAATTGTTGATGTCTTTTAAAAAATCTTGATGTTTTTCCGTGCATTTCAATGCATAAAATGACGATAGATAAAACCTGGATGGTTAGGAAAGAAACGTCAATATTCAAACAGTACTAAAAAACATGGAAATATAACTGAAACATGTTATTATGAAACATATAAATAATAATATTAAATCTCTTGGATTTTATTGCCATTTTCCGAAAAATATTTTTTAGTCACATTGCAATATTATATTGTACTTTTAAATAATATTAATTACATGGTGTCTTTTTGGATTTCATTTACTTAAGTAATAATCTATACTTGGTAAAATTGCCCGTCTATGAAAATTTAAACAGATCGTAAAAATTTACGAGCTCTCTAGAAAAGATTTTCTCGGGGTAAGAGTCGTAAAAGTAACCATGTAAGAAGAAAAGCTCCAAATCACAGCGAGATACATTCGTCTCTTTCCATTAGGCTGGGAGGAGCTTAAAAGCTCGCTCTGATGCACATTGGCTGAGCAGACCACGCCTACCTGAAGCCAGTCTACCATCAGGCATCATATGGATGCCCTATATCAACTTACTTGTCTTTATGATCTTTGTATATATGACTTATATTGTAGCTCAGGGAATTGGTATATATAATACAGTCAAAGATGCTGAATTTCTTTTTAAATACCAAGCGCATATATGAATAAGATTCATAATTACCGTTGATATATATAGATAAATCCAATTTAAGCTCTTATAATACATATATCGTAATACACTTAATTACAAAATCACGTTATTAAATTCAAACTCAGCGTCTAAATGTTTGCATCTTTGTAGTAAGGGTCGGAGAATGACGGCTTTGGAACAGCTGGAAATCAATAGACACAAACTATCACAAAGGATTCTTAACGATCAAACTAACATAACAGTATCGCCACTTGTCCAGCCGTCGTAACAAGGGGTGGTCTGATTTGCTTCCATAAGGACCACTTCCGTCCCACATATAATCTTATTGTCATATACACCTATTGCTAAATTTAGAATTTTGAACATTTTGTGTCATTGTGTTAAAGTAACAAGCTACGCCGTTGGAACAGGAGAGAGGATGTGTTGTGTGCCTTTTCTGCACAGCTATATATAGATAAGAGAATGTTAGCTTAAGCATAGTTCTGACAATGGCGTGAGCTGAAATAACTATCAACTATATTTGTTAAAAATAATTTTGTAGAACTAAAATACATTTTTTTCACCGTGTAATAACATATCACTTTACAAAATGTCGCAAACAGTGTCATATTTGTAAAAATAACATAAGAAATATCAAATCTTCTCATTAAAATACAAAACGCTGATATCCAAAAAGCGAGGGGATGCATTATTCCTATTTGATTTAGTTTTTTTTAGTAAAAACACTTTTGGACGTCTTGATTCAAACACAAAACACTCAGTGAAATATCTTTTGATATTGAATAAAAAAAATCCGGAAGACTTGCAAAGAAATGCAGCAAGTCATTCTTCAAATTATATGAGGCGTAAAACAAAACTTAATTTGGATTTTGTTTTTAATTACAAGTGATCTGTAGAGTATCTTAAAATTTGTGGTTAATTTAATAATAAATGTACATTTTGTTAGGTGACAATATTAAATTATTATTGAGATAAACATGTGGTTCTGAAAAAAATGATTGATTACTGATATTGTTCTAGCAATTTTTCCTTCCTCGTTTGCTTTGCAAATAATTAAAATCAATGACACTTGAAATATTTATAAATGCGTAGGCTTTACTAGAGCCAAGTGAAGAGTGCTATGTTTCGTACATATACAAATTGATTCGAATAGTTGACTAAGAGAAAGTGGTCAGCAGGTTTGTTGTGTATTACCCGCTGGGCATAATAATTAGCTTGAGCTTGCAGAAACTGGAGCAAGGTGAGTATTCTGATTATATTTTATTAAAGTCACTAGTTTAATGTCCAACAGGGGGCGTAGCTCAGATGGTAGAGCGCTCGCTTAGCATGTGAGAGGTACCGGGATCGATACCCGGCGCCTCCAGAACCAATTTTTTGAAAGTACATTTTATCGGTTTGCTACACGTTATAAATATAATGGGTTTTATCTAGTTCTTTTTCCATATAACATATTATAATTGCCGCAGTCAGTAAATCTATTTCGATATTAATGTCTCTCCATCATGATGGAACGACAACCCCTTAACATTTTAATAATGATTAGTTTTTTTACCAAAAAAGACATGTTTTAAATATTGAAAACGTATTAGTACTACTTTTTCTATAATGTATTTTTTGATCAGGAAAGGTTTCGCTTATAACAACTTTTATCAACTGATTGAATATAAATTAAAAAAAGGATATTTATAAAAAAATTGAGTTTGTTATAAGCTTATATGGTTATGGTTAAATAACTGAGAAAACAATTGACAGAAAATCATACAATATATATTCATATAATTGAATTAAAAGAGCTTATAAATAAAATGTGTAATTTTTAAATTTCAGTAATAGTTTGCAATCCAAAAAAATAAAATTCCATCATGACAACAGTCATTAAATATTTAGCGGAAATATTATTACAAAATGTGTTTTTATTAATAAAATTAAGTGATTCTCCACCAAAAAGTGAAAGTAAACACCTTAAAAATGATGAAAGCGATGTATTAGACTATCATCACCCTGTCTGATAATTGTCAAGGACCATAAATAGATCGATTGCATTTAGTATTATATCTTATGGTATCTTAACCTTCATAAAAAGATAAGTCGACTTAAAGACGTATACCCTGCTTTAATTAAAACATCTCACATGAATATTCTATATTCTTCATATTGAATTAGATTTATTGATTTGTTTTAGTATGTCAAAATTTGACAGACGTGTTTTAGCTGTTTAATCAAATGTCTTATATGTTCAGTTGCTTTAATCAAATTTTTGATTACGAATTAAATTGTCTTAACCTAACCATTTAATATTCTATACTCACTAATCCGGAAAATCAAAGTATCGAATACACTCTGAAAGTGATTCATGTAACTCACTTGCATTCGATATCTGTTACAGACAAGAACACGTGCACATGGATGACGCTTCAATGAGCATTTACTAACCAGATCTACCATTCTCAGCCAACTTCAATTGCGTGTGAAGCGAAGAGGACAAGTCAGTGAGGAGCTGCCCTACACATAAATATCAGAGATGGATTTAGATTTATTGACATATTGCTACAGCCTTATATTTACAAACATATTTCGTAATAGCTCTGTTATCATAAGTAAAAAAAAATATTAATGATATTCATATTCGTTGAAACATGATTCGAAAATTAAACAATGTTTGTTCGGATAACAAAAGATATCAAATTTGATTTGTTACAACTTTGTACGATTCCGCATGTTTTGTCACTAACGACCTGGATTGCGCCTATCGGCAGGCATTTTATCACACGAATACAACAGAACTGACGTAAAATAGCATCGTCTATATACCAAAGTTATTAATTACAGGAAAGCACTTACCCCAAAGCAAGTTGTAAATTGCAGGTAAAACAAATTTAATAATTATAATCTAATAGTAATTTACACAATTGCCGGTAATAATTTTCATTAACGATTTCGTAAATGAGTCATTCTTGAAAAAATCCTTTTAGATGCCGAAAGGCAAAACCCGGGTCGTTAGTGACAAAACATGTGGAATCGTTCAAAGTTGAAACAATTAAAATTTGATATTGAAATTCCATCAAGTACCTTCAGTTGATATCATAAATTACAAAAGACATTTACAGAAAAAAAATATTTTGTTAGCTGTATTTTTACTTATGATGGCAGTGAAGGCTTGTATTTAAAAAAAATATCTTGTCTTAAAATACATTCAAAAATTTATCGGCTTAAATTTTTTTTGAACAAATAACGCCATATAAAAAGAAAACATCATTGATAACTACATTTTGCAACAGATTTCATCCATAATTGGTCCATTTGGTAGCTTACAAACCAAATATATTATTTTTTTAAATATCAATTAAAACTATGTTATTTTTTCTAAGATTTAAACATCAAATTATAGCTGTAATGTATTAAGATAAATCGATTTGTCATTTATAATAGACAAAAAAAAATTCTTACTGCTTTGTAACTCATTTGGTTATGTCCTTTTTCTCTAATTCGTTCCTGATAAACTGTAAGTTGCATCCAAAGAATTAGAATCAAAGTATGGAGGGTGTGTCAATACACCTGTACACGTGCAACATTCATTTGCAGATCAAAGTGAACACCGCTTGCAGAATGTTTTAATTCGATGTGATTATATTTTATATGAGAGGGTGGCTTATTTAATTTCAGTGGCTGATAATGGTTTCATATTAAATTGAAATAAAAATAAGCAATAAATTATTATTAGCTACACACGAATATCACAAGACACCACTTTGTAAAGCTGTTCATATTTCAATTTGGGACTTTCACAGGACTGAAAGCTAATTTATATATAACAAATCACTGTTTGCATTTTTTTGTATTATCCGTAACTGCAATCCAGTACACATGGTATAATTTTACTCAATATGATATTGGAGATGTTTTAGTAACATCCCATTATAATTTTTAAGTCACATTGTTAATAGTCGTCGGCATAGAAATTATGTTAGTGAACTAATGTATAATTTTATTGTCCATAATAACAATAAAAAACAAAGGATTTTAGACGTATAATTGCACAAAATTTATATATTTCACCACTCAAAAGATAGGATGCCAAGGTATCAATTAAATTTTTAAAAGTAAGCCTAAAATAATTGAAACAAAAAATGATATGATATCGAAAAATGTGTAATACGACTGCAAATATACATATTTTATGATAACACATAACTGTTTAATTTAAACACTGATTAAAGCTTAAAACAAAAAACTGGCAATGCCACCTAAGACTAGTGTAGAAGTTGATCAAAGTGGGACACAAATTCACAATTTAACCTGTTGTATTTATGTATAATTCTCATGTTAATGTTTTTCTACCCTTAAAAAGTCAAGATATCAATATGCTAATTTTTTATGTGACAGTATTGATGTTTATGAAAGCATCAAATATAAAATGAGAGACAAGATACAATGTTACAAAAGCTAAAATACATTTATGATTTTACTGTTAATTAATATTAACGATTATTTTCGAGACACCACTGTAGTTTTTTCACCTCACTTAAATATTTGGAGGGATGATTGGTGTTTGAAAGTATTTAAAAACCCTCCATTCTGAATTATTGCACTTTTGATAGGTTTCATTTAATACAGATTACTTTTGTACTTTTTTAGCCATATAACAAAAATATATGTACGATGTCCGTCGTCCGACTACTTTTGCATATTTTAAAAAATACCCTATAAAGTGAATCCAATTATAACGCTTAGTATTTTAATAAAGAATATAATAATTCTGCGTAGTTTGTTAGTCATATTTTTTTATTGTAGACTCGATAAAAAAACAAATATTTTTTTAACAATTTTTATATAATAGAAGCGTGGTTGTCTTCGATTTTCGGATTATGCGCCCCGGATTATCTACCAAGTTATCGAGGAAGCTGCTTTCTTATATAAATTAGAACATTTTCATATTTTGCAGAGAAAAATTATTTTCAGTTAAAACAACAATTATTCCAATTCAATGGTAACTTGTTACGATTTATTTTATCAATTCTGTGAAAACACTTTTTTTCAGAAAAAAATATTGTCGAACAATGTAGTTTGTTATGGACATCAATTCAATAATTTTTTCAGGGCTAAGACCGATACCGCTGATTTATTTTGTTTAATCAGTCAGTGAAAAAACCGAGAAATGCATGTTTATTCAAATTCAGGAAAGGTGTTTATGTATCTCGCTGAACCACCAAATGACGTTCCTGGTTATTTAAGTAAAACGTTTCAATAATAAAAATCAATATTTAGATCTTCCTAAGTATCTATCATTTTCATTTAAAATTTAATATTATGAAAGTATCTATCATCATAAACTTTTATCAATTGATATGTTTATTTGTTATTAATTTACCGTAAAATATTAAAATACCACTATTTCTTATTCTATATTTGATACTTTTTCAGAAAGTTTGGCCACTGAACGGTAAAGAGTTTTTGTAAAACAACTTTTTATCAATCACATTTGAAGTGGACCTCATTTAAAAAAAAATGTATAAATTTATTTAATCTATGTAATAATCTGCACATCTAAAAAATCATTTTTTTATATCTCAAGCTGAATGTTATTCAGTAATTAAACTTTTTTTCTGAAATGGCAAGAATACGAACATGACTCTTTTAAACTAAACTAATTTAAGGACTTCATTATATTAACATATAATAAACTATAAAATAATGTGATGATATTATGTGTCGCCATATATTCATTAACGATCAGATATAACTTCATTTACACGCAACCCACTTACAATAATAAAGAAGTCAGCATCAAGTAATCTGACATCATCTTTCAATTCAGCAAATAAATCAATTGAATTTTTAAATGTAGAACTGATTAATTCGAAATGAATATGTTCTAATTTTATATCATTGTTCATAAATGGATACATATTTGAATATTCGTATGTAGGTGTTCGTATGTATATGAACATATTTGGGGAGACGAGAGAGGATTTCACAGTGACTTGCCAATCCTCTCAGGCGTATATAACGTGACACAGGCCGCGTTTGAGTTCTGCACACTTGATACACTTACTAACGAAACGTCTTAAATACTAAATCCGAAAAAGTGCAAAAATATGTTTTATTTTCAAATGAAAGACGATAATCAAATTGTCTTTTATTAGTGATACTTTGGTATACCAATAAGCAGTATTTGAGCGGCTAAGTGTCAACAATTTTTGATTGGAAAACAATATTCTATAATCAACATTAACGTCAAATAAGTAACTAATTCAAGATGTATTCAAAACAGCTTGATAATAAGGTTCAATATCGGTTGTAATAGTCTTTATGTTATATAGCGAGGTGTGAAGATTTGATTTTCTAGGGGAGTCAAACCCTTTAAATGCAAATACTACTTATTTAGAATATTGTAATTTGCGGAAATTATTTTACAAAAATCCACTAAGGTCAAGTTGAAATAAATATGAGTACTAACTAAATAATCGTCTTCATGAATATGAAATATATTGTGGATATCGAAAAAAATGTGATTTTATTATTTAAAATGTTTTGTCTTTTAATCAAAAAGTGACAGTTGACACATTAGAAATGAAATAAAAGTGTTTTATGAGTAATGAAATTCAACTCAATTTCATCCGTCATCTTACATTGATACTTTGACAAAACAATGAAAACCCTTCTCAATTGAAATGTATGTTTTATGACCATTAATTGCAAGCCAAGAATTCAATATTAGATACATTGTTTATGAAATATGAAACATTGTTTTATAAAAAAGAAAATATCAAGCATTGATAAAAACTTCTCAGATTTGACGAGTTTTTTATATATCAAATAAGGTGTCTAGGATTGTTGATATTGTATCAAGATAATCGGTGTGTAAATTGGCTTATCGGCAGTGAATCGGTTAAAGATGCTTAAGTTTACAAACTTGCAAGGGGTGAGGTTACATAGAAGTGTGACGTCAGATATCCGGCTGAGAATGTTCACTTATTAGCATCGCATGAGTCACAGTATTGTCACCAAGACAACAATGCAGCTTGTGTACGTATTAGGAAGCTCTTTGTGAAGAGGTTTATTATGAAATTCTTGAGAAAATTCCGAACAATTCATGAAGACAACTACGTGGTCAACGGGATATTTTGCAATATGCCAAATCATTCAATTTTAAATCATATTTCGTCATATCGAGACAATGAAGATGGAATGATTTTTTTTTTAAATTATTTTCTTTCATATATCTAAGCTATACATTTAAGAGTTCTTCTTCTTGAATTACAATTTGATAAATATTTTATCAAACAAATTATAAATTAATTTTTGTATTTTTAAACGATTTTAATATTCATATTCAGTAAAAGAAAGAGCAAAAAACTTTATTTCTTTCAAAAGCTTTTTTATGATTTTCTAAGCCATAACTCTTTATATTACATTCAACAGTCAGTTAGTCTTAAATATTTATAAAATTTAAAGAGATTAGTGAAAAAACAGAACACTACACGTTGATATTAATTATGTTGGTATACATATTGTTCATTTTATTACCACGTAGGATGTATTTTCCTTGAACAATATTCTCTAAAAATTTATATATTTGATCGCATGTTAATATTAACATTATTAGTCGCAAGAGCATTGTTAACGCAAGTGTAGCCATTTTGATGCGTACCGGCTGATGATTTCTCATTTTTTTTGTAAATCACATATTTTCATACTTACGTACGAAAACTTTATTGGAAATGTTTAAAAATAGCAGGCGTTGCTCTTTTTTTGAAAGGGAATCCAGTCTGATCAGCTGACTATAAAATACTTTAAGATCCACCAATTTGCGTAAGAATTAATTGCACTCTCTATTCAGATGTCTAGAAATAAATAATAAATGAGTCCAATTACTTGAGAATTTTAACTTACTGACTAGTTGTTAAATATAATAGGATTAGGAAAATTTTTATCTCAGTGTTAAACTAGCATTCAAATTACATATGAGTAATGATATCAAGTTTCAGATACGCTGCAGAAGTGACAGGATATCCGTCGCGTCTCTTTATGTTAGGAGATGAGCCTTCAGGATATTTGCTCTTCCTCCTTTGCGAAGGAAGCCACAGCGCATCTTAGAGTTTATATGAATCTGCAAGGCGTGATAAGATAGACAGAGACGAACTTTAATATTAAGTTCATCGTGAATATTAAAGTTGTGCTTTCATTTTAAATGTCACAGATACATTACCTTTTGCATGGATTTGTTTCATTGTATACAACAATTATTTTTGCCGAATTAGAAAATATCTGATAATAATTTAGAACCAAAAATTATCCGTTTACAGTCAGCATAGAAAGCTTGATTAAAAATATTTATATACGAAGATTTTGAATAAATAATTTACATTCATCGCTTACACATTTTATAAATCTTGACTATTTTCAATAAAGTAAATCGTCTGGCTTATGGGTCTTTTAGAATAACCGTTAAAATAAAGTAACTTATACATATTTACTGACGAATTAAAGTGTGTTCTAAATAAATAACATGCTTATTGTTTTTTGAAAAACATAATGAACTGGATAATTTTGCCATGGTGACGCCAGATCGGAAGGATCTACTAATTCTCGCAATGTAGTAACGTTATATTAAACAGTTTTTGTCGACAGAATTACAAAGAAAATTTTTATTTTCATATTACTAAATCGTTTAGTTTATTTCTATATATTTACTAATTTTCCATGAATTTTGTACGTCTCTTAATTGCCAATAATTAATCAGACCCTGTTTTTTAACATTACAAAAATACTTCGATATGATAACACACGATATAATTTTTACGCTGTTTTGAAATATAAATGAAGATTTTTAAATTATATATTATTGTATATTTTATCACAATATTTTATTCACATATATTGTATGGTTTATAAAAATTCACCGCAATTATCCATTCGCGATATTTCTTATTATATACTGTATATTTTCACCAAAAAATATTTTAAAAAAAGCGCTAAGAGATGCTAATATTTCAGTATTAATAAAACTCTCTTATTATTACTGTTATGTTTTTAGATAATATATAATCAATATGAATAATAATAGATCTGTTATCTAAATTGATTTAAACTTGAATACACTCCTGGACCACTAATTACAAACTGGAAGTAAAACGCTTGTAACAAGATTATCTATTCGCATGCGAAAGCTCTTTATTACGTTTCCTAAATTTGACAACTCTTTCGCTTTTGTTAACAAAATTAAAACAAAGACAAAAGGTCACCAGTTTGCCGTTCAAACAGAATACTCCCTTCCCGTCTCTTTTGTGCTATGTTTAATCGAATTACTGAATTAGTGTCATTCAAATAATATAATAAATATTAGGATTTGCGTATTGTAAGATTCTGGCGTATTGACAGATTTGCCGGTTATGTAAAGTATTATAAACGCTAGAAAAATATAAATCTCATTGCAATGAAACGAAAAAGGAATGCGTATTGAGATAAAGATTTACATTTGTTTCATACAAATTTATTAATCAATATAAATAGAGGTTTTAAAAGATTGGTACCTCAAAAAAAGCTGCAATGAAAAGTGAGACAGATTTTTAAGTTAAACAAAACATTTAATTAATTTTATGGTCAAAGGACTTGTGCTAGTAATCAAATAACTGATTTAATATTATAACAATATGTGCAACATCAATGTATAGATGGTTATATTCGTTCGCGGATTGAAAAGTAAAAGTTGCATGTATAATATATAACGAGAATTTTTAAAGCTTAGCAATTTATCGTTCTATGAAACTCTTCATTATTTTGTTCATTCATCAAAAATATAAATCGATTGATAAGTTAAAATCTTTAAGTTAAAATAAATATTTATAGTTCGTAACCACTTAAATTTAAATTGATATAGTTGTTAAATTGATAAGTGATAACATTGAAGATTTTTTTTTAATAATTAATTAAAAGTGTTAATACACGCAACACTAAGACAAATACATTTTTGTATTAAGTATTATTTCGTATATACAATACACGAATTATGTTGGGTTATCGTATCAACTAAATGAACGAATACACTATCACAAGATTAGTAAGGTGGCACTCATTACATTATTGATTGTAAAGATTCAGAACTCTTTTTCAAATTGGTCATTTAAGTATTCATCGCTTTTGTGATATTCTGTAAAAGAGTTGTGTTTGCCATTTTACTTTTTAGGTTATTTGATGTTGGCGTAGATGAGGTCGTTAATGGTGCGTTGAGGTCTCTTGGTGGTGATGATTGTTCGATGATACAATTGCTTCAGGCATTGGTAAAAGTATTATTTTTGGTTGTAAACTTTCATGTTATACGAACATATTTACGGTGTTTTTTTCCTTAAATCTTTGTTTTTAAGAACGACTATTCGCATACTCACAATGTGTAATATCTTCAGTTCAAGCGGACCAGATTCTGTTTTTAAAAATAAACTATTAAGATTAGCAATCTTGTTGGTTTTATATGCATAAATGATGATGCTTTTCAAAAAGGCAAAAGTCGGCTTGAAAGTAATAACGGAAACAGTGGCATCATAAATAAATCATTTATATTATTATATTTGAAAGAAAGCTTTTAGCTCAAAATCAACATAACACCAACCTTAATAACGATTCTATTTACTGTATTGTTTCAATAATAATCGCAAAAGGTTTCGGGAGTTCTCATTAAACCTTAAAATATAACCATTAAATCAAACAATGCCGTTAAATCAGCAGCAGACAATGAGGGAAATATTATAGACAGAATTGATATTGTAGGCGAGTTTATGAAACGGGGAAGTCCTTTCGTAATAATGGAAACAGGAAGTCAAAGAAGTGGGCTGCAGGATGAGGGGCGATCGCCGGATGCTGCGATGACAACATCTAGGGGAGACAGAATGCAGCCTGGAAAATATACTCTCATAAGTCGCATCCTGTTCAATTGTTACGCAATAATAGAAGGAGAGTATTTATTATAAGAGATGATAATGTATCAGTTATATACCAGACTTTTGTGTATTGATAATGTTGGGTAGGATTTATAAAGCATCGACATTGGAATGACTTAGTTAAGGTATGCACGCATACAAATTATATCACGATTGCCTTGCAGTAAGATTTCGATATTGAAACAATATTTTATTCTGTTACAGTATGTATTATTAATAATTAGAAGAACTGACGATTACAAGATACGCTAAGATTAATAACTTTCATACTATCATTTTGTAACAACTCATTTATTTGACGATTTATTGCGTAATATGAAGCATGTGCAATATAGCATTAACTCAATTACAAATGATTGTGATATATATTATAATATCTAATGAAGGCGGTTGATGGAATTTCAATATTGAATTTGAATTTTTACAAGTATGTACGTTTCCACAAAGTCAGTCAGTCGGTCAGTTCTGTTGCATCCTTGTGATAGAATGCCTGAAGACGCCGTAAGGTGAAACCCGGGTCGTTAGTGACAAAACATGTGGAATCGTAAAAAGTTGTAACAATTCAAATTTGATTGTGATATATATGGTTATTAATATCATCCAAAATAAATAGTGTACAGAAGAAGTAACTAACAAAGATTCAAGTCTAAAAAATCAAATTATCAAAAATAGAAACAAAATTATTTAAAAAAAGATGTTTCGTCAATTTTTGCTCGTTATTATTTAACAAGTTATGATAATATAAGAGTGTTTATAATCAATGACTTCTTTGAAAAATAGAAACTTATATACAAATTTATTAGTGTGTTACATATATTTTACTTGATAATTTTGCGATACCTTTAACTGTATTATTTCAAGTAAATATAATATATATTTTTTGCATAGATCATTTAAGAAATGATTTTTCTAAGTTAATGTGACGAAAAATCAACATATCTAAAATCTTTGGCTGAATCAGCAATTAAGAATAAAATTCATTATGCATTGCAGGGGTGGTTTTATGTTATGACAGGGGTTTGTCATTAACGCTTGTTAGTTGTGATCGGCCGCGTGTAAGAGCTTTCATGTTAGGGATGATGGGGATGCAACTTGCAACCCTCTCTCTGACTATAAGCCATATTTCATAACTGTAATAAACTTAAAATGTTTTGGGATGATTCAAAGCCGACAGATTAAAAAAACAAATATATTTTTAAAAGCATTTATACACAAATGTATCACTGGACAGAGAAATGTGACAATCTAACATACTGAAAGATACAGAAGAAAAATAGTTTTTAACATTTTTTATTTTTTATCTGAATGGAATTAAATGGCACCGTCGTTTTGTGACTAAAAGTTTGAGCCACCAACAATCAACTCTACAAAAGGGTGTAGAATTGATTTTAATTTTATTCATAAGATCAATATATGTGATAAATTGTACCAAAATAATTTTCTTACATATTAAATAATAAAAACACATGTTTTAGTACTTATTTACAGCGAGCATTACCAACTGATGATCAGTTGACAATGCGCGCGATGAGCGAAACCGGTCCTGATCAAAAAATATATTGTGGAAATAAGTACTAAAAATGTGTTTTTATTATTAAAAATATCATGCCTTTCCATCAAGAAATGACAGTTAACACCTTAAAAGTTGCTAATATTTGCGTAAGTATATTGATCCTAATTTAGATGATTTAGTATCAGTTACTGTATGAATTTTCCCATCTATTAGGAACGTATTGCCACGGCTAAGGTCATAATGGATAGATTGATAAATAATTGTATCAATCAATATAAAGATTTATGTTTCAATGTGTCTGTGTTGTTAAAACATTTTTCTAGCATATATCTTTTTGGATAAATTGACAAAAATTTATACTTTATCCAGAACACAAAATTCTCCTACAAAGTTTTATGTAGCGATGCACCTATATCAATTTAACATTATTATGCAAATAAATTGCTGACATTCGATGAAAGAAATACGATATTTTTTAATACAGTGCTATAACAAGAAAAAAAGAGTACAATTAATATTGTAGAACAGTCAGTGATTATTATTTATATTGTCTGATAAAACACAAGACAATAAGAATTAGTAAAGTTAGAATTTATTTATGGTAGATTAAAAAAATATTGTGTCACAATAAACATATAATGAACAATAAATCAATAGCCTAAAATTCTGCAGCTGTTCAGGAATGGTCAATGGATGATAGTTGTACTTAGTGCGAAAGAACTGGCAGCCGTTTATGAAATTATTCCATACAAAATGCAGCATGCGTGGCGTCTAATAGGATTACAAAAGACTTACTATAATCCACTATTCACCATTAGTGAATGCATGGTAGATTCCAAAGCGTAACTGTTTAATCAAATGTTGAAATACTAACGTTAGATCATACGCTCGCAGTAAAGTCGCATGATATCGTTGGTATTTTACGAAAAAAGTTTTGTGTTGAGTTATTTTTGCATAAACAATAATCGATCATGTAGACAAGCAGTCATTGAAAGCTCTCAAGTGTTTTTTTCCATAGTATTTTGATACGAGTTCCAATGGATTCAAAAATTTCGATCGATGATTTCTTTTCGGTTCTTTTAAATGCTATCATAAATATCCACTCATCGATATAAACCTAATCATTTCCTACTGCCGAGAAAGCGATTAAATATGCATTAGTTCTTTCAAATATCCATTGGAAGTCTTAATTAATACAGTTATTTCAAAAATAAGCTTGATTGTATAATAGAAAATCCATCATATATATCTTATAAAAAAATTGTAGAACTAAAATACGTGACTATTTTTTCACCAAGTTATAATGGAGTTCTAGCAAGTAAATGCTAATTCAATCAATACGTAAATTTTTACGGTTTATACATGATGAATATACCACAAGCGTACCTGCAAAAACCATGTATTGCTATTGTAAAAATATTTAATAAAAAAGGATACTGGAGGCGCCGGGTATCGATCCCGGTACCTCTCACATGCTAAGCGAGCGCTCTACCATCTGAGCTACGCCCCCTCCTGATAAGATTATCCAATGCCTTCAATAAAATGTAATCAGAATTCTCACCTTGCTCCAGTTTCTCCGTGCTGTATTGTTTATTATGCCCAGCGGGTAATATGGCACCTACATACAGATTTGCGAATGACAACTTTCTCCAATTCAACTCTTCGAATCAATATACAACTATACAACACAGCTAAACCGACAATCAGCTATAGGTGTTTATTGTTATACTTTGATAAATGAAAGTGCTATATATATAATCACAGTGCCAAGTCGTTAACTATCTAAGCCACAGAACTATTGTTTGGTTTTTGAAACTTGATTGAGGAAGTTGGCATAAGAGTTTCATGAATAATATAAAAAAATAGGATCAAATAAATTGGTCGCTTAATAGGTGTAAACATTTTTGTCATAATTAAGCTAATCGTTTTATCATTCATCACATTTTAATGAAAGTAAAATTTTCGTGAGTCCAAAAAATATTTTCTATGCATAAATGGTTAACACTCGCTGAATCTCATACATGGTAAGATATAAAATGAAACGGCTGGTATTCAATTTAAATGATATGTCAGTTATGTTGCGTTCATGTGATAGAATGCATGAAGATGACAAAAGGCGAAGTAAAGTTCAAATTCGATATTGAATTTCCATCAAGCACTTTCAGTCGATATAATTAAATAAATTAAATGATAAGTAATTTTAAGTATGACTTCTGGTAAGTTTTACCAAACATTGAGGTTTTTCTATGTTAACCTAGTAATACTCAATAAAATACTGAAACAAACGAGTTAAGTAATGAGTATTTATATTCTTTTATAATGGAGATATATTTTTTTTATTGTATTTACATATAAACTATTTAATCTTCGCTTACAACTCATGAAGTATTCGCTATATGCTAAAATATAGCGGGTTTTCTAAAGTCAAAACTTACCAGACAGTTTGCAGATTCTTGAATGTTGTCGATCGATTCCACCCTCGCTGGGACCACACATCTCCCCCTTTCATTCTTGATGGTTCCAGCCGATCTTGGTTATATTGTACTTGTGCGTATATTTTCGAGGATTTTTTCTCGCGTGACTGATTTTTAATCCTGCGACCCATCTTTCCCGCCTCCTTTACCCATTTATTCGTCCCTCATTTCGCAGATAAAAGTCCGATATTTAGGATAAAAATACGCAAGGTTTACACTTTGGGGATTAACGTGAAGAGATTATGAAATATCACATATTACAGCGAAATTCGACCGTATATATAGTATATGTATATTCTTTTTATTTATCAGTTGAATAAAGAATCCTTAGTTCAGTAAAAAGAAATATTTTTTCGATAATAAAATATCTATATTTTGTTTAATTTTACCTTTAGGCAAAATGTTATTTTATGTTTAAATATCTTTGCTTAAACGTAACATTTTTCATTTAAGTTTAACAATATGAATTCCTTCAATGTTTTTGTTTTACTAAATTATTTGCAATGCGTGGATTTACCTGTTCATATGTACTTATATTGCTTCTTAATGCCACTTATATAAACGTTGGAATTTTATCGAAAACAATTATATCACGATAAAATATTATTATAAAAATTCTAATCTTGTGGAAAATACGTACCAATTTTACCCTTGATATAGTTTTTGAACGAATGAGTAATTATTGAATCAGTTTCAAAGTTGAGAATTGGTCAAAATATCTATTTTTAAGCCGACAAGCAAAAGCAAAAAAGGACAATAAGCGTGAGTCTTTACTTTCTTCATTTTAATGGAAGAAAATGAAAAATAAATAGATATTCACGCTTTTGAAAAATCATGATATAAAAGTTTTCATTCCAAATATTTTATTTCCAAGCAAAATACGAAGACATCTTATGAACCTTTTTAACGTAGGTGCATTATGTGCAGTTAATATGGGCATGAATTGCTAATTATTGTGAAAGTAAGGTTTTTAAAAATTATTGAAAACAAATTTCTCCACGCCTCGTTTTTATGAATGAGAATATATTTAAAATACCATTATTACCCATGATTTTTTACTATTTTATAATTTAATAGCTGGACTTCAAAAAAGTACCTCTCTTTGCCAAATGTAGGTATGATACAAAATATTAATCATTCCAATGTGACTAATACAAAAAATAAATGTCAGAGTTTCAATAATAAATATTTACATTTGCGAAAGGGATTAACACCCCAACACGTTTATTAAAACACCCTATTTAATACAATAGTACTGATTGTTTAATGTTTGCGGGGGAGATGTATTGCATAATCAATGTTATATTCGAATGACATTTTTACTATGTATACGTTAAGCTTGAATATTTGAGATATAAAATATTGTATTAGCATTAAAACAAGCAGGCAAGTGAACACATCGTGTTGTGAAGTTTGCTCTAAAATTGTTGTCAACACTACTGTGTTAATAATTTTACAGTATTTTTTAATGGTATATATTTAAAAAAAAATGAGACTAAAACGCAAACACAACAAGGCTTCTTAAATTGTGATAGCTATCAATATTAACATTCATTGAAAAAAACATTGAAATTCAATCGACACATTGGTTACCGAAACTTTGGGATCAATGTAAGTATCAATAGATGTATATTGATGAAATGTTAATTGTGCTAAAATCCAGCGACACTCTTTTGACTCATTTCTGGTTTTGAGTTGATCTAGGTTTATTAGCTTTTGAATTTATTGGCTGCCAGTTTTCAACTTTAAATTAGTGGGTTTAAGATAAATTATAACTAAAGACTGTTCAATTTCTAGAACATTTATTTCTCCATTGCCAAAGAAAATTTGATTCATCAGAATGCCACTGTTATGTCCGATAGCTTCCATCTTTGAGTAAACCAACGTTTTCTTATACGATATAGCTGCATCAGTTCTTGTATAAACTATTGTCTAAACAAAAGTGGGAGCTTTAATAAGCTGATTTGATCTTCATATTACTCTGATACAAGGCGCGAGAGAAGATACAATACGCAATTCACTGTCGTTGTCCGGTCGATTCATTTGAAATTATTATGAATTATTTTGAAAGAGTAAAATATATGAACGCTGAATTATAACAAAACGTTCAACTAACTTTTTTATTATGTTATATGTTATAAAAGAAGTAATAGATATGAGTCAATTGTTTTACCAATCAGATGCAATTAATTTATTATTTAAATAATACATTTTAATACATGAGTTGAATGAATCCATCAATATCTTTGCTTAATATACGCGATAAACAATTCATATATAATTCCTTTGAAAAATATCTTTTTTATTGAGTATCAGATATCAATCCATGAGAGTCAATTCGAAAGTGTCATATAATAGCACCCCTTCACTCGTGGAGTGACAAAATATAGCTCATTATAAATCATATTTCATAATGGGGTGAGAAATAATCCATAACTATGTTGGCAAGGCTGCAACCCTTATAATACCACTATCAATAACATTTTTTTTTTTTTTTTATTTTCATTTTGATAAATATTTATTTTTATTAATTTTCAATTCAGGATTAAGAATGGTTGCTGATTTAATTTGGACTATAAAATGAAATAAATTGTGGTTCTTTTTAAGTAAACATTGCTTAATTTGGAACTGTTATGTTCATTAAGAAAGTTTTGTAATTGTTTTATTATAATAACAACTCAAAATAAAATATTTTTTTATGGTGTCCATTTTTTTTTTGGCATATGATAAAATATATTAATTCACTTGATGAATTATTAATATTATTTCATCAAAAAATTTGACTTTCGTAATTGAATAAATAAAAATGGAATATCAGTTGCATTATGAATAATATTATTATTTCAGAGAGGGGTTATGATTTTTAAATGCCATTGTATTAAAATTGCTTGCCACTTAATTTTCAGAAACAGCCCCTCCCCCATTTTTCTTTTGTAATGAATACAAAAGACTTTTAAGTATCGTTCTGTATTAAATGAGAACAAACTATAAACATTATTCGTTTTTAATGAAGTCGTTCTATTTTTATGGTTTATTTTTATGAATCATTTTAGAGGACTTTTAAAATTCATTTTTCTAAATAAAATTTATCTTAACATCTCAATAAAAAAATGACAAACTATTGAAATATCCATTTCTAATCAGAATCAAAACAACCATAGAACTTATTAATATACAACTTTGATAATCGAAGGATATATGTAATAACGCAAATAAAAAGAATTTTATTATAAATAACATAAATGCCAATTTTACACGAAAAAAAATAACTGACTATGTTTTTTCAGCGAAACCAATATGGCGCATTTTGCGAAGTTGTTCAATAGGTAAAAAAATATACTAAATGAATTTCAATTTTATTGCTATCATTTGACCTTTATTGTTTTCTAAGAGTAAAGCCGTATATGAAAAAAATTATGTATATGATAAAACTTGATGGCAATAGTGGTAGTATAAAACTGTTATATTTGTGAACACATTTAAAAAGCAATAATCTTGATAATTATAAATATGTTCAACAAACTGAGGCAAATATTCTGATTGAAACCTTTTTATAGAAGAACGCTCACCATTCAGTGAATCTAAGAAAACAGTAACATACTTCAGTAATAAGATTAGTATCGTCTTTAAATCTTGAGCATGAAATCTTAAATGTACAAGTTCTTCTACTGTAAACTTACAACCACTATTTTTTAAGTTTTCTTCCATATATAATAGCTTGAAATCCATATATATTTTATATTATACATCAGATACATCATCTTTTCAGTAACCATATACAGACTGCTTATCCTTAAAGGTCAGTAAAATAAAAGACTGCCTTAGAGACTCTACATCAGTGCTCCCTAACCAGTGGTAAAATTTCAAGAAATTCACCATGCAACACTATTATTTATTCAAATTTTAATCATTGTTAAATATCAATAATTGGTAGAATGATGTGACTATGTATGATATATTAGCAAAAATGCAACAGCGGGTTTCATATTACTATGTTGAAAAAAACTCATTTTTTTTGTTGAATTTCAAATGCACCAGACTGTTAGTTATAATTTTTCTATCTGTCACAATATAAGGTTAAAAAATATGATAATACATAAAAAAACAATTTTTATTCAGTATTAGTGTCCCGCGATTCAAAAAAGCGAAGAGGTTAGGGAGCACTGGTCTAAATAGTGTTAGTGGATGAATATAGGTGCGAAAAGTGTCAATGTGAATCGAATCATATACAAAAAGATACTTCACGAATGCAAATCGTTAGCGTTATGCTTTTAACCACTCATGTAGTTGTGGGTGTTTTTTACCCCGATAACGTCACGTGTTAAAAGTCGCACCGAGCCAGAAGTGCATAGCGAATCGCTATTTTGTAAGCTTCTTTCATGATTAGTTACTGTACGTTTATTGAAAAGGAATGTGTCACTGCGGATTAGTAATTTTTCGTAAGGGAAAAATAAAGAATCGTTAAATTAATGATAATATATAAAATTTACACACAATAAATTGTCTGCATGATTTGTTTCTTAAAATCATGCAAATTCTTTTCCTTAAAAATGATTTTGAAATATACCATAGTAACAAAAAAAGCACCAACTAATTGGGAATTCAACCGTACTGTGAAATAACTTACCACTACAAGTTGCCGTGACTTTTACGAGGATATTTTTAAGTCTGCTAGTTCTTTTAAAAAAAAAGTAATTGAAATATACTTCTGATGTAAACTGTCACTTCTTGGAAAAATAGCATTATATAGTGGAACCTCGATCAACCGTTGCCATATTAACCAAAGAAATTTATGATGAAATATATAGTTCATTCAAATAACTTGAAATTATTTTAATTAAAAAAAATCTTTTTTGTAAAACCCCATTAGTTGGAAATTAATGTGGTGGGGGGGGCGACTATATGTTTTTTTGAGATTTTCTGTTTTTATTATTATTTTAAGCTTTCCCGCATTTTTTGCTTCTAGAATCGAGGTTTCATTGCATTTAAATAATAAAGACACAAGGCTTGGTACTATTTACACAATTGAACATTTTTAAAATGAGATAGGTTTCTCGATTACTTTTTTCAACTGGTTATTCTCGCAATGAGCGATTGATTTATAAAACTGTGGAAATATTACTTAATTTATTTCTGTTATTTAAATAAAAAATCGAGATATATTTATATGGTACATCATTTTTTAAATTTTAATTAAAAATGTTTACCATGCATAATTCATGTACCTATAGCTATGTAGAATGTAATAAATAACGTCTATTTAAAATTTTGCTGCCGTCATTTTAAATGTCAATTTGACACAACGTCAAACAAAAGAGCGTCGTCTTTGATATTCCTAAACTACGACGCATGCCGACGCCATAAAACCAACGCACTCTCCGGTGTCGTGATTTCTGCATAAGGGTTTCCGACAGGGCATCCCTTACTCCCTCGACCGGATATAGCCATTCGGTAATTATCCCTCTGAGGGAGGTTTCGATGCCATTTATAAACGATTCGATGGAATTTTAGTTCAGTACTAGGTCATATCGAACAGGATATTTTCAAAAATACCTACTTATAAAAGAAACAAGAAGAATGTATTTCAGCTGTCCTTGTAAGAAATCGATAACATTCTAAGAAATAACGGATTTATGCATTCCGATAAAATAAAAATAGCTTGATTAAGAATAAGTAGTATTAAAGTTACGGATGATTTCTTTCTTTTTGTATGCCAATGGAAAAAAAATAAAGATATAAGACTTAAAACTCTGTTCAGTATTATTGTTTAAAATTGCTCCAATTGCATCAGTCGTGTCGATTTCGCTAATCTTCATGCCTCTAAGAATTTTTTTTCTTAAATGTTTGTTATATGAATTTAACTACAATTTGTTGATAATCACCATATCAACAAATTTATTACACATTTAAACACTGAAATAGTATAAAAGAATATTTGAATACATTAAACCTTTTTAAAAATTATATTATATAAAGGAAAGAAAATTTCTACTTCTTTCCCTAAAGGATTGAATTTATATTTTATATGTAATGTTAACAACCATCAAAAATGGTTCTGGTTATATTGTGTGAAAATTCGAACAGTTTTTGCTATATGTGTAAGTGAAAATTGACGTATTAATCGTTATATTTAACACCCTTAATTATTAAAATACGTTGTCTGAATACCTAATATATTTTTTTGCTTCTTGTCTAAGCATAATAAATTTATTTTAGTTGCTATTGTTCTATTTATTGTGGAATTTAAAAAAATACAATGTGTTGTATGTATTGAAGAAAAAAAGTAATTAGATACATTTTTGGACAGTATATTAATAAGTAATCATTAGTAATCATCACAATCCAGTTTACTCGTTGTAATATTTTTAAAATATGTGGAGATTTAAAATTGAGAAATCTACTGCTAAATTAATTTAAATGGTGAAAAAAACTATGGCCAAATAAAACCGCTAATCTTACCCTACATCCCAAAACCGACGCCAACCGTTCCGGCGTGGAGCGCACAGGCGCCAATGAGCCGACGCTAATGGCCGATTAAAACCCACTTTGGGTAATAAAGGGACCTATCCAGAAAAATAAAAAGGTCTCGCGTAAACGATGTATGGCGGTCTCCCGTAATTTATTAATGTGCTCACTCGATTTGATGGAAGAACGGACTCGTGCCGTTACAATGCAGGGAAGCGTGTCTTCAAGTGAGTATCAGGTCATTACGGTCGAGCAGACAAGAGATTAATATAACTGAATAATGACAGAAAAACAGTATGCTTTTGGCGAGATGATTTGTGTTCACAACATGCCGCACCAGCCGTATAAATCACGTTCAAATTTCGCATAATTGGTTACGATAAATGTTTTTACGATTTAGGATAAATAAACTTTTTTCCAAATGAAAAATTTACTGACAAGTAAATAAAAACCGTAATATTTCACAATTCAATGTATAGTATGTGGTTCATAAAGGTAAACGGTAATACAATCAATCTTAATTTACAATTCAAACTGAATATGAGGTTCTCGATGAAATAAACCTTTCAAAAATGGCAGTTTAATATTATTGAAATGAAAATATAAATATTATTATGCAATTACAAAATTTTAAAATTATTCAGCCAGATCAACAAACTTGAACTATCTACATTATATTTTGACGCTTTAAATATTTTAAATGATTAAAAATTACGTGGAAATATTGTAGATATGAACACAACTGTTTTTATAATAATTGAGAATTTCATGGATTTTTACACTATATGAGGTATATGTTATATTTGCTCCCAATATGAAGAGTATTGTTTTCTACTTTATTCTATTACTCAAGCTATCTTAATTTTCGGAGAGAATGAGGATAAACATCAAAAGTCTTCAGCATCATTTGTTATTGATGAATGTCTGTCAGTACGCTTGGTTTTTTTAGGATAAGATGGGTGGGAGGAAGTTTTTGTGATATCACACCTATGTAACATATTCATGAAATCCAATCATCGATTGAAAAAAAATGTCAAAGTCTGGCTCCCGGGAGATCGGTTATAAAGCCCAACGAAGTTGAACATTGTGTCACGGACCAAACATTTGATATCATAATTTATATTAAAAAGAATGTCAGTGTTAATATGATTTGAACGGTTAAAGAAACGTATTTTTATAATTTATATTAATATTGCATTTTTTAATATGTATGGCTACAAATATACGGTGCAAGAAATACACTTCAGGTTGATAAAAAAAACCTCCAATGCGTTAATATTGGAAGTTTTTTAATGACTATTCAATATTGTTTTGGGGTTTTAAACCGACAATTTCCTCAACCATACAAGAATTTAATATCTTTTATAAAGTAACATGTACATATATTTACAAAATAAAACAAAATAGTCTCTACAGGAAGTTGAAACATTGAAACATTCTTGAAATGTTATATCTTAGGATTATTCCGCCATCTTGGCAGATAATAATTGTGAAAATTCACTCAAGCTTAAATTTATTAATTAGATAAAGTCTTAGACGGAAATGGCAAAACCAATTAATCCCATATGTTCTTAATTATAAGCTTCTTACGGAAAATAATAAGTTTCTTGAACTCAGTGTTTCTTTGAACAAGCCGATGTATCAACAGTAACACATTGTATGTGTATATTGTCATTACATTCTGAATAAATTTAAGGTATAATTTTAGCTAGAGTTTTTAAGTTAAGATATGAAAATCCATCTGTTCAGAGCTATATATATAACTGTATATTGAAACTTGCGGGTCCTGTTAAGAATTGAAAGAAGCGATTGCATCTTTGTATTACAGTTTCCCAAGTCTTTCACATTAATGTAATTGGTAATTGGTCACTCGGTAATTGTCAAAAATAAATTTAAAGATCTTTTATATTGATATATTTTAATGGAATTTTATTGTATTTTCTTCATTGATAAAACAAATTATATCTTTAAATACCTTATCCAAATAAAATTTGCTCTAAAATCAATACAGATTTCTTGATTCAATTTTTTGAACAATTTAAAATATGCAATATAAGATTTTCACACGACAATATGTTGTTATATGGTGGATTGATCAGATCGCTGCGTTACGACTGCTGCCTGATGCTACATATAAATTATCAGGTATTCGATTATTCTTGCAAAATTGCTGTACGCCATCGCAGAGTTATTCGAACCGGAAAATTGTTGTCGATCAACGCAATTATTATTATGCCACGATGACGTCACTTTCGCGGAAAATTGCTCCGTTTATTACCGGCACATGTCGCGTCTTTTGCTCCTTCATGCACGCCACCAATAATGAGAAGTGGCGTATCGCTTACAACGATGAAAACTCCCATATTATTTCGATATGATACTCAAGAAACTACAAATTCTATGCAAGCAAATTAGTAGATCCTACTAAGTCACATCCATGAATAACATGTATCAAAACAGACACTTTATAAAATCACATTAATTAAGACTAAACAAACTGTATTACGCGCAAATATCAACGTAGATTCAACATTAAACAATATGATTTTGAATATATACAGTAAAAGTTCACAGTATTAAGGAGTACCATCTTGTTTAAAATGTGTTTTTATCGGCTTAAAACAATGAATGTTCAATGAAAATATTCACAGATAAAAGTATTGCGTAGCTTTTTCAACGTATAACGGGGTTAATAGAGAGAGAAAGAGTTCCGGAGAAAAAATCAAAAGGCTATAATCAATATGGCCCATATGCTAGTGTAGTATTCTAATATGCGTGTTATTTGAGAGATTATTTATTTTTCTACCTAATGAAAACCTCAGTAAGGAATGTAAGCAATTTTTCGGATCGATTTGAACAATTTTCGTGCTTTATAAAACTTAGTAAAAATCGTGTAAACTATTGTATTAAAAATCCATTTTTATCAACAAAAAAAAATAGTGGAGCTTGGAAGAATGACTTTTTTTTTACTTTCTTATTTACAAAGAAACAGCCAATTGAAAAGAACAAATCGAAAGGAATCAACAGAACTAAAATTCTTACAACATATAAGCGACATAAGTTTCAAATAAAGCAACAATTATGACATATACGATTCAAAACTGTATCATTAAATGTTATATTGAAATGTCTTGTTCGTGAAAATATTCATCGTAATTGGTCGGTACTTTTGTTCAAAATTATTCACCGAAATAATGCAGATTTTATTTATAACAACTTTAATGTTCTTTTAAATTACAGATAATTTTTATTTTAATTTATAGTTCTTTCTAACAATGGTTTTCTTTTTTACACCCTTCCCGTCCCTATTCACCTTGTTATGCAGGTATAGGAAATAACAATAAATTAGGAGAAATATCTATAACGAGTGTAAAATGACACTTCAATAACCAACCCATATTTCCGAAACACAGACACAAATTTTGAAAAAAGACTTCAGCTTTTAATTATTCAGAAACTTTTTGTTTACAAACGTTCCTATTTACCTAGTTTTACGTTAGTAAAAAGCAAGTCTTTCGACAAGAATATGACCGAAACAATTCTAAGATATACCGTGGTACTAATAAAAAAACACTTAATCTTGTTTTCACCTACTAAAGTAAGGTTTTTGCTTGATTTGATTGAATAAAATTTAAATAAATTGTTATCGAACACCACTGAACTTAATTTACAGAAACAGATGAGCTTTGTGTTGAGTATTTGTTATTTTGATTTGCATTATTTACATTAAGTAAATATTTGTTTGTCAATGTTTTTGATATTGTGATCATATTTCACCCTTTACTGGACACGAATTTTAAAAAGAAACTGAAAATTTTTACACAAAAGGTTTTTCTTCTTTTGTGATGAAGTGATTTAGTAAATAAGTAATAAGTGAAACGTAAAGATGTGATCATTAAAAAATAGTTAATTAAAAATAAAATAATACTATGACTTATAAAGTCATAATAAGTCTTAACGTAAAATAATATCTATTAAAAAACGTGTTGGTTTGTGCATCAAATGAAAATAAAATTCTATTTCAAGGAAGAAACTCAAAAGTTGTGATCATTATTGTAATGATATAAAAAGAGGGCGTTTTACTGCGACGAAAAAAACTGCACATTAGAATAAAACAGTCATAACTTTTTCGTACCGCAATTGACGTGATTTTCCCAACAAAATGTACATGAAATTGCAATAAAAAAACGGATGCCCTAACCGCGCACATAAAAACGAATACTTCCTCGAAAAATATCAACATAATCGGTTGTGATTTTAAACGACTTCGTTAAACTGGATACAGGAAAGTGTATTATTAAGAAACATATTGTAACTTTTTTATTCATATTTTATATTGTTATGTATTTGGTCATTTAATCGAGTTAATGATGCCAACGTCTTTAACTCGAATGATTTTTTTCACTTTGATTTGGGGAGTATTTTCGATTAAAAATGTTGATTTATGTAACAATTAATTAATTTTTGAACATATTTATTGAATAAAAAGAAAAAAAAGTAATATTATTCTTTTTGATTAGGAATTCTTGAGTAAATAGGTATATTAATGCGCTAAAATTTGTGAGCAATTTGTGAGTACATTCTTGAAAATTATTCTTTTCGATGAGTTCTATTCTACATTGACTAAAATCAGAAAAATTATAGGATTTCATGATTTTTTATGCTTATTTGTCATACTTAAATATCATTAATAGAATAATTCTTAACATATTCATGTAGTAATGAAATATTAAAAAAAAAGAAAATTTGATAAATTTGTTACTTTTAGATCTTATAGATTGCTGTCATGTATAATAACAGATTTTGATAGCACTATTTATGTGTTTCATTATACGCTTAACATCTTAAAACCAAACGCAGTGCTTTCTCTGGATAATATTTAAACCTAAAATTAATCACCCACTCCTAATAAAAATTACTCAGTATATTAAAAATAAAGGAATTTACATGTATAAAATTCTTTACTTTGTAACCCAGACCTTTCTTTTCAAATGGCTGTTGTATTTTATTTTAATACAAAGAGCTTTTCATGGAAGCTTTTCTGTAAAAGCCATACATCATTGACCACTGGCATGATACAAGCGGCAAGGATTTATGTAATAATATATGGTAGTTGTTAGTGAGTACCTACACGCATTGAAAATCGTCCCTACCATAAACATTTTCCGCTTCGGAAATTCGAAAAAAATGAAAATAAAAAAGAGAAGTAAAGGGTAGTTCCCTTTACCCCTGTCACGCCGTTATGTATGCTGTAAGGGTAAGTGAAGAAGGGAAAAGAAAACGCAGAGATACAACCAACATGACAAAAAGCCCAACTTAATAACAGTGCTTACAATAATATAATTCTTATATTTAATGCTAACATGATATTTCAAAGCTATGAATGATCTAAAAAAAAGGTTTAATTTAATTTCTTGTTTAAACATTTTCTATTTAAAAATAGTATTTATTAAAATGTTGTTCTAACAGTCAGAAGGAAAAGATGTTAATTTGACGTTTAATTGCAGATTTTTTCATCTTCAATGAAAACGGTAAGACAAATCAAAGAGTCAACAGAAATCAATGAAAAATATTATTTGAGATGAAATCTATATTACTGAATATTGCCAACATTCACTGGTATTATCAAAACGAGCAGTGCACAGTTAAAATTTAAAAAAAAACCATTAATCGTTGATAGTTTTTAAAACTTTAATTAAAGATTGAAATAAAAATTATTAATCTTAATGGAACTGAGAATGACAGCTTGAAAGATCTTCATGTACATTTTGAATTAAATACTAATGAAACTTTCCAATTGGTCGTAATCAAAAAAGCCCAGACACTATTGTTTGCAAATATATTTCTAAGAGTGACGCCTATTGTAGTTCCGAATGTCTTCACTTAAAGGATTTTAAAGTTTGTATATAAATATATACTAATTTCTTCCTGCCTCTTTGGTTGAATATTCTCACGTTGGAATATTCTGTATGTATGTATGAAGTTTGGGATCCATACGCGTCTAGTTGACTGCCTTTATCTTTAGTCTACACTCTGCATGGGTCGCAATATGGGGAATCTTGACATACCTACTTAATATTATTATACATACATACATATGGTAGATTATAGCTTAAAATTGCTGATAATGAACTGTTTCATAACATACTTATAAATATCATAATATAACAAATATGAACAAACTCTTCTTATTAATAAAGTTTGTAATTTACGATATCGAATAAGTGTGCTTGATGAAATTGACATATCAAACCATATAGTCGAAACTCTTTGCATGTTCACATATTTGGTTTCCCTTTTCGGTATCTTCAGGCGTTCTATCACACGGATAAAATTAAAATAAGAAAGTATCTGTTAGTTTCAAATTATCCTATCGCATTATTGTTTATTATATTTCCATCCTAACCTTAGGGTTTGTATTATTTCCAAGGCAATATCAAATTGGTTACCATGTGTCAGTTACTTGCACCCATATTAAATACAGTATTAGAAGACGCCGAAAGGTGAAAACTTAGAAGTGAATGACAAAACATGTGAATATGTTCAATGTTGATAACGTTTGTACCTGACGATTGCCGTCCAAATTTTAGTACGTTCCCGGTTAGATATGTGTAATTCCTCTGATTCGTAGGCAAATAAAAAAATGAGACTATTTCGCAGGTTGTGAAACTTTTATGTCTTATATATACATTTTCTTGTCCTCCGTGTTGAAGGTAATCATATTAGTTCGCCGCTGAAAGTTTACAAAATTTATGTAGTTTTTAGACGTTTGATAGCCACTAAGTTATTTCACCTTATAAGTTTGATTCATAAACTCTTTATCTCTGCCTTCCAGTGGCGCTTTGGCTGCGTTAACCAAACATATGAAACTTGATCTGTAACTCGAGTTACATAAGCTGATTAACATTAAGTGGAAGAACGTTGACCTCATTTTTAATGAAGAATATAGTCATTTTTAATTAAGTTTTTGAGTCATTTTTAATTAAGAATTTATTTTATTATTGCATAAATATGACCAAAAATAAATAAATGAGAATGTCATTGAAAATTTAAAACAGCAAAACCTGTCCGATCGTTGACTCGTACATCAACTTTTAAAATGCTGGATGTTAAGTATTCATACGGCAGGACGTTATACATTTTTTGTGATAGATAATTCTTGAAAATATTTCATCATGATTCCATGAAATGTCACTGTGCGTTTAAAATATAAGATGAATTAACACATTAAAAATTGGCTAGCTATAAAGTGTTAAGCTATGCTCATTTTTATGCCCGTCCTGGTGTGCACGGAATTATAGAGCGCATTAGCGTGCTCGTAGCATATAATCGGTTAATTGAAAAGAAATAATTGAAAAATTTTAGGCCAATCTCAAGCATTTAGAAGAAGTTTTAGACAACAAAAACATTTCAGAAAATAACAATTTATTAATGGGTATTGATAAGTGAAACGAATAATCAATAATAATTTTTAAAATAAAATTTTTTTACTTGTTGGATTTTTGTTTAAAAAATAAGATTGCAACTGTGAAAAATCAGCATTGTTAATTAGTGTATATGTTGAAAGATTGTGAAGTTTGAATGACGCGACTTAAGTGTGTACAAAAATAAATGCAGATTTTGTTAGTTTTAAAAGAATTTGGAAACATTATCAAAGCACACGCTGATTTTATGTATTATTATCATTGTAGTGTAAAGTATGATGTTATTGCTAACATAGTACTGTTAAAATATACTTCATTCTCATTTATATGTGTTGTAGCGAGCTTTTAAACTACTAAAATTAATTGCCGTTTCGATGTTGTATGTTGAGAGTTGCCACGGAAAAAGCAGAAAAAGCCCAAAAGCAAAATTATTTGGAATAGTAGTGATAAAATATTTTTCAATGGTATAAAATGTAGAAGATGGGCGGATTTATACGAAATTCTTTCAATATATACAAATTGGTTTCGGGGTTAACCAAACAATGGCACAACGTGATTTGACTTTTAGCCGTTGCCACATTTGGTTTCGCCACAAAAACGATGCACAATAAAACGACGATGACATAGCAGTGCAGTGCACTTGCATTATAATGGAGATAAAAACAGAGACAATTACTGTGCTAAAAATGTATCGCCGTATTATTACATTTCATTTAAAGGAAGTTTTTTTATTATTATAATACATTAGATAACATGTTGGTAGATAGAGCTTGAGTAATAAATCTTAATTTTACTAAATTTGAATTGTTACAACCTTTCTACGATTCCACATGTTTTGTAACTAACGACCCGGGTTTCGTCTTTCGGTATCTTCAAGCGTTCTATCACACGGATGCAACAGAACTGACGCACAATAAACAGTTAGCATTGTCTATATAACAGATATATTAATTACAAGAAAACACAAGACCCCAAGGCCAAGACATAAACTAAGCGGTAGCTAAAAAACATATTTTATTTGAAAAGGAAACACCAGTGTCGTAAATTGTAATTATATGTAAAGTTTTAAAAAGTTTTATGATTATAATTTAACAAAAAGTTAATAACATTATTTAAAAAAAGAAAATCAAAAGCTAAAACAGATAATATTTAGCGCTGGCTATTGCGTAAAAAATGCTTTATAATTAAAAAGGAATAGCTTAAATTTATTAACGAATAAAATTTTTTTCTAACATAAATACAGAGGTAATAAGTGTTTTTATTTAGTAGTTTTTTAGTATCCATATAAGGTTAAATGTAAGAAATTTTCCTTCGAAAAGAAGAAAGAAGTCCTAGTAAATTATAAAAAAACAATGTGTATTGTTTAAAAATGTAATTACTCAAAAGCCATAGCGTTTTTTATAGACAAATCTGTAATTATTAAAAATATATATCATGTACCATTTTCTCTACATGCATTGTCTTAAGAAAATACGTGTAGAGTATAATAATATGTTCTCATATGCTATTATTTGAAATATCTTGATATTGGAACAGAATCCAAAGTGTTCAAAAAAAAAATTGCACTGTTTGCAAATCATAATAAAATTACATTTAAAAAAAATTCTAGGGAAAATTTTCTCACAAATTGAAAAAAACCTGTGTGCCTAATATGACGGGCACCACTGACGTGAATAAACGACCCTAAAATGGCCTACGGGTTTATATCAAAAAGAAGTTGCCCCTAACAGAGCGTTCATTTGTTTGATTGAAAAAATAAAAATAATGAAACCTTTCAAACCACTCAAAAGACGTCTAATTTCATTGTTATTTGGAAATGGTTCTATGCAAAACTTTACAGTTTTATAAATTTATATTTCAATGAAATTATTTATTTATTTGCTTACTAGCGTTGATTAAACAATGATATTATTCGAAGAACCTAAGTAAAATTTGATTTTAATAAAAATAAATATGAATTTAACTAATAACTCGTCCTTTTAGACGAAACTCAACAAAATATTTTTTCTCGACATAACGTAACTCAGTTATCCAGTACCGTCAATTCAACGTCGCACTAAAAATAAAAACCACAGGGCGCACTTCAATATCAAATAAATATGATATAGTAATCATTAAGAGTAGTGCAAGTTGATTTGATTTTTATTTGATGCAATTACGTAAAACGTGGGGAAAGTAAAGTGAATCGTAACCAAATTTGATAGGGGGTCCCGGGGGATAGTGCAATGTACTCACTAACGAAATACCCTATTATATTATATATCATGTTAAAAAATGTTCTGGAATAGCTGAAATATTATATCTTATGCGTCAAACTCATTTTTTTGTGTTCAAAAAATTCGCATTATAGTGACTATTTTTAGGTTATTTTGTGATTTTTCCCTGAATCTTGACGAAAAATTTCCCGTTTTTATTGAATATTCTGATATCGTGACGCCGGAAAGTCAATTAAACTTAAAATATATATTCAATTATTTAACCAAGATTTGTTGATGAGAAGATGCTAATCCATTTAAATTGATAATTTTTAAATGACGCAACGATTATTTTAGTGATTAGAATATTAATATAGACTGCCGGTAAATTTCCCTTTAAGATAATAAAAATAATGATACACTTAAGACATCCGCGTTTTTCCATTTTCAGAAAATATTACCCACTGTAGTATTATCAAATAAACTTAATACCAAAACTGGCTTCAAGAATTTTGGAATGCAAAGGTGTTTTTTCAATCCACTTATATCTTGCCAGCTTTATTTTTGTTGAGCTTTGAAATTGTTGTCAAACATATCTTCATATTAAAAAAAAAAAAAAAACTATTTACAATCGATACATTTGGTGTAAGGATTGATTCCATGTGACCTACACTATAATATATAACACATTTTACTAAAGTTTTATTAATCACTTTTAAGGTGTTAACTGTCACTTCTTGATGGAAAGGCATTATATTTTAAATAATAAAAACACATTTTTTTAGTACTTATTTCCACAATATATTTTTTGATCAGGACCGGTTTCGCTCATCGCGAGCTCATCGCGAGCGCGAGATCAGTTGATAATGCTCGCGATGAGCGAAACCGGTCCTGATCAAAAAATATATTGTGGAAATAAGTACTAAAAAAATGTGTTTTTATTATTTAAAATATAAAGTTTTATTACTCCACATGCCATCATATCTGTATGACAAGTTGCCAACAAAAAAGCAACGATTGATTTAGGTACATCAAGGTATTTCTTGCTTGCATTTTATTAATTATATCAAATATTGCAGATGAGGTATGTATATCCTGATATAAAAGCGCAATCAGTCTTCTGATAATGCCGTTTGTGAGGACGAAAATCGAATCAGGGCAACAGTGGTCTTATATTCCAATCTCAGAAATGAAATTATCGTCCCAGACCATTATTGTTTGTGGGAAATCCCACCCCAATCTCAACTCAGGGGCATTCAATATACATTTACAAATTCTTAAATTATGATAATTATTTTCGTTTAATTTTTCAATTATATCCAAAATATATGATATCTACAGCTTTCCATCAATTTAAATTGTTCTGCATTGAAACGGCTTAAGTTTTATGCGGTCAAATATTTACGAGTAAAATGTTTTAATGTACGCGGCTTATTTTTATTATGACACGTACGTTTACTTTAATACACAATTAGACTTAAAACTGTTCAAAAATATCGTTTATAGATTTTTTTATGTATGTATTCAGTTAACTCTAATAAACATGTAGTGGTAATAGGCACTATAGAAAAAGTACCACGTTTTAAGAGAGTTCAATACAGGAGGCTAGATCCGCATACAAAATCATATTTTACGAATTGAACTAAATCATCACACACTTTTCTCTTTCTCGTACACGTATAATATAGCATATAAACGAAAATTCTAATTTTTCCTTGAATATTAATGTTTTGTATATTTATTGTTGTTTGTGAATATTCACGATGAGATGAAACCGCTATACGAAAAACTTGCGCATGAGAACGCAGTAGGAGGGTTGACTTTAACTTTAGTGTATTTAACATTCTTATGTCATTTAACATATAATTAATGACAAATATATTTTAATAAAATAATCACTTTAAATTATTAAGAACTGCACGTTTTTAATAAGCAGTGTTAAGAAAGGTATGTCCATAGTATTTGTATATTTATAAGATATGAATTGTTTTTTTTAACGTATTAAAATTTACTCGATGTGCTATTATTTATCTTTTAAAACACATGGATAATATATTGCATAAAGTTCATCATAGCTAACATCAAATAGCGTGTGCCGTTTCCCTTTGGGCTTTTAATCGATGCTTTTGAATTGACTCATTTGATTGCGGCAATATATTGCGTTTGGGAAAAAAACGACATTAAATAATTACTTACCCGAAGGCAGAAACTGAATATTTAGTCATCTAAAATTGAAATAATTTCTCAAATATATATTGACACAATCATCAAAGTTAAGTATGAAAAATAATTCGTAATTTTTAAGTTGAAACTGTTAAAAATATTATTTGAAATTAGCGCCATGATATCTTATCTGGGATAAATTTTCAAGATTTTTCGGTGTTTTTCCTAACGACAAAAAAACTTGGATGAATAAATCTATGCCTTAAGAACACAAAGAACGAATTGGCCTAGTTATTCTAATAGATTGTAATTTTGGAATAATAAAGTATTTTTCCGACGCCGCAATAATAGACGCCGCGACGCGTACATCTCATATTATTCGTAATCGAATTTGCGTAAAACCCGTGCGGTGATTTGTTATAATTCGATACCGAAGGCTGTGAGGCGGTTCCTTCTACCCCCACCCCTACTTATATCTCCCATCCCCTCCTGTTTACCTCCCCGCTCCTCCTCAAATCGCGGTTCGCATCACTTGATCTACAAATTGTTTTATAACCTGATTACGCCTCGCGGAAGGATGAGTATTGCCTTTTTCGAATTTCAGAGTGGCTCTCAAAAGTTCATAATTAAAAAAATATATTAATAATATGAAGATGCTTCGGTGAAATGAATATGTATTTTCATACACAATATATGTATATATTATATGAGATATAAATATACATATAAGATGTGATAAGACACTCATTATTGATTGACGATGAATAATATAAACCTTTAGGACTAGTACTGGTTAGCTTCATTTTTAGCTTTCCATCTTTTAAAAATTTGATTGTAAATAATAACTTCAACTGGAGTCGTTTTAAGCAAAACAAAATATCATAGTATAAATTTTTATGTTACAATTTCATTGATTTTTTATTAACAATTTGATTAAACAATTTGAGTTAAACATGGCTGCAATTAAAATATTTGTTAACTTAAGCTTAGTGCCAAATAGACTATTGATAAAACGATTATAATACATATTATAAAACTATATTCTAAATTCACCAATTTATGCTTTAGTGTTATATCAGATAAATAGCTAAGAAATTGTATAGTCTTTCCATTCGTTTGTGTGCCAAATAGACATATTGTGACTGATGATAAATACTGCTTTCGAATGTGTTAACATTCCCAGGAGTATGGACGTACTAGTACGTCGGTGCGATTTTTTTGTAAAGGAGTATGGACGTAGTTATCGGATATGTCAACAATTATTGTGATGTCAAGCGCTATGTGTCAATGGTTTGTGATCCCTGGATTATGCAACTGGTTTTATTACGATAAAACTATTTTTATATCATTCTATTAAAATGATTTGATAAAAGAAAAATATATATAATTTTTATGTAAAAAAACTCACTCCTCACAGCACGGTTAAAATTAATTAGATACTCCTAGAAAAATTACGGTGATAACTGTCATTTCTTGGTGGAAAAGCATTGTATTAAAACGATAAAGACATAATATAAAGTATTATTTCCACAGCTTTATTTTTTAAGATCAGGCCAGGGTTTTCTCAGTTCGTGTTGATACTTCGTTCAGTTGATAATGCTCTTCCATAGGAGACACAGCTTTATGGTGAACTTAGGGATCACTATTATGGTATTATGTAAAAATACAAAAAAAACCAGCCATAAAAAGATTGGTTATATTTTGTTAGAATCTTTAAACAGAACAAATAATCTCGGCTATCGAAATAGCTCAAATTTTAATGAATAAAGAGTTATAAAATAATCATTGTTGGTAGAGAATCTCATATAAAGCTTAACGAGAAAAAAGCTCATATGATAGTGGTTTAAGCTTTCTTTAAAGCTTTATGTGTTATTAATTTTTAAAAATGTTGAGAGGCATATCCAGGTATTAGCTTGCAAATAATGTCGAAACATGTTTACACGGAATATTTCTAAATGACGACGAAGCCATTCGCTGGAATGAAAATGGCAACGTAAAAATCAATCTGATTTTATTGAAATGAATATCGCATTTTCAGCAAAAACCAATTTCGCGATATCAATGGATATTAAAAAAATCATTTTCCATATCGTCCCTTGCAAAATATTCCAGGGTATAGTACAATATAATACGGATTATATAATATGAGATGAGCAACGGAAAATCAAGTAGTATCTATGTATTTATTTATTAAAGTCACTTAATATTATATATTGAGCTACGATAGTATATGTCAAAGTTATGCTTTATACGAAAAAAAATGTTACGTTTAAATATTTAAATTGACTATTCTTTTAAATGCATAAGTTAACACAAAGAAAAATTCATCATACAAATTATGGTTGCTGCTTGAACAATCTGCAGTTTTTTCCTCTTTATACTGCCACAACATGGCACCTACATGTTCATGTCACTTGTTTTTATTTCTCTAAAGACAATATAACAGAATTCCTCAGTTATGTGAAGTAAATCATTTAGATAGTATTCAATGTTCTCGAGTTCCTCTGGTCGAAAATGTATACAGGCGAGAATGAGGCTCTTTGTGGCACATTGACCACCCAGTTTCAACGTCTGACCATACCCAGTGACGTAACAGTATGTTTCTTAATCTTCGAATTTCTTGCGAAATCAAATCATCTACCCCTAATATCATGTGCAAGCAATTATCTATTTCACTATAAATACGTCTTTGACAGATACCACGATTATTTTTACATCACAGAGTAAAATCCTGTATATATCTTGGTACAATAATATTATTATTGACAAGTGACAGGGAATTGCTGCTAAATTATATAATAAGTTTAAAGAATGAAGAAGTAAGTTGAACGGCGAAAAAACAATAAATACTCATACACCATTGTCATCTTGTCAAAAAAAATCTGAATTAAGTAATTTCTAAAGTATTATATTCTAAGCAACGTACAATGTTTTTGTCTTCAAGACGATATAATCTGAGAAAGTATTATAGTGAATCATTGACAATTTATTCTTACGTTACCAAATCTATAATAAATTTATCTAACCAGAAATGCGATTAAATAAAATCGATTACTTTTTCTGGTGATGTCTCAAGACTTCATTATGAAAATGACTTAAAATATGTACACAATTCTTTAGATACATATTGTTATATATAACTGAAAATTTTCGACGGTAAAAGTATCATCATTTATCATAGATGTGTTTCATGTGTACAATGCACAGACAGAAAGGCTGTGTGTTTGCTAGTGTGATATGTGGTGAAATTTCTCTCTCTTAAAAATTCGTTCAATGCTTTTACGCACTTTTTCACATTTTTGTTGTATCATCGAATACGCACATAGATATTTTTTTAAAGTATGTGTGTGTTTTTCAGTGATTTTTGTGTATAACTAAATGCAACTAATTTGTACTCGAAAACCAACAGTACACAAAAATATTCTTACATGTAACTATCGATTGAATAAAAGGGGGTTGATCTTAAACATTCATATGTGGTCATGAAAACTATAAACCTGATAAAAAAAATTCTGAACTAAGGTTTCTATGCTTCTCAACATTTTATCATAAATAAAAAATCATTCATTTAAGTGGCAATTATTATCTTGAGCTGAATGTATACAGAATGTAAAAACAGGCACAAGTTCATATTGGCCATGGTTTTGAAGAAATTTTATGCAACGTTAGATTTGCCTGAATGGCTTGACATGACGAATCTATCTTTGGAATATAGTGGAGGGCAGACAGTGACGGCGCGTGGCTATTGTGCGAGGATTAAGTTGTCATATCCAGTCGCTCGGGACGCCCCTGCTAATAGATGTTTTAATTATTATCGCTTATAAAAACACGCATTTCATCGCTGCGTAGGACATTGCATAGCCCAGATAGTCGTTTTGAAAAGTCATTGTAGCAATGATAATGATTTGACATAAATAAAAATGGTTCCTTATTAATCATCCCTTTTTTAGATCATACTTACTTTCATAAAAATAATTTGAACTAATAACAAGAAGATTACTCGAAAACAACACTAATAATACAATTTATGATATCGAATAATAGTGTTGGAGTTTCAATATCAAATTAGAATTGAAATGCGGATGCAACAGAACTGACTGTCAGTTCTGTTGCATCAATATTATCCTAATGCTGTAATGTATAATATTTTAGTTAACTGTAGTTAATTTCAAATAATAAAAAAAGATTTTTTAGTAATTTTTTTCCACAATATATTTTTGATCAGGACCGGTGTCGCTCATCGCGAGCATTATCAACTTGATATGCGTTGAGTGATTATGCCTTTCCATTAAGAAGTGACAGTTAACACCGTAAAAGTGTAGTTAATTTAATGTGTTTAATTTTCAATGTTTTGCATAGGCTTCTATCAATGTTAGCACACGTTTACATCAACGTTTGTTCAAACCACCAAATTTAATCAATTTAAATTTTGAATAATTTTATCAATTGAGAAGAACGCAGAGTTCGGAATAGTAACTGTTTATTAAAAAAAATGATTCATTAATTTAGATATAAAAGAAATCAATAATTAATTATAGCTTTTATACTGCAGTGATTTATATAACCTTGTTACACAGCGATAAGGTTTTAATGCAATTGTAAAATCATGATGTTTAACTTAATAACTTTTATTGTTGGACGATATTGTATAACAAAGCTACACCTCGTTCCGAATACTTAGACGCAATGTACGAAACGTGCCCTTTCCTTTTCATTCATTGTTGATATAAATATGGTACAACAATATAATGCTGTTATTAAAATAATAATTTGATGTGTCAATTGCAATGAAATATTGTAATGCGATATTATGACGATGTGTGATCGGATCGCTCATAAGAAATTTTTTCAAACCGACGTGATTTTAGTAAATTTTTTAATTTAACATACAAAATTGTGAGATATAATTACTTATCAAACTTATAAAGCTCATCCGATTCATATTTCAATACATTTATTTCATCACTAACGACTCGAGTTATACCTTTTGGCATCTTTAGGCATCCATGTAAATGTATGCACTTAATTCAGAGTTGATCTAAATGTGTTCAGACGCAGATCATTTAAAAAAATGTTGCAGCGGTTTTTTAAGAATATAAATTGTAAATTTATAACATTTAAAAACTATTTCTAGACTACAAATTATAGGTACATTTTATGTCAACCAACAAATAAACTTTGTTGGTCTTGGCATGGCTATCATTGTCCATTTTTGATTAAATATGAATATAAAATTTATTAGCCGTCATCTTTTAAATCACGAGAAGAAAAAATTCAATCCAGAGTTTTCAGAGAATAATATTGTTTACAATTTACTGTATTATTGATTCTTCAATGAAAAGAAATTGTATATAATTAATTTACATTTTCGACGTCGCAATCTATCGAAATGTCTCAATATATACACAATATAATTAGTATATTGTAAATAAATGCTGCTATTCGGAAAGATTTTTAATTCAAGAGAGAATACAACTTTATAGTAAGACATAGTAAAATGTAAATATTTATTGAATATATAAATTTACGCCGTTTTACTAGCACAAGGGTACCAGTAAAAAACTGGTATCTCACCCTCGCGAGGCTGGTCGCCGCGAATAGTGTCGCACTACCCGCCCACCCAGCGAACAATACAATAAAAATATATTATATTATTAGCCACGTGCCTCTCGCTACACAAAAAACGTTTAATATCCTGTCCACGCGCACGGAGCGTGCGATCCGCGCGACTGGCTTTTTTACGCGATCGCGTCGCGTGCGGTCGACGCTTTATAACCCAGTCTGTCACTGGTCGTGCGAATTTTATTTGCCTTATAAGTATCTGTCTGGTCAAAGGCTCCTTTTTATTCTAAATGACAGTTAGCACAATGTGACAATTTTGACAGCTTTATAAAATGGCGATAATAATATCGGGGAATCCAGATTGGTGAGCCGATTTTTATTGCCATAAAGATGTTCTTAGTAATTCAACGTTCCATTTTTAAAATGTGGTTTTCAGTGACAGCACGCACTTTTTTTTATATCATTTAAAAATCTAAAGATTTGGGAACCCATTATTTGAACAGATATGCAATTAAACGATAAATACAAAAATAATGCGGATATGATAAAGTAAAATGAAGAGTTGTTCAAATTTTTCTAAGATTGCTTACAAATCAAAATAACACGAAAGATAATCTTATTACGATGTGTTATTAATAAATATACATCAGAATATTTTTTTTTAATTCTGTGGTCCAAGCTATTCTGGTATTTCCTGTAATAGTTTTTGAAAAATTTACTCAATTTCAACTGAAATAAAATCATCTAAAATCACCACTTTGCTTCGTTGCTGTCATACTAAATTTAATTTGGTTCTTCAAAACGAAAACACGCAATGACATGAAATAAACATTGTTTTAATATATTGATTGAATTGGCTTTCACTTGGTAGAACTCCATTATAACACGGTGAAAAAATAGCAATGTATTTAAGTTCTACAAAATTATTTTTAACAAATATAGTTGATAGCTATTTCGGCTCACGCCATCGTCAGAACTATATGTTCAAGTTAGGATAGTTCTGACGATGGCGTGAGCCGAAATAGCTATCAACTATATTTGTAAAAATAATTTTGTAGAACTAAAATACATTGCTATTTTTTCATCGTTTTAATACATTTATATCTTGTTAAGAATAATTTTGTTAGAAACGAATAATTCTGTGAGGGTGTATATAAACCTATATTCAACAACATTTCACATGTGCATAAAATTTTATAGGTGACGGTACAAGGAAAGAAGGTTTACTTCTTACTTACTAGAAACTATTCAGGTAATATATTGTAAATTTATAAAAAACAAATGAATTTATAATTTGAAATTAGTAAAAAAAAATATTAATTAGATTGACCTAAGTATTTTTTTTTTGACAACATATTAACCTAGAAATATGTTTTTGTATAAATAGACTTGTTTGTAAATTGTATTCTATCAGTTGTTGATGCTCGCGATGAGCGAAACCGGTCCTGATAGAAAAATATGTTGTGGAAATAAGTACTAAAAAATGTGTTTTTTTTATTTCAAATATCATGCCTTTCCATCAAGAAGACAGTTAACACTTAAAAAGTGACTAGAAATATTTACATATTTTATATACGTCACTGATGAACTTAATCATAAAAATGATAACAATATTGTACATCGGTTGTACAGATTATTTATAAAGCAAATGATTTTAATCAATATTTATTTTTAATAAAAGTATTCAATAAACTCATTCAATTTTGTAGCATTAAGCTATATAAGAAATGTCTAAAAAATGTTAATTGATTTCATTCATACTTAAAATCATTAGAATAACAAACATAGAATTATTGATAAGCTTGTTAATTAATTTGTCTTCGTATTGCAAGGGAGGATATTCGTATAAAATACTTTACCACGCCCAACCCGATTTGTTCCAGATTTGACGATGAAGACGTCACTTTTATGGCACACGTTTCGGGAGTGTGGCTCTAAGCTTGTGACCGGTTTTTGAACACATAATACCGTGCACCAGTTTTCGCGGATTTCGATAAATAGCAGTGATTGAATTGGATTTATTTATTCGAATAAGAAACTTATTTAATGAAAAAGAAAATTCCTGTATAAAGGCATGGATTTTTGTGATATATTAATTCCTTCCCGTTCATTAAATGAGAAAACTATTCAAATGAGATCAATAAGCTAATTTCTTCTCTATTTGAAAAACAGAGATTTTGAAGAACTTAATTACACGTAGTTCTTATCATTCTAATTTTTGTTGAGATATCTTGATGAAAATTTCATATTCTCCATTTTTATGCAATGATGTCCTATTTTTTTATGTATTGTTAAAATGTAATCAAAATAACTACTATAAATATTTTTTGTAGACATTCTTTATAATTTTTGCATTGTTCATACATATATTAAACAACAATTATTCAGCTTAAAACAATTTCTAATATCTTAAAGACATATGTTGTGATATTAACGGCCATAAACTAAGCAAAACCGGTCTTGTCGATAAATAAAAAAAACATGAATTGTGTTGTTGACATAACAAATTTGAATTGTTACCACTTTGTACGATTCCACATGCTTTGTCACTAACGACCCGGATTTAGCCTTGGAAACTTGTCAGTTCTGTTGCACCCGTGTGATAGGATGCCTGAAAATGCCAAAAGGCAAAACCCGGGGTCAAATCTGATTGAAATTTCATTAAACACCTTCAGTCGATATTATAAATTGTCGACATATTTTCATAATTTACGAATTTCGTACAAAGTTAATAAGAGGAGATGTTTTTTGTTGATAAAAGTAAATTAACACTTTTTTGCTTAGTTAAATTATTTTATATTTTATCACAAAGCTATTTTTTTTTACAAAGCACATTATGAATAATAATTTATAATGTGGGCTCATTTGAATTTATATTTGCGTAACATTTCAAGCACTGTCTTTTTCCAAATACGCCAATATTTGAATACTTCTAACAGTCGGTGCGGAGCAACGAGGACGCGTTACTCGCTAATAAAAGAAATAAAAAATAACCCTGGTAGGAGTGTGCCCGTCTAACGATGTAACGGTTCGAAGGGAGAAAACGATTTTGCGGTGAATTACCGGTAATTGGGCCTGTGGAAGGAAAATAACGGATTTTTAAAGGCCAAATTATTAGGCATGGAAGTATGGGTAATTGGTTTTGCGGGAGGAATTTTTTTAAATGCAGTGATTAACATTTTAAATAATTTGAAATGCTTGAAAGATAACCAATAGGTATGAAATCAGTGACAATAGTTAGTATTGAGTATCCATGAAAAATAAAGTCAAATTTTACATTATTTTATTATAAGCCGTATGCATTAAAACCACAATTCAGTGAAGGATATAATTAGATGTTTAAGCATGTAATAATTGCTGAGGCTTTCGAGAAGGAGATAGTATATTTATTCATGCTATTTGAAAAATCTGACCGGCCACAATTTTGCGGACGTCTCAACCTATTTTAGCTATATTTTAAAAAACTGTCACATAAACACATTTTAAAAACAAAATGAACATTACTTAGCTTTTTCAAATATAAATTTCAACAACAAAATACTCTTTGTTGACAATTAATTATATTCGTAAACGGATTCGATGCATTTATTTAATAATACGTAACTAATAGCGACACCTTTGAATACAGATAAATACTAAACATATTTATTTTATAATTTAAATTTTAAGACTTATTATAGAGATGTATTTATAATTACAATCTTTATAATGATAATAGTACTTTTTAATTTTTGAAACATTTGTGTTTGATTATTTTTTGATGAGTATATTTAATAAGTTAGTTACAAATAGTTTTCAATGAATCTAACTCTGTGTTAATAATATGTAATGTGACATGATAAAAATATCTTACATGGTTTTATTGATATTTCATTAAGCAGGCAACCAATACATCAAACACAAATTAATTATAAATCTGTCATATTGCCACTTATTCAAAAGCAACGGCTTGGCATTTCAGTGAGATGAAACAATGTCTGACAAAGGCAATAACAATAAGAGTCCCTTTATATGAAATAGTGAGAATTTTCACCCTTGGTTCCCTTTGTGGGTGTATTGTAACAAACACGTGATCTAGCTTGGGTCACACGAGATTGTCACTTTCTATGAGCACTCATAGTATAGCAGATTTAGAAGACAGGATTAATGTATATATATTGGGCTTAGTTTTTATCGGTATTTGTTATAAAAATATTTCTTAGATCAAACATTAACCCTTGTTTATTGGTAGCCAGAAAAACTTGGTTGACTATAAATGCATGCAAAATATTTATGTAAGTTTTTAATACAAAAGAAACTTTATTGAAATTATTGTACGTTGAAAGTGTGATTCAACGAATTTACCAAGGCTTTGCTGAATATTAGACCAGTTAAATAAATAAATATACAATAATAACATCGTACATTTAACTAACGATTTATAAAATATATGGTTTGATCATGTTTATGTATTGTATTTCATATTTGAAGATTATTATATAAATGAATAGATTTAAACATTTTTATGTGAGCTTTGATCTGATATCGTAATGCAGTGATTAAGTGCTAATAACATTATAAGAGTAATAAAATTAATATGAAATATGAGCCTCAATAATTTGTGATTATTTATTTATATGCGATGTTGAATAAAGTTTACATTTTATAGTACATTTACATTGCTCAACTTGTTTTATATGTGATATTATGTTATCATTTTAGTTATGAAAGTTACTAGCGAAAAAGCTTTGTTCAGTCATTCTAATTGACCTGTCAAAGAACTTGGAAATTGTAATTCAAATACATTGTCATATTTTACATTTGAATAGAGATTTATTAAATTAATATGACAATTCAAAGTCATAACTATCCCATCTCAATACCCTTGAAGTATTATTTATTTTACTCTTGAAAACACTTCGAATAACTTCTTTCGCATTAGTATAATTCCGCACATGACCCTATAACAATGATTATATTCGGTATTATGAACATATTAGCAGCTTCTTTTGTCTATTTATATGAAATAATCTCGGGATGCGTCCAAAATTGTTAATCTTCCGCTATGAGGATTTGTATTTTACTAAAACATGTGATTTGAGTAATTATATTGTGAGCTTCAGTGATTATTTGATAATATAATATGGATCACGGATGGGTATGTTGAATGTAATCGACTGGCCAATCGTAGCCATATAATTAATTATATTTCTACAATAAAATCTTCTACATCACCGGTTTGAAGACACGTACTTTCAAAAAACACACGAAATATAATAATGGACGTTGATTCACAAGCAATGCATTAGAAAAGAAGCAATTGTGATTACAACATGACAAGTGAATTGAACACTGGATTTATGTATAATATATATGAAAATAAAATGTTAATTTATCTTGTAATATGATATTCAAATTGCAATTTTTCCCGTGATTAGATATAATACTACGCGTCTATGTCAAAAAAATCTATATTTCTATTTACCACACGGTGAAAAAATACCAATGTATTTTAGTTTTACAAAATTATTTTTAACAACTAGTCAACTAGTTCTGACGATGGCGTGAGCCGAAATAGCTATCAACTATATTTGTTAAAAATAATTTTGTAGAACTAAAATACTTTGCTATTTTTTCAACGTGTTATAATGGAGTTCTACCAAGTGAATGCCAATTCAATCAATAAATTTCTATTTACCTTAAAATTGTAATGGGATGTAAAAGGATGACGGCGAACTTAAAAGAAATTTATATGCCATATTATAAAAAAGAATTAAGATAGAATAGATTTTTATTATAAATACATCACAATTATGGTACCTTTTTTGTATGGAATAAAAATACATATGTAAAGCACTGTGTGTGCATCAAATTTAGAAAACTTTAAATCATAATGGATAATTTGAATCATCCAGTGAAGTCAAATATATAATGACAGGCCTACAAAAGGACCAGAAACAAATAGTATCACACAATAAATAATCAATTATCTTTAAGGCGTCTTTCAACTGAATTGAAGTTTTTTTTAACTGTTTTCTTAAGTATAAAAAAAAGAAAAATATTTTTTAAATCTAAATCATCTTATAAAATATTACACGAATTTAGCCAAACGAGTTACCCATTTATTCGTGTACAATATAAAAAATGATTTATTAAATTATCGAAATGTATTTAGTATGCAAAGATTTTAGCGAATCATATAGAAGAGAAACTTCTTACTATATTCTTTTGTCGCATTCATTGTCAAGTGGAAATCCTGAATATTTTCAAAGCTGCGCAGAAAGGTGTGGATATCAATCTCAACAGGTAAGTATTTATGTGTTAGTTATTTTCTTTTTCAAATACTCTTTGAAGGAAGCGACAGTGTGTAGTGTAATTGATATTTTTGTTTGCATCTTACGGCAAAACACTTTTGGTAATCTACAATCAATGACCAGCGTCCATTGCTTTTATGCTATTCACGATTTGCCGCACGAGAACTAGGCTATTTAATTTGCGATCTATTAAGAATATTATTCCGACCATTGTTAGATTTTATTTTTTATTCCTGGGTATAGATCCGAAACATTTTGTTAATATATAATGTTTATACAACGAAGTGTAAATGATATTACGGAGATGCATGGTGAGAAATGTTTCTTATTTCAACTCGTATACTTTGTTCAGTACACGAAATTCATGTTGATTTATAAATAAATGCTTTTTATTTTACTTATTATATTACTTTATTTTTTTGATACTTATATTTTATCACTACATGCTTGATCGTTGCTTGCTAGATTGAGATAAGTAGGTATTTCTATATAAAAAAAAACCCAGTCGTTTCTTAATATTAGTTAATTGATATTTGTTGTAAAACCCTTTTAGATATGACTCATTAACAAGATCGTTAATGAAAATTATCATAGGCAATTGCGTTAATTATTACAAGATTAAAATTATTAAATTTGTTTTAGCTGCCATTTACTGCTTGCTTTGGGGTGTGTTTTTTTTTGTAATTAATAACTTTGGTATATTGACGAAGCTCAGTGTTTATTTTACGTCGGTTCTCTTGCATCCGTGTGCCGGAAAATGTCGAAAGGCAAAAACCGGATCGTTAGTAACAAAACATGTGGAATCGTACAATTGTAGTGGAGTTATAGCAATTGAAATATGTTACTTTGGTTTAAAATCGCTTAAGGTAAAGGCAAAGATATACTAAAAATGTTGCCAACATCAACTCGAGGAACAAAATGTATGGGATTTTAAAACAACCTGAAATTAAAACAAGATCCGTTTGATATCTTACAGTTGGTCAAAAAACTTTTTTCAGGTCGTTTCAATGATTTATTGATTTTAGATGATTGTGTTGTTGACAACCCTTAAAACGAGACTTAAAATAACGATTTATTTATAATTTTAAAAAAATCTCCAAATTAGTCAAAGCATTGTGGAAGTGAACATTCTTAGTATATATAAAAAGGCAGTTCTAGCAAATAGCTTAAAATAAATTACATTAAAAAATACTTATATTGAGGTGATTTTTGATAGTTCCTCGGATTCACATTTGGAGCGGACATAGTGGGCAGTATACATTTCAAAGCAATACATAGCGCCTGGAATACATTTCACGTATTGTCCTTTAAGTTTATTGTTGTTTGTTTATTTTGTAATGATCACATTATTAGTGTTCACACAATGACACCTTTGGGCGACAATTAACGCTTGAATGGGTAAAGTAGGGGCGATTCCGTTTACAGGTAGCGTCGGTGTCCGACAAAGACGTCGGCGTCTTTTTGAGATTCACGGGCGTAGTTTATATTTAATTTGCTATTTTTGATATCCTAGACATTGTTGTGTGAATGTCCCTTAATCCGGGATGCACTTTAACAGACTTGACTGGACATCGATATTGACTAGTGCAAGGCCAATATTAAGGGTTTTTTCACAATAATATAAATAAAATTTTCCGATTTCATATTTATCATTTTAGACATCAGTCTTTTTAAAAAAAATCATTTCATCAATTACACAATTCTCACGTTGTTGTAGACCAGCGGTCTCAAAACTACGGCCCACAGGCCAACACCGACCCTCCGTAGATTATTTGAAAATACAAACATTAGCACTCTATTCAAAACTACAGTATATTAATATAATAATCGAGATATGTTTTGGCACTTGAGAATTGGAGGAGGAGTCAATGTGGTATTAAAGCTTAAATTTTTGGAAAGCCCTGTAGATCAAAATTGAAATAATATGTATTGATTCGCTTTACTGTATACCAAAAATCAAAAGCCTCACCAATTAATTCTATTTCGATTCTCCACAAGTCATTTGTTTTCTTTGATAGCTTTTAATAAATGAGTTTAAGGTTGTGAATCGAATTTAGCATTAAGTTGGTAATCTAAATAGAAGCCAATGTATATAGTAAGAGCCGTTTGTTTATATTAAACTAACACTGTTTGCTAAGCAAATAATCCAATTAAGCCTGGTATTTATGTACTGTAATGAAAACAATAAAGAAAAAAAGTAGAATCCGAAAAATTTATAATTATAGTATGTAATTTTTTTATTTTCTTTTATATATATTTTTTAATTATTTATATTTTAGTCGTTATTCCGCTCCTGTATTAAAATCGCAAGTGTTCAACAATCTTTCAAGTGCAGACATGCGCCTAAATATGCAGCAATGGCAACAGAATAATGCATTCAAATTACATTTCCACTCGCCACCGCAGAATGTATTTATCTGTTGCATTGTCAATGCACTTTCGCACTGTTTTGTTCCATAGACCCCCATTAGTGAAGGAATGTTTTATACCATCAGCAAAAGCTCGATGGATTATTTGTCGTACAGATATGATATCGGGATGGTTTTTCTTACACAAAGATAAAAATAATTGTGAAATGTTTCAATGTAGCCGTGAATTAACGTAAAGCAAACATAACAAATGATACGGTAAAAAAATAGCAGTGTATTTTAGTTTTACGAAATTGAGAACTAAAATACGTTGCATTTTTTTCACCGTGTCATAATGGAGATCAACCAAGTAAAAGTCAAGTCATCAATAACAAATGATCTTTAAATGTTTCAACGTCTATTGAAAAATGTATATTCTACTAGATCTGTTCTTACTTGTCAACCATTTATTGTAATATATATATATGCATATATATTATTTTGTAATAATTAAATATATATTTATTAATAAAAACAAATCAAATTTGTCTTGTCATTTTCGTTCACTCAGAAAAAAAATCATTATTTTCATTATAAATATTCTTTTGTTTTGAATTTTTTCTTCCGGCTTTTTTGATTAAAATGCCTGATTAACTGTACATAATTTCAGTTATTGAAAAGATTACCACTAAATGAGGGACGGTGACGGAGGGAAGTCATGAAAGTCAATATTAAAAAGATCATAGAATTCAATTTTTACAACTTGGTGACTTTTTACTACTATTTTCTTCATACAATTGAAATAAAGAAACATCAAATATGTCACAAAAAATTTCCTGGAAGAAAATTATTTTTAATGTGCCTGATAACATAAATTTAATTTATGTACTGTTTTTTTGAAAAAATATTGTTTATTTAAAAAAAAAATGTAATAAATATGATTCTTAATCGATAGTTCTTTTAAAGCATAAGAGATAAACAACAAATTATTTTCTTATTTCAACTATCAATTCGTTAAAAAGAAAAACCAATTTTATCAAATCTGAAATATTGATAAAGTATTCGAGGTTTTTTCTGTATATATATATATTTATACTTTGAAATTGTTCTATGAATTTGCACTTTTGTGGTCTCCTTGATGCTTAGAATAATTGTTTCTTACAAATCATAAAATGGCGTCTCATGCCAAAGTGTTAAGGATAGGATTATTACCATGGTGGCATCCGTCGGCATCTAAGAAGGTTCTATGAGGAGATTATCCCTCACCCAGCGGTCGCCTAAAATTTCACGCACAATAGTCAGTATTCTTATATGAAATAAATTCCCACACTTCAAAAATGGCGTGATTGTGTGAATTTCCAAATACCTGAGCTTTTTTAGTTAGTTTAAGTATTTTACCTTTTGAATGATAAGAGAATTGCTGCATTTTTTCTGTTATGTTATGCTATAAATCAATCTCTCGTGTAGAGAAAATTGGCCGTCAAAAATTGTTCATGAAATATTGATCACAAAGAGAGAAGAAATATTTTTTATTTTTAATATTTACTAAATGTTGTCTGTCGTTTTTTATGATTCCTTTGAAATTTCTTACGAAATATATATTGAATCATGGTATTTAAACGTTTTGTTATATTTATTTTACGAATGGGTTCAAGATATTTCCGTCTCATATCTCTCACTGTATGTTATAAGACAAAAAGGTGTTTTTTGACAGTAGAATCGTGAATGTTTTCAGCTAATATCGTAAACTATTAAATTTTCAAGAGCTTGAAGCATTCATAGTAAATTACTTTATGAGAAAAAAGCTCAGATATAGCAGAGATGTAATATTTAATTGACGTCTCAATATAGATAAGCGATTAGAAGAAATATGATCAGATCAATTCAAACAGGAGTTATGCAATCTTTTTTGCAAAATTTCAAATCCTTTACGTGTATGAGTTCGCATTTCTATGGAATAAAATTGGAATTCAATCCTTTGTTATTTCAACAATAACTTACACAATAGGATGAAAAAACCGCAATCTATTTTCAATTCTACGTTCGTATTCCTGAATCGAGGAACAAGATCCAAGTAATATCGTCAAATCATCTCTTTTTATTTTCAATCTAATTCCCTATTCTATCAAAGAGCTCTACACTGAAGAATTTCGCCATCGTCTGTTTATATGCATTTAAAAATCTGAAAACAATTAAATAATTTCAAGAAACATTTATGCATTGACTAAATTTTATAATAATAGAGTTAAAAAAACTTAGTGTAAAGATTTTTGAGAAGAAACTGTTTCGACTAAAAGCCGAACAAAAGTTAATGTTTTACTTAAGCAATGAATGTTTTTTAGAAAATATGTACAATATAACGTTTCATGTTAGCACTTAATTTAAAAATAAAATATGACATTTTTAATTGTGATTACATTTATTTTACAAGAATGAATATAGCACACATATTTTTAATGGTCACATAAATTATTTCTAAGCCAGACCATTAAATACAAAAAAAAACAATGCTATATACATAGAGCAGAGCAAATGAAATTAATTAACTATTTGGCTTGTTATTGCTCCATCATGCCATTCTTACCGTTACAATAAATGTTATCATAAAAAAAAACTTATTTCAAAATAGTCCTTTATGAACACTTCACTCTTTCTTTGGAGCGGATATGGTTGATGTAAACACTATACTGAAAGAAATATGAGAGAAAAAATATTTGAATTATTATTCAGGCCAGTTAAGTGTTATTTGATAACCTTATTCCAATATTTATAATCACACAAGGCTTCATTCTTAGCTGATGACCATACTTCGTAACATACATAGTTAGTCACAGACAAGTGTCTGACAGGCTGAATGGAATCGTTACAATAATATTGATTGAATTGGCATTTACTTGGTACAACTTCATTATGGCACAGATAAAAGAATACTAATGTATTTAAGTTCTACACGTTTTTTATAAGATACAGTTGATAACTATTTCGGCTCATGCCTTCGTCAAAATTAGTTTGATGTTTTTCTGTACGTGTTTATACAGAGTCATCGGTTCCGCGTTTTGAAATACGTATGTATGGCGATCTTTTGTCCGCTACCCTTAATCTTGATTCATATATTTTTTGCAACCCTTGGTAAAAGGTTAAAGGCTTGGCAATATTTATTGGAGGCCGGAGGCTATAATCACCCCACAACACAATACCTTTCAAAGAAATGCGAATTCTATTGTAAAGATCTTTCCCAAGCACGTGTTACGATATATGTATAAAGAGATTTAAAGTAGATACATTTAAAATGTAATGTAGAGTTTATTTTATAATCTATAAATTATAAGTTTTGCGAATGATGAACTCGTCAACCTAAAAAAGTAAATTGGTTGACGTTCAATAAACATTCACATAATAACAAGATGCTTGATTTAATTAAAATACGAAATTCGAATAGTTCTAAACATTTATTTTTAAATAAGTTTGTCACTTACGGTCCGGGTTTCGACTTTTCGCATCTCCAAAGATTCAGATGTGTGAATGAGCATGAACTTCTGGTAAATAAACAAATAATACAATCGATTCAAATCATTAAATAATTATTCTGAAATGAAAAAGTTATATTTTAATGACTGCCAAAAATATACTTTTTTATACAATTATACATATTAAAAACTGCTTCATTCACCGTCAGTGATATGAACGTAGTCGACGATTTATTTAAGATTTACATATGTAACATCGATAAAAAAGAATATACTATGCTCTTAGTAAAAATACGAAACTATAATCAAACATTCACTTTAATGAATAACGTAATGCCATAAAACAATCTCACTGGATTGGTCACTAATAATTGTTTAAGAGTCTTCCAGGGTTTTATAGAAAGAACCCTCTGTTGTGATAGAGTTGCTACCATATGAAATCATGATACAAAGATATTCTATAAATTCAATTTTTATTCTTAGGTCCTAATAGGTAAATTAATAATAAAGTCTTTCGCTTAATCGACTTCGTTACAAATAAAAATAATATATTCCGGCTGGCTAATGTCGCATCACAATTAATCATACATCCGATGTATGATATACATTTTGCTTTCAAATCTCGATTTTAAAGTTATATTTAATCATTTTTCTTGAAGATTACATAGTATCATCAAGATATTTTGGTTTTTTTCGTAAAAAATATTGAATAAAAGCAGATTCTTTCGCACTATCCTCGGCAATGTTGAGCTCGCAGTACATTATTCCGTGGCAAAGCCGTTCAGATTTATAACAATGAGCGTAATGGCGTATTTATTGGAGCGGACATTTTAATCTCGCGATGATAGCGACGACTGGCGAACCGCAGTGTGCGACCGAACCCTTACAGAAACGTTTGCACAAGTTTTGTATTTTTATTTAAAATTATAACTCTGTAATAGCGAAAAAATAACGATTTTTGATTTTTTATAATGCTTTAGTAGGAACACTTTCGATAGCGGAAATTAATTACCTACATATTTGTGATTGAAAGAAGTTACAAATAAAAAAATACTATCTTCAAAATGACGTCTGGTTACAATTTTACGATCATTTTTTATTCTGTGGCGAAAATATGGCCTTTAAATCGAGTTTGGAACTACTCAAATTCATAATTCGTCAATGCCATACGGTTATTAGGATGAAATGACTTTCAAGCGACTTAAAAAGAACAGATTTATTAAAAGTATTTTTTTTCGGAAAACTAATACTAAAGATAACTTTGAAGGTATTCAAAGAATTTTTACTTTAAATAAGTGGAGTTAAGCTTCTTTACAAATACTATTTGTAAACCTATAACCATGTTTATTAGCGAGTAGACGAAATAAGAGTAATGGAATAAGAACAACAAAAACTATTTCTACATTTTAAATTAAGCGCAGTATAAGTATTAATCAATATCACAAAGATACAGATGTAATATAAACCATATTTAATATTTTATTGTAGTCCATACTCATACCAAATAATTTAACTGTAAGAAAATATGTAGCGATAAAAATTAATTTCTGCTTAAGATTTTCCTGAACTTATGTATGGAACCGTTTACTCACAGTAGGTATGATGGATATATTGCAAAGCCCTCGCGACTCCTTTCGTAATAATAACCGCAAAGTGAGACTGTTTCTTATACTCAAAATGGAACAAAAAATCATTTTTAATTTTTTAAATATGTTTTTCTTATCATGGCCATTAGTACTGGGATTTTTCTCAATAGAAATCGTTGTATGAAACTTGCTTGCTAGTCAATTGCTCAGATTCAGGGTTGTATAATATTGAAGAATATACTAAATATAAGACTAGTGGTTAGCGACTCGTTTTTTCATGATTGAAATTAAGGAAGGTAATTTCAAAAGAATTTTCTGTACGTGTTAGAATTTAATACAAATGACCACCGCAATGAAATTCAAGAAGCTATGATCAATAGTCGAAAAAAAAGATTTTTATTAGTAAATATTTGTAAATCTATTCAAATAAAAAAATATTGAGCTTTCTCGGTTTTATTTGACGATTTATTTGGTATAAAATAACCCTTCCATGAAATACAGCGAATAATGGCTATGTGTATACAATTGATTGTAGAAATATTCAATGTATTGTATTCTCTGCAAGAAAATTAGTTGATTTAGAGAAAATTAGAGATTTTTAAAAAATATATAACAAACATGTTCATGTTTTAATTTACATATTAATATTAATGAAAATATGGCGTCAGATTGTATGGTATATAAAAATATACCTACAAGAATATACGGTGTCAATTAAGCTTGTCCTTATATGCATAGTAAAGCTCTTTTGTTCATTGAATTGGAATTTACTTCGTAGAATTCTAATATAACACGCTGAAAAAATAGAAATGTCTTTAAATTCTAAAAAAAGTTAACTCTTACGAGAGCGTAAGCAAAATCAACTATACACCATATATTTTTTTAGAATTTAAATATATTGCTATTTTTTCGCCGTGTTGTAACGCTTCTTAGTTCTTTTGGTTCATGTCTCTTAGTTTGCTGTTTACTATTTGAGATTAAAGCTTTTGAAATATGTACACTACAAAATGTAACAGTAAGGCCTAAAATAATAATTTATATTCACATCTCACTAGTAGATTTGTTCCATAATATTACACATTTATTTATCATACTGATACCACAAAATCTCCAAGCAGAGTGATAAAAGCTGTCATCGAAAAATTGTTTTATTTCTATAAAATTTCAGATGCATATAATACCTATATCCTGCCCTTATCCGAAATAATAGCGTCTTCAAATAAAACTGTATTTTCAAGACACGGTCGAGAGGTTTTCTTCAAAATAAGGGTAGGTAAACCTTTCCTGAGCCTCCCCTAAGTCTCGTAACGTCTCACACCGGGCACCAGGATCTATACAAAATCAAACCAGCGTAAATTAATAAAACAATAATACTCTTTCAATAGTGTACAGTATAAATAAAAAAAAAGAAACTCGTACTTACAATATAGAATCATTTCAAACATGTAAAATTAGTTTCACTTCTTGCATATATGCGAAATTATTAATATATTTATATAGTAAAATCCCAAAAAATCTTTTATACGGATCTATGGAAAAAAACGATTATTCAAAAAAAATGAAAGTTACATATGCGGTTGATTAGCTGGGAATATGTAATATAAAATATTATCAACTGTGCAAAATTTAATAATTTCTTATAATTCGATAATAACTCTGTCAATTAGAATCATCAACAATGTACTTGAATATTTTCGAGACTTAGAATGCAATTCTGAACTGAACTGAACAATTATATGAATTTCACTTTCAAAAATATACGTGTTTATACATTATCTATGCATGATGGCTTAATTTGTTAAAATATTTTTAAAATATGTATTTAAGAAATGCTCGTACGACAGTCTTAATTAAATCGGATCATTGATTAGTTTTCCAAGTCGTAAATAAATATACAGTTCAGATTATTTAGAATAATCATGTATGAGGTTCCAAAGAACTTGTCATACTAAATCTGTCAACCGCTTTTTATAAAAGGTTTTATTTAAGTTAATTAAACATATGTACATGCAATTTTTATAGAATATATATTATAATAAGCCTAACATAATGGCGTACAAATCAAGAAGAGCAGTATTTATTTTGTACTATGACGTATATTTGTCACTTAATGTTGCGTGTTGGTGAGAATTTGAGCGTAGAGATGAATATGGGCAAGCTTAAAGGAGAAGTTTTTAAAAAATTACTATCGTAAAAATAGACGATGGGTGGGAAATTATTAAAGCTTCATTGCCATATATTTATTGGATAAATCAATAAATGGATTGAAATTAAGTAGTTTGTTAATAAAACTGTTTAAAATAAATATTTTAGAACTACACGATGTAACCGGTATAATTTTATTAATTTAAAAGGTATAGAGCACCTTTATGGTGCATGGTGACAACAGCTGCAACGCATGTAAGATATGAATGTACTCAGAGTCTAGAAACTTACCACATGTGGATTACTTTTATATAAAAGAAGCCATGCTGACTTTATTTTTTGGTGTTCTTTTATACGAAAGTTACAATAAAGTCTCCGTTTTAAACTTTTATTCATGCCTTTAAAAATTTCAAACGTGAATTAAACATTAAAAAAAACAGCTTTAATTGTACACTTCAGTAAATCATAAATTTGGGTAGGTATTCTTAATTTGGTCTTTGTAAATAGTATCAGTAGTCCAGTAATTATAATACTATATTCTGATTATCATAATTTATAAATCGATGTTTTTTAGTAAAATTTCTTAAGGAAACTAAATACTAAAAGTTCTCACGTTTAAACGACACCCTTCCTTGGATATTTTATTTATTCCGTAATTCTATCTAGTTGATAATAAAAATTAAAGAAGCAAGTAATTCGATTTTCGAAAAACTTCAAAACAATATATTATAACATTTTTGACATGAAATTAACAGCTAAGTCAATCAGTATGTATATTTTTGATGGTTTTAAAAAATGACTTCGGTCCTTAACAATCAAAATAACGAAGTGTGCCTTAATGTATGTTCTTATTGAAATTTAAGACTGATTAATTTTTTTGTCGTAATTTAATGAATTGATGGGTGCAACTTGGTGTTGAAATCCGTTAGAAAGATACTTTTAGTTAATATTCCGATTTATATTCCCATAAAATAATATAATGGCTCGTCAAGTTGATTCAGATTATAATATTAAAAGCTTGTCTTCGACCAAACAAAAACTTTGATATCAATGTTTGAAATAAAAAATCAACAAAGGATGTTTTACATTGTACATTTTTACATAATGTCCTTCAGAATATGTTTAGGTTATTTTTTAAAAAAAGTTTTTGTCTGATATTAAGGATAGTTTTAAAACGGATGTTGCTGGGAAAAAGTTGTTCTCAAAGTGTGTACCCTCACTATTGACACCAGAGTTTTTGAATAAATTCAATTGACAGCATTAGGATTTAAGATAGTTGTTTTTTACTTATAAATTTTAGGAATTAGTTTTTAATACACAAGCAAATATTTTTTTTAAATGAAAATAAATGATGAATATTGAGTGTGATTATTGTTGAAATGATTGTAAGTTTAATTTTGCTATTATTGAGTTAAATTTATGAGACAGATATAATATAATATATGGTAATGAATAACTCGTGGCGTAACCATGGTATCTTTAATAATATGTATAATTGTTAACCATGAATTTTAGAAAAACTCGTCAAAATTTGTATTTTACGGGATATTCATAAAATATTGAAATACAAATAAGATTTATAATAATGTGAAACTGTATTAAATACTCGACACTGTATAGTGAAATTATTATTTATAAACGGTATATGAGAAATTACTGTAAAAAATAAGAGGAATATTTTTGAGAAATCCTGCTATAAAGTATAACATTTAAATACGGAAGGGAAGTTCCGGAAACAGGATACTGCCCCCCATAGGCAGACGCAAATAAAATACCAACCGAAAAGTTTTCAAACCAAAATTAACATTTTAAGCTACTTAATATATATTTTGAAAATGCTAATTCGATGTACATAATATAATGTATGAATAAAAATAACCAAAGAAAAATATACAAGAATAAATCTTTGACTAAAAAGAATTGCCTCTTTTAAGAATTAATCTTTTCCTTTAATAATATTATACATGGTCCAAAGTGGACCTTAGTCACCTCAATCAGACCTCTGCACTCTATTCAGTATTTTACCGTCCCTACGTCAATTACTGCTCTATAGCACAAATATTTTACACGCATTTTGACACATCATCCACCCAGAAAAGTCAATACATTCCAACGTTACTTCCAAAATGATATCAAATATTTAATTCTTACTCAGTTGGAAACGAAAGAGTGATATATTTTAACAATATATGTTTGATTTCATAACCATTTGTGAGTAAATTGACCCTCATACTGATAATGGGCTGACTTTTCTGTGTTGATTCCCAAAAATATATGAATTGACAGTGGTTAAAACATTCTTGTACTCGCTAATTTTTGAGTCAATGCATTTAATTTTTCATGACAAAATCAATAAAATTGTTTCAAACCAATATTATTCAATAACTTTTTGAAGTCTAGGTGTTGGAATATCCTTTAAACGGCTCAGCAGGGAATGAGTTAATATTCATTTAAAACTTGGTGTAATGGATTAAAATTAAATTAATACGACTTTGGTTTATATGCAATAGACATGTAAAATGTATCTTTTGCAATTTGCAAGTAAGGTATTCCGAAAACTACATTATGAATGATTTAAATTTACAAAAAAACATGTTCATATGTAAAGTATTGCTAAAATTTCAATATCACATTTCTATCGATATATATTGTTACTTTGCTACAAAGTATTATATTTTATATACAACCATTCTATGATCTTGCACTTGATATTATGCAAGGCTATTGGTTTCAATTGTCGAAAAGCAATATTCTTGTGTAAATCGATTTACTTTGTAGACTCATCTGAATTTCCTAGTAAAGTTTTCTTCCCGGTTGTTACTTTTACAGCGGCAAGCAATATTTTTCACTCGTTTGACATTTGTTGCAAATTTGGGAGTGAAAATGTGGCATCTATTTTTATACAGGGGTGTATTAATTTTCAGAGGAACACCAATATTTTTATATTATTGTATAATATATGAGTTCGATGATTTTTTGCATTTTTTGTGATTAAAAAAAAAATACAAAAATGAAGAAAAAATAAACAATATGATCTGTAAGAAACCTTCAGTAAAAAGATCAATGTGATTACTTTCGTCAGTCATTAAGGAACTATGCCAATCAAATAAAATTAATCGATTGTAATACGACGTTTCAAATAATGTTCGTTAGCTGAATATCCATAGCCAAATTTTTAAAGGGGTATTTTTTCAATCGTTTTTCTCCTCAAATCTTTTCATTATTTTGTAATAATGCATTTAAAAGCTCGAATGCAAAAAATATAGTAAAAAGAACCATTATCTAGATAACCCGGAAAATTGACATCGTGCTCTAAAAGCTGCTTATTGTTTCAGTGTGTATACTTATATCTGTAAGAAAGTCAAATTCATGCAAATCCCAAATGAGGTTATTATTCATAACAAAAGTAACAACACCTTTGTGATATGCGTTGAATATTTTTTGTATACACATATTTTTATTGATTATTTTTAGATGAAACCTTTCCTTATTTATGGAGTTTATAGGTCACCGGTAATACATTAATTAATTCGCAAGCTGTAAGTTTTCTTAACATCCCTTTAATTCACCGGATACGAAAGCTACGCCTACAATAACCAGATAGTCCTACAGGACCAGTTGAGACAAAATGAAAAATATTTCGTATCTGTTGGTGAGTATGTAATTATGTGGTCATCAAACTATAGTTAGCCAGCAGTATTTATACAGATAAATTTCTAATTATTGTTAAATGCTATTAAAAAAAATGGCATCAACTTATTTTTACGGAAAGTAATGTAATATATTACTAGCTCTTAAAAATTTTCTCTGTGAGGTAGAGCTAATTAATGTTCCATATTACAATCCAATTTATGAAGAATAAACACTTGTACACAGTAATGCATTTATTTCACAACCATATAAATAGATATTCTTTTAAATTTTGTTAGTAAATCGAGATATTTTCCAATCCTTCCATGTTTGTGAATGACTTTCCAACGCAGACGTAAAAATAAAATTTTTGTAATTTGCGGTGGTAAAACTCCGTTGGAGAACATTCTTGCAGGATAAAAAGTGAAATATATAGCTTAAGATGCAAGAATTTTGAATGTAAAATAAAAAGATTTCCCTTTTTATTGGAGTTTCACATCTTTGTTGTAACTAAATAACTGCTGCTTTATTTCCGCATTGTAAGTTTTCGAAAAATTCCATAGCTATTTTAATGGAGTAAAGATTTTTGTTGCGTGAGAATGACTGAGAAATCTGAATAGATCGGACAATTTTATAAAGGTTTTAAATGAATGTATGACAATCTGACAAGAACTTTATCATTTGAATACATTGCATTAGAAACACAGTAATAAGCAATAATTTAAGTATTTAATAAAATATATCTCATTTAACTTTTTTTTAAATCAAACTACAGCAATTTTGCTATCATTAACTTTTACGAAATACTGAGATTCCAGATTGGGTAAAAAATGTACATTGGATGTTTGGTTAACGAAAAGTTTGGATTGTAAATATTATATCTTTATAATTCACTTATTCTATCTGTAAATCAAATCGACATAGTCTTGGAACAGATTATGTCCATTATAAATTAATAAAGATAATCAGAACTAATCGTATCTTATTAAATGTATGCATTTTGACAGTGTGTCTTTATTAGTAATAACAATTATAAAAACTTGGAAAACAGATGCTTTTGTAAATTTTTTGAAATTTGAATGCTTGATTATTTCAATAATTCAACGTTAAGAGAACAGAGTATACGTATTTTATAAAGGAAGAACATTTGAATGTTCCAGAATTTTCTGAGTTTCGTCCTTATTCTTTCGTTATGAGCGATTGCATACGGTTGACGATCTAGAAAAAAGAAGAAGATAATTAGAATATTTTTTCTGCAATAAACTAAATGGCTATCTTTTAAGTTTGAGAATACTTCAATCATTTTATTTAAAGTTTACAAATATAACTCTTAATATGTGTTTTTTAACATCAGCGACCACCAAAGACAGCCTGTTCAACGTTTAAGCCTGGATCATCAAATTCCTAACATGAGTTCAAGTGACGAATAAGATAGTTTAGTGTGTATTTATGAGACACTTAGATAGATTGTAAGATTATGTTGTATTTGGGCATTTCGCCAATTTATCGTCAATATTTATAACCCGCAGTTTGAATGTCGTAAAAAACGAAATCTACTTGATGCATTAGCATATTTTAAGGCTTGGCCCAGTGCCAAAACTTGTTTCACACAAGTGATCTAAATATTTTTTTTAATCTACATTGTTGAACCATTGAACAACTGGGGGCGTAGCTCAGATGGTAGAGCGCTCGCTTAGCATGTGAGAGGTACCGGGATCGATACCCGGCGCCTCCAAAGGATATTTTTGGATTCACTATTCCACTGTTTTCCTGAGAAAATTTTCCTATTTTGAGAAAAATAATGATGCAGTTATACGAAGTAAAGTATTAAATATATCTATCTGGTTGTTAATTATTTCATAAATATTTTGACATTTTATCGGCAGCCCAACAGCAAAAGGATCCATTTTCTGCAAGGAATGGGTTTAGAGAAAAACGCCGTTTATGGATTTGAAAAGTGGATACAGTGCAAGTGGTTTCTTAATATATTAAATTGAAAATTAGATCATAACTTACTCATAGCTCTAAAATTTATATGTAAGTCAAATTGATGGCGAAAACGGCGTTGATCATAAAATGTATTATGAGAATATTACTAAAAATGTGTTTTTATTATTTAAAATATAACGTTTTCCATCAAGAAGTTACAGTTAACGCATGACCTTTCTTATCTTTTAAGTACAATAGTGAATGGCTTAACGATCCGTCCGTGCAGCTCTGTATCGGGCCAAGAACGTGAGGAGTAAAATGCATTATTTTTATCAGTATTACGTTATAGAAGGCGGCCGTGTAGCAGCTACCAAACCGAGTTAACACATTAAATGAAAAGACATCATAAATTTTATTGAATAAAATTGATTTCTAGTTTCAATTTAAAATACCTAAATTAAATATCAATGAATTACTGTTATTTTTTTTATAAATAGAATTTTATTAAAACTATCAATATTATAGCTGTCACTTTTGGCTTGAATAAAAAAAACAACAAAGTAAAGTTTTATTTCTACAAATTTTAAGATTATATTATTAATCGGTTTTGCTTATCGCGAGCATTATCAAATATTTTTATTAAGAGATATGTGTATCGATGATATTGCTTCGATTCATAAAATTTATTAAAAAAATGCGCATTTATATACAATGCTTTTTATCATTTTGTTTTTTACTATTTCAAGTAATTATAGCAACTTAATATAATAGTAAAAAAGTTGAGATTACACGTTACCCTTATAAAGTGTTTGGAATTCGTTTTGTGACATATAGTATTTACAAGTTTTTATTACTATTTAAAAGAAGTTACATTATAATTGTTTGTGTGAAAGCAGATTTTTTTTTATTTGAAAAAATACTGAAAGTTTTATATTCGGTTCATCCTACAGACATCTTTAAGTATGAAATATTGAAAAATGTTTTACTTATAAATATTATTTAACTATTATATATGAAGTCGAATTGACAATTTTAGTAGTTATATGAGAATTAAAAAGATTTACTCAATACTATGAATTATCAAAATATATTTTATAAATTAAATACATATTTCACAACAAAATTATTGGGAAAATATAATATATTAAATGATAAGAGGTCAAGATTATTTATCACTCACATAGGTATTAAGAAATTGTGTTCATATTATGTAATTAAAATTTATCTAAAACAACTACTGTGTTTAGTAGAGCAATACCGATATGATTTTAATTATCCATTATATAAAAATGCCAAAATTGAAATATAATCTACGAAATCATTTTGTGTCTCTTCGCAGTTCAATCTGCGTTGTTTATCTAAAAATTTATAAATCTAATTATGTAACGTGAAATAATATTATTATTTCGTTTATAAGAGTACTGTGCGAGAAAATTCGCAAAATTATAATATCCTCCTTCTGCTACCCATGAAACTTTACGTCTTATGCTTTCTAATAAAGTCTTTATTAAAACTGCAGAGAGTTGAAACCTTTTTATAGCAGTAAAGCATTGACATTTTTTATTTGTTTTTTAAAATACTTCGCGGCTTCTGGAGATAGTTTGAAGTTTAGATATAATCAACCATAAATATTTTTTATAAATAAACACTTTTATTTGTTAAACTTTCTACATTTGTTAAAAGCGATATATTGATTGAGTGTTTTTTAAAGATTTATTTGTTTTACATTTTGTTTTAAATATCAATTTAATAGTGTTCATATGTAAGCCATTTTGTAAATTTTTGACAATTCAATGAGTTCCCTTCCAAATTAAGCTTGACAAAATACATGAAAATAATAATAATAATAATAATAAGGACATGTTTAAATATTAAATAAAAATTAGGAAAAAGACCGTTTGTAAAACGTTTTACAAAATTTATTGTTCTCTCGGTTGATTGTACGCAAATGATTTGTTATTTCTAAAAAATACTCTTTGCTTAATTGTAGGTAAAATTCGTCTCGTTTGGTTAAAATGCCATAGACGCGATATGTGGCAAATTTAACAGTAAACTATTTGGGCTTGGCACTTATGAATACAACCATCAGGAAACTTATCATGTACTGTGAGTCTGACCCGAAATGAAAGAGGAGCGGTCGAGAGTCACAGGCTTCGCTGAATTGATTTTAACCAAGGCCAACATTAAGGCTTTCAATAAATAAAATTTCCATGAATTGGATTATTCTTGGTTCCCCATTACACTCAACGTGAAGCAGATAACGTTTGTGTTGCGACGGTCATTTAACATCATTAATACATTGTTAAAAAATCAACCCCTTGCAATTTTGTAGAGAGACTATATAAACGTAATGTAAAGCAACGGCCTACTAATTGTTCTGATGCTTTCGAACTAAGCTGTATAAAAACAATTATGTTAATATTCGCCTTATTGTAAATATAGCTTTTAGAATATGAAAACGAAATTTTCTTATACAATGGTTATCAATCCATGACTTTTTCCAACATAAAGTTATGTCGGGATAAACAAAGCAGGATAAATATTTATGCGAGCTGGAATAAAGTGAGGCGGGTGGAACTGGGCGCCTTAAAGGATTAATTTAACCATCTGGCGTAGTACATGGAAGGTACACAACGTGTTTCTCATCCTTAAACTTTCCCCGACGCCATTTTAATCGAATTTAAAGTATATCATAGAAGACACGTCTCAGATTCATCAAAAAGTCAACTCAATAATAAAGCTTGTCTAAGTGGTGTTAATCATTAGGCTATATTCTTTTCTCTCATTTAATTATTGAACACTATGGGAAGGAATAAAATAAACTGCCGAAAAAATTAAAATAATTTTTACAAAGTATTAACGATAAAAATCGGACGCATCAGAAACAGTTTATTTTATTTGGATTCTCGACGTCTCGTTTATTTTCTCGCATTCTATGTTATTGAATAAGCAGTGATAGATTTTTGAATTGTTACAACATTGTGCGATTCCACATGTTTTGTCACTAACGACCCGGGGTTCGCCTTTCGGCATCTTCAGGCATTCTATCACACGGATGACACGATTAGCACTTAGCATACAGTTAGCATCGTATATATATTAAATTTTTAAATTACAGGAAAACACTTACCCCTAGGCAAGCAGTAAATGACAGCTAAAACAAATTCAACAATATTCATCTAATACAAATTAACACAATTGCCTGTGAAACAACTTTTACTGAACCATAAATTTTGATTAGCAATACGATACTTTAACACTAATTTGTTGTAAAGTTCAGTCAATCTTGCCGTACTAGCATTATTGATATAATTTATAAACATGTGGTATCGTAAAGCATCTTCATTCGATATCATAAATTAAATCAGTGTTTGAGTTAAAAAGCAATATATTTTTTAATAATGTTTTATAGAGAAAAACAAGTGACTAGTTTACTTGATAAATTACATCATTTCGATTCATTTGATTGCAAATCTTAATCATGCTTAAAATATTGTCTTGAAACATAATTAAAGAAATACAATAACCTATTATCCTCGTTGCTCAAGTTTCGTGAAAACGAAAATTTCTTATAGATTATAATTAGAAATTAGTTGTAGACAATATATGAATGTCTATGTAGTTCCTAATTGATGAATCGGCTTTATGAGCTAATAAGGCTTTCCCTAACATAGAATATCATTTACTGATAACCAGTAATATTTAAAAACTATAGAAATTTTTAAAAATAAAACACTAAAAATAAAAAAAGTCATAGCCTGTTGTTACTATATTTTCTAAAAGTTAACAAGTCGCTTATCAATTATCTCCTGATATACCAAAGATAATAACTGAGGCAAAAATATTCTTAATGTGGTCGTAAATTCTCTAATGTCCACAATACGCAATAGAATGGCGTTTTGCAATAAATATACCAACTGCACTAAATATATTAAATTTATTGATGTCGATTAAAAATATGTGCGAAAGAGTTCTGCGGGGTATCACAATCATCTGATATATTTCGTCTATCTTGTAAATATTATAATTTTAAATAATAAAAACACATTTTTTTAGTACTTATTTCCACAATATATTTTTTGATCAGGACCGGTTTCGCTCATCGCGAGCATTATCAACTGATCGGTTGATAATGCTCGCGATGAGCGAAACCGGTCCTGATCAAAAAATATATTGTGGAAATAAGTACTAAAAAAATGTGTTTTTATTATTTAAAATATAATGCCTTTCCATCAAGAAGTGACAGTTAACACCTTAAAAGTAATATTATAATTGTTATCAGTAATTGCTTTAACTGTTTTTATATTATACACTTGTTGCATTATAGATAAACCAGTTCTCAACGATTTAAATTATCACTTCGCTTTAATTTACTAAATGATTGGTCAAACAAAAAACGAAAGTGGTCAATGCGATCAATCATGCGTGCGTTGAAATAAAAACTAGATCAAGGTTTTTGTTTTATTTTTAATTTTAACAAAGTCTTTACGTAAATTAGTAACCGGGGGCGTAGCTCAGATGGTAGAGCGCTCGCTTAGCATGTGAGAGGTACCGGGATCGATACCCGGCGCCTCCAAGGAATATTTTTTAGACTAATATTACATGGAAAAAAAATACCGAGAGAAAATTCATTTGAAAAGCTTTTACGTACATGGAAAATTTGAGGCATAAAATACGATTATTATTCATATACTCTTATTTGATATTTTATAAAACAGGATTTAATTTTCTTACTCACATTTTAGTCAACGATTTAGATAATGATGACGTTAAGAGAAAATCATAACAATATTTTTATATTGTATTCCTTTAAATACTTCAAAAATCATTACGTAAAATATCAAAAGAATGACATGTTATTCATCTTAATCCAATATAATTGTGATGAAATCATTTCTTGTGACCGATTAAAAAGAAAACTGGATAGAATTTAACTCTGTCAAAATCTATATACTGGCGAAAGAATAGTCCTATCGTACTTTCTGTGCAAGTTATGCGGTGCTTACGGGCGAATGACTTTAGGGCGGGGCTATTACTAGACATTATTTTTTAAATGTGAAATGACCCAAAATTCATTTTAAAAATGATTTCTGTTAATATTTTCAGGCTTGATAAACACGTCAGTCCAGGAGCAAGAATAACTAACAAGAGATAGTTGAAAATGTCAAATTTTACATAATTTATATAATATTTTATTAGAGTATATTATACAGTATTTAGCAAGCAGGAATTGACTTTGCTTAAGCTCAACGAATGTTAAAGTAAAATATTAAATATATTTCAGTTTTCTTTTGGAACATTTTTCGATCTCTGAAAAAATTGATTGTCAGTTAAAATCATTATATAGACTTTGTAAGACGTCGAATAACAAATATACCAAGAAAAGAGGTTTATTTATGAAGTGTCAAAATATGTCAAATGTCTTTGATGAAAATTTCTACAATTTTTGATCTTATATTTTTTATCATCTACAGATCTGATATTGTTCACAGTTTGTTTTTGTAGATATATATAATTGTATCGTTGCAATTGTTAATTAAAAAACCATATTTACTTTAAAGGAACCTATTGCTATAAAATCATCTTCAGTAACTCACCTGAAACTGAGCCTTTTTCTGAAAACCAATTATACTATACACTTTTCCACCACAGAGACCTCTCGACGTTTGCTCATTTCCAGTTTGAAGGACCCTCGCTAGATATGATGGAATAAAAGTATAAACAAACCCAAGTTGGCACACTTCACAACCTGAAGGACGCTGAAGATGTCTGCTCGGAACTTGAGAGAACCGGAAATAAACAGGCATATCAGAAATAAAGGGATGGTTTTTGTGTGTTCGCGTGTATCCATATATTATATATGTGCATGTATATTCCAGTTGTAGTCAAACTAGGACTACTTGTGGCCTGAAACTTTTGTAGCTCACATATTCTTTTATATTAGTAAAAATTGTATACCGAATATCAGTTTTGCTTATAAAGCTTGCGATTACATATGACGCAAAGAGGAAATAAAATGAATCGCTGCTCAATTCTATTTGGATTCTCCGCAAGTTATCTGTTACTTTGTTTATCATTGAAAAATCAATGTGAGAGTGAGGTAGTGGAACCAAAAGTGTTTATGATAATTCTTGTATTATTACAAAGGTTATTTAATGAATCTTGATCACTACGAAAGCGATGAATTTTCAGTATATACTTAGTCATTAAAAGTTAATTGAAGATTTGATGGTTAATATAAAGTTTTATTTGTTAAGCTTAGATAAATAAATATATTATGTGTGCTTGTTTCTAATTGTACATTGAAGTATGAACGCGTCTCGGATTATCGACCGTCTCAATCTTTTCTTTCATATTTTCCAGAGTGCAATGTAAAGGTGAGTCTACACCACAACGCGTGAACTGAAGCGAATCGACTCTTTATTTTCTGTATGCCCGCCTGATTTATCTCAAATTCTTCGCACGCTTTTCAGCGAATTCATCGGAGCGCACGACCATCTGCGGCGCGGCGCATTGCCTTGTGGCTGTTTCCATTTGATAAAGGGGCATGCGATTTGTATCTCGGATGCGCACTCACCTACAAAATTTCACAAAAAAACATCGAGAAAAGGTATTATTTTTTCAAACATCTCCGCTCACAAATTGGAGCATATGCATTTCGACGAAAGCTCATTTTAGAAGTTGTTATACGAGAACTGTTTATTACTCAGTCGTTCAAAGTCATTTTTTGAGAAGAGCTAAGATAAATAATATTTCCAGCTTATCGCTCTCGTTTTATATCAATAAGAAATCTTTCAGCTGTTTCTCACGGAAGATATCGCGTTCTTTTTGTTAGTTACATACAACATATTAAATAACTCTATTTAAAATTGATTAAAACTAATTTTCATTTGTTTTGTGACGATTAGATAATGAATGGAATTGTATTATCCATATAAAAATTTAAAAAAAGGAGTCCTTGATATGTATTAAAAAATTTATCAATTTAGTTTACGCAGAGTATATGTGATTATCTGTAAGGTCTAAAAGTTTTACTTGGACCAATTTATTATTACCATTCAATTTGGTATTCACATAACATGAGTTGATAATACTCACGCTTTATCGAAACCGGTTATGATTTCATCAAAAATATGTTAATCGAATCAAATTGTGCTTAATTTTTGAAAATATCGACGTTTCAACAATGTAAATTCTGTTTAGTTTTTCGAATTTATAAGCAAACGTTTTATATGTTAAGATATAAACACTTTTTTGAGGAATTAGATGAAAACGTATTGGCATTCTTATTGTGTATCACTAAACAATCCTTTAAACATAAAACAATTTTATAATCGAACTATTCGGCTTCGATCATTAGATATCTATCAATCGGCCATTCTAAAAATAAGTCAAATATCATTTACGTGATGCCTATACTACATCATTGATATAATGCCTTTTCACCATGAATTGACAGTTCATTTTACACATCTCATTTTACAGTGATATGTTATGACCATGTTAATAAATAGGCACAGATTTAACGGGTAGTTAATCTATTGATTGAACTGGCATTCATTTGGTAGAACTCCATTATAACACGGTGAAAAAATAGCAATGTATTTTAGTTCTACAAAATTATTTTTAACAAATATAGTTGATAGCTATTTAGGCTCACGCCATCGTCAGAACTATAGATAGATAAGATAGTTCTAGGATTTTCACCGGGTAGTTAATCATTACTTCTTGATATTTTTTATCAATACCAATATCGCTTTTTAATAAGTTGCTTTATATAATAAATTCGGTTTATGGGAACTTAATTAGAAATATAAGCATCTTGGTAACAGTTACTGCAGGCTTTTTTCCCTTTACAATAAAAGCTTTCTATCTAAAAATAGCGTATTTATATATATCTAATGATACTTTTCACGTAGGTTGGAAATTTTGTATCAAAGTTGAGGATTATTTCACGATATATTTAAATAAGGTTAGCATTTTTATTTTCATAAACTGGTGAGGCCTTCAGCGAACTTTGTTATCGTCTTCTGCAAATAATACATATGTTACATATTACATACAAATATTAAAAGATGATTTTTTAATAATCTTTATTCTGAATATGTTTATACAACAATTTTTTAGGATGCCGTCTCATAAGACAGAATCAATCAAACAAATGACTGTTAAGTTTTAACATATTGTCACTCTCAAAAATGAAAATGCTCTTAATTAAGGAAATTGTTCTTTATGTTATATTCTTATAAATATTCTAAGCATAAGTTTTTCTTGCAATAAACAATGACAAAAATGAAATATTAAACGTTATTATTATATTTTGAAAAATTTCTTAATCGAAACACGAATTTAGCGAGAAATTTATTTAGTTGAATTAATAATGGATTAGGAATTTCACCAGTATACTATGGAATCGAAAAAAATGTTTTATGATAAAGATCGATACTAATAATCTATATTTTTTTTAATATGTCATTTTTTTAGACAACAGATACGTGGAAAAAAACAATAAACAAAGGAACAACTTCAAATGAAATGAGAACATGACTAGATATTTAGCTAACATTACACAGAAGATAATTATTGAGATTGATAAGGGAATCTTTCAAATTCTCTATATTTGATTGAAAACATTTTCTTATTTGATTCATATCACTCTTAAACAAGTTGCCATTTTCCTTGCTGAAAAAGGCGTCCAAGAAAGAAAATGATTTATAGCTTGAAAGGCGTGGACAATCATCGACATGCAGCACACCCCTACGCGAGGGTCATTTAGCCCTAACCCTTATTTTTAAATTGCTGAAGGGTTGAAGCCCCTGATGTGGCCCGCGGGCAATGCAAACCCCAGTTAAACAGCCCTGTGGGCCACATTTGTTATTACCATTTGTTGTATATCGCATGTAATATACATAATTAGATTTGAATAAATTGTATACATTTATGTATTCAGATGTGTACCTATTTAGTTATGTAATAATAGAATTCATACCATGAATATGTATTAATTAACTACGGAATATATTCACACATAATGCTATATTTGAATTAACAAAAGATGCATATTTATTTGAATAAAAGCAAAATGTACGAATATTTAAAAATACTTAATACTTCATAATTAGTTTTGATGTAAATGCCAGAGCCATAGAGTCGTAGACATAGAGTCTTCTTTTTCAATTAAACGATTTAAAAAAAACATCTCAATAAACAATTTGTTGGATTGGATGGTTTATTTTTAATTTAATGCACATAAATAAGTAAGGTAGGAAAAAGCCTAACAAAATTTATTTTTTATAATAAGTTTTTTTTGCCAGAGTCGTGTTTTTTAACGACTGTAAAGCTATACATATATCTTCATCATAATTAGTATTGATCAAAAACTCAAAAGATTTTTTATTATTTGTAAACGATTCAACAAATATTAAAGTTAATAGGTGATATGTTATGAATTTAAAAAAAATGGCTTTGTTGTGTCAATAAAGCCCATAAGCCTAACAAAAGTGGAAAAAAATAAGTAAAAATAATAAATAACTATTAATATATGACATCCCAAAACAGTGAACCGACTTGCTATTGGATATGAATTTATGAAAGAAAATGATATTTAATTTAAGCTAATTTTTTATAGTTACAACAGTTAACATTAATTACATAGCATTGTATATAGCATTGTTAAGTTTAATTGAATATAAGAAAGATGATTATGTGGTATAAACATTGAAGGATTCTATGTTTAGTTTATAGCTACCCCTCAAAATATTACATAAAATAAAACTTCTGACATAGATTACTCATCCTTGTTAGGCGAATAATAGCGTATTGAAATGATTGCCCCAAATCCATTTACCAGTGTTTAGATAGATGTTTCAATTTGTGTTTTTTATCAATCGAAATGAAATAAAACATCATTGTCGCACAAATAATGCATTCTTCCTATTGTGTAATGCGTTTTGTTGACACTAGTGCCATCTGTTGGCATCGATTTGTTGGTTGTGTATAGGGTGACCTAATAACAATGTTTAATAAAAAATTATTGTTCACGGTATTTTTTAATTTGTAACTTTTTAAAATTTTTAAATTTATATTATTAATAATAAGCATAAATAAAAATTATGGGTTACATGGTTATATCTCGCCAGCATCGTCATAACTGTATTTTTTTTACAATATATTAATATAAAAGTTTAAGAACTTTACACAAATTTAAAAAGCTGTTTTGACCGTCGTTGGTTAAAGATTAAAATCTCAACATGAAAGAGGTAACATATTTTTTAAACGGTAAATTGTGTAACGTATTTCCCTCAAAGATATACAGTATTAAAGCGATTAATATTAAATTGCAAAAAAAAGTTGAATAACATAGTTGACACCCTATGAATACATTAAACATGATAACTCTTAGAATAAATATCTATCTAATTGAAACTATTATTTGTCATTTTTTTGCACAAGTTACTCTTAATGTAAACACGATTATTTCGAGGGGAACAGTATTTAAGTGCACTGTATCAAAAACCAGTTGTGACAAAAGCATAAAAAGTAACCGACAAAACGACGCAACAAAGTTATGGTTCTAAATGGTTTAACTAGTTTAAATTCAATTTTGATTCTGTTTTTTTAGAAAGTATAAACTCAAATTTTGAATCCATGTAAAAGATGTAGCAATATTCTTATTTTTTAATATTCTCAATCGAGTTGTCACTAAGAAACCAAATTTATGCAATTTAGATCAAGAAAAATATAATAAAAGTGTAATTATTTTTATATATTCACTTGACTGCTCAGTTTAAAGATTCATTTTTGAGGCATATCATTGCAAACAAACGCTCTATAACTAAAACGACTTACAGTCCTATTTCGATTGGACTTTTTTAGTAGGAATAAGGAAAGATATTTAAATTCTAATAAAGAAATTTTGAAGAAATGTTTACTTTTGCGTTGATTGCTAAAACAATCGATTTTGGAGCTAAAGTAAAATTTTGTTTGATTTACAAAAATTCTGGTGAAATAGTGCCACTTGTTTATTACAAATATTAGGACCATTTACTTCGATCATTTGAGAACAACACACGAATAAAATACTTTTGTTTGAATCCAAAATACTCCAGTTTTTTAGGAAAATTAGCAAATGAAGATTGCAATCGGCTTATGTCTATTTTCACAAGGAACTTTTTTCTCATATCAATTAATATAAACATTCATAACAATCATCAAATGAAAATATCTCAAATCAAAATAACTGACTTCATTCGCATCAGCATGAGTCGATAATCAGCGGGGCTACCTTTGTTAATTTATGTCTTAGGACTTCATTAGGGGTCCAAAATATTTTTTTCATATGGCAGAAAGCTTTCATAAAGAAAGCGAACTCCCGAGGTTCAATGTCGATTATTGTCGAGTTGCACAAATCAATAAGCCTGCGGCTTATTTGAGTCGAATTTGTCTGTTTATTGTTAGCATTTTGCTGGTTGAATTTTAACTGAATTCAGTTATTGTACTCTCTAACGACGTATTTTTATTTTGCTCTCAACAAATTAAAAAAAACTTTGCAAGTATATTTGGAAGATGTTTTGTTTTTTTTTATTTCGTGTTGAAGCATTCTTGCAAATATTAATGACCTTTGACGAATTATATTTTATGTTAATTTGTTTACTTGGTTTTTTCTATTATCCAGCACAGTGAAAAACCTATAAGTCGTTATCTTGTAATTAAAAATAATATTTTTGACACAAATAAATATAAGAGGAACAAAGGAACCATTCTTTATAAGTATAGACAAATATTAATGGCTGACAAAAATTAATATCCATAAAGAACATAACGTTTCACAGTTCAGTTTCAAATAAGGAATTGTATTTTCGCAGTAAATTGATCTAATAATACTCAATCGACAAAAAATGAAATTGAATTGTTCATTTTGTATTGAATTAAAAAGCACTGCTAATGCTCAACAATCGTTAGTAATAATTATTGAGTGTATTTTTATGAAACTATTCAAAGACTTTTGAATCGATTTGTTTTTGTAAAGCATACTTTCCATTTGAAGCTTTTTTATAAGTGGATTCAGTGTCACCCACTTTCTAAGATTTTTTTTAACTTATAAAAATGTATATTATATTATTTTTTCAGTTCATTTCTATATTTATATTCAAGAAACAAAATGGTTTGAAAGCCGTGAAACGTGTTTATTGACTTACGAAGTGCTAACAGTTTATTTTATACAACTAAGCTTTATTATATTTGATACAATAAAAATTCACAGCTTGAGACCATATAAAATACTTCATTGAAATAGTGTTGGCTTAAATTACAGTCTTGGTTTCTTTAATAAACGGTTTCTTTCTCACGCGGGTTGTTCCAACCACGCCTACATCGATAGAGCTTTCATTGTAAAACCGTCGCAGCAAAAGCTCCCATAATGCTAAAAGCACATATTCATCTAGTATGTAATGTTTATTTATATTATTAGTAAAATTTTTCAATTATAAATACTTATTAATGAATACGTGGCACCCTGCTGCCAACTTGTCGATTTTAAATATTCCTTTATTATGATTATAATACGCTCCCTAAGGTTTGGTTATAGATTTCTTTTGATTGTTGTCGCAACGATGTGTGTGAGAAGAAATGGCCAAGTTTTATGGGACTATTGATGACTGCATTTAAATAAAACAGTATGTCGATGAATGGCTAAAAAGTATTTTTTTCCTTTGGAGCGAATATTGTTCGTGTCATTATTTAAGGGCCGGCATTTTCGAATTTAAATCGAAGTTGATTCTTTGTTGTCCAATTACAATGGACCAAGTAAAAGCAGTATTTAATAATGTGATATTTTTGCACTTTACGTAATTAGTTCATTCAGTCATGAGAATTAAATAGGTGGAGTAAGACGGTTTATTCAGTTTTGTGAATATGCCACACTGATTTCCTTTCCTGATGTTTTCAGACGTAATTTAAAATTATTATAAAAAATATACTTTTTTATTTATCAAGACAAAGAATGTTTCAAAAAATGTTGGAAAATAAAAAAAACGATGCTTCTAATGATGCATTTCCTGGAAAGATACTGTAAAAAAATGAATGAGTGGATGTTGATACTATAATTTAGAGACGATTTGATTTTTCATTCATCATTTTCTTCTAATTTTTTTATTCAACTCTTGATAATGAAATTATCAACGGCATTGAAATAAGAGATTACTATTGGATTTTATACATTATTTGCTCATTTATAACACAAATAGTAATTATCTTGCCAATCTACCTAAAAGCTTGTTTTTATCATAGATTAAAGAATATATAAATAAATTATACATTTCGTGAGAGTTCAATGTTTTTTTGAATTGTTCATCATCACGAAATCTTTATTTTTATTGATTGAATTGTCATTCACTTGGTAGAACTCCATTATAACAGGGTGAAAAAAAATAGCAATGTATTTTAGTTCTACAAAATATTTTTTTTTAATACAGTTGATAGCTATTTTGGCTCAAGCCATCGTCAGAACCATGCTTAAACGAACATTTGCTTATCTATATGAAGCTGTGTAGAAAAGGTACACAATACATCTTCTCTCCTGTTTTAACGACCTAGCTTGTTTCTTGCTCGCAATAAAACTATTTTTTTGCAAAAATTGTAAATGAAATCAAAAAGGCGGTTGCGTCAATAAGTTTACATGTGGAAGGGAAATGGTCTATTACGGAAGCAAACCAGACCCCCCCCCCCCTCCCGCGAAGAGGGTTAAGTAATGGAGAAGACAATATATTAATTTGTTCGTTTAGAATCCTTTGTGATAGTTGATGTCTATTGATTTCCAGCTGTTTATTTTTAGCTTAAAAGAACTTGTATATCAATCATAAAAATACAATATATTCGTTACCGCATAAGGACCTCCCAGAAAGTTAATAGATTATTATTGTAAGAATTTGTCTAACAAATTAAAATGTTTATAGGATTTTTGTCAGAGAAAACATTTCTTTTTTTTATGATAGATATCGCTATCGAAGAAGTTTTATCATTTCTCTTACCCTAAAAAAGACCATGCATGCAACTACTCTTGACCCTATTTGTTACTCCATCGCCTATTTTTAATACAAAAAGTAAAATATTATTATGACGTCACAACGAATTATAAGTGCAAAGGGAATTTCCATTTCAGTTTACAATTGTAATAATAAATGGCTGTTATTTCTACCCTTATTTATGGCCAAAGTACCACACCCAAACCCGCCCCGTGCTAAGGGTCTTGATTTTTAATGACAGTGTTTTAACGTTTCACACCAAAACTGATATAAACCGTGCACGCGAAACAATCAAGGACTATAAACATGTTAATATTCTCTTAGACAAACGGAACTATGTATTTAAATAGCTTTGTCATCAAACATATTCTTTTTCCCTGAAAGCAGGTAAATATCAAAGACCTCGCTCGATAGCCTTTGATTGTTAATTTTTTGTTGTATTTTTTTATTTAACTTTGCTACTGTATGTTCTGTCAAAAGTATAAAATAGAAAAGATTGAGTAATTTTTTCACTTAAATAGTTTCTACAAACTAAAACAACCTCCAGATTTTTTACTTCACACATTGAAGACAAGATAAGCTTCAAGTTATCACACTTTTTAACCTAACATGTGAAATGAAATTCGTTTTTTTTCGCTTTTGTTAATTCATATTATGATTTTTAGATAAAAAAAGGAGATAAAAATTTATTCCTGAAAGTTATATTTATGAAAATAATTATTTCAATCAAATAAAAAAATAGTAAAATTATGACTATTATATAATAAACTATTTAACTACAAGGAATCAGTATTGATGACTTAAGGTATCAATTGCCAATTCTTTAGAGGCATTTAAAAAAATAAAAGTTTTTTCGTACGATTTTCAAATACATTTTATGATCAGTACCTGTTTCGCACATCGCGAGTATTATCAACTGATATAAAAAGAAACAAACAATAATATTTAATTATTGGACTATTTTCTCCATTAAAATTTTTGTAAATCGTAACATATACTGCCCTCTCTGTTCACCTATTGAACAAACACGTAGGAATTGAAAGCGTGATAGTGATATAGTTTTAAGTAATTTTTACTTCGGTGTTTTTTTATTTACATTATTTGTTTTGTATATTAATAACAAAATACATAAGAAAATTGAATTGTTACTGTTGTTGTTGATATTTTTTTAATGATTTATTTATACAAAATTATTATTCAAGCAATTATACGAATTGTCACATGTATCACTTAATTTAAACGCATGCAAGAAAAAACACATTTAAAGCTTACTTTACTCCTTTTTGACGTATCCGTTATTGAGATATGGAATTTGATGTCACTTAGTCACGTACCACTTACATGAAATTATCATAATTTTCTTGATAGCCAATTCATATTCGTGAGCATCGACAGCTTGGATAGGTTTACACCCTCCTTCATTTTGTGGAGGATTTTTCGTCATGTGAAATATTGTTTTAGCAGTGACGTACTGTATGAATAAGATGAATTCAATATTGACATAAAGAAATCATTAATATTATATATTAAAATATTTTGATATGAATTGTCAGAAATGGAAAATTAATCAAATTTCACTATCCAAACTACAACACTTTAGGATGCAAAAAATTAAGATAGTGAATATACATATTATTCATGAAACCAATTCATTATGTTTTTCTTTTTTAATATATTAAAAGAAATAAGGTTTATCAAGAGAAAACTTTCTTTATGAATCTTGCTAAAAAAAATTAAAAAAAACCGTTTTGTCACTTTATAAAAAATATAAAAGAAAGATTTTGCATGCGCGGACTTGGTTTCCAACAACGTTCTATTTGAAATGGATTTACCGTCAAAAAATATAGGTACATGTTTTATATCATTGTACGATCTATATTTCCTAATACATTCTGTACAACAAAAAGTGAAATACAAATTTCGTCAGATAATCGTTTTTCCCACAAAATGTACTCTTTATATTCCGCAAGCTTTTAATGTTTTAAATGAAGGAACTCTCTCACGAAATCTTGTATTGTGTTAATAGATGAATTATGTATATACATATGTATATATATATATATATAATGTATTATTGTATAGGTATTGTGACATCACAATTTATAAAAACTAAATCCCCAGTCCCAAGTTGTCAATTTTTTGCACAATTTTCGAATCATATTAAGACTTTATTGCTCAAGATGGTGTTTGTTATTTTTTATTACGTACACGTATTCTATATATCTGAATTTTCGAGTAGTAATAAGATTAGTTTTTGATTGCTTATAATCTAATTTCTGTTAATATTTTTCTGGCCACATAATTGTTAGATCAACGCAACAATTAGAAGACCTGCACTTTACAACTGAACGTTAGTGGGATACCTTTACAAAGCAACTGTACTATAAATTAGAAATCAATAACTTTCAATCGATTAGTTAAATTTTATAAAATATTTTTTTAACACTTCTAATTTTTGTTTTACCCTCCACTATAGCGATGGCACTGATTGGCGTGATTTGTATTATTTCGTAGGACGAGAACAGTTCTGGAGAATGATTTATCGTTTGGAAGCAAATGACACGTGAAATCGCGGCGAACGGGAAACATGAGTTATGATCGATTCTGCGTAATGTGATTCCACAGAGGATATGGAACCGTGTTACGCTTGTGCGTAACTAGTCAATACTCTATTCTGAATTCTCGTAAATGGACATCTATATATTGATCATTCTGCTGACAAATACTAGTATCTGAAAGCTTAGATTGTCCATAAATATTTTGATGAAAGCATATTTTTATATATTGTTAGCTAAGGAGTATTTCTTTTATTATTGTCATCGGTCAAAAAGCTAAAATATATACGAATATTTTATGACATATAATTTAATATAATAAGAAGACGTAATTTTGAAAGGAAAATAGATGGCAGTTGTCACAGCTGGGTCTCGGTTGGAAGGTTCTCTTAGATGTAAAACATGTGAAATTGTCTTGATATCTACAGAATTTCAAAGTAGAGTAGCTTATGTTTATTATTAGAAATAATCATTGATAATAAACAGCATGAAGAAACGAAGAAACGAAGTAATTCTAGCTCAATGAAATAAAAGAAATATCATTTTTTTTATATATATAAATTGCAAAACTTTCGAAGTTGATCACACTAAGTGTGAAAAAATTTTGTAATAAAGCAAAACAAAAACAGAAATTAAATAAGATAATAAATATATATAGGTGATATTTTTAAGCTGGACTTAGATTTTTGACGCATTTCTAGCTTACCTTTCAAAATATTATTGAATTTCGTGCATACACAAATAATATGAAATAAAATTTCTGCGAAATATGTTCTGATTTAAAATTCGGGTAGTGATATAAACTTTATTAAGTATTCTAAATTACGATGGAAATTTTTAAATTTGAATCTCTGGATTTAATAATTCATTACTGCTTGAGAGCCACTGACTTATATTATTTAGGATTTGTCAATAACTAATAGCCGTAATGCTAATACTGCAGCTGACATTTAAGTCCATAGCCATAATTTCGATTTGAATTATTACCAAAATAAAGAAATACAGATTGAACATGTTTTTACCAATATAATACATATATGGTTGAGCAATAATGAACGGAGTAAATAATTATTCATTAAATCTTAAAAACAAATATTTTGATATGTAATTAACAATTTAGGCCAAGAGTTTATTTTTACAACTTGTCAAAACAATTCGACAAATGAACTGTTGAAAAATTACAATATTATATTGAGTTATATTCCACAACTAATAATTTTTTTGGAATTAACTTCCAGAGTGTCCAGTCGTACAATGCACGATGGTTCATCGAAAACGGAGGCTCAAATGTGTACATACTTAACATAACAAAAATATAATACAATAACAAAAAATATTTCATAAGTAGTATTTTGTGTACTCTTATTGTAAGATAAATAAAAAAATAGTTCATATAAATGAGGTAGGGGGTGACTTTTTTAATGTTTGCATGATGGCAATAAATATCTAGTGACGCCACTGTAGTGGAACCACCAATCGTCGTATGAAATTCGATCAAGCTTTGATAATTTATATTAATTAATATATTAGCGCATTTATAAAAGTTTTCAGATTAAAAAAAAAGCGAATATGGGAGAACTTTTGAGGAAATATATTAAAATTACATACATTTAAAAATCAAACAGCAGAATTTAGGAAAAAAATCCGCGAGTTGGGGCGTACCGCTGTTTTGGTCGATTCAAGATACATATTTAGAATTACGTAGATTTGATAGTACGAAGTGACTTTAAATTGAAACCAATCATTGAAAAATACAAATCAAATATACCATTGCATTAAAATTTTGATCAGCAAATTTGTTTTCCATTTTTTTAATAACTTCGTTTGATTGAAGGTTACATTTGAAATAAAAATTACAAGAATTGTCATGTTGAATATGAATCTTTTGGTTTTATTATATGACTGACAAAGAAATTATAAGAAATTTAGTGGCTCGTGAATTTTACAATGACATTAAATAATGAAATAAAATAGAACTCCACAACCCAAAAAATATGAAACTATTTTCAGGCTAGACGAAAGTTCATAAAATGTCAAGGTATTTCTGTATCTTTTGCATGTTAATAATGATTTATTTTAGGGTCAGGTGATTTAAAAAAGATCATGATACGGAAACTGTTGTCAAACTACGAATCGACCATCGTTTGCTAATTAGCTAGGACAACAAAAATAAAAGTTTTCTAATTCTTAGTAGAAAATTACACAAACATGACATCGATCCTAGTTACATTTGCAAGGGTTTGTTAAAATATACGGACAGATAATAAAAAAATATAACTTTATTTTAGCACACAAATAAAGTTTTTATCCATGTTTATGTGGACTTCTTCAAATTTTTGACCGTGTACTGTCATCTACATTATATACTCAAAAACCTTTTTCATTATTTTATAGCGCAGAAACATACCAATACGATAAAAGGTTTTTGAATACATATTTAAAATTTCTTTTATATTATACTATAAAATTACGACTATTTAATCAAAATTGTAATTTTAAGGTTCATATGTTTGTATTATTATCGGAATGTAATTATTCTAAATTCAAAAGCACTTCTTGTAGCCATGTTTTTTTGTTATAGTAAAAAATAGATTTTTTTGTTGCCATTTTTATTCGACATTAATATTTTTTCTAATTCAAAATAACTTAATGAAAATAAGCGAAAAAAAAAGTAAAAATAACGTTTAAATAAATATATATCAGTATTGAGGTAATTAAAATAATTAAGATACCATATTAATTATTTAGCGAATATTTTGTAATCATGTCATATTCAATACAGTAAGATTGCAAAAAAAAGGTTTTAATTTTTTTTAACTCGTTAACAAATAGGAAAGTGTGAATTATTTACAAATCAACAAGATTATAGTAATATTATGCATATGGCAGACATCTATGATAGCAACAAAGCAACTATTTTCATTTATTCTTAGTAGAGAACATTACCATTATTTTAAAGAACTGATCTAATTCGGACAAGCTTTCAAAGAGCACATATAGATGCTATGATAGATTATTGTATTTTCAGAAAATAACAATAAAACTGTATTTTTCTTTTGATGTTTCTCGGAGCAGTTTTTTTTATTTTTTACGATTTTAACAAGATTTTTAAATCAAGAATTATTTATATTACCGTATTATATTTACCGTACTGTTATTATATGAACCGTCCTATACAATTTAACAAAATGCAGTGATGAAAGCCGAATTCACAGATGCAACTTTATCATTCAAGTAAGTATACCAAAACTTTACCGATAAACGGTTATTAGGTTTATTATAAATTATAGTACAACCAACTGACAAATTAAATAATTATAGATAATTTCGTATGCAGGTCTCCGTAAGCTTATTGAGGCGGGCATACACTACCATCAATCTAAATGTAAACCTATATTATGAACATCGAAATACTCTCAGAATTATTTAACTGTTTAAAATCATATAAATCAAGAGATAAGTCTATAAGTGATTATATGGATAACCTTGAACAAAACAGGTGTTTTTTTAACAATGAGATAGGAAATATTTATTGATTTCACAAGCAGTGTAGACTATTATATATTTTTCGGCATAAGCTCCATCTAATATTCAAAAAATAGTTTAAACATAATAACTCAAATGATAGCTATATTTTTATTCTTGAAATGGAATATTCTTAATTTAATTTTTGAAAAAAATTGCAAAGGGTAATTTATTTACAAATATCATATATATTATAATTTCGTATATTGACTGAATGGAACTTGATGGAATTTCAATAATTGAAATTAAGTATACATTAAGTGTGAAATGTGCCTACGTATAAATTATAACATATTTGAGCTTTTTGTATCTCCTTCAAATTCAACAAAAGAAAAGCTTTTTGAGAATCGCTGTAGTAAACGAAAGCTCCTGTATAAATAAATCCAATATGAAAATATTTCCATTGGAATCTTAGTCTTGGTGACACAATACAAATGGACATCTGTTTGAGAAATATTGAAGCTGTTCACCTGAGTTATTGCTTTAATCGACAACGTAGATTCAGGGAAGTGCGATGAAACGAATATTCAAACTTTAATACATACAAATATTTTTCAACGAAGTGATTTATGAGAGCAGTAAAAAGACGGTTGCTACCGGGTCTCATGTCCAAAACCTTGTTAACTATCCTACACGCAAATTGGTTTATATTTTGCAATCTATACCTAAAGATAAATATTGGAAAGATAAATATGATAACGGGGTTAAATTAACGAGTGATTATCACTGTCAAACCAGTTATTATGGTATTTCATATAAGATTGTTAATTAATATTCCAAATATCAAGGATTGATGAAAAAAAATGGTAAATTTAGACTGTGATACAAAATACGAAAAAATCATTAATTTTACTGACATAATTTATACAAAATAAATACCTTACCATATATTTATAAATGATAGTAATTATGGAAAAATGATATCCTCTAAAATACAATTACATAATAATATCCTTCAAAGTTTGTCTTTAAATAATTGTGAGGTACGAAATTTAGCTGCAGTTATTTTCAAATCCTTCTTTCTGGTTTCAAAACACAATCTTCATATTTGGATATGAATAGCAATCCTTTTTTGAGATATATTATATTATAATATATATATTAGATACATATTTTTATTTTATAAGTACATTTCAGTGTTTCTTTTATCATATTAGTTATTAAAAGAATAAACATATAAAATTATAAATCTGTCAATAGATGGTAATTATTTATTGTACAATTTATTTGTTACATTTTTTAAATAATAAAAACACATTTTTTTAGTGCTTATTTCCACAATATATTTTTTGATCAGGACTGGTCTCGCTCATCGCGAGCATTATCAACTGATCAGTTGGAAATAAGAACTAAAAAATGTGTTTTTATTTTTTAAAGTATTCTTATTAATTCAAATATTACAGCGAACGATAGTTCAGATAAAAGAATTTTTTATTTAGGTATAATGGGCTATTAAACTTTCCTTCTACTTCACTGCTGTCCAAGACGACATCGAGATCAGAGAAAAGAGATTTTTAATAGCCATTATTGACTCACCACCGTAATAATTCCTGGCCGGTGACCGCATTTTAAACAACACCTGTTTGAAAACGCTATTCGATGGTAAAGGCACGTAGCTACTGCCCGTATAAATCAAACACAATAAAATCGGATGGTTCTTCAATGCATATGATTTTGGAATATTATTTCAAATTTTTAACTTCGAACGTTTATTTCATGTATTATAAGTGGAATCTCAGCGTTCTGGATTGTATAAAATTTAGGAGCGCTATTTTGAAATAAGAATATGAATTTTAGTTTCAGTTATAATTAAATTTCTTAAAATATTCTTCGATATCGTTCGTTGTCTCTAACATAAAAATATGTGCGGATTTTTTTTGATTAATTTGTTATTGAATATAATATAAGCCACCGTTTCTCAATCTGGGGTCATATCTGAATAACAGAATCTTCAAGGGGGCCACAGACAAACTATATTTTTGTATTTTGAAATAAAGTTTGATTTTTAATATATACTTTTTTTCGAACAATTACTGGAGAGGGCCACACCAAAAATAAAATCTCAAAAGGGGGCTATAGGCCAAAAAAGGTTGAGAAACACTGATGTTAACAATAAATGCAAATTTGCTCATTTTAATGAAGCTTGAAACTATCTATTGTTTTCGTATAAATCACAAGAAAATTCTATTGGTGTGATGTTATCCAGGACACGAATGCAACTCATCGGATATGCGGAATCCGCATTTGAATTACGAGCATGTATGTTTGTTTAGTCGTATAATTTGTAATGAAAAAAGTATTCAACGCTTAAAAACCCCTTATAAAACTGAATTAAATGCAGAAAACATTCACACACTTTCAAGATTCAAACTTATTAATTTGTTGCTTCTTCAGGATACACAAATTGTATCTCAACTGAAAGCGTAATTGAATACCGAAGCATTTCCACAAATGTGTACTGGTTAGCGTAAATAAACTTTGCCCCGCTCGCATTGAATAAAATTATATTCTATGAAATACCGAGATGCGGACAGTCCGCATACTATTCGCGGATGAAATCTGCTTCACATAAATCCGCACTTATTTAATTGGTGCATTTGAATGATGTTATTGAATAAGCTTTCTTCACCAAAATACCAATTATGCAACATAATGCGTACAAAAAAAACGATATGTCATGCTTCTGCTTTGACATTAAACATGGTATGATGTATTCTTTCATTACCATTTAAATATAAAATAAAAAAAAGAACTTTGAGGGGAAATTCTAGTATGCTTATATAAAATTGCTTTCTTGTATACAAACACGTTTATGTATGACATAAGCTTAGCTTTTGAACATAAACTTAAGCTTTATTATATCGATTGAACGTGCTTGATGGAATTTAAATATCAAATTTGAATTATTACAACTTTGTACGATTCTCTTGTTTTGCCACTAATGCGGGTGAAAGAACGCATGAAGATGTCAAAAGGCGAAACCCGGGTCGTTAGTGACAAACCATGTTGAACTGTACAAAGTTGTAACAATTCAAATTTGATAAACTTGGAACTGTTTTTATTTAATGCTGCATGCATTTTTACTACTTTTGTATGTGTATTTAATAAAATAACACTTTCTCTACGTTAACATTGAGAATTACCTGACTAGCTAAATACATATATACTATATATATATATTATATTTCTTTCAGCTCCTGGGAGTCCCAAACCAATTATGCAATTGTCCTGGACGGAATTGCCATTCTGCTGGGACAGGGAAATTATCATCTACCAAACCTGTTTTCATCAATATAACATGAACGAGAATGGACGTACTATGATATCAGTTATTAACCACCACATACTGTCGAAGAGACTTCCGTACTTCCATTGTGCACCTTAAACATGATATTGTATAGATTCTTCCTCCACAACAACTTAAAAAGAAAATGTTTATGAATAACCAATGATAATTATTGATAATTTTTCAACACTTTGATTCTGCAATATCGTTAAATTAATTAAACCGGGTACTTCAAACTGCAAAATGATATATGGTATAGCTGAATTAATACATTTTAATAATTACTTACCCTCTCAGAATAGTTTTTACTGATTTTATGAAACGAAAATAAAATTATAATTCACCATTCAATTCCATTACACTGCTTCAAGAAGAGCGCACAATTATAATTTGAGATCCATCACAGCTTGATTCTCTACGAGTTTACTTTTAAGGTATTAAAGGATAGTGTTACTTCTTGGTTGAAAGAAACTTTGCTTATAAAAATAAAGCAAAATGATGATCGATTTTTTTTGATATACAGTAAAATATTAACTCAGTTAAATCAACATTTTTTCAGGACCGGTTTCACTCATTACAGATATAAACAATTGATAATAATTTAAGAAATGGTCGCAATGAGTGAAAATAGTTTGGATCATTGTAATAAATATATAATTATTAGAAATTTAATTTAAAAAAATATCGCAAATGACAGTCAACACTTAATTTTTTTTTCTTTTTATGATTATTAAATATGCATATAAAATAATACGTAAAAATAAAATTTATCTAATTGGCGTGTATTAACTATTTTTGGCAAGTCGACGGAAATATTCGCAAAGACGTGTGGTATTCGTGATTCGTCTCACCGCGCATGAACGGAGTCAGAATAACAATGAAGAGTCAGATGTCCAGTCCCTAGTGTATGGTGACGATCCAGTTCAAGGCACCTTTGTTAGTCGTGTGCCAACTACCTGAGGGTTAGTCAGAGATTGCAATCCTTTTAGATTATGATAACCTAAGGCTTTTGTTACACCCAATCCTAACTAACAAATATCATGTAATATTGTTTACTTAGAATTGAAATTACTGGAAATGAATTTAAGAAAATTGTATGTCAAATATATTTTACAAAAGGGCTACTATCTCAGTTAAATAAATTTTGAAAAATTTACACGAGTCAAATTCGTGGTAAAACCAAATAGAAAATATGTCGCTTAAATCGTTAAATTCATGTTTAAATAAGAACCATCAACGTCGATTTTACAAACGAGAAGAGTTTATGTCGAAAAAATATCTACGTATTTGAATTGTTACAAATTTGTACGGTTCCACACGTTTTGTTACTAACGACCAGGGTTTCGCCTTTCGGCATCTTCAGGTATTCTGTCAGACGAATGCAACAGAACTGGCGTAAAATATACAGTTAGCATCGTATATATACCAAAGTTATTAATTATAAGAAATACTTACCCCAAGGCAAGCAGTAAATTAAAGCTAAAACAAATTTATAATATCAATCTAATAAAAATTAGCACAATTGCCAGTGATAATTTTCAAAGTTGTAACAATTCAAATTTGATATTGAAATTCCATCAAGCACCTAGAGTCGATATCATAAATTATAGCTACGTATTTATTTATGGCAAAGAATATGCTCGAAATAATTGATGTATTGTATTATTATATATATAACTATATTAGAAATTAAAATTGGGTTGTCGTAGTATAATTGTCTGAAAAATGTAGTGGTGTAATATAGCTCTTTGGAATTAATAAAAACCATTCACTTATTTGAATTAAGTGCCATTAAATTCACGCACTTTAATATATACCCTATTCGGTGACAATGCAAGATATTAGAAATACGTGTTAAACTAGAAAGTTTATATTATTAAAGTATATATTATTGAAATGTTTTAGCCCAATAGTAAACATGGACGAGAAATAGATTTTTTAATTGTTCAAATATTCAAATCAACTTTGGCAACAATAGTAAATTTATGGCAACATTTTGGGATAAAATTTTATGTCATGTAATGTGGTTACAAAATCACTTTACTTGGAAAATAAATTTAAAAAATATGATACGGATAGCTTTTTTGTATTTTTTTCTTTGACTGCAATTTTGGTTAGCGAAACAGAGTCTACTTGATATGTAGCGGTGATTCCAAATTAAGGATAACACTTTCAGACTATGAATTTAGTATTTTATTTCATATCAAGTATTATGAAAATAATAGCTGATACAAGTGAAGTATAACTCATAATATTGTCAAAGCTGGTTAACTAAGTGAAAACAAGTGTAGGATAGAATTTATGGTAGATGATCTTTTTTTCCCTATACATAGTTATATTTTCAAAAAATACTACAATTTATAATGATTCAATATCGTTCATTATTCTGTATGTGTCTCATATTTTTTATTAATTTTGCTGGTCATGACAATGATTATTTGTTTTGTAATTGTGTCCACACTCAATTTGATGTAAATTAACTATTACGGGAGCTTATCTCAATTGAAATGCTTATTCTTTTTTTCTCTGAAAGCTGTGTATTACTCAGTTGCAAAATGTTTATTTTTGCTGAAAGTATTATGGTTTGAACAAAACTAGAAGTTAATTAATTGTTCGCAATATACCTCGTTTTTAAGATCATAAAAGTAGGAAGTAGTTTCCAGGAACGAAGTTTTTCGTTTATGTCATAAACGTAAATTTTCAATGATTGGTAATTATTTCGTTCCGTTACGGACAAACCCGGGACGAGAAACCGTTGTCACGTTAATTGAAGCTAACGATATTAAACCCACAGCTAAGAATTATGAATTATATTTAATATTAATAAAACATTCACCGTGCCTGAATAGCTTAATAAGTACCTAACATAGACATAATGAACCATAATAGGCACCCAGTACAGTGACAGAGGTTCTTTCTCCCATAACAGTATATTCGCAGTAGCAATAGCCTCGGGAGGGCTTTTTTGTGATGATGACGAGGTGAGGTGTAGTCAGACATATCGGGTGATTGATTACGATGGTGAGCTGACTCTAGCAGTACAAAATTGTACATTATTCAAGTAGTACCTATACCTATGAGGAAATATGGTTGAATAATGTGCACTAATTACTAATGCACTGCTTACAGTGACTTGTTGTATCCACGAAATATTTATTACTTTCAACCGTTCCCAATCCAGGGATTGCAATACCGGTATAAACGAAACGGACATACCGGTATTTAGATTGTATTTGAGATAAAAATACCAGTTTTGTATGTGCTCGATGTTTGTCATTATCAGTCCCATGGTGCAATAGTCTACGTTGTTTGCTTACGTTACGGCACTCACATGTTCAAGCTATAAGTGAGAACATTTTTTTCAGACGGATATACTTTTCAAATGTATGAATTTTTCTGAAGCCTAAAAATTGTCGCCTAATTTTTCGATTCTAAAATTTTATGTACAGTGATAAGCCAACACACTTGAACTGCCTACCCTAGTTATCCTAAATCTTCTACAAAAAGACGTTGAATTAATAGCTAGCAGGAAGGAGGCAGAAGGGTTTAAATTAGTAGGGGACATGAGAAAAATTACTAAAACTTTCTGTATTAAAATGCAATGATAATACAAACGGTGTTCAAACAAGTATTTAATCTTAAAAGGCTTTTTTTGTAACCATTCTTATTTGCACTAAGATTCGATCAATGTAGGTGAATGAATCTCAGTGTTGACGAACCTTGTCTTTCAATGGCATTGTAATACAAACAAAAACCTTCTTAATATAATTGAGAAACTTAATCATCAAAATTTTTACCGGAACAGTGTGAACTACTAATATACTGATACTATCCAAATAATAAAAATACAATATTTAGTATTATTTCACACAGTTGTATATTTTTACAATCAAGATCAGTTTCGCTCGTCACAAACACCAGCAACGAAATATTTGCAGTGAATAAAACTAATCGTGATCTTAAAAGTATAAAGCTGTAAAAAGACTACTAAAAATTTTGTTTATATTTTTTGAATAAAATCCCCTTACAAAAAGAAGTGACTGTTAACACATTAAACGTATTAATGTTACTAATATATTTGCATGATAAACCACTTCAATTGGAGGTTATTATTTTTAAGTATAAACATATTTTTCCGGTATTAGAGTCCCTAATCCGCACTTAATGACGCACACATATTCTCAGAATAAAGATTTGCAGCAGAAGTTATTTAACGAATAATGATCTCAAATTATGGTTTGCTAACAAAAAATGAATTTGACTGAGAAGTTACTTTTGGTTCGAATTGTTAAGTTAGACGAAATGAATAGCATATTATAATTCTTCGATATATTTTAGTGATAGAGTGTACGTAGAAATAAGTTTAATTTGTTCCGCAATCTTCACCTAGTGTCTAATACTGAAGGCATTGGGTGTGTATGATTGGTTGATCGCCCCGCTAAAAAGTTTCTTTTATTGAATAGAAAAAAACAAATGCGACGAAAAAAAAAGAAATATCGATACGGAATTTTGAATCCGTGAATAGTCATGATGTATTACCGCGTGGCCATGGATATCAAATATTCTAAATATAATTATTGTATAATGTATATGGTGTAAGCCGGATTAACCGTGGATTGCTCAGCTCTACAGCGATTTAAGTCTGTTAGCAAAATAGAAAAAATATACAACAAATAAATCAATACAAATGAAAGGAAGGAGACTTGAAGAACTCTGATACTAACGCGTCATCGATTTTGAAGTACCATCAATTTGAAATAAAAAATCTCTCGTAGTAGCTATGGTAATCTGGAGAATTGCGATGTGATTGGCAGTATGGACGGGAAAGTGGTAGTCTAGACTCTAGAATGGCCAAATTAAGACTACAACTAGATCTTCAGCGGCTTGACGACTCAAACAAACAATCCAGATATAAATGGATGGGAATTATTTTCAAAACTACCGATGGAATTAATTATTGACAATAATCACTAAATACTCAATGTAGCTAATGATCGCCAGACTGAGTGCTAAAAAAAACAATTTTTCAGATCTTTGCAAGCAATATTTCGATTGAAAGAATTTTAGAGGTGGTTAATTAAAAATTTAAAAGTTATAATGGCATTTATCTCGTCTATACATATATTTTAAATACTTGCTGATTACTTCTATATGGATTAGATTAAGTTATTGACTGACCAACATTTTTTTTTTTTGTAATTGTCGAGAAATACAAAGGCGTTAGTATCGATTTTGGACAATTTAAACAATATAGTGACAACGTGATTGTTATCTTAGTGTTATGAACGATACTTATAATAGTGCTTCATTGTTACTTTTTTCCGAAAATTATCACATTTAACATTTTAGCCCTTAAAACGTGATAATCAGTTTTATATGCAAAATAGTAAGAAGTCAATTTGTGTATTAGAATGCTTTTTGCTTTGAACTAGATTTCAGGATATACATAAGAAGTAAAATAGCTTTTTTCCTTTAACATTATTATACTTGTATAATAGGTTTTCGAGGCACTGAATAAATGCTATATTTAATAGTAAACTTCTTTGAAAATAGAATTTTTAATACGGAGTGATTCTAGGTTATAAGAAAACAATAATTTGAGTATAGATCGACCACTTGGTTAGAATAGTATTATTATAAGCGAGATTGGCTTGCACCGTATTTTCCTTCAAAACATTTTTTATTATAATTCTGGTATTTTACTCTTTGAATGATATCAGGATAAGAACGAAACATCGATTTATTTTATACTGTATTTTTTCATAAGTTCTTTGACCTACACATAGCCATCTAAGAAAAAAAAACTATATTTCATTGGCCGAACTCACCAGGGGATCGCCATAAATAAAAAAAGAGATTGAATATGCTAATTCGCCACATTGTCCAATTAAAATAATAGCTCCTACAAGCTGCGCGCGCCGGTGCGCTGCGAGACAATGAGAGGTCTGATGCGGCCCTGTGCGCGGGGCGGGATGCGCACTGGCGCCACTCACTTAATTGTAGCAAATATTTACATAAGTACACAAGAAGTTGATATTCTCCTATCCAAGTATCTCGTCACTTGTAGGAATATATTATCTAAGGCGATTTTTATCGGATTGTATAGATATGAAGGATGGCCTATCAACTATTTTGATGTCTAGATAAATAGTGTCTGAACTTAAGGCTTATTTATAAGTATTTTTTAAATATTAATATAGAACTCCATTATAACACGGTGAAAAAATAGCAATGTATTTTAGTTCTACAAAATTATTTTTAAAAAATATAGTTGGTACACAATACATCTTTCCTCCTGTTTGTTCAGTTTGTTCGTTAAGTTCTTAAGAACGTTAATTTGTTTCATTTACAATTTTTGAAAAAAAATAATTTTGCTTCGAGAAAGAAATAAGTTAGGCCGTTAAAACAGGAGAAAAGATGTATTGTGTACCTTTTCTACATGGCTATATATAGATAAGCAAATGTTAGTTTAAGCATAGTTCTGACGATAGCGTGAGCCGAAATAGCTATCAACTATATTTTTTAAAAATAACTTTGTAGAACTAAAATACATTGCTATTTTTTCACCGTGTTATTAATCTAGTGGTATAGTAAATACATTTGTACATACGTTACACGCTTATGAGGCCAAATCCTAGATTAGATATTGGAAGTTGATGTAATTTTTTTTTGTATTCTTTAAGATTCAAAATCTATTATATATTTTCGTGGCATACGTCGTTATCTTCAGTTAAAAAATTCACGGGCTTGGATCCCAGATGGAAATTTTTTAAATTTATATTCGGATTTCTGTTCGAGGTCAGAGACTTTGTGACGCTTAAAATTCCTTCTCACCCATCCGATCATAATATTAACGAAACGTAGCGAAAGTTACCTGAGTTATTTTTTTTATATCAGAATATAGTTTCAACAAGTGAGTGACAATTTTCGTAGAAAAATGCTGTTGGGATACCTAAATTATGAGACAATTTGCTACGCATAGACAGCCGATAAGAATTAAGAAAAATATATATTTTGCATCGTAACCTTGCCAACAATACAAAAATTACATTCGTTTTTTTTACTAAATGTGACACAAGTTTAAATAGCTGTGTATAATTAATATACTTTCTTAATATTTATCATATTTTTTCACCTTATTGTGAAGTTTGGTAACAAAATCAAAAGATACTGTTGTTTTACTGAATCCAATCGCTAAATTAAATTCCGTTACCTCTTAACTTCCAGTGTAATTTTATTTTTCATATATTTTGATTTATTTGTTGAATTACAATACCTTCTTACATTTTATGACCGAACAAAATTGATGTATGGGGTCGTTAAAGCATTATAATATTATGGAATTCATAAATTTAAGAAATGTGAGCTATAACTTATGAAATGGTAGTGGGAGAAAAATATTTTTTACTATATTTTTCAAAGTAAAAAATCTTTATATCTTTTTGTAATTGAAAATATGATGCAAAAAAATATTATTGATTTTTTAAAAAAATATTAACTATTTTCTTATTTCAAACTCGGTTCGTCGATTTCTCAAGTTTTGGCATTTGGTCTATTATAATATTCCTTCAACTTTCACAGCCTCAAGTTATAAATACATTATTTTGACTACTGGTAATATTTTAAATTATTTACTTTATTATTTTTTCAATTATTATTTATTTATAGCTTAGTGGAAGCTACTATATTAAAAAATAAGCACATTTAAATTCACAGTTTTCTAATCTTTTCGTTTGGAAATAACAAAATTACTTGGACTATGTCAGTTAATTTAATCCGACAAAAATGATTTAAGACCTAAGCAAATTATTTTTGAAACGAAAGCTGCGTGAACGAAGGGGAAAAAGAAATTTTCTCATGCTTTCAAAGCTCCAAGTTCAATACTAGATTGAAACAAATACAGTCAAAGGTTTCTTTCGTTATTTCATAAATCGTTATGGGAGAATAGTGGATCAAATAATTATTTTGATAAATAACAAGAGAGAGATGTGTTGTTTAATTTCTTTACTGTGTCATATTGAGAATGATTAAATGTTCAGACTTCAAATTAAAAATTGCTAGAGATTATAATAAGCAAGTTTTGAACTCTAGAAACGCAACATATTTAAAAACAAGTAATGAAGTTTGGTTCTAATATACTCCGACAATTAAGTGCTGGTGGGTATAACGTTGAGTACTCGGAGAAAATAGAGTTTCAAGCTCAAGGTTTGTGCACAAGATTACGTTTTTAATCCAGCCATTAAATACAAATTGTAAACGTTTGGAAAATATTTTATTGAAAGATTTTTTTAAATAGTTTTCTAAGCAGGTAAATCAGTATGTGGCATTTTTATCAAGAAAGACTAAATCGTATTGAAATATCAGCATTCTCATTTAATACAAGACAAAAGCAGTATTCAAATTTTGTGTTTTTTGTGAATTGTGTGAATAAATATTATTATAAAGCTTTTATGAATTCATTAGAGTATATGACAGAAAAATGAGCTTTAGCATTTATCTTATTATGTAGAGAGAAATATATAAATATTTTCTTTTCCTATCATGAACTAGCATTTTAATTTTATAATTGAAATTTAATAGCATTCGACTACAATGTTGGTAATTGTGACTTACCTGTATGACAATTTCTTCGTATCGTTTTAACTATTGAACATATCGCTTAACATAAGTATCATATTAATTAAAATATTGCAGTGAAAATTGTTTGATTGTAAATTTATCCCACACAAACAATTTTACTTAATTAAGATATATGCTGTAAGATAACCTGCTATATTTAAGCCCTCGGTCGTGTATAGCTATTAATTAAAAAACTAAAAGCTTTGTTGTTAAAATGAATTGTATCAGTTGATAATACTCGCGATCAGCAAAACCGGTCCTGATTATAGAATAATTGTAATAAAAATTGTGTATAAAATCATTTTTCGTTGTGGTTGTTTTAGTTTACTTTAAATTAAAATGAAAATAATCGAATTCAATATATGAATGTTAAATATAAGTTTTGCACAGATGTGATAAATATTTTCTTGCTTGAATAATGTCTCAAATACTTCAAAATTTATGAAAAATCATCCGGCTAACGAGATAAGATGCTTTCTTCTCAATAAATTTCGGCCATCTATAAAAAAGATGAGTATGAACAATGTTACGTGTGTTAATTTACATATGTGGATAGAGAATAAAAAATGCAGAGGTCATTAGATCCGTCAATCAAAAATAATTTTAATGCTTCGATTCTATTTGAACTCGAACTACCGTGAGAACGTTTTAAATTTATGTCTGGCTATAATTTTATATCTATCTACCAGTTATTCTTTTCTTGTATGGATTCTTAAAGCGTTATTTTGAAATTCTATAACCCATTTAATTCATGCTTTTTTAATTATCGTATATATCGTTTTTTTATTTACGAGATGTTTTATTTTGTTTATAATTTTGATTGTTGTTAAAAAAAAACTTATCTTCATTGTAATAAATTGTATTTGAGATTCAAATAACATCATATATATTTAAAAAGCTGTATGGTAGTTCATATGAAGGTTTTATGAAAAAAAAAAAAAATATTCGACTTATTATAAAAAGTCAAAATTTATGTGTTAAAAAGTATTTTTATAGATGTAAACGATTTACTATGATGCTTCCACGGGACAGATATATATTTTGTTTTTATAAAATTTAACACTTAAGGTGTTAACTGTCACTCCTTCTTGGTTTGCTTTGCTCATCGGGAGCATTTTCAACTGATTATTTGATAACGCCCGTGGTAAGCGCAACCAGCCCTGATCATAAATATATTGTGAAAATATTACTTGTAAATGTGTAATTATTATTGGAAAAAAAAAAGAAAAATTTAATGTTGAATGAGCGAAATTAATAAAAAAAAATGATAACACAATATTATTCATTATTGGTGATTTTTATTTCTTAATTTGTTTTGATTTACTTTAATAATTCGAAGGATTGTGAATTTATTTGGATTTAGAATACTGCTATTAATGAAATGTAACTGATTTGTTTTTTTAATATTTCATCATGACATGTGTAAATTTGCCTAATATGAATACTACGTGAATTAATGATTATTAGTCAAAGTGTTTCGTTCATCAATTGGAAATGAAAATTGGTTTTCGGTATATACTAAGGTAATAAATGGTGATATAAGATTATTGGCTTAATTGAGGCAATTTTAAATGCAACAATTTTGCTGTGAAAGCTGGACGTAGTAAATTTTAGTAAAATATGAAAATAATTTTACAAAAATCGTTGTTTTTGATATGGAGGTGTAAAACGTCTGAATAGAATGGATTTTAATTTAAACAGTAAAATAATAATGTCAACTGAGAAAAAAGACACACACGTGCGATTTTTTTAAAAAGATCGGTCCTTTTGAAAAGATCGTATCGTAAATTGATCAAGTCGCATCGTTTTGCGTCATGTCATTATTATTCGCATTTACGCCTGGACTCGTGATCAAAAGAAAATGACCATCACGTAGTGAGGCGAGGCGTTATAATATAACATTGGAAACTCATCACAATAATATGTCAATTGTCGTAACTTACCTTTCATATTAAGTGGCCTTTATTGACCTTCACAATAATGATAATATTTTACATGTAGCAAATTATCTTATTGAAGTTGGGCGTATACAGCGTAAGGAAAATTTCTTTATATATAATATATGAATTCTTGCATTAAATTTATTTTCTAGCCATATAGTATAACACGGCTTGTAGGCAGTGTAGAGACAATTTGTAATATGACATTCACTAGATGATTTTTAATTTTGTTTGAGTCCATCACTTTTGAGAGAAAAATGCATGATTTTTTAAAAATTACATGCTTATGACGCTTAGGTACATTTTGAAAGCGATATCTGCAATATTTGTTCATTTATTTTATTCTAAGGAACTCTAATTATAAATAATAAAAACACATTTTTTAGTACTAATTTCTACAATATTTGAAATATCATGCCTTTCAATCAAGAAGTGGCAGTCAATATTTTAAAAGTGTATTCAATTTTAATAAGAAATCATCCGTAACTCTTTTCTTATAAAATAAAAGCTTGTTGCATTTCCATTCATCGATAAAGCTCTATTATATTAACAGCTGTTCTTCTTTATTCTGGCTCATTTCTGATGACGACGTGATGCCGAAATAGGTTGATTAAATATTTTTTGGAGTTTTATACAACGACTTATTTTAAGTCCATGTATAATATATTCCTAATGTGGTGCGTGTGGTTCATAATGAAATTGTCAACCTATCTTTTTACAAAAGCTAGAAAAGAACTTTTTGTTAGGTGACCACTTTCGTTTCGCTCTGTTTTTTACAACCGGAATGAATTTCTAGACATAGTTCTAACTAATGCTTATATCTTAAAGAAGAATCGATTTTTGATTAAAAAAAAAGATGTCAAGCATTCGGAAGATCTGCTAGGGAATTCAACAAAGTTGATCACTGTACTACGGACCCGATATCGTTACTAAAAAACCTTATAATAATTTTGGCATTACGGAGAATTGTATCAGATGTTAGAAAAATAAATATTGGTGGTTTTTGAAGTAAATTCCATACTTGTATCAAGTTATATGTTACAGGCTATTATTTTTCATTCACCAGAGTCTGTTGTAGCAAGTAATTGTTAAAAAGGTATTCGAATAATCCAGTTTTCGTTAGTAGTAGACTTTTTTTAATACGTTCGTGATGACTTTGTCGCCGGAAGAGAGAAGCCATGAACAAATTTAATTGAATCAGCTTAAACGGATTTACTATCATCATTGATTTTGTGATAGATAATTAAAAAATAATAATCATTCGCATAGCAATATATTGTCCAATTAAAAATCCAGTATCGTTTCAACCGATTGCCAGACCGCTCGGACCACCCCATTAAGTTGGATGGAAACATTTATTGTTTTTTAATGGTCGTGTTTTTTTTTAGAATTTAAATTACAAATGTATACTTTAAGATTGTTAGTGAAATATTATTGTAGATTGGTTATCATTACGATTTTATATAATATTTTCATCTCAAAAGATACAATATAAAAATATTATATTTTATAAACGTCAGCGATTTTTCTCATATAATTCAAAAAACAGTTATTCAAAGCTATAAAAACTCCACATTTTGTCTAAACTGAATACTTATGTATATTATGCAACATTTTTCACAATGTGTAACGTTATATATCTTACAAAATCATATAAAATAAAAAGTTAAAACTTTTGATTATACGCGGAACCGGATAAGTTTGGTGGTTTGAAATAGGCGGTAGTATGAATTGGAAAAGCGATTCGATGGACATAAATTTAGCTACCACAAAAACTTCATTTATTACCGAGTGGATTTTACGGGTTATGCTTTTATGTCATCCAATTTCCTTCAATTAAGGTAAGGGAAACCTACAACATGATAATTAATGAAAAGTATTTTTTTATCTTTAACATATGGTATGTATATATATTATAAGTGGGAGTAAACATTTAAACGAGGAATTGTTGTAAAGCAATCAATACAATATTGATTTATAAGTTGTCTTCTTTCGTTTATATTGATCCTGCCTTAAAATCATTCGCTTATATTTTTATATTTAATACTAAAAAAAAGCAACAAAAAAAAATATGTTTTCTACGGAATTTGAAATACATCTGACAACTTTATGTGTAGCTTTACAATAATGCATCTAGGTAACATAATTTTTGTCTTACGATATCTTCATGTATCTTTTATAGTCTGATTTAACAAGAGGTCATTTTTGATATAACTACCCTCGAGCACCACATATCTCACCTGTGATACGTGAAACTATCACTAAGCGGATTCAATGTTATTTTTCATTACAATAATACGTATAATATAATCCAATATCAGGGTGACCAGTATTCAATAAACAAATTTTAATGATAAAGAATAGGTTTCACGTTTTTAATCTGACTTTGAATAGGTAAAATGAAAAGCAAGAGATTCAAATAAATCAATACATAGAGATGAAGGACACTTCATCATATGGAGATCAAGAGATGGACGAGAGAGAAAAAGTTCTGATGTTAAGTTGTCATCGATCTTAACGCTTTATCAATTTTATATACAAAAAAGAAGGCTGACACAACATTCAGTAAATGATAGAAGCCATTAACTACAAGGTATTATATTGCTTTACAATGAGATTCGTATGAAATGAAGTATAATAATTTCAAAGGTATGTTTATTTTTTACTAATAGTATATATTGATTGAATTGGCATTCACTTGGTAGAACTCCATTATAACACGGTGAAAAAATATATTTCACCCTGTAATAATATATATCTCTTACTGTGAAGGATTTTTGAAGTATGAATATTTAAAAAAATAATTAACTTATATTAGTGATAACTGAATTTATGGAGATAATAATGATTTATCAGACGATATTACCATATAAACTCTTAATTTAAAAATTAAATGTTCAACCAGAATGTAAAATTGTGTTATGAAAGATCACATCAGAAAAAAGTTTACATGTACCATCTAGGGGTATTTTTACAAAATTATTTAGGAACGTAATAATTTAATCTTTGTTAAATAATGCGTTGATGTGTATACTATCATCTCCAGTTAACATTTGAAATCAAACTCGATTGGAACCAGATGATTTTTCAATGGAATAGAATGTATGACGAGACTCGTATACGAGTCCACGGACAGGATCCAAAGTTCTTCAAAGACTCAAATACGCGTCCCCGGTCGTTCAGCTGTTAACTCTCACAGAAAAGTAATTTTCAAAAAAATTGTGACTTTATTACATTTTCGAATGTTAACTATCAACGCATTACTACCAGTCGTTTCAGTATTTGAGACGTTAAAAATATCGTTGAAGTTGAAATAATTGTGCTCCCATTTCTTGGATGTCAATTCTTAATCTGTATGTTAATTAATTAAACCAGTTATGCTGCATAAAAGTAATTGCTTTTATCGGTAAGTATGTACTACATATATTATTAAAGGGCAAAAATAAAATATTCAATCATTAAATGTTGGAACATTCGTTCAGAACACCTATTCCATCCAATAAAAGATACTCATATAGTTATATTTAGTCATTAAATTTCACCGAGTTAATTATAACGATTTATTGATGTATTATATAATACCATTAATGCATATTTTATTAGAAATGCTCCTAATACAATTAAATATTTTAATCACACATAAAAGTTATGAAGCTGGAATAATTGAGATGATATTTTGTTTATTTTTTCGAAAACAATATGTAAACCTAAATTTAATTTACGTTTAATCATAGTTAAAAGGACAGCGTTATTAATTCACTGTTAATTCAGAATTGACAATATTATTTTAATGGGTTAGTGCAACATAATTTTAATCATGCATTAGATGTTATTTAACCGCTAGATTTTGGATGGAGGAAAATGGAAATTTAGATAAGAATTGAATGATCGACTGAGAAATAAAATATTTAAATTTTCCATTCGGAGATTTGAAAATACGATTTTATCGTTATTTGTAAAATATGGTCCATCTATAACAACGTATGACTACAAGTGACGGACAAACGATTACCAGCTTGTCATTTTAAATTTCTTATAATAGAATCGAAATTTCACGTAAATCCATCTGAAACGTGCCGATGCGAATATAAAAGTTCAACTAAGAATAGCTGAACATTGATTATAATATTAATCAATTGTAAAACAATCTCACAATACTATATTAATTATTAAAATATGCGAGTAAGTTAGTTGACTAAAAATGAAAAAGAGTAATATTTTTCAAAAAGCTTTTAACGATAACTTACGTTGACTTCTATTTTCAGTTAATTGAGGATTGGGAATTAGTATTGGTAAGCTAATTACTCTTTAAGTGCATGGTTTTCCAAGTTAAAGAGAGTGGGAGGGATGATATGCATAAAACAAGTGAGAGAAAAAACACGCAACTATCTGATAAGAGTAATATTACGGGATCGTTTTCAGTCGCCTAAAAAAATTCATTCATATGCTCCTTTATTAACGGAAACAAATCACATTGAACAGTTTATGATTATTAAAAAAAAAACAGTTAATAAATTTTACTTTTAAAGGTTATCAAGTTATTTTTAAATAGCTCAACTTTTATAAGTTAAGCAATGCATATATTATCAATTGAAGTATAATCGACAGTGCATCCAATGTTTCTCGTTGTGACAAAATGGGATATATTAAAGTCATCATCACTCCTCTTATATTATTATGGAATCCTCATATCATGTCAGGTATACAATTGAAATACTCGAAACCTTAAAAATGAGATTTAATATAATATTTATGAACAAATGAATAGATACGAAATGTTTAACGATCAAAAAACTAGTCTATATACACTATTGAGAAATTTTATGATTGTAAGTACTTCTATGCTTTGCGTCTGATTGTATTTATAAACCCAGTAAAAAGTAACATAAATTAAATTTAAAATTGCTATTAACCTTATTATCTATAAAATTGCGATGTAGAAAGCTTGAAAATTATCACGAAATGGCGATCAGGGGTCGCATTAGGCACACAGCCAGAGTAATTATAAAAATATTTTTTTTTTGTTGTAAATATAAAAACAATGATTTTTTACAAATCAAAGACTTATTTCGCTCAGTGGCTGAAAAAGAACAACGCCTGAACACTATTTAAAAGCTCTTATAATGTCATTGTGTTGTTCAAGATGAAAGAGTAATAATCATATTGTAAAGTTTCTGAAAGTTATTAAATGAGACAATCGTTTATTGAAAAACAATATTTATAAAAGGCTTTCTATTGTCTATATAGTCATCAGAATTCCTGTGTTTTTTGAACAAGTTGTCCAACAAACGGATAGAGTAATATACCCAATAAAGACTTCATTAAAATTTGAAAAATGTTGTTTAACACTTCGCATTACGTTGAAGCACAAGTTTAGTGAAATGTTGTAATATCGTTCCTAATAATAATTGTTTGAATTATGTATTTTTTATTGCTGATTTGTTTGAACGTTTTGAAGATGAACCGTGATATCGATGATGATTTTAAATATAACACCATTACCAATCAGTCTACTTTGAAAACGTTTCATATTGTATTAATGAACCATTATTTAGATTCAAAAATATGTGTTTTTTGGTACTGAAAAAGTACAAGAAAATAATATTTTGAAAATTGATTTGTCATGAGTCTTTGATATATTTTTTAATGTAATTAAAAAAATTTATGAGTTGAAACCGCCAGAGCGAGACACAGAAAAAACTAATATTAGGTTAATCTGTCTTTATTTTTGTACAAAGGTTTTAACGAAAACTTTTTTTTGTCTGAAGCATACAAAATTGCAGTACAGTGGAACCCCGATTAACCGTTCTCGCATAATAAGTTTTCCCGGATGGATCGCTTATTTCTTACAGTCCCGTCAAACACCCGTAAGAACAATGTTGAACAATCCCGCATTAATTGTTCCCCGATTTATCGATTTCCTCGATTTATCGTCTAAATGTTACGGTCCCGTCTTAAATACTATCCTGATTGACCGGTTTGGTAGATAAATCTTTCTACCCAATACAATTTGCGAGTTTGAGTACATTAAATCTTATATATCAACCGAAGGAAATAATGATGAAATATATAGTTCGCACAAATGTCTTGAGATTTTATTTAATAGACAATTTCACAATTCATTTTGTGCTTTAAACACGATTCGATTATTTCAATAAATAAGATTTAATTAATATAACATTTACAAAATCCACTCATATTTACCAATTTTCGTATAGCCCCATTATTTGGAAATTAAAAGGGGATTAATAAATTAAATTTTACTTTCTGTTTTTATAAGATACTTTTTTATTGTTATTCTAACCTTTCCCGCATTTTTCCTTTTATTTCTACCGTTCCTTGAAAAACGTGGAATCGAAGATTCACTGTATATTAATTATTTTCGCTGACAAATAAACTAGGCTTAGATGTATGCTAAATGAATACATGACTTTTTCTAACAATTTAGTGATATTCATTTATACATTTGAATTTACTGATAAGAACATGATTTAATGTTAATCATTGGAAAACATAAAAATTATATCATATCAAAGTAAATGAAATATATTTACCTGACAATAAACCGGCGTTTGAAATGGTTATTTAACATATTTTCAAAATATGTTAGTTCTCGTTTAGTATAATAAAAGCTGTATTATAGAATAACAGTTATAACATTTTATACATATTTAAAAAGGAAACAAAAGTTGTCATATAAAATTTTTGTTATTTTATAAGGGCAATTATTTTGGAAAAAATAATTGCAATAAACAAATGCAACCTTCTGAAAATAATCACGGAATAAAAAAGCTTTTAAGTTTTTGAAAAGAATAAACACTCAACATGTATAGGGTGATTCGTGAGTTTCGTGACAGACACATTAGCGCATCACGTCTTTTAAAAATCTCACACATGCATATCTGGACCATTGTATGTTCCACAGCAAAATTTTATCACGAAAGCAGACGATTTTTTATTTGTATTTGAGATCTAATGGTTAAGTTATTGCAGATTCCTTATTTTTTTCTTCAAAAGAGAGTTTCATACTGGCTATCAAAAATTCGAAAGTGACATTTTTTAATCGAGTTGAGTTTACTTGAAAATTTTGTCCGCTAGATATTTTAATTTGGTCAAAATTCATCGGAGGTAAAATGTGATAACAAATCAATGATATCAAATTAAAATTCAACAAATCATATTTGTTGTATTGATTTTGACGGGACTCCGATCAATAATATATACTGTTTATCTAAAAAATAAAACACTATCTGCTTATTTCTGCGTCTTAATGCGCAGTTTATAATCATAATAAAGAACATATTGCCTTTGTAACTGAACTTAGAGATTACAGTCAAATTAAAAAAAAACAACGAAACATATAGTTCGTATCACACGTATCCATGTTTCACACAGTATATTTCAAATTGATTAAATATCACATTTGCAATGTCGTCATAACAACGCAAAATATATTGGAGTCGCATTGTTGTCAGTCGTTTACATAGAAAACGTAACTATATTAACAATACTAAAAATAATAAAATACCACGCTAATTATTTTTGAACTGTAAAGAAATAATTTGTTTCTCGCCTGAAAAGATAGTGATGTTTATTTCAAAAAATATTATACAAATTAAGGATATAGAGGATGAATCTTGTGGGCAATAGGTGGCCAAATAATTAGGATGGGAAGCAGAAATGGTTTTAAATTAATTAAGATATGGGGACTAACTGTTTTATACTTATTGTCATTCTATTGAGTCTAGAAAATCGTTTCACACATGATTGTTTAATTATTTTTTATGACGTCAATGTTATATAGTATTTTGATCTTTACGGTATCTAATATTTTATTTAATGCAGTTTTATATAGTGGAAAGATGACTACTCTTCATATTACAACACAATTATTTATTGTTCATCAAAAGCAAGTAAATTTTAAAAAAATCTGAACATTCAATAATTGCATAGCACCAATTCTTCGAAGCCGCAATGTGCATTATGAAATTTTGTGTGAGATTTTATTTAATTATTGCATACAACATTTTCAGCTGTTATTTTTTTTGCTTAGTATATATATTGCTCAAAGCTAAAAACTAATTACTACAATTTCGTAAAGTAAATAAAACAGTTTTTAATATTAATTGGTGGTAAACCGTTCAATTATTCGTATACCACCTGCTGGGTGTGATAATAACTTTGTGAATATATTATTAAGCGCTTAGAGAAAATATTTTGTTGCGTTGAAATGATTTCTTTAGCCAATTAAGCATTGTTACGCTTATCAAAACATTAAAATATTTACAGTTTTAATTAATTCTAATTTCATTTGGTATTATCTACCGAATGACGTTACGTTTGCGTAATATGGCCTATAAAGAATAGAAATCAATTGATGTGAATGAGTTAACAAGTAATTAATATGAATCTTATTACGGAATTCTTCATATAAATGTAGTTGCTTGAAAGCGGGAATAATTTTAATATATAATACGTCGATCCAAGAAGAATTCTTTATCTTATAAGGAGTTGGTTAGTTAATGTTGGACGTGTAAATTATTAACGTAAAAATCATTAATAAATATTAAAGAAAAAATACTCAAGCAAAGTCGGTGAGTAGTCATGTAAAAAATACTAATTAGCGCTCTTAAGATATTGTATAATTTATTTGTAAATATATACAAAATATGTATATAAAAATATCACATCTAAATATTATATATATTGACTACACGACTTCGAATCCGCAGCCTTTACAAAATCAATCAATATATAGAAAAAAATATTTGATTATTTTAAGCTTTCCTTCGTAGTATACAAAGTTTGTACTCTAAAAGCTTGAACCACTTTTCGTATTAAATAATATCTAAACTTTGCTATAATTTTGGGGAGAAAATTGTGTAAACGATTTAAAGTATTAATTAAATAATTTTTATTGGTTTAATTATCAATATTCCAATCATATGTATCCCTACCATTTGCTCTAAACTATTATACCCCTCTACGGAGAAAATATTATAGGCGTGATTTGTCTATTTTGTATTGAAGGTTTCGATGTTGTATATTAAATAATTACCAACAATGCTTTAAATTGTTTTAATAAATGCTGCGTAAGACATTACCATACCTATCGAGGTGCATAACTTATTTTTATCTTAAATAAATCATCCTTAACATCAAATATCTTGCCGAAGACAGCGTTTTACGGCGCCTATAAAACGTTTGTTGAGACCATCCATCGGACACACTGGAAATTATTTATTATGACCGCGTTCCAAGATTTAATTGATAATTGATGGTGCATAGTTTTATTATTTATAGAGCTTTAGCTCAATGATAGGCATCTAATTGCACTGAACAATGTATATATATTAGAAACCATATAGTAGAGCAAGGTTAATACAGCCACAGAAGCTTCGTCATTTTGATACAATATAAAAGTAATAAAGGTTTTGAAAAAGTGATTTATTAATTAATCTCTATATTTACAGTGTATTAATAGAAGTTGGCAAGGAACAAAATTAAAAAAAAGAGGCAAGTAAAATTGATGATAAAAATAACACACAAAGTGAATTCATATGGAATGAAGTATTTTTCTATCGATACATTGAGTAGCTTAAATTTGAAATTTAATAATGAATGAGAAAATTTTGTATAAACGGACGGTATTTGCGAATAATTGCAAAGCATAAATAGATTATTTTTGTTGTAAATATAAAATATTATTATTATTTATATATATACTGATACGAAATAATTGCATTTTATGGTCGATAATACATATCTTCAACTGTCGTAAAGATATTTATTTTAACTTTATTTAGTTGAGTAAATTTTAATTATTTTCATAAGTGTTTAAAGCCATCTAAAATTTACCCAAAATATATCTCTTTCTCTAAAAAAAAAAAAAACAACTTCGATTTCTTTCACACAATTTTACAATAAATGTGTTAGAATATTTAATCTATCACAATGACAAAATAATAATTAAATATTTTTAAACTATCAGAAATTCAACGAATTACTTATGACTAAAATTCATTGCGCAGTGTAATCGATTATCAATAATTTATGCTTACTGATAAATAAAGATAGAATTCCACTGAACAACGGTTCTAATTTTGACAGTGGTGTATCATCTACAACATTAATTAAGTATTATTGTTTTTAGAAATATTTAAACAAAAACTTTTATCATTAATATAAACAAGCACTCGATTAATTTAACTTTTATTTACTTTATGGTGTATAAAAATACATGTACACTAAAATCTGCATGAAGAATTTAATATAACTTTCACGAAAACAAATGTTTCATAAATTCAATTTCTCCTAGATTACAATATCCAGTTGCAAATTAAATGTGTTTTAAATTTTTATCATCAGTTTAAAAATCATTTTTCTCTCTCAGCACATTAAGTAGATCGTTAGTTGGTCATCATGGGAAACGGTATGCCAAAAAAATGCATGGGATCGAATAAAAAAATGCGCATTTAGTAAGAAATCATGTCGAAATAATTTCAGCTAATAATAATTGCAATCACTCTTGTGGCCATTTCGGATGCCATCAAAAATGATCTCAGATGATGCACTCACAAAAAACCTTCAACACTTTGAGGTATACATTTCGTAACTTAAGAAATATAAATTTGCACTATCAACAGATTACTAAGATATTTTCTGAAAACTTTCGGCTATTTAATAAAATGATAATTTGAATTTTTTTTTAATATTCTATAGTATATATTTTTATATTAAATGACGCTTTAGCAACACAGCTCTTCAAATCTCCTTTATCTATTATATATAGACTTATTTGTTGTATATTTTTTCTGTCGTTATTGACAAACGTAAGTCGCTGCAGAGCTGAGCAATTAAAAGTGCATCCAGTTCACCTAAACACCACATGCATTATAATTACATTTATATCCTCACATACCATACTTAAAATTTTATTATAACAAGCTTTCTAGCTAGAATTTAATCTTCTATCTTAAAAAAACGGTCATTCGGATATTTTTGTGGTACGATTGATCAAAAAAAATAATATTTTGGGGAATGATGACTACTGGATTGCTTAGCATTATTCTATGGGTTTTTGACTTATAAAAAGTTTTAATAAGCAATTTAAAGCATGAATATTGTCAAAGAGAACTACATTAATTTTTTTGTGTTAACATATATAAAATTATTGTCGACCACTGCAACCTTTGAAGTGTTTTCAAAGTCATTTCTCTTCGAGATCACCTTCAATGATGTTAAAAAAACAATGCTAATTTGAATTTATTATACGTAATATTACAACTATTTTCCAAACACCCATAGAGAAAAATGACCTAAGAAAAGATTGAGTGACGTAATACCATCCTTTTTACTTACTTCATTCAAATAACATGATCCAATACAGCATCTGAATAAATACGATTCTCTTATAAAACCAACTTCTCATGTAATGCTTTTAAGAGATCCATACCTCCACATTGATAGTAGATATTAATCTTAAACATTTTATGAAAAAAAATGGACTAAAGAGTTAATGAGTTAATGACTGAAGTTTACAACTTTCTCTGATTCTTTAATAGATTTAACGATTGTGCTACCTACATCATATTCATTTCGATAAATGAAGGAGTTGATTTTAACAAAGGATGTTGATCTTAATATTTTCAAGTAAAAAACAGAAGTCATACTGTTTTCAATTGCATTTAATACTGAATGATTACATTATTCACTGTGTGAATATGTTTTAAGCTAAGGTTTCTTAATGAATCTCCGAGAGTACATTTTGCTAAGACAAATTCACGAAGATAGTAGCCATCAAATATTGCATGACCAGCGATTAAAATGAGTATAAGATTTCATCTTTACCGCATTTATTAGTTCATATGCAATATGAAGTGGTTTTAAAGTTGTATAAGTTATTTGATTAAATTTATAACAATCTTATCGACATTGTCGTTACCTATAATTAAATTTAATATTTCAAAGAGAAAAAGATTTAAAATTACATCTTTATAGTTTTATAAAGACTCTAAAATACCTGATTTTTTACCCCATATATTTCTAGTTTGTAGAAAATAGACTATTAGTATATTTAATTTCAAGTAAAAATAAGTTTTTCTGGCTTAAATATTACTTCATTCACAATGTTTCTATCTAAATTTTCCATCAAAAATAAGTATTGATTATAAGCTTAAAGCTCTAATTAAGCATAATTTTAAAAAGCAGGTGGTTGTGGATGAATCAAGGAATCTTAACTGCCCATGTTTTCGATTAATAGTTCATAAGTCGATTGAAAAGCTAAGTTTAGAAACTTCAAATTATATTTTCTTAAATTGCTGGATGTGTTCTCGTTTCGGAATGTTCAATCAGTATAGTTCATGAATGCTATAGACAACTACTAGACTATTAATTCTGTAACTTATCTTTTGAATAAACATTTTAGTCCTATTTTGAAGACCGTAAACTTAACGATGCTTTTAACAGAGAGAATAATAATAGATAATTTTAGATTGTCAAGTAATTAATTGCAAAAAGTATTTATAATTATTATAATCCAATTGTGCAATAAACATGTTACGAAATAGTTTATCTATAATAATACTAGAGCGACAATTATTAGGCACTCCAACTTATAGTAAATAAGGCGGGAAATATACAATTCAAATAAAAGAAGCCAAGAAAGAGATTATACGGTAAACAATAAAAAACCCATTAAGAATATTGCGAAACTAAAAAATAGATTGAGCACGCAACCTTCTGGTAGAAAGAAATACAAATTCTACTTGAAAAACATTTAGAAATTGGGAAAAGTTAATCAACTCTTATGATATCACTTTATGGATAATTTCTCATAAGAAATATTTTTTGTATGATATTCTTTTTATCTGTTTTAACATGTTTAGTTGGCCATTTGATTAATGCGCAATTTTTTTTTATAATTGTGCACTTCACATAAAAGCTAATTGTTGGTAATTAACAAGTGTATATTGCATGTTAAGACCGGTATACGAATAGTTCTTTTAGCACTCCTGATTATAAACAATTTACTAACTGATTATCGCCAGAGGCCTTCCTGTCTTACGAATAGACAAGTTGTTTTGAATTAAATGTTTACAAGTAACACTTAAATGACTTAATCTAATATTGATCTAGTTGCTACACATATACTTGTATTTTTTCACAATACGCAATAAAATAGGATACGATTCATGTTAATAACCAGTGAAATGTATTGATATTTCAAAATCTGTCGACTGTCATTTGTTGTTAAGACTTAAAACTTGTTGACACATTCTAAATTCAAATAAACAGTTCCATTGCACTCGTCATTCATCGTTAATATAACGGTACTTAGATAAATTGTAGTCCAATAAAATTGCATAATAAAATGTATCTCACAAAATCGATTGTGACACGTAAACATGAAAAATAGTACACATAATTAGTGTACAAACAGTCTTAAAACTCAGAATAAACCAAAAGAAATCGGCTCAGATTCAATTGAAACTTTATTTTAAGCTTATTTGAAATTAAAATAATTTCAGGAGAAATGATAACGTGGGATTTGGAAGAATTTTAAAAATACAGTATTACCCCCATTTACACTAAAGTTAGGACCGGGTAATTTGGAGTGGTGTAATTGGGAAGGGTGAATCTCATACATAATTAGAAGTTTTGTTTTTTTCCGCGAAAATTGCAAAACTAAGATTATTCTTAGTTTTGAAAAAAAATATATGTACGAAATATTTAGTTACTTAATATGTGAAAAAATTTATAGCGCTCGACACCCAGCTGTGTGTGTATAGCCTGGCACGTATTGAATACACACGCTAGCTAACATTTTGCTGATATGCTATTGTGAAGTTGGGGATTTGCGGTGAATATTTCAAGTCAGAGCGTAATTCGGAGTGGTGCAATTGGGGGTTCCACTGTATAATTATATTCATAAATATCAGAAGAATAATTGTAATTAATACGATGATATTCTTATTGTTATCACCATTTTGTGACTTCGAATCCTTAAAATAAGCAAAATCACAAAAAAGATTTATTTTTGTGGATTGATTTTTATTTTCAAAATAATGTACTAATGAGAAAAGATTCTCGTTTAATACTATTTCATATACGATCACATTCCTTAATTTTTGCATTTGATAAATGTACCGGATAAAAAATGAGTTATTAGTTGATTGCTATTGTAACGCATACATAATAAAATCACTGGAAATTAAGTTAACGATGTTAAAATAAAATCTTCTCAATTATATTGAATTATAGAACTCACTCTTTCATTTGGAATATACTGGCACTCAAAGCATTATCTCTGAACAATGTTAAATTTCTTTCTTGTGATATTTCCATTAGAATGCTAGATGCAGTGACAGGTTCGCATATCTTGGAATATGAATTTAAAAAAAAACATCTTCTTAAAAAATAGTTTTTTTTAAAGAGATTTGGTTGAAATAAATTAACTTATTGAAAAAAGTTAAATTGAACTATTTTAACAAGTAACTAGCGCCAGATTCATTTATTACTGTATTAAATAAATAGTAAAATATTGTTATAAATAATCTTAAAGCAATATCATATCAGTTGAATGAATATTTGAAAATAAATATATGGCATTATTTCTTATTGGTAGATGATATGATCTTTATATGTTTATGATCTTAAAGCTTCTAACGTCACATTAAATATCTATTCTAATAAAATTAAATATTTTTGAGTGTAATCATATCTAGTTTTTAAATTTCGAACGGCTTAATAAATTTTACTTCTTGTTGTTTATAGCTTTCAGTTGTTAATATTTTCTTCAGTCAATCGCAAAGTATAGAAGGTCCGTAACAGATGATAACAAAATATTGAATTGTCCAGTACACACTTTGTTTCTTCGGATTAAGGGCTTAAGAAACGCATTTGACGAGGAATTTCGAAATGATTTCGTTATCTACATTCTGTCTACTGCTTTTCTTCGCAATAACGCGAAGTCACATTCGGATAATAACAGGACTTATAACAATAACTTTGAAATACAGAGCATGCCTTACCTCGTAGTTAACTGGTAAAAGAATAATACATTAATCTCTATTTATTTATTATTTATGTTAAAATAACGGAGAAAGTAAATACTCTCTTATAGTTTTGTAGAATAATATTCTATTTAAATTACTTGTGATAAAAAATACTCTTAAAAAAATGAATCGTGTTGATACATATGAACGCATTAATATCAAAATAAAACAAAAAATATCATTCATGGTTTTATGGCTCGTCAAAATTTTTAACAGATTTATTTGTTGAATCAGTGCATTTTTAAAAAAATATTGTTGTTACGACCCGTGCGTCCGCAGGTTTTCTGTGTTATTTTGTTCATGGCATGAAGTTTGTGAAGCACTGCTTTAGACTATTTTTTTGATGAAAGTGATCGGTTTTTAAAATGCCGTGGATGTTAACTCTTAATGGAGTTTATTTTGACTTAAGTCTCTCAGCAAGAAATCCTGAATACTCTTGTGCTCAACTGAACATAACGTCGTTGTTGTTAAACCGATAGGCATATTTCGCCAACACAGACATGCATGCTTTTGAAGTTAAAAATGTTAGCCCCTCGGCTATAGGACGTAATAATATTTATTACATTCGATATTAATATGGATATTTAAAATCAATAAAATCAACAATATGTACTGAAATGTTAAATATTTTTTACCGTCAATTGGTACAGGGGCGTAATGAATATAGAATGTAGTTAGTTCCCGCGGTGTGGCGTGGCATTTTGCACTTGACGTTTACACTCGCTTGTAAATAACAATAAAAGGAAAATAAAATTTACATTAAATGAAAACCCGCCTTTTATGTTCTGTCTTGTAGATTCAGGGCCAACATAAATATTTTTGTTAAATTGTATTACAATATAAAATTCTCCTTTAAATAAAATCGATAACTCTGGCTTTGTTACTAAGTGTGACACGTGTTTCATCTCAAATAGAAGTTATTTAAACGAAAATGTTTATTGATTTTAATCAATAATGAATAAAAAAAAATATTTTCTTCTGACACATTTAATACATAAAACAGAGTTTCAATACATAGCACACATACTCTCTATCTCTATATGCGCATTGTTTATTTATCGTACACAATTTATTAGATATCAGATGCTTACGTATTTTTTTCTTTTTCTATACACATGTATAAGGTTGGTAAATCTTTATTAAAATGCGTAGATGTTCTCATTTTTGAGAACATCGCTTTTCTATTTAGAAAAGTTGCGTAGAAAACCGCTTTGAATAGTTTTACAAACACTTCATAAAGTATCAAATAATATTGATTTTGACCGATTGATTTTTGAGAGTATGTAATTTTCGCTAACAATAAGTTTTTACTCACTTAGCTCTTGTAATTAAAAGTTATACGTAACCACTGTCTTTCATCTTGTTTAACATTAATAGTTTAGACCCAAAACAATATAGATTTCTTAAACAGATTCAATAATCGTTAGGTTAGCCGTGTTGATGTAAACATTTATACTAAGACTATTTATGTCCAGTCTCTAATAAATTTTGATAATAAGATCGCTTTTACTAAAATCTTATTTATATTTTTATACAAGTATCGAATACTTTTACTAAAATTGGATTAATTTTTGCACAAAAGATAAAAGAAACTTACAGCGATCATCATATTGAAATGAAGTATTGATTATGGAATTATATGTGAAAAAAATATTGTAAAAGTTATTTTATTTTACGAGTGGTGACCCTGTTATTGTATGTAATGTGACTATTATGATGATAATGAAAGCAGCTTTTTACATCTTGGTATTGTGCGAAATATTATGGATAAAACTGCGTTGCTGCAAAACAACTATTTTATTGTTTTGCACTGATATTGTATGATTTTTTAAGGTCAACATTTTTGATCACAATGATTTGATAATTATCTTTTTAAATTATAATTAATCATTTAAGCTTAATTTTTTTATGTTACAGGAAATGGCTATAAACATTGATGGATCCGCGATGCAGTCGTCAATATCTTGGTATATGTTACGGATCTTACGTTACAATAAATGTTTGGATTCTTGTTAGAAAGCATGGGTGTTTGTATTTATTTCTCACCAATGCAATCCTTCATGGATTTTTTTATGGTAGTAATAATTATCTGGTGAATTTGTGTTATGCGACGTGCCGTTATGATATTATCAATAACAATTAAATTATGCATGTCACCCAATAAAAGCATCATTGATTTCTTTTAAGGATTGTTTCAACAACTAACACAGATATCGATTTTCATTTAAAATTTTTATGAACCTGCTATGATCGGTCGTATAACCGAATCGTTAATATACTACACCTTTCATTATATCGGTGTGTCTTGAGTAGACTAACTCTTGAATTATCAAAAATACGCATTCGTCTACTAATGTATAATTCATTTTATATATTTGTAACCTTTAAAATTTAAAATGTATCTAGTTAAATATTAAAACCAAATGTTTTTTTCTCTATCCAAAATATTGAATTATAATGGATCAGAGTTGTTAATGCTTGCGATGAATGAAACTGGAAATATTACTTAACACTGTGTCTTATTTCTTAAAAGCTATGAAATATCAGTTGATAATGCTCTCGGTGAGCGAAACCTGTCCTGATCAAAAATATATTGTGGAAATAAATACTAAAAAATGTGTTTTTTTTAATTAAAATATCATGCCTTTCCATCAAGAAGTGACAGTTAACACCTTAAATGTGGCTATGAAATTACATTCACAATTTTAGGTGTCTTTACTATTATCACTTATAGACACCTAATATTTGTATAATTTATGATATTGACTGAAGGTGCTTAATGGAATTTCAATATCAAATTTGAATTATGTAAAATTGTACAAAGTTGTAATATTGTTCACACCTAATATTTGAACGAAGTAATACAACGAATGTTACGCTTCTATCTAATTCTTAAATTGATTCAATCTTTTTTCTTTACTCGATCGATTCCATGAGTTAAAAAAACTGATATTCAAGTGATTTTTTACCACAAAACAAAGTCATCCTGCCTATGAAAGAAAAATAAATTAAGGACATTTTTAACGAAAATGTATATTAGAACTAAGTATATTAGCGATATTTCAAAAAAAAAATAATATGAAAATGTGGCCATAAAATAATGTGTAAGAAAGCATTGATTGAATTGGCGTTTACTTGGTAGAACTCTATTATAAAATAACTAAAATACATTGCTATTTTTTTACCGTGTCTTAACAAAGCACTTTCTCAACGAAAATTCTTTCAAAAAAATTAAAAAAAACAATAAATAAACAGCTGAAGAATACATCTGTAGAAGGTGGTGTTGGATATAACAATTAGTACCATTTAAAATGTAGCTTAAAGCTTCATGTAAAGTTCCTGAGTGCATGTTGTATTGCATACTTGGCTCCTTTTAGAAATTGAATGTTGCCAGGTATGGAACAATAAATAATTCCACTTCAGATGCGTCGACAGAATATTTTGTACAATACCCATGTATCGTAAAAATGTTTCAATTCGAAATTCAAAAACATATGCGTAATAAAAAACATATATATGTCCTGCCATGTAGTACGACCAAGATTACAAGTTGCCGCCTTTCGTACAATGTAATGTTAATTTACATATTAAACTCACTTTGTATCAACATTCAAATTATACTAAAGCACATTTAAAATGAATACCATTATCAAGCAAGCAATTTCTTCTTTGATCTTAGGATTGAAATACTATTTATTATTTAAGAATAGTTGAAAGCTTTATATTTAAGTTCACGTGAAAATTAGTTATAGTGATGAAATGCTGTTCATTTTTACCTAAATATGGAAAATTAACCTCTCGTATCGGGTGACAGTTAGCATTAAAAACTTTCATTGCTCTCATTTCAAAAATTTCATTAAAATCCATATTTTAAAATGCAAGGAAATCAATAAATTTGACAATATAATAAAATAATACTCTACAAACAAAAAAAATATATAGATTGAATTGAAATTAGCTTAGTAGAACTCCATTATAACACGGTGAAAAAATAGCGATGTATTTTAGTTCTACAAAAAATATCAGATTGATGGTTATTTCAGCTTACGCCTGCATCAAAACTATGTAAATCGTTTTGTGTAGAAAAGCTACATAATACATCTTTTTCCTCTGTTATAACACTCTTGTTCCATGTTGTGCTGAAAATTCTAAAATGCAGCGAATTGATTTTATGTTTTTCTCGAAGTGAGAGTAGATCTGTGTGTTTTTAGAGAAAACACTTAAATAGTGAATATGTATTGTATTAAGATGATTTATTAATAGTCTGAGAAGCGGTGATAGATTAATATTTTTTGTTTTTTATGAATTTCATTGCATTGTTGATATCTATGAGAACTAATTGTTCCCATGCATTTAGCTAAGATCCATTATAACATAGATGTGTGGGCAGTGAATTTTAATTTATATCATGCGATTCCTTTATGAGATGACTTGCAAATTACGAATCTGTTTTTTTTTATATAATTGAATGATCTTACAATGAGATTTCTTTATAAAAACTAGCCAGTTAATAATTGATGGATAATGATGATGTGTTAGGTATCTACAAATCTAATAATAAGCAGAACATAGATCAATTTTTGAAAAAAAAGTGAGGTTAGGAAAGTATACGGTAGCACTTTTATTGATCTCGAATATATTATAAATAATTTTTTGGCGTTAGTTATCATTTAATAATGAAAACACATTTTTTGCAATGTCTTTACAATTAAATATGACTGAAAAATGTGTTTAAGCTTTGTGAAATATGTCTTCAATAGTGAATGATTATTTTTTTATTTTTTTGTATTTCTGTAAATTAGTAGTAATTCGAAAGAATAGAACTACAGAATTCAGCCGCTATATAAGTATATGTGTTCTGTCTTGGATCTGCTAAACAAATTCTGTAATTTTCTAATATAATGGCAATAATTGTAGACATAGGTATAGAGTACTGCTTTTGGTAAGGATACAGGGGAAGGGGGCTAAGAGACAAAAAGTGATTTATTCCAGACGCGGAGCGGCTTCCTCGCCGGCCCTCTTTACAATTCAATAGACCGATTGTTCATTCTGCTTTCAACCCTTCGATAGTGTCGTATGTACGAGAGCCATTTTCCGATTGGATACGGGAGTAGTCGTACAGCAAAAAATAATAAATATAAACCATGCCGTTTTGAATTTTAAAAAATATGAATTATTTATGCTTGGTGAATAATGGTGGGGAAAAGACCGTTGTTACCGTAAGATTCGAAAGTTTCTGTGGTATAGATTTTGTTTCTTCCCTACATTTTAATTCAATAATAAGAATGAAGAATTTATCTTGCATAGTTTATCTGCCCATTAAAAATGTAATTCTCTATGTCTCATAAAAATTGAAAAATATAATGTTTAGTGTCTCCTAAGCATCATCCAACTTGAGTGAATCTAAAAAAATGTTTATTTTTAAAGAAAAGTAAATGATTTTTTTATGAATCGGTCGACAAAAAATCTTCTTTAAAATGTTGCAAATAAATTATTATTTATAAAATTTGATTTGTTGAAACTTAGGCATTCTACCGAAAATTTTATGAAGTAACGTCAGTCAACATCGTAAATTATATGATATACAAATTTATTAAGCAATCAATTAAAATATTTAAGTTTTTAAATAAGTAATTATTTAACCAAAATGCTGTATGTTAATATGTTAGGTTTTTTGTATGACTCTGGTGATTTCACCAATTTTCCTGATATATGTACATGTAACATAAGACATGAAAAAGTTTGACTTACTAGGATATTCAGGAAATTTTAGCACTTTCTTAATATATAACACAGTTAAGTATTTTTCAAACAGCCTAATTTAAAGGAATTGCCAGCTATTTTAAATTATCAGATTTCATTGACATTGTTAGTTTAGAAGCGTTTATTTTAGTCTGGTAAGATGCCGATTGATGAATTTTATTTGAGACTTTTTTCAAACTTAACACAGGAAACTGCTCGAACAATTAAAAAAATCAAGATGGGTATTTATTCGTTTTATGATATACGGGACAAAAAATTGTTTTATTAAAAGATTCAAAATAAGCGCTATAATTTGAAGCTTTAAATAAAGCTTTTTTAATTGTATATTATCCACCCCTGTTCACTCAATTGTATTTATTCAACTCTTCTTTATGTTGCAAGAAAGCTAAAGCAGACAATAAGATGAATTATTCCTCTTGTTAGGATGACTGCTACTGCACAGGGGTGTAGTGGGAGATTTTATCGACATGCAAGAAGTGGTAAGCACTTGACATGTCTTTCTTCAATTCTTCTATTCAAATTTATAAAGTACTTGTTTAGAAGCCAGCTGATTAGACGGACAATCAAGCTTGAAAATAATGCTTCTTAATCATGAATGGCATACAATAATACTTATATACTACAAGGGCAATAGTAATATCTACAGACATCTCGGATGAAAAAATAAAACTGTATTTGGAGATTGAATATAGCGTACTGATATGTTATGTTGAGACGTGACATTATTCACAAATACTTTTTAATACTACCTGGGTACAATTTTATTTTTCATCGTTTTTCAGGAATTCAAAACACACATACCCTCGAACAGAATCAATAGTTTAATTGAAAAAAGCTTTGTACGTAAAGGGACTCGCGCACGTGATACTGTGATACAGTTTTTATGTTTATTTTAAGAATTATATGAAATCACTACATAAGCGCAACTCAAAGAAATTGATACAAAATGAAAATGTATTGTCATATAAGTGGATAATTTTGTATATGTAAAACGTAGCTTTGATTGTTGTGCATATCTTATTTGAATAATGAAAATTTTAGTTTTTTTAGAGTTCATCTAACAAAAGAAAAAAATCATCAAAAAAAGTCCAAATAATTACACCTCAACATGTGTACATTGAAACTTATTTCAAGCACATATTTAGCAATGTTTTTTTTTTGAAGATGGCAGTAATTTTTAAATCCTAAAAACAATTTGTATAAATAAAACAAATATTTAGGCACCTATATATATTAATATCATTAATATGCAACTCTTAAAGTGCAATTTTATTTAAAAATTTTACAAACATAAATTTTTTATAACATTTTTAATTTCGCTCTTATCGTATATTTGAAAAATACTTTTTTTTCTTTCAGCAGAAGAAAGACAAAATTGAATGATTTAATGAAGCCTTAAATTATTAATTACCTATATTATCGTTGATGTGCAAATAGAAATTCAGCATGTAGATAAAAATACTATAATCATTTCAATGTGAAATTCAGTCGTGCCAAACATATTTGGCTAACAAAATATACGTCATTTATTTAATGCATGATTCATGCATTAGTCTTTTGTGTGCTAACCAAATATTATAATAAAAAAAAACAAACAGATAATACTGCAAAATTTTATTATCTTTTAGTCTATGGTAAACCACTCCATCTTACCATAAAGCGACTATAAAAGAAGAGAATACGTGTTGGGAATTCTAAATCAATACAAATTCTATTTGCTTGCAGTGCCGTCACAATACTTCTGCGAGCGAACTCATGATTTGATAATCGTTAATTTAAATGTTTTTCAAGTGTTTTCAGTGATAAAAATGAAGGTATTTTGATAGGTTACGTATTATAGAATCATAATAATATATGAAAAAATTCTGTGGTAAATAATGATTGGTTAGTACTTATTGACCAGCTTTTGACTTTATATTTTATTCGAGTCCCGATGCGGTCAATTTCCTAAATTTATTTTTATATATCTTTGTGTATTTGAGTTTGAAGACACAGATGTTTGTGATTTATAAAATAACCTACCTTCTATCAAATTATAAAAATAGATAAAGCAGAAGCGATGAGTTAATAATTCTTAAAGTTTTATTTACGCCTTAAGAGAGAAACTAGACATTTTTTATTTATATAGACACAATAATTTTCGTAGAATAAATATGTTAAGATAAACTCCAATAGAATTTTTGTTTTGGGAGAAGATATGGCAAAAATAGTTTTCAGATCTATATTCGAATAATAAGAACAGAAAAATGTCAGTTTAATTTTAAAAAAAGGGGAAAAAAAACTTGGCATTCATCAGATTTATCAATCAAGAATAAAGTATGATTTTTGCCAAGTATAACTTAATATTTATTGATTTTTTTATGTCAGCTCTAAAGTTTTTAGCACTGTTATTGAGAATACAAACATGCCTTGTGTATATTATATTTAAATCTGATAAACATTTGCTTAAAGAATAATCATAGCAAATAATAAGACAGGTAAAATCGATCACGGTATAAAAGGAAAGAAGTACGGCTTTCATTGAAAATCCTAGTGTACGCCAATGTACATCAATAATAGTTTGACAATACACACAATAGCCTGGGAAGTGATGGTACTTTAAACAGAAGAATAACTGAATTGCAAAGTGTGGACCTCCAATGGGTTTTGAACAAATCTACGATTCCTTTTCCAGATAACTATTCTGTCTATAACGTGTTTGGATTTTCTTTTATTTTTAGCGTGAGATGTGAAAATATTTGCCGCAAAAATATCGCTGAACGGTTTTTGACGTCAAGTTCATTATGAGGAATTTAGCTTACGTATAGGAAACAGTATAAAACGATAGGAGAAACAATTTAAAATTATTTCAAGTTTTTACACATGCTGTGAAACAGCGAATCATCACGAATTTAATGAACGTAGTGTATTTTTATATGAAAATCCCAAAGTGGAACATTGGGACTCCATTAGAGTACCTTTATATTAGTTATTCAACAAGTAATTGAAATTCAGTCACTTTATAAATTATTCTTTCAATCATCATCATTATTTCATTTCAAAATATATTCTATTACGATTAATAATTGTAATAAATTGTTACGATTAATTATGATAATCATTATAAACTGTATTATTTACAACTAAAACAAAATTTATTTATTTAAAAGTTTGCAAACTTTAATGATTGGATTGAAAACAAAATTGTTTTAAGATCGATTAGAGCCTGAAGAGAAAAACTTGTATGCTATGAAATATTCTGATATGAACACTCTAAATTTTTCCAACAATAAGTAGTTCAAATTATCCAGAATAACTAGAGAACTACCCATTACATTGTAAAACCTAATTACGACCACCCTTGATGGTAAAATTTCATACAGTTCGAGTTAAGAAAAACATGTTTAAGCACAATAAAGAACATGTGTTATCTGTGCTCATTCACTTTGTAAACACATAAATAAAATAAAAAATGGCCATACTAACAGGCAACACTGAATAAAATTATCTGCCAACAATTAATGACTTGTTTTTTCACAAAAGATAGATTCAATTTGTTATGAAGAAAGGTGTACTATGAATTGACGACGCATAATTATTTCTTTTGAACAAAAAAGTGTCACTTTTCATAACCCAAACAAAATCTTTAACTAAAAAAATATAAAACAATATTTGTTTCTTAAGAATGAATTCATTTAAGCTTTCACAAATTTAATGAAAATAAGTTTATTAATGGAAGACGCTACCTGCATTTCATAAATTATTATATATTAGCGTACGAAAAAATATCGTTAAAATAGTAAAACTTTTTAGTTTTTTTCTATAGTATTTTCTGTGCATACATGTGATTGACTGACGTGTGAAAACAAGTTGTCAGAAGAAGTCCATAAGTAATTTCTTGAATTTTTACGTTATTTTTTTTATTTTTTAAATGTTTATCTTCAATTGAAGAGACTTCAAAGAGAGATCAAAAACGTTATAGTTACAATAATTATACTAAATGGCTAAAAAGTCCCATGATGTTTTTTCTCTCAAGTTTTTCTTCATTTTAAACACAAAAATATACGATAAAAAGCTCGACCACATGGAGTTCTGTCACATCTGAAAAGTGAGTATTTAAAAAAAATCTTCATTTTTATTGCGTTACTCTTTGCTTATCCAAAGTTTCTTTTTGATGAAGATAAAGAAAGAATAATGGGAATAGGAAACATATATTGGTTCATTGATCACTGTAACTACATCCAATTTTTAAAATTGATAGGAAGAAATTAAATACCACGTAAAATATTCCCATAAAAATCCACTTGTTAGTTAATGAAACAATAAATAAATCAGAACTCTCAAATGAATAAAAAGAAAGTTTAAGTTCATTCGGAAACAGGACTGGAAAAACAATAATACTACTATATGAAATATCAATTTGTGCATTGCAAATTTTCAATACAATTATTACATGCAAATATTTGGACTTAGCCATAGTGCTATTTAATGTAACACGTAGTAAGAAAAAATAATGTAAAATTTATTCAAAAGCTCGGCTTTTAAAATATGTACCCCCGTCGCGTTGTTTCGCTGACGTGTCGACAGATAGCGTCCACCTGCCCACGTGTGTAATAATTCTTGCAATGTAAGAAGGAGCTGGCAACATTTTAAATCATTACTCACTTTTATTGCATCTGAAATTTTAAATTATATACGCAAAAATGTCATAAAGAGTAATATTGCCGCTCGATCATAAGAGAGAACTTTTAGAAATCGAATTTATTTCAAGATTGATTGCTTATTTTATTTAAACGACCTGCAACTAACTGTATCACAAAGAAATTTAAATTTTTTTAGCTCTTTGGAAAATAAGTATCCCGTATTCCGTAGAGTACACAGAAGAATGACATATTTAACTCATCCTTTTAACATAAGTATGAAAGCCAAAAATTTTAGCTTCAGGTTTCAAAATCAAATTGTTGATCAATAAGAAAGACTAAGAGCAGTATAGGCATCCATATTTTAAAAAAGAACATTAAACGGATTTCTTAACAATTCAGTAAACAATAAGCCCACAGTCGAACAGGTGAAGATTAAATAACACTAACCATTTAGATAGAAGATGGAAAAAATTAAGGTACCATATTGGAAGTTAATATAATAATTTGAATATGTTTATTCGAATGATTTTAATGAGTTGTGATTGTATGATTTAGATTTATAAAAGCGTTTAATGACATCGTTTATCAATTGAATAATTATTAACACATCGTTTTTCAATTGATAAATAAACCAATTCTTCCAAGTATTGGTGTAAAAGCTTTTCTGCTCTTTAAATTTTTGTAAAAATCAAATAGTGAAATATTTGGTAGCATTATTGCTTTTGTTTACTCTCACAAACCACAGTAGAGAGATTAAAATCCTTTTGAAACTTTAGGAATGAATACGTCGAGAAAAAAGTAAATTTTTAGGAGATTTGAAATTGTGAAAAGTGGCATTAAATTGAATAAATATATTTTTCACCCCTGTCCTGTTAGCGTACAGGTTTCAGCTGAATGACCGCGTGACTGTTTATAACATGCAAAGCCTTCAATCCGGAATCGGCATTCCCAGAAAATGCACGAGCGAGAGCTTTTAAAGCTCCATTGATGAAGGTGTCGGAACGTGTTATGTAAGGTCAAGCGAATTTTCAAGAGCAAATGATAAAATTAAATTTAACAACCACCATTGCTAAAAATTCCAAAACGAATAAACCGTTACTTTGTAATAAAAAGTGCGTAAAATTAAGATTGAAGACCTGATAAACGATTTTGTGTAATATTCATTAAAGAATTCCGATAAGGTTGATATCACTCTGAGATATTTTACTATATATCTAATTCTGAAATAAAATTTTCTCCGGCTTTTACTAGATTACTTACGTTATAAAAATTTTAAATAAGTTTTATTGTTGTTTGGAATATTTCGTAAACAGGTAACTAATACACTTCTTCTAGACTTAGTTATTGTAAAATAAAACATTTGAAGTAACTGAGTTATAATCAGTTCTTGTGGACAATTACTGTTAAAATATACTCATTCAGGAGTTCAATATGTTGGGACACGCTGGGACAGAAAATATTACCAAAAAAGATATTTACTTTAATATAATATTTCGCAGCTTTGATAAGTAATACTTTTTTAATTGCAAAATATAACATTCCACAAGTTTTTTACAACTACATCAAAAATTATTGTGAGTAACGGATACTGTTGGTGGTTACGGTTATGGCTCTTTAGGGTTTTAGTCCTGATATGAACAATTTATTTTTTTAGATCGATAAATATATTTCGGTTTATTCAACACTAGAATGTTTGCAATGTCCAAAATATCGAACACAGTCATTCGATTCTAAGAGTTAATGTGTAGCGAGAGTGTTCAGATAACCGACTTCTCTATCCTAGCCATGTTATTTCGATCGTTTCTCTCTTTCAAATATAATATGATAGTTTAAAAAAATAAGTACCAAATATTTCTGTTACGTCATCTCTTTTAGAAAGTGATACGTACTACTACGTTGACTGTGAATATATATTTCAATTACTGAAAAGAGATATTAGGAGTTAAAGGTAGTTTTATAAGTATATGTAAGTATTTAAGATGAAACTAACCATTATAAAATCCATTGATATAACTAACATTTAAAATCGCATTCAACATTAGTTTAGAGTTAATCTTCTCCATGGGAAAGCTATAGGTGGAATATTTAATAGCGATTATTCATCCACAAATGGTTGTCATTTATTACCATTACTCAAAACCATTAAGCAGCCATGGAATTAGCTAATATTTATGGCATTATCCTAATACTAGATGAACTTTTATTTCTGTATCACAATAAATCGTATATTGCATGCATGTCATAAACGATACTCAAGAACGGTTATGGGATGCGTTGGTAGCCACATTATAAAACACACATTAAACGAAAATATTGTAAAATGTCTTCTTTATTATAAACAATAAAAAGATTAAATATCAAACACTGATGCCATCATACTGTTGGTATCAGAAAATTTTATTGTATTATTTATTCCTTTATTTTATGTTGACGATTCAGCTGATAAATTGAATAATGGTTTTTTCAACATTTCTATGATGACATTATTATTATATTTAAAATTTACTGGAAAAACTGCGTATGAGTCTTTAAGAATAAGTATACACGAAAAAAATGCCGGTATATTATAGATTCCGTACTTTTTTAACTATCTAAGATCACGCTTTAGTTATATTATATTATAAAATATTTAATAAACATTATAGAAATTCCATCACATCTTCGGATCGGCACTCAAGTTTTTAAACGAGTGATGAATTTAATTCAAGTTAATTGAGTTGAAATTTCACAATATCTTCTTTGCTCAATTTGATATAAAAAAGGTGTTGTTTTTATCGTTCCCTTCTGTAAAAAAAGATAAACGCATGAATTAAAACAGTTTTCGTTGTTTCATAATATTTAAATTGACATTTTTTTACTAGGAGTTTGCATTCAAAATATTGGAAGCCTAAATTGTTTTAATACTAAAATAAAAAAGTACATACGACAATCAATTTTATTTGATATCCGATTGAAATTTTTTGAGAAGATTTATTTTTTATTGTATATTTATGTAAATTTATAAGAAACAAAAACCAACATGTGAAATAAAAAACGTATTAAATTTGAAATCTTTGTATCGTACAACCATTAAGCTATGTGATACAGCCTTCGTAAATGCATTTGGGTGCGTTGCAAATGCGCGTTGCACCCACATGACCCCAACAATGCAACTTGCAACCTGCCACAATCACCTCAAAATGCATCGTACCAAAGGGCACGCAAAATTGTTTTTGGATAGCCATTAAAACAAAATAAAATAATTCATTCAGTAAATAAATAGTGAGTTATGTTAGTCGAACTTTTTATCGGTCTTTGATATCCTTTCTCCTTGTGTGTTCCTTTTTTCGAATTTGTCACTAAAACATACAAATAAAATATAATGTTAACGTAAAAATTTTAGCTTTGTCTCAAATACAAAATAACAGTATACATATATAGTAGAAAGTACAAAAGAAGTCTTTTTGTTATTTGAATAAAAAAATGCGTATCATAAATTTGAATGCGTTGATTGTACACAAGTCTTACATATTATAAACAATTATAAATTAATATGATTCTTCCAAAGTAAACTCATTTAATATTTAAAAGTGTATTTTATATTACTTTATATTAAAAAAATATACTTACTTTTGGCGTTGTATACATTAATGAATTTTGTATACATTAATTCAGTTAGAAGAGTTGGTTTTTTTCAATTGAGCATTTACTAAAATAACTCTTTATTTTAACATGTTTTTTACCAGTAAGCATGTCAAACTGAAAACCAATATTACCATACTTTTCAGTGAAACATCATTTATATTAAGTTGTAAAATTTAAGCAATTAAAATCAGGAGGACTTAAAACAAATTAATACGAGAATAATTATACAAAATCTAACAATGCTCACGATCGGCGAATATGGTAATTCATAATATTAAATTTGCTACAGTGCTACGTGTGTCACATCAGTATGTGTGACAGTAAACATTTTAGAATTGGTTAGTTGCTCTAAAATACTACAGTGTTTATCCATCTGTTAACCGCGAGCTTATGTCACCTTTGTCGGATCCGAGCTTGTGGCAGCCCTAGCGGTGGGAAGGTCACAGCCAAGGGTCGAAACATCACCGCGTCTATGTGAAATATCCATTATGGCAGGACGTGATATCTGCAGCAAGGTGTGTGAAACGCTTTGCCGGTTTGCCGAGTTAAGTGAAGATGTTATTTGAGATGCGAGCTCTTGGTCGTTTTCAACGCTTCACTAGATTTGCAAGGGTGGGTCTATATTTATTTTCAATGGGGGTTTTAAATAATTATAACTACTCGCTTACACACAACAAATAAAATCATTCAATTAACGCAATAAAATGAGAAAAAAAATCTAAAAGATTTTTGTAAAAAATACTATACTTTTTGAAAATAAATTGAAAGTTCAACCTCTTTAGAATATAACCTTATGTTTTCTAATATCTTGGATTAAGTTTGTCAAAAAAGTACGCTAAAACTGTCATTTATCGCAATGTACCCTGATTCTACTCTATTAATATTATTTTGATAAATAACAGATATATTTTATAGATATTTTGAAAAAAAATTCGATGGAACAGCACTATAAAATAAAAAAAAGTTCTTTTTTTTTTAACGTGAAAATGTCTTTTATTAAATATTATAAAAGGATTAAAATTTTTGATATAGAAAAAAAAGCTCCCTATCCCCCATTTAAAAGTTGGTTTACAAGTTATTTATTTACAAAATTGTAAATTTGTAATGTATTTTTGTTTTATTTGTAAAATAATACATACACGTATTGTAAAACGTCTCCACCCTTGTGTTTTAAATACTTATTTCTACGACTAGTATTCTTACATTTCTGGTGAATTATTTTGATATCTGATATGGCGTAGCATGATCATCATTTTGATGGATTGGTGTGATTCTTGCAATTTAAATTTGCACAGCGCATGTCCGGACTTTTGACTTTTGAAAGTATATATTTATACAGCCTTATGTGAGAACTCAAACACGTTGCAAGATTACGTTTCATATGCGTTTACTGAAACGTTTTTAAAAGAATGAAATTGTCTATCCATACGTAGTGCAAGACGTAATGCGAAATAAGTCACTTTGAGCCGATTACGTTCTCAATATTATAAATGACTTGTCAGATTCTCAGTAAGTCAGTTTTTTCTCACGGCTATAGTAAAACCTCTACGATTTGTTTGTCATCCAACCATGATAACTATCAATAAAAGTAAAGTATAGAAAAATAAAAAAAGAAATTCTTTTTGTTTGACTCTATAAGTAAACTTGAAAAGTCTTTTTCATTCTCAACATTTGCTTTCAACAAAACGTTATTAGAGAGGAAAGTAAAAAAATGTGATTATGATTATAATGTTCATGGTACTTAACAAGCAGTGAATGTATGTAACGTGTCAAATATAAGTCTTTTATTTTACTGAGATTGGATTTCCCCATGTCATTTATATTTTTTCTTTATTGCTGTTAAAATATAATAAGAATGTAAAATGAACTTTGTGCGGATTGTATCGTTTGTAATTTTACCAAAAAAATGTGACAAAATTGAACTCTTGGCTGGTAAGTTTTTTTTGGCATTCTTTGATTTATTGACAAAACAGTGTTTTAGTGGAAATTGTTTATAATATTTTTTGTAAGCATATTTTTAAATAAACGAGTAACTGTGATTAAAATCGAAGATTTTTTGAAATTTGAACGAGTCAATCTATATATAGCTCTCTCAGTTCATATTTAAAAAATGAGAAATTTTTATATTTGATCTTTTCTGTTAAAAAAGAAATAGGAAACATAAATTTCAACAAAGTAAATAAGAATCTCAAAGACAAATAATTGTTATAAGCCTAAAGTAAAATGCTTAATTTCAATCGTTATAACGACTTTTCTATTTGTTTATTTTTTCTTTTGATTTTTGTTTTTTATGTTTGGGCAAGGATAATTTCTTTAATATTTTATTCAACGGATGTTTTATTTATTATGAAATGTTTGACCAAATAGTCCTAAGGCAAAGTTCAATATATGTTTTCTACATGCAAAGAAATAAATGTATCACAAACAATTTGTTTCGGTTAATCACAATTCCATGTGCCAGGTAACAATAAAACAGAACCGTTGTCTGGATTGAGAATACTCGTAAAATGCATTGAGGGCTTATTACCGTAAGCTCTTTGGCAGCAGGCTAAGTGAACAGGTTGCTAAAAAAGCTCACAAATCAAAGTTCACAACACTTGCCTTGTCGAAGGGAATATTTATGGCGTCAGGCTCGCGCGAGTAACTCTTTGCGTTATTAATGTTTCAAGTTTTCGATTAATAACAAAAGCTTCGAAGAAGGCAGCTTTCGAGGGAGAAATTTATATTATGTGACGTTTAGCGATTGTGCTGATTTGGGCAATGTCCGAGATAACGCCTTAAGGCTTGCATAATTTAATATGATTTTAATTTTAAAATGATAAAAGAAATATTTTTTCTGAATATTTAATAAAATATCACGGTGACAAAATAGCAAAGTAAAAGTTAAAAATAATTTCGTAGAACTAAAATACATTGCTATTTTTTCACCGTGCTATAATGGAGTTCTACCAAGTGAATGCCAATTCAATCAATTAATAAAATATCATAAATGTTTCACAATTCATCAAGCTTATTCGTATTTTAAAAAACTAAAATATGATACAAAACGTAAACCTTCGAAAGGAATATTATTTTAAGCTATACTATATAAAAAATAAATTTATTTTATCAAAAATACGTTACTAGCTAAATTGTTAAATAGTAGATAAATAATGGGTACGCTCAGAAAATTTTATGTGTAGAAGTACAAATAAATGATTTTTTTGAATCCCAAAATTTTATGTTTTGATAAAAATTAAAAACTTTTGGTAAAACGATATCATATATTTAGATTCGATTTTAATTGTTTCTTTGGGCCAAAAGATAAGTGTTCTTAACCTTTTGTCTGCTGAGTGGCGTAAAGAATATTAAAACACAAAATGTTTCAAACAATAATTTAGTAATGCTGGTGTTTGACATTGTCATGGGGATTATGAAGACAAATTTAACTATATGTAATTTATAAAAAAAATGTTTTGTTCAAAAAAGCTTTTCCACTTTGAACAATAATATACTTTAGAATATCATCTATCACTACATTGTTATCAGCAGTCAATGGGTTAAATATCTGAGTTTCGCCACGGAGGTGATCAGCACCTTGAATCATATTTCACCATTTGTAACGATGTGAAGTAACTAATAAACACCATGTTCCGGAGTCGTTCTTGTCTTCTCGAAGCATCATCCGCGACTGAACGTAAAAACAACCAAGTTACGTCATTGACTATTACTTTTTTTTGCGTTAGATTCGTGTTCAAACTTGGAACTGATAGAGATTTTATACTAAGATATGATTAGATATGGTGTAATTGACTAAATTTGCTTTAAAAAAAGCTTTGTTTGTTATTAAAAACTAAATCATATAATATTTATTTATTTATTTATTACAACTATACGGTACAAAACTTACAAATTATCAATTCAATGCTTTTGCACCGTAACATATTAATATATTGAAAAATAAAAACATAAAAATTCAACAAATAGACTATAAAACAATCAATAAGAATTGCAAAAAAGAAGGTCAACCAAGTAAGCTCATGAAATGTCTACTTTGACTGAAAAAATAGCATTCGTCTGAGCTCACATTCGTCCACATGCAATATGTCAACATCCGATGCAATACTGTCTAACATTGTTAATGCTCTTACCATTGGCATCCCCATTGGCAGACTGGTTCTACACTTTGGAAGAACAAACAAATTATGTACACGATGTCTTAAGAAATTATTCGGAACATACAAATTGACATTATTAAGGATGGCAGAATTCTCATTTTGGCCTCGAATTAGTCGAAAGAAATATGTGGCTAGATATATTTCTCTTCGATTTTTAAAACTATTAAAAGTCAGCATACCTAAAAGAAAGTCAGTTGGATAAAGCTACGGATAGTATCCGTACGCCCTCAAGTAAAGAAGTCTCAAAAATTTCTTCTGAACCTTTTCCACCATAAGGGCATATTTCAAATCTCCTGGGGCAAGATAGACAATTTTCTATTTTTTCTATTCTTTATCATTTAAAACTGGACATTTTGAAAGCTATTAAGAGTTTTTTCAAATTGGTGTATTGAAGCAGTATTCGCAAGGAGATTTTCTTGTTTTCTAAGCACAGAAACTATAAAATGACTGATTTTTTTTTTTTTTTTTGAGAAGGCTATATTCTTAATCCGTTCTTCTCAAAATTAGTTTGCAAGCATACTCAGAACAGTTTTCAATCAATCAAAAACATCGTCTCTTCCAGTGACAAAAATTATCAGTATAAATGTAGCTTAAATTTAACTTGCACAATCTCTCGATAGAGTGCGTGAGTGGTTTGAATATAAATAATCACATACAAGAACCACGAAACAAATAAATCGATTACAACATGACTGTACACTGAATCTTAATTGAAGTATCAGAAATTTAATTAAATACTCATTAGAAACCTGGCATAGTATGCTAAGTAAAATAAATCGTTTGCAACTAACATAGAGCAGGTATCCACTGCATTTTTAACGACCATAAATCAATGGATAATCAGAATCCGTTGATTAATTGTTATTTTAGTATGGCTATTTCCAGTTTGTCAGATTTGACATGACATTGATAGTCGATTTATAATAAAAAGAATGGGTATATTTATTTATTCATTTCCTCAGACGAGTCAATTATTGGATATTTAGTTCGCTTTGATTAGATTTTTTATTTAAACAGTATCTTAGCAAACAGGAAAGCATGTCCATTATGTTTTGTAATGCATGCAATTTTATAATGAAAGTTTTTATTGATATTTTTTTTGTTCTTTTATCGTCATTTTGCAAAATGATTGATCGCTACATACTTAGCAAAATAGAAAGTCTAACATTTTTTTTGTCACAATCTCTTCAATAATGTGAAATAACACGAATAAAATAATTGACGACACAAAAATATAAATAAAATAAAAAATATATGAAAACAACTAAGGTGTATTAGGAAGTATGCTCATCATAGAAACTGGAAACGGTTGTATCGGATACAGTCCTTAGAATTGAAAACGTTGAGTTTTCTGGAAAAAGATGATAATCATGAATGCATAAGATATTTTATAGATTAACGCTTAGAAGAGCGACCAGAGCAAGAAAGCTAAATATAATAATATATCATGTGTAGCGTCATGAAATTTTGTTGAACTGATTTTACAGGAATATGTCTATATATTACATCCATGTGAAATATTCCATCATATCAGCCATATTGTAAAATAGACAGTTTTCTAACTGGAAATTTATCAATTAGTATATTAGTTTACTATTTATAGTATACTTTGTAGGTGGTAAAATAACAAAGTTGCCTCCGAAGTCATTTAGTACTTTGAAATCACTCGTTGAAAATACAATACAGCATTAATTGTGTGTTTATTTATTACAATAACCTTTGATTTATTATCCGCAATAAGTGAACGGCAATCCGGTCGAGTGACATTTGCCACTTATGTATTACTATTTTATAACATGAAATAAATAATGATCGTTTTCATAAGATGTTCAATAATAACATTCCGTAAGATGTTCGATAGAGATGTACACAACTCACTGTGATTTAAAAACAAAAGATATGGTGAAAATTTAAATTTAATTTAAATAACAGTAACACGGTGTAAAAATAGCAATATATTTTAGTTCTACAAAATTATTTTTTAAAATATGGTTGATAGCTATTTCGGCTCAAGCCATCATCAGAACTATACTTAAACTAACATTTGCTTATCTACAATATATACAGCTGTGTAGAAAATGTACCCAATACATCTTCTCTCCTGTTTTAACGACCTAGCTTGTTTCTTGCTCTTCTTGCTTAGTTTGTTCATTAAGAATCCTTTGTGATAGTTGATGTCTATTGATTTAGAGCTGTTCCAAAGCCGTCATACTGCGACCCTTACTACACAGATGCAAACAATTAGGCGCTGAGTTTGAATTTATATTATATGAAATCAATTATAACGTGATTAGCGAATTGTGAATCTGTTTTTTTTAACAAAAAATATTTTTCAAACCATTTTTGAATATATGCATAATATTCTAAATGACATCAAAAACTTTTGTGTAGATTATCCATCAAGACACTTTTGATTTGACACATGAGAATTTTTCCTTAATTAATAAATCTATCTTTTTTAAAGAGAGTAGTGATAAAAATATTATAATAGCTTCAGAAAGCACTTTAAGTTATTTATCGAACTCACTATTTTTCCCATGTACAATGATTAAAAAATTCTCAGATAAATGTTACAAATATCTAGTATCAATCAAAGAAATTCTCTCATCTTTCTTTTCAGTATTCAAAAAATGCAATTTTATTTTTAATAAAATAAATTTAAAAAAATGATGATAATATCTCTTTTATTGTACTCATATTTTGAAAAACTTTTGTCTCGGTTTTTCAAAAGTTCTCATTCATGTTTTATTTGTATGCATTTTTCAAATATTTGACTGTGTTTCAAAACAGATATAATTGAATTATCTATTTTTTTAATCTCTTGCTGAGCACGTCGCTTTTTATCTAATCATAAAAATAGCACAATTGTTGAAGAATAAACACTATTGCTTCAATTCATACATCTTCCAACGGATCTTTTCATCCAGTTATTTGCAGTACATACAATTACACGCTGAGATGTTGGGTGCAATAGATCAATACGAGTCAGTTGAATAAAGGATTGGCGATTCCGTGACCAAAGCTGTTAGCCAAGGAGACTCATATAAAAGCAATGCTATTGACATGTATACTCCTAACACCCCGAGCTTGATAAGGACTATCACCTATGAACACGGAAGTTTTGGAAAACGACAGATAAATATTCCCAATGATCAGATATCGTTGCATTTAACTGTTCAAAAGAATGTAATTATATAAAACTATAGATAACAAACTAAGAAATTCTGTTTATTTCGTAATTTAGAAATTGAAGCAACCTTACTTGATGAAATATCAACATCTAATTTGACTTCTAACAATTTCTACAATTCCACATGGTTCGTCGCTCACGATTTGGATTTCGTCTTTCGGCATCTTCAGGCCCTCTATCACACGGAATAGAAACGACGCATAATAAATAGTTTGCATCGGTTACATACAAGAATAATTACACAGAAAATCCCAGATACTAGGATCGAAATATGCATCTGAGATAGTTATTCTTTACAACTATTTTCAATATATTGTTTATAAAATTATCATACTCCAATTGCCACTCCATATTTGGAGCATATATCACACGGAGCCATTTTCTATAATATATCTAGTCTTAACGCATGATTTCGTTCTGTTAATTTATACATCCTTTGAGAGGTAATCAAACACCTTCCAGGACGACATGCGAGATAAAAGCTCCCTTTGGGTAACTGAAAGACATTTTAAAGCCATTATTTAAAACTATTTGGTATTTTATTATTTTATGATGAAGTTCAACGCAAATTACTAACGGTAATGTAATTTTCTAAGAATAAAAAGCTGTAAGAAAAATCAATATTTTTTCTGATATAAAAGAAATGTTGATTTTTCCCCATCTCTTTTCTAAGTAAATCCATCATGCAAAGTAATTAAATGATTGCACATTTGATAAATAAAATCATGAATATATTGTTTATTTATTCACAATATTATCGACGGGCAATAAATATTTATTGTTTTCCATAATGAGTTTTATATTTTGTCACACTGACGCCCATAACTTCCATTTATAGATGTTCATATATTCAACAAATTTTATTATCTCTCCAATGATTATTCATAGTCACACTATATTGTCTTCCGTTGCTTAGAATTTTTGAAAAGCACCTGAAGCAACACTTTTTTAATAGATTGAAAGATTTAATTATCTCGCGGCATCCAATAAGGACAAAGTCTATAAATTTTCTTGGATATAGCCGTTGAACATTGATTGATTTTTTTTATTTATTGATAGTATCACAATTAACACTGGTGTTATGTTGGAGATTATTGTATTCAATATGGATATTTTTCCTCGTTTTTCTTTCTGAGTAAAGTGTGCTAAAACAACAGGTTATACCAATATGACACACTCGTATATATGAATGTTTGAATATTTCAACGAAAAAATAATGTCTCTTTATAAAAATACAAGCCATATAATTTATACTACACTTCTTCTAACATGCCATTTAAAAAAATCGTACGCATTTATTCAGTAATAGCTTAGTCTTAGCTGTTTGTATATAAGCTTAGTATGAAATATGAACTATAGGAAATTCCGTGAAAAACCGATAATGCACACTCTAAAAATAACAGAATTTACTATGATGTACCAATTTTTATATATTTTGAATAATAAAAACACATTTATAAGTAATTATTTCTACAATGTATTTTATGATCGGGACCAGTTTTGCTCACTGCGAGCATTATCAATTGATGAATTGTTATAATAACACTATTTATTAATTGTGTCCACTCTATAATGATGCCATGATTAACAGTCAATTCATCAACGTGCTTTTTTCTGTTTCTAGATGCATCATATGGATTCAAATACATACACAAAATATCGATGTAATAATTTCAATTAAGGAAATCCAATTTTGTAATATCTTTTGCCTTGCCTTTTTGTAAAATACTGTATGTGTTTTTTTCTTAATAAATTTAAATCGGTGTCATCTACACAATATTATGCGATTTTTAGAATTAAAAAATTTGAGTCACCCTCATACTTTTCACATTCGTGTGAAACATTTGTCACAAAGCAAAACCAATATTTTTTATGATAACTTTCGAAGTAATTATATGTAATATAATATTTTACGAAAATTTTATGCCATACCTTCATAAAACACTCATAATAAATTAATAATATAATTTAATCATTGATTGAATTGGAATTCACTTGGTAGAACTCCATTATAATACGGTGAAAAAAATTTATCTATTAACTATATTTTAAAAAATAATTTTGTAGAACTAAAATAATTTATTCAGTTTCATTATTTATTATTGTGTGGTAAGTATAAGATTACATGAGTGTCTGTCAGCCTTTTTTTTAAAAAATAATAAACACAACGTATTAAATGATTTTTGTTGAATGTATTCTAGTGATTTCATAAGAAAATAAGGATTGAAAATGATGGCTCCTAAAGGGTTAAATTTTATGATTTTAGTTTATTCGAGAAGCATAAGCAAATAAATTTTTTTGATGTGTTACATACCCCGTATTTTTTAAATGTAATTATAGATTTTGTAAGAAACATGATATGGGTTTTTTTATCAATGAAAATCAATGAATAGGTATTATATTTGTTGAAATCTATTCCTAAATTATTTTTTTAAGTATAAATATGGTCTGAAAAACATATATAAAATTTAAAAAGGTCATCAGATGATAATGTAAACGTTCATGTTTTTTCTTAGCATTACACTGTCAAATATAATTATTGATCGTTGGTAGCTTGTTTATTAAAACGAATATACGTTGATTGAAAGTCAACAATTAAGCATCAAAAAAAGCTTAGCAATTACTTAGCTAACAAGACGAAGATAATGATTTTATAAATATAAATGCATCGAAAGTTAACCTATTTTACTTTCTAATGCATGCATTAATTCTGCATAATATTGATGTACTTATTTTACTTTTTTGACTAAGTGCCCATCTTGATAATTAATCTTTAGAAAATACTCGTAATTTATGAGTGTAATTAAAAAAAACTTTGCCTTCCGAACTCGGTGAACTTTTGCTAATAGCTCGTCATCAACAAAAAATCTGTAGTTTTTGAATAATTGCAATACCCACGGACAACAATTTTTTTTTGTTTTTAACCCTAACAATACCTGTCACAAAAATATTAACTGACAACACACAAGAAATTTTGTGCAATTTAGGATATCGAATAAGATCAGGTATATACGTATTTACATATTATTTAATCACGTTTACTCTATATAAAATTTTAAACAATATAAAAGAATGCTTGTGACTCAATGGTTATCTTTAAAAAATAAAGCTGTGAGAATTGGGTAAGTAACGAAAATTTGTAAAATAAAAGAATTTCTTCCACCCTAACAATCAACGTCGAATTGTAATGAATTTGAAAATTTATCTGAGCTAATCCAGTAGACCATAGGTGAGGGCGTTACTACTCGGTTTCAGTACTAACAAAGAAATGAACGTGATCAAAAGAAATAGTTCATTTTATAGTTTCATTCAACATATTTTTATCATATTTTTGCTTTTTATTGCAATTCAGTTTAAAAAAATAAGATAATTAATAACATGCTGATAAAAAGTGCGTCAGAGTTTTAAAGCTGAAAACACTGAGTGGGTGTCACAAAGGTTCAATTGTTTCAATTCTCAGCTAAAAAAATTCTTAAATATTTATTAATTCTTAAATATTGCTAAAGAACTTTACATTTAAATAATTCACAATACTTACATATATATATTCATGTATGACCAAAATTAAGTAGATGGGTTATTTCATCAGTTATACTAATTGATTTTTTTTATACAATATCTATTATCGTTATAAAGCAGTACTCCAAAGTCAATATTTATTAAAATTGAAATGGTTTATTATTGAGGTTTATCGGGGTTTATTGTTATCATTCTAACTTCGCCTCGTTTTCCGAATCAAATGGGAGTGAACTTATTTGGCAGTGAGTGTTTTTTATAACTTCTTTAAATAATAAAATTATGGAATTTATTTTGAAATAGCAATAATAATGTAGGGGTTAAGCGATCTGTTTTTTTCAGCAGAAAAAAATAGATACCGTAAATTAACTTAACGGTACCGTGAGGGTTAAGCTATATATTTATATCCGTAATGCCCATTCCAGAGGCGGTGCGACGTGAAACAATTTGATTTTTATTAAAAACTGTATAGTCAATGGGCTTAATTGTTAATTAATAAATAGTGATTCACACAAGCACGGGCGGTCAGTGGCCAACCTCCGACCTCAAATATAATTAAACTGACGACTATGAATACACGTTGCCTTGGATGGAAACCGTTCATAATGCGTTATAAACTTGATAATTCTACTAGGCCGAGTAAATGGAAAGATTTTAAAATGCATATATACGCTATAATATATTCAACATTTAAATTAATCAGAGATCGTTAAAAATTAACAAATTTTAAATTCAATGGTGGAATGTTAATAAATTGGGGGTTTTAGTAACGAGCAACCATATCTATAACACTATGTTATACAAAAACTTAATAAAAACAAGCAACTCATCAAATATCATTATTTAAATTTCAATTTTAACTAATAAAACTAGCACTGAAAATGCATATAGAATTTTCATGTCTAAAATAAATTCATTTGTTATGCATAAAAGGCTGGCTCATTAATAATACATTTTTTGTTAATATTGATAATTATTTCCACTTAAAAAGAACTATCATATTTTCAAATGCTAGAGATGAATAATTTTGATTGAATTACTACAAAAACTTGTCCGGATATAAAAAATGTTCCAGACGTTCAGTCTTCAAATAACTGTAGTGTTATATATTATGAAATTAAAATAACGATTTATAAATTTTTTAAATCGTTTATCCGGAAATTATTGCAGTTTTCCGATATCTTGGTTTATTCAATAGCGATATTGCAAATCTAAGTGAAACTTTTTTGACCACCTATATACAAAAGTTTATGTCTCTTGATTTTTTTTCGATTAGATTCTAAGATTTAAAAAAAATGTTCATATTTCAACAGATATAATGTATAAAAAGTATTCAAAATGAATCACATTCTCTTTAAGCATTATATTTTATATCACATTAAAATCCTACACAATAGTTTTGGATATTTCTTCATGATCCTAAGAAGTCTTATTCAATATAGATACTTCAAAATGGTTTTTTATGCATAATTATTACATTAAGTTATACAAAATTATTGGTTGATATGAATTTATAATTATTAGTTTTAAGACGCTGTTCATGAATATGTTTTCCAAAATTACCTTCCTTTTTTCCATATCTTTAATCGGATGTTGAAGGCAGAAGTCTATTCTTGTAGAAATTTCCCATTGCAATGACAGTAACGGACATATCTAATAAGTATTTACTATTGGAAATTATGTATTTTTAAAAATCTACGATGAAAATTACGTCATGAGAAAGACGATAGAATTACTTTTAGACAGAAAATGATATGCTTTCTTATAATAATCATATTTCTTTTTCCACCACATTCTACTCTACCGAGTCGCTGTCTTACATAAAATACGAAACATAAGCCACACAAAAGATGGAAAATGTCTACAGCCTCAGAAATATTACCATAAAAAAATTAATTGCAAGCATCATAGGTGCACTTCATGGGTATCGGCTTAAATTTGAAATAATCGCTTTCGATAAGCGGTACTTATTTGAAAATGGAATTCCCACTCAAAGTATTGGTGATCGCATTGGATATTTTGTATACCAATGTTTATATTTATTATTTTTTATGAAATGGGTCGAAATATATATAATTAAAATAATATTAGTAATCATAATGTCACAAATATTTAATTATCGTGCGTTAAATTGTGAATTTTATTATTATTTGAACTTCGAGTTTATTTTTTCTTCACCGCAAAAGAAAAAATTGGAATATTATTTATTATTTATCTGAAAAATTGTGGTATTAAAACGGTCAAAAATCACTTTGGTATTATATATACCAAAAAATATTCATAACGACTTTGATTTATATGATAGATAAAAGTAAATTAATTCTCTCAAAGATAGGCAAGTTGATGTTGGTTTCTGACGTATCTATTTATTTTTTTATTTAGTTGTCTCAACAATAGAAGTATTGAATATTGCTTTTAAAGCTTTAAAACGAATGATATTTAGAAAAAATTTGGTAAGCAAGTCAACCGATTTGTCTCAGAAAAAAAATACTCAAAAATGTTTAAAAAAATATATTTTTCTGAAATCGCTCTCGTACACTTCACAAGAACAAACGATTAATATGTAATGTAATAATGATTATCAGAAATAAACAATTCAATGTTATCAAAATCAAATAAATTCTTATTTTGGATTTGTATAAGTTGAAAGAAATGTGTGGCCAGGTAAATTCTGTTCCAGCATTCAAACTATTAAACGTGAGCTTGTCTCAAAGAAAGCTAGTTGGATAAAATTATGTTAATAATTTATCATTGAAATATCAAGTAATTCAGTTGATAATGCTCGTCATGAGCAAAACCCTTATATGGAGAATATAAAATTGTGTTTTAATATAAAAATTAAATGCTTTATCACCGAGCTATAGTAATCATATTTAAAGTATTTTTTTTCGAAATCTTTTCAGCAGGGGTGTTAAAAATTTTTTGGGGACCAAAAAATATAGCATCAAATACAAAAGATCATGACTCCAAACTCTTCAACCCTGAGGAATGTATAGCAATGCATTTAATATGGCAAGACAAATACTTGAAAACGACTATCCTAGGACTTATTTCATCTGTAAATAGTTCAAAAGTTCACCATTTGTTTATTTTTATCAATAGAAGCATCTCTTTAATTTTAGGTGTGAAAAGCAATCCGTTGTTACTTCTATTTCAATACAATTAATTTATCTCAGCAGTAATAAAACAATATAATAAATGGTATTCTTCGCTATACAAAAGCCTATCGAGGTATTGTGATTGTTTGAACGTAAAACTATTAAGATTATTGACGTTTTATAGGCCTTATAAAATTATTGTCTTCTTGATTATGAAGTTAGCTAATAAAAATAGAAAAATATATTATTTTTAATGCATATTATTTATCTATTTAAATCATTTGAAGGATATCCTCACACCAAATAGTGTTGGTAATTAATAAATTTATAGAGATTTTTATAATAGGAAAAGTCAAACTATATTTTAATACAACACAAAAAAAGCTCTAACGGGAAATCTTTGCGCTGTTAAGACTTTTTATTTTTGTGTATCAATTACTATATTAAAAAAAATAATAAAATACCCATGTCTTTTAAGAAAATATACTAAAATAAATTATATCTACTTAAGTATATTTTCAATAATATATTTTGTAAATCATAAATTTTTTAGCTTCTAAAACATATTTTTACACGTAATATAAAAAAAATTTACCGGTCAGAGTTTTTCGAATACTCCTGAGACACTCTAAGCAATCGTTTAATCGTGTTTAACGCCGCTAAGTGGCAGGAAGTTTCCTTAACTATGGCGTTAAATCTATTTTCGTTGAACAAAATGTCCTTGTAGAAGTCCTTTCGCAAAAGACTCAAATGCTGAGCAGGTCGAATCGCATATGTTTGGTATACCTTTAATTAAACATCAATATACACCCAGTCCTTTTTTTACGCGATTTTTTTTTACGCGAATTCGATTATACGCGATTATTTTGGACGGCACCGTTTCATTTTTTTACGCGCTTCACTCGTTTTTACGCGACTTTTTCCCCAAATTGTTTTTAAGAACTGTACTGAGAACTGAAGAACACAATGCATTTTTTAATTCGTGGAATAGCACTTTTCTCGGCTATAAATTTTACCACTTTGAATTATTATGTCAAATAAATGCCCTCCAATGACGTCCAAATATTTTAAATGTTAAAAAATAAATGCGAACCGAAGATAAAAATATTACTCTTGAAGTAAAAAGCATTTAAAAATAAAATAATTTACACTTGCATTAGTATTTTAAAAAGACAGTTTTAACTTGGTTTTCATACATATTCCGATATACAAGAGTCCGAGAATTCAGATTCATACAAAATTCAATACTTTCGTTCAAAAAATTGCAAGAGAAAAAATATATTTTTATAGTCTCATTATATTTTTATAAGCAATAAAGACATGAAAATATATATTTTTTTTGCACGAATTTTAAAGAGAAAACGCGATTTTTTTTTCGCGCTGTTTCCTGGAACCAATGTATCGCGTAAAAAAAGGACTGGGTGTATATGATAAAATTATTTTTGAATATTATTGTGATAAAAAACGTAGTTAAGGCTATGATTAATTATTAATTAATATAACGCTTATCTTCATTTTTTCATTATGTGTCATGTTTTATTTGTATAAATTGTTGAAAATATAGAATATTTATACATTTGATAATAATTGAATTTGACTACAAAACTGCTGCGCGGTCGCACAAGTGTACAATTTTAATGGCTTAATGTAAGTAAGGGAAACATTGTGCTTAGATTTTATGACAGTTTCGGAAATAAGTATATCAACTAATTAAGAAAAAGAGCGACATGACACATTTCACTAAATGTGCTGCATGTACACGATGAAATGATAGTAATGCTTTTTTATGTGTTAAGCTCTGCGTTACATTGTAAGGTTATATTTTAAAGTAAATGCTTAAAATAAAAATATCGCATATTTTTCTACAAAAGTAAATAATATTTACGACTTGCTTGAATACGTGTCTGTTCAACAATGTTATAATTTAATTTTCCTTCGGACAAATAACATAAGGCACACGTGCAGATAAATTCTTATGGTGGACATATTGCAAAGTCTTGTTTCTAAATCTAAATATTTCACAACAATGTCCTGTGCATGTCCTAGTGGCGTATTTGATCTGAACTAAACACCTATAGGCATCGAATAGTTTTGAAATGTTTTTTTTTTTTTATTCTGATATTATGAAACACGTTATTCTATTTCATATAGATAGCAAATACTTAATGTGTTATTAAATGTATTAGAAAAAAATTAAGAATAAGCTTTTATAACAATTCCGTGTAAAACATTTTTTGTCGTAATAAAAAATGACATCATCAGAGCTCTTATAAAACTGAATTGAATCTGAGCTTTATGTACTAATAAAACGAGTTATACAATATTTTGGGTCTCTTATTTTTAGTATTAAATATCTATATATAATATGTCAAAAATTATTCTAAGAGATTATGTGATCATAATTATGTGCATTCATTGAATAACAATTTTATAAGTTTTAAAAATAAATGATATCGGATATGTCTAAGCTCGAAAATTATGCCATGTCTATAAGTAAATAAATTTGTGAAAACGAATTGGTTTTTTAAGAAAATATTAGCTTTAGTCAAAACAGAAAAGCTCGTTGGTAATTTGTATGACCAAGTCATTATTTAATATGGTTTTTTTAGAATTCAGTATTAAAGACCTATGGATGAATTGACGTATGATATAAGCTACCACTTTAATATTTACTTTGCATTTGGCTCAGATCATTAAAAAAATCTTCTTTGCTGATAATAAAACTTTTATCATAGTACAAAAAACATTTTTCAATTTATCGGTTAAATGGGTAGTTTTTGGTCGATTGAATTTTTTATAATATATTTCAATTATTTGAGGTAACCACCGACATTAAAGAGTTTGAAATTGTAAATTGTGATCGCATTGTAAATTTCCACAATCGTAAGATCTTTGGATGAAACGCGAGTGAAACAACATAAACATTGTTGTGCAACAATGTTGTCAGAGGTCGCTATATTACAAAAGGTATTATAAATATTTCTACGAGCAGAAAAGCACAATAAACGCGGAAGATTTATCCGGAATTATTACGTGTTCCATTGCATTCCCTTGTAATTGTAAAGCTCATTAAACATTAAATTCTGAGGCTTAAATCAGTATTTGCAAATCCTATTGAAAATTCATAAAATTGACGCCTAAATTTTGCATTTTTTTCTCTTATATATAACCATTTGTTTTTGATGCATTTTGATCGAATTTATATAATTAAAATCCAAATCATAATTTACTTGTTTATAATGTTTACCGCTTACATTTAATAGAAACTAGAATAAAAATACTGCTAAGAATGCGTGGTGACGGATTTCATTATTAGATCCGAATATTTGTGAAAAAAATTTAAATATTTATGACGACTTTTGTAGCGATTACGTGGTATGGTTCATGATTCACATTAATAGAAAACATTCTATAGTAAATATAACATTTTTCTTACATCACCACCGGTTTTACATGTTATATTGTATTTTTTGATGAATATCCTACCTTTATCAGAAGTGTGTATATAGCCGCTGTTTCATAGTCGCATGATACTAATAAAAAAAAAGAATCTTCTTCAAATTTTACTGGCCAAATACAAAACTGCACTGAATGAACGTTAAACCATGCACTTTTGTGATTAAAAGATAAAAAATGATTTGCTTAGGCACTTAACTTAAGTGATATTTAGTATCTTATGTATACGTATACTGAAAATTCGTCGTGGCGGAAAAGTTAAATATACTTCGCGTTTAATGATAAATTGAGAAAATTTTGTTCTTCACATGATATTGTAAGTTTATCAAATGCCTCAAAAGAAGCATGTTATATAAATATATCTGAATTTCAGCTTACATTTAATTATAAACATAAGTGTACACAAAACCATCGCCGAATATAATGCACACACAATTGGACGTTTTGTCGGATCGTTGTATCGCCTATGTATTAAAAAAATAATCGCAAATAAACCTTACAACATTTTAATTTTAACAAAAAACTCACGGTAGTTTTTCATTGGTATTGAGAATTAAGCTGATCAAAAGTATTATTTTCTGTAAGAAATAGATTGATCGAGTTTTCAACAATAATATATAATACATACTAACAGTATTTTAGTAGTATGACAACAGTTTTTTAAATAATAAAAAAACATTTTTAGTAAATATTTCCACAATATGTTTTGTTATCAGTTCATAATGCTGGCGATGAGCGAAACCGGTCCTGATCAAAGAATATATTGTGGAAATAAGTACTAAAAATGGGTTTTTATTATTTAAAATATCATGCCTTTCCATCAAGAAGTTACAGTTAACACCTTAAAAGTGTATAAAAACAATGGTGTCAAACCAACACTGAGGAAATTGGCTCATTGTAGAAAGCAATTAATCATTGACAAGAATTGTGTTTAGATAGGTAAGATTCAATAGAAAATAAATTTAGTTAATTAGTTATTAAACAGATATTAAATCTATAAGAAAATAATCAATAATTTTGTCCTCGTGTGTGGATAGTAATAATAGCTTTTAATATTTAATAAAAGATTCTTCAATGAAGAAAATATCACGGGCATGTATAAAGTCATTTGTTATTTAAGTATTTCTCACAGAAAGAGATACGGTATTAAAAATATTGCACTCAATCAAATTGTTTTACCACATTTGGTCAAACTTAGGAGTTTATCAACACTTGATGGAGATTATTTCAACATATGGTTTTCTGTTATAAAAAAACAAACACATAGACGGATATTGTTTTAAAAAACGTATAATCATTACTGTATTGAACAATGCAGTAAGACTTATGGTAAAATTTTTAAGCGGCGGTGTGTTTTATTGAATACAAATACTGGAATATAAGTTATGGAACGCCAGGCTACGCTATTAATTATTCGTTATAAAATTAGTAAAAAAAATGATATTAAGCTTGTACTGAAAGTAAATAGAAATCAGATTTTACTTAACTTTTGAGTGACTGTACCATGAACCAACAAAACCTTTCACAATAGTCCTAGAAAAGACAATAAGCGCAAACTACGCTCGTTTTCAGATTTGCTTAAAAAACAAGTTTGAGTATTAACTTTGTACTAAATGGAGAACATATAAGCGGTGCTGACTCAAATGTTCTTTGCCGTCTAAAAATGCAATGGAACATATCCTATATTAAGTACGGTTAGGAAGTCGCGGTTCAATCTAGGATCGTTGGACCCGTTTAGAAAGGACACTGAACGACCTAGCCAAGTCAATGAATGTCAAACTTTACACTAAGAATAAAAATGATATGAAATTTTATTACATTATTCAATCTATGATGTGAATATAAGATTTTTATTGCGATAAAAAATTAAATGTTCAATATTTATATTGATTTCTGATTTTACAGTCAGTGCTGAAATCATTCTGAATCTGTTTCGAGTTTTATATTCGAACTTACTATTTTTCATTTTTTCAAACAAGAAATATTTCAGCTAAGGTATTTCTTAATACTGAATCAGCAGGTTTTTTTTTTGATAACGTTTATATAATATTTTAAGTGCGTTTATCAAATTTATAATGACCTTATGATTTGAGTTTTAAACACATTTTATGGAATATTGAAATATTAAAAATCCAAAAACAATGTAGCTCGAAAAAAAGTATAAACGTCTCGTTACCTTTCGCAACTAAGTTCTTTATATTTTTTTTTTAATGTGTTAACTTTCACTTCTGATAGAAAGGCATTTTATTTAAAATAAAAAAAAGTATTCCATAATACATTTATGATATAGTAGCGGAAATATTAACAAAATCATTGTGTTGTTACTTAAAAAAAAAATACAAAAATAGCACACAGGGTGGAGTATTAATTGAGTGAATCTCAAAAATTTCTGCTAAAATATATAATTAATTTACGGATATAACTGCCTTTTTATAACCCATTACACACACTCGCAGATATTCTTCGTCTGCAAATCTTTCACATTATAGCTTCTGAATGGAAGCTTGTTATTATCTGAGTCACCTAAAAATAACATTTTTTGTTTTATAATTACTCGCAGAAAATTCTATTAAATTGTAAGTGATCTAATGATGAGGTAGTATGATTTTTTTTTTTCATAAAGTATAACAGTTGAATGTATAATATATTATATAAAAGTTGAACAAGTTCAACTCGCCAAGTTGACGCCCCGAACAATAATAAAATAACGAACGTAGTGAGACTGTCATTTATATCAGAGATACGGTCAACCGTGAATATGGATACACATCCTACCTGGACTACCATTATAATAATACACTTTTAGTTACTTTGAGAATGCATGGGAGGTGTGAAATAGGATACACTTATATACCGAATTTTTGAAGCAGTTCAATTATCATATTCTTAATTTTTTACGCCTAAAGCAAGTTATTTTGTAATGTTGTTTTTCTATTAATCGATTTTTTTTTCAATTTGGTATCTAATTTAGTATGAAAACTTGTAGGGCAAATAACTAATAAAATAGTTATAACAGTTAAAATAGAATCAGCGACATTGATTCTAAATATTATAAAACTTTTTCAAAAAATCTGATCGCCGGTATATTAATTTATAAATTAATAACTGTTGAATATGTTTTACAGTCAGTGAAACTAAATGTTAATTAAGCTTTTTTTAGATAATTCTGAAAACTAAATCGGTTTTTTAAAATACCATTATCTGATTAGTGAGTCAGAAATAATATATGGTATTCTATTTGACAGATTCCAAGCAATTTGGGGTGGTTACATTAAATTGTGTTTAATTTTCATGTTTTTAGAGCATGGTGAAAAAATAGCAATCTTTTTTAGTTCTACAAATTTTTTTATAAGATACAGTTGATAGCTATTTCAGTCCGACATAACTAGACGACGATAGCGTGAGCCGAAATAGCTGTCAACTATATCTTATAAAAAAAAATGTAGAACTATAATGCATTTCTAATTTTTCACCGTGTTGTAATGGAGTTCTATCAAGTAAATGCCAATTCAATCAATAAATTTCTGTGTTTTTATTATTTAAAAATTTAAATATCTATAATTGTGTGTCACTAAACTTTGCACTAATAGTGTACGCGGTCATACGATCAAAACATGTCCTATGCGAAATAACACAACAGAACAATACAAGGCATAGTTACTCTAACAGGTACCAACTTCCAAGCAATAACTGTAATTTTACATGATAGACATTATCTAGATACGCGTGTTTGTAGAATCATGCAGTTCTGCAATGTCAACTGTTTTTACGATTCTACAGAGATTAAAGCCATATGCTACAATATTTGTCTGACAGTCAAATGAATGGCTTGACAAGTCGTCTAAAAATCGATTGACTTGATTCAAGTATTGCCATTGATTATTGACAATATAGGCAATGTTTTCATTATCTCATGTAAAGGATTTTCTTAATATACATTATTTTTTATGATATTGCAATAAGAATACAGTGCGAGCTAATAATATGTTTGTGTGTACAGTTTTGTAGTGGCTCGGATTATATTACGATGGTTGACCTTTTGGATTCACATAGGAATCTGAAAAAAACGTACCACCAGAAAGGACATAGATTATTTCTATAAATTTGCAACTATTCGGCGTTTTCGGCGTGGATTTGAATGCTAGTGTGGACACTTTTTGTTTAAAGACACTAATTAATATAAACTATGTACAAGTCCTATTCTAGCATATTCATCGATTTTTTCTATCTAAAATAAAGAGAGAAGAAGCGGTTTTCGTATAAAAGCTTCTATCAAGATAAGCTCTATTTCAATTTTCTGCAAGCTCTTCATTTTAGAGCGGAATGATTTTAACATATAAAAGAATTCACAATAAATTAATAAAGTGCATACTCTGACGACTGTTATGGGAAAAAATCACAAATAAAAAAAAAACAATTTGTAGTATTTTGTGCCACCGTGGATATGCTTTCTAATTTATGACTACGTATATATATATATCATATATATATATATATATATTTATATACATACATCATCATCATCATCAGCCGGGGTCGATCCACTGCTGGATGAAGGCCTCCCCCTACTTTTTTTTTCCAGGGGAGTTGTTTGGACATCACAACACCACGCTGCCCAGGCGGGTTGATGTTCGGTTTTCTGTCTGGGGTTTCCTTCCCATAGCCTAGAGAACACGGCACGCGGTGTTCCCGCACATACATACATATATGTGTATAAAATATTAGAATATTGAAAAATTGTTACCTGTGCTATAATTTTCTTTATTAATATTAATGATATAAATTTAGTTTTTAATGATTTTTTATTGAGTGTGCCGAGGAACGAATTCCATTCCCTAGTGGACCATAAAGTAAAAAAGTTTGCCAGACACTGGTTTAAGCTAAAACAAAAATTTTTCCAATTTTTTTATTAAGTAGTAAAATTAGTAAATATAATAAAATTACTATACACATGCAAATGAGAAATAAACCGATGAAAAGTTTGTTTATTTTCTTTTTCAAATGAATACACATTTAAATCATTGAAATTTATTAAGACGACAGTTATTTTAAAGCAATCATTCGAAGTAGCCGCAACATGCAATAAAAAATTGTATATAAGAAAGTGAAAGACTTCCTCAGTGATGTATGATTACACTTAATTTCTCAATTACACAATCAAACACCTTAATGTCAGTCTAGTTATGTATGAACATTTACCAGATTAAAGAAAAAATGAGGTCTGCACGGGTCGACATTTTCTAAAATTATTCATTATTGGCCCAGCCCCCTCAAGCGTCACAATCCAATTATTTTTCCAAGCATATTAAAATTCGAAATTTAAATACACAATGGAAAATTAATTTGTCATTAATGTTCTAGATTCAAAAATTAAACACACACACACAGACAATATTATTTATACTCAAATAAGCTTGTATCGTATATTATCGAAGTATTAATTAATTTCGCGAATCTTATCCATCAAAATCCATACGAACTTGGTCCTCATGTTGGACTGGATAAAAACCTTCGGCCAAACTACGACCCGTGCAGGCCTCCACCATAATATGCCTCGAGGGACAACACACGTACACACCATGTAATAATATATCGCTTAGATTGATAATAAATAAGCAATATACGGCATTGACAGGTCATTCAAGCACCTATGTCCCTTTGTATATTATTCGACCCAAATCTAGCTATATTGTGTATGTGTGTATATATTAATATTTATAATATATTTTATATCAAAGTATCTAGAATTTAAAGCTTAACTCGGTGAACTAGACCGATATCTAGACATTTTTTATGATTTATGGGTTTTCTTCAAGAGTTTGTTATTCAATTAGAAATTAATGGAAATTATGGAAAAAAAGAGTAATCACCACCAAATAGTGAGATATATATACTTGATATATGTTTTCATACTAGTAAAATCGATATATTATCTAATATTCATATCGTGTTAAAAAAGAAATTAAATTTTATTATTCTTAATTAGGAAAACAATTGCTCATTATTTATTAATGCTTTATGATTGTTAAAATACATCTAACAATAAACCATTAGCTTTTAATTAAAGTAAAAAGAAATACTAACAAAAAATGCGCCTTAGATTAGATTAAAGTGTCGAATGGCACATTTGTGAAAGTTGTGTTGAAAAAACTAATGAATACTCACAACGAAAAAAAAGTATTTTCTATACTCTTTATAAGATAATAATAATTTGAAAATATAAAACAGAAACTAGAAACTTTGTTGTTTTCTAATGAATGAAATTTAACAAACAAAAATGCCATTGTATCCACGTATTCGCCAAAATTATTAAATATTTCATTCATCTTCTACTTGTCTTGAATTGTTTTATGTAAGTAACATTCTTGATACGATATTTTAGCTTGAACGCCTTTTGTATTTTACTAACGCGAGTTTGCGATCCTTATCTCGAACCTATTTTATCTGATTTTAATAATTCTTATAATATTCGGCTGAACTCAGTAGAGTAAAACACAAAATGTACGACTTAAAATTTTATCAAAGTTTATCTTGAGAGTGTTACAAGAAATGAAAAATTACAATGTCGACCCAAAAAGCTGTGAAGTTTCAACCCAAATATATGTTTTCATTTGTTCCAATATGTAGATTAAAGGGAAAAAATCAGCTTCCATATAATAGACTGGCAATAAGATGTGTCTTAATATATTGGAATACAAACATTTTGGGGCATAGCTATCTACTTTTCTGCTATTATCGTTATATATATTCAAAGAGCTTTCTGATCCGCAGAACATATAAGCTTTAAAGAATCGTATATTGTTTTAAAAAATTGAACGACTTAGTGATATAGGCAGCAGACATTTATGATATGAAACTTTAATAATCGGCAGAAATTTTTACGATAAATTTTGAAAAAATCAAACTTTGTACGATTCCATATGATTTGTCACTAATGAACCGTGTTTCGCCTTTTGGTATATTCAGGCATTATACCACGCGGACGTAATATAACTGAGTGTTGCATCCGTATGATATAATGTCTAAAGATGCCGAAAGGCTAAGCCGGGTAGGTAGTGAAATATCATGCGGAATCGTACAATGTTTCAATAATTTAAATCTGATGTTGAAATTCTAACAAGCACCTTCAGTCGATATCTTAAAACATTAAGATGAATTAGGTGTGACGAAAAAGATCGGTATATCTTTAGTTGTGATATATTATATGTACGTTTAAAAAGAAATTTAATCCATTTATAAATGTTAATTTTTAATGAGAACACAGTAAAATTGATTGTTAGGAAATAATATATATAAGCCTTAGACTTGTTATTTAAACATCGGGATTCCCTAATCGATTGTTAACTTAAAAATTTTATAACATAAAGAACAGGATGGGGTTCGCTCATCGCGATTATTTATTGATATCATGATCAGTCAATGTTGCTCGTAATGAGTTGACCGATCGTCATTTTAAAATCATAAAACTGTGAAAATTATACTAAAAATGGTTTTTTATTTATTCATCATAAAATACATATGGTATTAATTTCACTGCCTTTAAAAACAAAAGAATTTGATTGGCATGTATATTATAAATCAATTCACAACATATTATGTAGTGGTATTTTTGCCACAGTTCGATCTTTTATTTGATAAAATAATAATGTGTTTTTAAACAATACCAAAATAAGTATGTAATGTCTAAAAGTAATAAGAAATGTTTCTTTGAGGAGGTGAAGTATTCAATAAGACTTGTTGTTTTATTCAACATGACAGATACACCTCTACGTGTAATAAAGCGTGATGAACCGTATTAATATTTTCTGAGACAACCGACATTCTTAAAAAACAAGATGTCCAGGGGGCATAAAGCAAGCACTGAACTACCGTGTAAGCCACTTTGTTAAACGCCGTATTGTTGCCAACTTGATGGAAAACAATCAATTTACATAATTAAAAAAATGTATCTCAAAGTTGGTAGCAACAAGTAGCTGCCAGGCATTCAAAGATTTTTTTAAATTTAATGCTGCTATTAATAATATAAATGATATTTTACTCTTACCTAACTGGAGGACATAATTCAAAGAGAGTAAAAAAACAATTGAAGTTCCAGTTAGTAACTTTCAAAATGAATTTTTAATATACAATTTTTTTAAGATATTAAAATATTTTTTTTTGATTAATTAAATATTAAATGCATATACACCCAGTCCTTTTTATACGCGAATTCGATTATACACGATTTTTTTGGACGACACCGCTACATTTTTTTACGCGCTTCACTCGTTTTTACGTAATTTTTTCTCCAAATTTGTTTTAAAGAAGACATTTATATTTGATGCTAGGCATGTACGTTTCATTATTTTTTTGAATAAAAAAAATATGTGTATTCTTAAAACCTAATTTTGTAAAGCAACGTTTTTCATCGTATTGCGTTATAAGACACACCTATTTCATTTGATTACTTTTTTTTAAGGGGTTAGAATTGTGCGATTTTTTCAATTTGGATGAATTATCTAATAATATTAACGCATAGCAATGCTGGTCAGTTAGGTAAACGACAGATTCTAGCACTATTATGCAACAATATTTTCGTTTAATAAGAAAGACCACGGGAACAAAAAGTTACTTGTTTTCGGGAAAAGCTTTAAACCAGATGCTTCTTTAAGGGTCAATAAACTGCACATGTGTCCAAGCATGATTGAAAAAATTAGACATAATAAAACCGTGCATAATCATTCTGCCGGACAATTAATCTGTTGCAAGGTATATTTCACAGTTGTAAGCTGTGATAATTGAAAGTAATTAATAGTTTATAGTCTAGCTGCGCTTAAATTGAAGTTGATTTGTTACAGGTGAAGAAGATGATATAGGTGCCAAAGCAATTTTATTACTTAAAGTGTTCTCGGCAATTATCTGAGACCATTGCCAATTCAGATCAATTAAATGAAGGTTGATGTACCTAACGGATAGAAGTAATTTAAATAAAGTCACTTAATCGGTAAGAGTCACTTAGAAAATTTGCGTTAATTTACCTCATTCACATTCTTCTAGTATCTCACAGTTACGCAGTAAGTATGTTCACACAGAGTTGAGTGATCTACATAATTAATTGAACCTAGTTTATATTTTATTTGTAATACTATTTTAAATGTACTGATAAAATTTCCATTCTCTTTTACTTGGCAATGTTAATATATACATAAAGCTAATAACATTGTTGATTCTTTTTGCTTTGACACATTGGTAGACACAATATATCACAAAATTTATGCATGAGCGAAAATTTGATTAAAATCATTTTTTTAACTAAGAAAATTGCGCTTCGAAGTTTTGTTTACGGAATTAATTTTAAAAGGGAAATTTAACCTCACAATTACAATAAAATATAGAAGAAATTCATTTAAGAGTGCCATGTCTATAAAAAATATCATTTTAAATAACATTGCGTTGCAGCGCCTTTGGTTGCGTTTAGAAGTAGTTTTTACGGAATTAATTTTAATAGGGAAATTGACCCTTATAATTATTATAAAATATAGAAGGTATACACTAAAGAGTGCTACATCTTTTAAGAATATTATTTTTAAAAACATTGTGTTCCAGCGTTTTCATAACAATATTATATTGTGTCAGCAAAATCGATGGATATGTGAATTTGTAAAACATTTTATTAATAATGATAAAACGGCTAAAAGTTATTTAGTTCTTAAATGAATGAAAATAATATCAATACAATGACTTAGTTTTTTTTTGTCGTGATTAGCGGTCCAGTTACTAGATTCTAGTAGATCATATGTACTATATAACAGTCCAAAATAGCATTCCTGTTTTTTTAATAATTATTTAAATAGCAGATTCGAATTGATTCAAATAGTAAGATAGTTTCAAGTATTTTAATTCACTTAATTAGTGTACCAATAATCAAAAAAAATGATTATTTTATATATAACGCGAGGTGACAAAAATAAATAGTTTCATTGTGATAATAGTTGTAAAATACGAAATATTGTCAAATTGAAATTTTTTTTCATGTTTACATCAAAACATTGTTAACATCTTGAATTGAATATGTAACGAATATTGCTTCGCATGAAAAAAATTTATTGGAAGAATTACAAGAATCGATTACATCACCTTTAATTGAAATTATTGCTCAACATGAAAATCAATGGTTACAAATATCAAATTCATTACGTCTGGAATTCTATTTGTTCCATTACATATCATTGGATTCTTGCGTCAAATAATATAATCATGGTTTATTCTCTGATGAATATTCCTAGATATATTTATATTCAAATATTATTAATAGTGAGAAATAAACGCATCCAGCATAAAATGTTCTTCTACGTTCTCGCTCCATCTTCGCTAAATACAGTTTCGCGGTTCTGGTCTCTATAATGAACAGTTCAGTGGAGAAGATTGCCCTTCTTCAGTTGCTATTATGGTTTTCTAAGCATGCATTACAATGCGTTACACCGCGATAACAACTTGAGCGTAACACGGGCAGGAAGGACGATGTCGAATGCGAAATTTTTATTGATATTATTTAAAAGTAACAAGTAGCGACCACCCAGGAATCATATTGACTGTGATAAAAATATATTTTTTTTAATATTGAGTAATTACATTGTTTATATTTGAAAGAAAGCGCTTAAATCATTCAAGTTGAAAATATTTTCACAGTTAAAAATTATAGAATCACTCAACGTCAAATGAAAATTCGCCAATTCAATCAATAGCATATATTCATTTATATAATGCTATTGTTTAAAAAAAAACATTAAAATAAATGGGTTATAATTTTAGTGTAAATTAAAACTCATTCGACATTTTAGTGCATATAATGTCATACGGTCAAAAAAAAAGTAAAAAATAATTAACATTTCAATTGCACGTGAAAAATATGACAGGGAAAACTATCAACAAAAAAAATTGCGACGTGCCAATGATTTAAGGTTACGTACTCGTGATTGCTTACCCTTGTTGTGAAAGCTTTTCAGTAAAGCTTAATAAAATAGAGTAAAAATGCTCATTTCCTGCGCAGCGCTAGAGCGCAGCCTTGCGCTTCCCCTTTTGAACATTGTATGTAATTTTATTGGATGCGCAAGATAAAATAATAAACACAATTTCCGGTCTGTTCCAAGCGTGTGTTTTCTATAATCTTGCAAACATGCACAGCATCCTTTGAAATAAAATTCTATGCATTCTCTATGGGAATTGATAGTTGGACAACATAACATGAACGCACAGTGGTTTTTTGATTATACTTAAACACCTGAATCTTTTGCGGAATGTGTAACGGTAATTACAAGCTTACCCGGTTTTTAAATTTGCATCTATATTCGAAATAAAAAGTAAAAGAGTAAAAGATTAGTAGATTTATGCGTTCTGATTATAACATCTCCTTACCATAAATTTAGATTGATAATTGTTTTTGTAACATTTTAACACTAATATATACACAATTGTTTATTGAGAATAATTAGCCCTTTTAAATTCATTAATTTCGACAACGATCTATGAAATCATTTTTATAGTTAAAATTTTCTAGGCTATTCAAGTAATAAAGTGCAGATTTACAATAACTATACAATTTAATCAAGGCCGGCGGAGAAATATTGTACTTATAATACTCCAAATTCAAGACATAGCAACTTTCTTTCTAATGAAAGATTCATTTTAACAACAACAACGTAAAATATATGTGCAAAAAATTGATTAAAAATGTTAAATATCTAATAACAGATACTTCGATGATGTGGTATGATTTTTATAAATTGGTTAGAATAAATTACTTGTGTGTTATAAAATAATGTCATTGAAAAATACACGAAATTTGAGAGTATTAAAAGACTGCATTTGGGCAAACATATGGTGATAGGTAAATAATAAAAGTTCTTTATAATGTGAACATATTTTCAGAAGGAAAACAACGCACTTGAATTCAACTTGACTAGTCATCGATATTTACCTGCTGACTCTTAATTTATTCATAATCATTTCTTCAAAACTATCTGTGAATTGTTGATAGAACAAAGTATTCGGTTTGGATACAAATATTCTTGAAGGGAATAAAAACTGATCTCTAAACGCAATGCATATTTTTGTATTGTACGGAGAATCTGCAGACCAATATTTCTGTCATAATTTACAATAAAAGAGTGCTCGAAACATTTGTTTGTGACGTAAAACATTTCGAGTTTCTTGTTACATTCTTGAACAGGAATCACACTATTGAAATACCTTATGCGATCAATGTCTTCTTGTAAAGCTCTATTCACACTTGTAATAAAATATGCGATACAAGTTTGATAAAAAAATGTCATTCTTGTAACTGAGTTTTATAAGCTTTTAAGCATTCATCTGCTTGTATAGTATGACTGATTCAAATGGGATTAAAAAACATATAAAAAAATCCCCCACACACACACAAAACTTTGGAAGAAACTTAAAGCCATAAATATGTCTGAAATAATTTAAATGTGATTTAATTATGATGACTATCAAATTTAGAAACAGTAGTTTTACATCCAATAGTCACTTATGTATGTGTAATGAGATATTTGTACACCGATCAAATACAATTAAAATTTAATTAGAAAATTTCATTCTTAGAGAAGCTTACTAAAATGGACCTCAAAAATGGGTGGTTTATTGGGGGACTAAATATCAGTTGATATAAATAAACAATTCAGATTGTTATTTTTTTAAACGAATCACACGTCAGATATAAAATTAGGGTGATTAAAAAAGATTTGTCGGCTAATTTAAAAATTGTTATGAACTCAACCCATTTTGTTTAATTAAATTAAATTAAAATTCCCCATGCTTCAGAACAATAATTATAGTGAAATTTCACCAGGTACCTTCAGTGCTGACCATGCTCGATATCATTCTACAATGTTGCTCCAACATAAGCGAGAGAAATTCAAATATGATTTTCCAAGCCGTCAATGACCATGACCTTCTGATTACGCTCTATTAGATTTTCTTTTTTTTGTCACCTGAAATTTTAAAGGTGGAAAAATAAAGCAGACCAAAGGTTGAAAGCTGCATTAGAAATATTTTTGAACAACACTTGAAAGTTCATGACATAGATATTTTTAGTGAAATTTACATTTTGCTCAAAATTTTCAGAAATATTATATATAAATTACTGTTAGTTAAAAATATTATTTTTGATTCAATTTATACCACAAATAATCTATTTCTAAAATGAGTTGGAAAATATCTTGAAGTTTGCTCAAAAGTTTGCAATACATAAAAGTATTGATCCAAAATAAATCTTAAACGTAGATAAACTTATGGACATACCTTTATGTTATCGATAGCTTCTGTCAATTTAACACAGTGTCCACGAAGTCAAGTGATATTCCATACATTTGTTTAAGTCGCAGGTGATTCTAACTAAGCTCGCCTTTTGCTGGACTTATAATACTTTATTGGGAAGGAAACGTATGTTACAAGGTGCAATTGAAAAGGATACCTGTTCCATGTTAACTGCTGCTAAGATATTTGCTCTGAAGTTAATTTAATGTCACACAATTATATCACATGTGTAATTAAAATAAAGGAAATGGCGTTGTAGATTTTGTACAGATATGCGGTTAATTAATTGCGATATCGTAAATACAGTTGTAAGTAAACAACACATTTATATAATATTTAAGGAACGTTTAGAACTTGAACAGGAAAAATACGAGATCGTTAATACCCAAATAAGGCATCAAGTAGAACACAAATCTAAAGTTGTACGTGCGCTCATTAATTACTAAAACAAATCACAAATTGAACTACTTTGCTATTATATACCAATATAAATATAAAAACTTTGTAGAAACGGTTTTAATTGTCAATAAATATTTTAAGTGCTATGGGGTAGACGAACTATTTTTTTTAACAGAATTTTTAGAAATAGACATTCATCATCGTTTTTAATGTAAATTTTAGGGGCATTGTGTATTATGTGTAACCGGTTATATTATAATTTTCTTTTAATAAGTTATTATTGACATTGAGTTATTCTTCCAAAAACCATTAAATTTGATCTTAATAATTTGGTGTGAGTATGATTCCCAAATTTTAAACGTTAAATATTTGTTACAATTTACAATATCGACTAAAAGTGCTTGGTGAGATTTCAATATCAAATATGAATTATCGACATTTTCACATTATAGTGTTTTCAACCATTATATTATATAATATTACGTGGATGCAGTAGAACTGCGTAAACAGATTGCAAACCGATAATAACAAGGTAAATCGATTTATGAAAATATGCAAAGTTTCTACTTATCCTATCTTATTTGCAAAGATTATGTTACTGTGCATATATCAGATAAAATCAATTTCAAGCAGACCAGAACATATTTTAGAGAAAAACTTGGATACCTAAAAACGAAAAGTAAATATGTAACAACTCAAGATAATTCTTATCTGGTTTCTAAGCAAAAAAAATAATGTTGACTGTGATTAGTTCATCGATTTTGGACGAAGTCAGAATGCGAAATGATATGTAACATTAAGTTATTCCGCTAGGAGTTGTATCAATCAGTTAGTTATTGTGGATTCCTCAGCTTTGCAGCGACCTAAGTTTGTCAGCAATGACACAACGATAAAACAAAAAAATAAATCTATATTTAAAAGATGAAGGAGACATGAAAAGCTCTTATACTAACACGTCAAAAATCTTAACGCTCCATCAATTTGATATCAGAAAAAAAAATTCTTAGGTTAAGTAACTATTTTATAAATTCCCTACTGCACTATTTATTACACAGGACATTTAAGGCAGTACTTCACAACCGGTGTGTCGTGAGCCGGACACAAATGTGGTGCGGTCAAATACTATGTATTTAACATTACAATTTTTCAATATATATTTAATACAAAATGAAAAATTATTTTTTCATAATATGTCAATTTCAAAATATACTATGCTATACATATACTATAATTAAATATTTTATAATAAATATTAAGATACCATAAAACAAATATGTTATAGCTTTATGTATGTATACATTTTAAATAAAAACGAAAATTACTTGTAATTTTTTTGTATCCATTTAATACCTATAAATTTAAGCTTTTTGTATTCCGCGGAATTCCAGTATGAATTTCGGTATATCGCGGGTGAGTAAAGGTTGTGAAGCACTAATTTAAGGTGATTCTTTGAGTGGGTAAAAGATATTAAGGCAATTTTTCTTTTTTTATATAAAAATAACACTATATAATATAATACTGTAAAATTCAGTGTGATAATGTCATACATTACTTTAAGTTTGAATATGATTAATTTAATGCTTGCGAGATAGCCATATTAGCATTTTGATTACTGGGCAGGTATAAAGGTATCCCACGCAAGTCGTTGGCATTATCTATGAAGATATACACAACTTATCGTTAAATGTAAGCACAACGATGGTGATTATAATATAGTTAAGCAGCTGATGTAATTATATAGTGGGCATTTTAATCTTGCGCCACGCCTGTAAGTTTGTAATTAATTTTTAACGCGGTGCAAATCGTTTGCCGTGCGTGCCAAATTACTAAGTCCGTGTATTTTTTTACTTAAATAACGATTTGCATGCAAAGCTTAGTCACGGCTTTTATATGTATTGTGGCTTATTTTGTAAGGACTACACGCCCTGGGTAAATTATACTAACTGTATTATTAAATTTATAGATTTAATTGGCACTTAGTTGGCAGAACTCCATTATAACACGATGAAATATATTTGAGCTAATTGGTGATGCATTAGAGCAAATTGCCCAAATACATTGAAGTTTTATGATATCAACTAATTTGACAAGATGCAAATTTGAATTCTTGAAACTTTTTACGATTCCACATGTTTTGTTACTAACGACCCAGATTATAGCGTAAGTTGATTCTCATCGGATAACAAAGAAAAGCAAACTTTTGATAATCAATTACTTAACTTGGGAATTTTTAAAAAAATGGCTACTATTATACGTCTAACACATTTTTATCGTACGTTTATTATTGGAAAATTAAAAAAAATATTATTTGTGAGCAAAACTTCCATGTAAATCCAAGCAAATGTAAATATATTTAATAAAACAGATCTTTCTGTTATATATTTTATATAAGTTGGATTTATAAGACCAAATGTTAAAATTAAATAAAATATGTCTGGCACGGAATGGCTTCTAAATTTGTCATTTATTTTGGCAATTATTTATGAGCCGATATTTTAAATATTGACCGGAATTTAACATAAAAAAATGATTACAAATTCACATTTAAAAAAAAAAAAAAAAGATTCAAAATACTCCAATTGATGTTTAAATTAACCGATTTTATGTCCTGAAAATTAGTTAAAAAGGAGTTTGCTGGTTAAGAGATTAAGCAGTTGAAAATAAAAAAATAGTTTTAACAGCCATATATTGTAATTATAATACATATATATAAGTATTTTGTGTTGAGGAAAGATTTTTAAGCTACGCAAAACATTTTGTTAGTAATTATTTTATTAATATTTAATTAATTATCTTATTAATATCATACGATCAACGAGGAACTTGTTAATTTCTAGTAAATTATATCTATTTAAAATGAAGAAAGCTCTCTTGGATTAAACTTATGGCATTTAAGCTCAACCTATCACTAATGGACTACATTGAGAGTTATGCTCGAAAAATATTCAACACGAATGAAAAACACTGTGTAATTCTCCGTAAACACTTGTTCCCGACAAAGTCTAATAACTCTTTCTCGAGCCATGGACGGCGCTGTTTTTAGTTGGACCCAACGCCATTCTGCGTCAATACTTTATGATCGGACACATTTAAAACAACGCGCTATGATTTCCCTTTTAATGTTTTAACTGCCACCCAAGCCCCAAGCAATTAAATGCTTTAAGTACGTCATTATAAGCTAAACTTTTCGCTGTGGTGTACGCTTCATAAACCTTTTTGTCTTATACTACATAAAAGATAATAAAGCTCAAGTGTGGTTTAAACTTTAAAGCAAATTTAGGAGTTGTTGTACAAGGGCTTAAGGACTGTTTTTGTGAAGTCAGTTTTGTTTGTTGAAGGAGTTTTGTACGTATTGTAAAATGACCAATTATCTTGAAAGCAAGGTATCATAATTTTATAGGGCTGAGACGATTTACAAGACCCACACGTAAGATGTAAAGCAACGACTACACGGAATGTGAGAAAGCATCTCTTATCAAAATTGATTGTGTTATTCTTTTCAGCCACGCAATATTTACAATAAGAAACAATGATTACCGGAAGAATAGAGTAGAGCCATTCTGCAAAACTTATTAATAAAAATAATATATAGTATTTGACTATAAAATTATTACTTTTTTGTAAATTCACGATTATCTCCTTTATGTACGATGCTGGAATCTACGTGACTTACTCAGATACTAACATCAATAATTAATTTTTAAATCATTAACAAATCAATTCCAAGAAAAATTTACATCTTGAAGCATTCTGTGGGAAAATATTCATTTATCTATCTTAATATATGCAAAACGATTATAGAAGTTATTGAACAATTTATAACTTACGTTGTCACGAAATATACCTATAATGATTTTGCATTTAGATTCAAGTTAAACTTGAAGGTGATATTTGATAAGCAATTATTAAGGACTTCATATATTTATATCTTTCCGCAAAATTTTAATGTGACATTTTTTTATCTGAAACAGATTTAATTTACGATATCAACTAAGGGTGCTCGATGGAGTAAAAGTGAAGCCAATTTTGACCCTAAGGATACGAGTGAAATATATTTTATATATTTGAAAAAGGACCGGTTTTACTCATTGCGACGTTTATCATTTGATGTTTTTGATGAACAAAACCGTTCCTGATCATAAAATGTATTGTGAAAATGAAACTACGAATACATATTTATTATTTAGTAAATTAAGTTTATAATCGGGTAGTTTCAAAATATTACATTCTAATTTTAATCTAATGAACAGTTTATTTTTTTCAAATTGTCAACTCATTGAATTAATCTCACGTAAGGGATCTAGCAAATGAGAATTTGAAAGCTTAGTTGGTCGCTTAATATAAATATTAAACTTAATTGAGCTTTGTTTATACCTTATATTTATTAATATGTGTATGATAAAATAATATGTGACCTTCCTGTGTTTTAATAAAATAATAATAAATATTCAAGTCGAAGATGTATTGTGTGTAAAATTTTCAATACTAAAACTCATATATTATATTATGCGCACATTACCAATGCCACAGAATTCCATTCAATATATGAACGGAAAACAATGGAGTTTAATTATTTTGATCATTAAAACAACCCGCATTTAAATCAATTATTCCGAATAGATAGAAATGATTTGTATCCAAATCAAATTGAAATACATAAAACATGAAAATGGTTGGCGTATGTGTTGCGATCGTACAAAAATTTATTCTTTCAATGCGACACGTTCGACATTTTCCCAAGATCGTTTGTGTACAATGCTCATACCCTTTCAGTGTTTGAAACATGACTTTGATTATTTAATTTATAAAGATATTTGATAATTAAAAAATAATGAATAAATTAGGAATTAATGATGGATGCACATTAAAAATCTTTTATATTTAAAAAAACCCGGTATGCTGTCGTTATTAGTAAGATGAAGTATAATATGAATAAGCTCAATCTTGAAGCAGTAATATCTCGTATTCGAAAAAAATAGTAGAATATAAAAGTCGAGATATCTTGCTGTTTGTCAAGCAATATATTTGAGAGGAAAATCTGTAGCATATAATAGATGAAACTAAGCATGATATTTTTTTTATAAGGAGTTTTATCAAGCAACTTTATGTAAACTTGATCAAGCAGTTGTGTTTATTTTAAAGATATAACAACACAAAAAATATCTAAAACTACCAAAAAATACAAAGATTTTTTTAATGTGATGAAACGTTCATCACCCGAAATTTCAAAATTGTTTTTTTTTTATTTAAAACTATTCCCCTCCAAAAATCTCGAGCGATTATTATTAATCAGAGTAAACCTTCTGAAAACAATATTTTATAAATTGATTGAATTGGTATTCACTTGGTAGAACTCCATTATAACACGGTGAGAAAAATAGCCATGTATTGTAGTTCTACAAAATTATTTTTTCAAATACAGTTGACGTCAGTTCTGACGATGGCGTGAGCCAAAATAGCTATCTATATTTTAAAAAATAATTTTGTAAAACTAAAATACATTGCTATTTTTTTCACTGTGATATTTTATAAATGTTTAAGGAGAAAAAACCTTGCATTATTTTTAGTTTCTCAGAGTTCTATCGCTGAAAAAAATACAATTTTATGATAATTTTGATTGCAAGTAATAATAATGAACGATGCAAAATCCATCTCAAAAAATACTTACTGACTAGGTGACACGACTAATCTATAGTTTATGTTAGTTTCATAACAACAAGACGACGAACGACGAATGAATGAGGTCGTATTTGATAAAAAGTGGTATAAAAAATTCCTGAAGAAAACTTTAAGTTAGGCCAAAATTTTTGATGCGATAAAGTTGTGGAACGCTTGTACTGAACATTTAAGAAATTTCTTGGTTGGGACTGCAATAAAAACACAATATATCTAAAGAATCATATATGAGTGGACAGATCAAATTGTATGTATTAGTCGTCATAATAACACAGCTATTACAAAGAAAGTATGTTAAAAATGTATTGCCTGGAAATGGTTAAAGTTATTGATCACATAGGGGTCAGACACACGGACAAACGTGTTATGGAGAGAGCCGGACCCCCCGGAATGGACCTCATAAATAATAAGATCGCCCTTAACAGTGCGCTCCTGACCTTATGCCGGCGATTAAATAATAAAAAAATAATAATGTTTAACAGTCCACAATTGTTTATTGGCGTAGCCATATTTTAAATTGAAAATTTATTGTGTTTCTATTGGACGAATTGCAGCAAATTTGTTTATTGTGTATATCTGCGCTCAACGACGTTCTAAATAATTTTAACTGTAAAAATTATTTTTTTAAATATATTTTCATTTATGATATTCCATATCCGAATTTCTATTTGTAGTTATGAATTATGCTGTTAGCGTCGAAAATTCTCTCCCCCTATTTGATCTAAAGTATAGAGCGAAGGGAAATTTTTTATTTGACTTTTATAACAATTCCTTCCGAAGTTAAACTATTACAGCGTAATAATTTTACATGTTGTGGCTGCCATTCAAAAGACATTTGTGTCATTTTATTGTTCAAGCTCATACATCATTTTTAGCTGAAGAAAAACTTATGTGAGTTTGTATTGTTACAACTTTGTACGATTTCACATGTTTTGTCACTAACGATCCGGGTTTCACCTTTCGGCATCTTCAGGCATTCTATCACACGGTTGCAACAGAACTGACGTACAATAAACAATTAGCATCGTCTTTATACCAAAGGTATTAATTACAAGAAAATACAAACCCTAAGCAAGCACTAAAACAATAGCAGTTAAAACAAATTTTATAATATTAATCTTATAATAATTAATACAATAATTGTCAGAGATAATTTTCATTAACCATCTTATTAATGAGTAATTCATTTTTGTGAGTGTTAAATGAAGTATGGTCAACGGTAGTATTTAATTTTAAGCATAGGTTACCATCAAAATAACGTTACCTTTCTTACGTTAGCATCCTTTATCACCGAAGAATTCGGGTCATAAATACTAGTAACAAATTAAAATAACTGAACCATGCAGAATTTTAAAAGAGCAAAACACGGTGTTGTATAATATTTCAATGCGAGATGGATAAACAATATTCATCTAACGGTAGTCATGAAAACGTGCAAACAAAAAGAACTAGTGTTGTTACTTCCACTTAGTATGTCTGATGTTTAGTAGAAATCCCACATGATGTTTGATAATCATCTCATCATCAACAAAAGACACTTCTTGCCTACGTCACCTTAAGATGCTGCCCGTGCAAATGTTTAAACATCAAGTTATGCCCAATGCGCACGCGCTATCTAACATCAATTTACTAAATACAGATCCGTATTGGAATTAAATATTTTTCAATTATTATGTACGATATACCTTATTTTGTTTGATATTGTAAAAAATTATCGTGTGAATAAAGAGTGGTTAATTGATACATTGTCATATATTATTGAAATCTTTTGTTTGAGTAAAGTTTTTGTACGAGTTTATATTATTTGATGAAAACTTTTAAAATTGAAGTTTCTGTTATATATAAAAATAACCAAAAACACTCTTGTGCTGTAGGTCATTAATTTAGTAATAGAAACATAAATTTATTATTATATAAGTAATCTGATAAAAAATATTGGACATATTTATTTTTAATATAAATTGGATTTATTGAATATATTTATGATTAACTATGAATTAAAATTTACTGTGCTAGTTGTCGAATACACATTGTCAAATGCAATCTTAATATTTATAATAATAACACTGTTTGGATTAATCTTCATTGGTCGATAATGTTTGTGATAGGTAGTCAAATGCGGTTTTGATTGTTATAAAGACTTGCTTTATATAAATTACAGTGTTAAGCAAATCGCTTTCTCAATAATAGGCTCTATGTTCTATGTAAGGGTATATAAGGAAAATTACTACTTTAATTTTTATATTAAGTAGTTTATAATTACTTATTTTGGAAGAAAATAATTAATACTCAGCTCATAAGATGATGAGATTGGATTTCTTCGACCATCTATCAATTAATTGTAAAAATCTAATTTCTAAAAGAATTCTGCGTGACGATTCAAGTTTATGAATGCATTGACCAAAAGCATTAACACTCAAGTGTGTGACTACTTAACAATAATATTGATATAGTAATATTATTATTATTATATGTACATCTGATAAAATACTTACACGATGAAACAAGCGACACATGAGTAGCTCTACAATTAATTGTATTATTTTATTTTTTCTTAATTCTCTTACTGCGACTCTGTACTAGAATTGGTCAGAAGGTTGTAAGCATTTATTGTTGTTTGAACTATATAACATGGCCGCTCACTCACAGATAAAATGACATGGTAGTTGTGGCTCAGAGCCATACTCAATTATTAATACTTTTTGCGGCTGATTTTTTTTAGAGTATAGAGATTTTAGAGACTCCAAAAAATTCAAGATTACTGTTAGACTGTTAGAATCAGCTTTTTCTTCCTATTTCCTTGCAATTATTTTTATCTTTATTCTCTAAAATAGAAGTTCTGTGACTGAGAAATTGACATAGAATATGATACAAAGATTTGATAATCAATTTTTGATATCTAAGTATGATAATGAAAATCGTTTCAATTTTTAGTAATTGACACAGTGAATTGAATAACTGATTTTTTTGCAATAAATAACATATGAAAACCATTGATATATCTACTAAATTGTTAGTTGTATTATGAGAATATATTATATAACTTTTAAAGCAGAGCAACAATTTAATCCTTAATAGTAAATTAATAAATGGATAAAGCTAATAAAACATATTTTATATATTTATGATAGATCATCGTGGACTCGTTTGAAATAATTAAGTCATTTTGGATAATGCTACAGCGACTGGCTTATACCGCCTTCATGTTTAGAAGTACCAAAAAATTCCATCATATAATAACAAAATGTTCCCCACAATTTGAGCGGATATAGAAAAAAATATAACCAAATAAAAAAACATATCCTTTCAAAATTAATAAAATACGTTTATGAGATGCTGCTTTGTATTTACGTATATATATAATAATCGTAAATTTTTGATTTCTTTAAATAAAAGTTTATGTCAAAATGATATTTTGTTTTAACTTTAAGGTGTAAAAAATTGTCAATACGGAGATCACTGAGTATTTTTTTTTTTAATTACTTGTTAAAATTATTCATTATGTTAATAAAACGCAGTGAAATGTTAAGAAGACTAGAAAGAAATATGCATTTTATTGAAAACAAATAGTATTACAGTATTACCACTCATTATTTTACAAATCATTGACTTATGGCGTTTCGGCTATGAATTTTTTCTAACAATAATATTTCGATTGTTAGCATTGGCTCTTGTTTCCTCAACTATGTTTGTTTTCGTAACGGTAAGTGGACGAACTTGTGGTCATGTTGATACGAACAATTCCCATGTTTCCAAAATTGAGCACTGTCTTTAAGTAGTACGGTTCATAAACATTATTGCTAATGAAATATTTTGTGTATTCGAAATTTCTTTGTTTGAGAAGAATCATAGGTATCGGATTGACTTCGCAATATTCAATCGTATTGAAGAAATAAATTTGAATCTATCAAATTGGAATTGAAACTAAAAGGCGTTTTCGTTAATAACTAACCAGTATCAGGCCAAGTGCAATCAGTTTTTTAACGTAATATACGGTTGAATATATATGATGGGCGTACTTATGAGTCAATCTTTATTTTTGATCGTTTATAAAGAATTGCCTCGGTAGCCTCTACAATACATTGCTATTTTTTTCACCGTGTTTATTTTTGGTTATTTTACGTTAGGTAAGACAAAAGCATTACAAATATTTGAGCAATTTAGTCCAACTAACAGAATGCCATGCACAATTATTATATCATAAATTGATACGTCTATTAAGGTCACTTATATCTGAAATAAATGTGGTATGTCCATAAGTATATGAGTCTTTTACGACACGTCATAGGGTGTTTGATAGAATTTCAATACCAAATTTGAATTATATTTTTACACTTCTACATGTTTACTTAATCCGAATTCAATTGCTCTTTGGGCGTGATCAACCCTTGTCGCTTGTTTTAGTAAATATTTGAGAATTGAAATAATGATAAATGTTTTTTTTTTATTTTATTGGACGAAATAATGTTTATATTTGCAAATTTTATTTACGTAACATTCCAGTTTCAATGAGAATTGGGCGACAATATTTAATATGTAAATAAAACATTTGATAATATGAGAGATCAAAAAATCAATATTATAATTCAATAATCTTGAAGATTAATTATATTTATTTTTCTTCTAAGGTAAAAATTGAATTGAATTGAATAATAGATGGACAGCCAGTGGTATTTTTTACGGGATCGCTTATTTTGACCTAATTATCTTTATATGTTTTATATTGTATGCTGAAAGTTTTAAGTTAATAGAGATGAAAAATTTCGAATATAGCCACGTGTAATGCGCTAATCATGCATACCAGTAAAATCATTTTAAAATGGCACTAATTATTATAAATTGACCATTTAAATGGTAGTCAAGTGAACAACCTAAATGTTACGATATACGCGGATCAAAATTACAAAATGGATTGATTGTCAAATTGATTTTTTAATCAAACTTTGAATTCATGCTCGAAGATATTTGATATACAATAAATTGGCGCTACTAAAAAGAATGGTTGCGCAACCGACTAACAAGTTATATTTTTGAAATCCCGTTTACCCTCCATTGGCAGCAGAAATGGTTAAATTAATATCAGTAACAATTCGCAATAACTGAAAATGGTTGGCAAAGAAACATTATGGCAATAGTTTTTATTGAAATTTACGTAATTAAACTTAATGTTATTTTTAGTATTTTTTTACATTAAATATTGCACGTTTCTTCGATAGTGAGGATATATTTTTTGTTGATAAGAAAATATTACTTCAGTTACTCAAAACACGATACGACAATGAAATAAAAAACAGAAAAATAAAAAGATGGTTCTACAATTTAGTATATTTATGATCAGGACCGGTCTCGCTCATCGCGTGCAAGCATTATTAAATTGTAGAAGTTTTAAGCTTTAATACAAATAATAAAAAATCCTATTTTAATTTTAAAGCACCTGGCTTGCAATGAATTCAAGCTGTTCATAAAAATTAACACGAGTAAATGATGAAAAAGCTGTCAAAACAAATGAAAAATCAACAAAAACGATCAATAATCAATTTTTTGTATAAAAAGGTAAGTATTTTTTTTATCGTTATAACTTTCAAAATTTTGTCCAAGTAAATCCAATTACAATTCCAAAAAATGTTTTTCCGAATTTTCTTCGTCTTAGCTCTCGTCTGCACTGTACAGGTAACATATTTTTCTATTGTTTAGATCATTAATTTTAAATCCGCAAATATACTTATAAATTTATAGTACTTATAAAAATTTCAACACCTAGTTTAAGATTTTGTTATATCTTACGAGGTTTGCAACGTATGAAACTATTTCATAAAGCCGTGTTTTCAAATAAAATTTTTAATATTTCAATTCTTGAAAAAAATTTTGTCACACATATGCAATAGAACTGACGCACAATAAACAGTTAACGTCAGTTATGTTATAAAGAATTAATAACAAAGGAAGCAAATATGTATTTTGTAGTGATAGAATACCTGAAAAGAAACCCAAATTGTTTATAACAAAATATGTGGAATTGTACAAAGATTCATCAATTTAAATTTGACATTGAAATTCTAACGAATGGTAACAAAATATGATACATTAACACGTGGTCGAGTATCTTCATTGTCTAATTATTTTCATAAAAATAATTTTTATATTATTGTTGATCACGACATTAACGACTTGTGTACCTATTGCACTACAATACAATACAGAGTACAATATTGTATTATTTTAATTATGTATATAAATAAAATATAGTTAAAAAAAAAATTCTCTTTTATGATTTGACACAAAGCCAACAACAGAAAAAATCAAACCCAAGATATATTATATTTTTTATCTTTTTGTAATTTATTACTTTTTATTATTTTTAATGTCGAATCGTAAATTAGTACTGATGAAAATCCCTAATTTAATTATTCTAATCTAACTTAGAACAAATACATTAATGCTATAATCATTCGTGTAATACATACATTTAATTCATTATTTCCGTAATTTAAGATATTTTGTAATGAAAAAAAAGGGAAATCATTAGAGATTATTAAGAAATTTGTGGTGATCATGCCATTTGCACTTTTTTGCAATATTAATTAGACATTTATTGGAATGGTAAAATGATAAATCACTTAAATTATATTTATATATATATTTTCATTCAAACGAGCGTTTGTAAGAAATGTTTTTATATTATAAACGTTTGAAACGCTGCCGGTATACAAAACCTCAACCCTAAACCAAATAGTCTGTGCATCGAAAAAACAATAATCATTCGAAATCGTATGGGTCAGACAGTAATCCAATATAAAAATGAATTGAGTTGTAAGATTATAGAGATATAATTAAAGGGAACCACACTCTTGTTTGAAAAAATGATTTTTCTTGTTCTTAGGCTCTATTTCTGAGTGATCCATCTAATTCACCTGTGCTACAGCCTGTTAAAGATACTGTGGGAATGCTTAGTGATAAACTAGCCTCGCTGAATCCACTAACAATGGCATCAAGCCTCGTAAAATAAATTTCTTTCTTGGCATACAAGGTAAGAAACGCTCTATGATTGTCAAATATAATCTATATGAACGCTGGTTATTAAAAATAAATCTAGTTTTTGAAAATTGATCTGATATAGCTTGAAAGATGTGCTATAATATAAGCTAATAGTTACAAAGATTCTGCCCAACACAGTTATTGACAGTGAGTGAAATATGAAGTGACCATTTATTTTCTAGTAATTTTATATAATAGTATTTATATAAAAAACATATTTCTACATAGTTTTTATTGCATTCTTTTTAGTTTTCTTTCATAAAAAAATACTGTATGAACGAAATTTAAAAATACAAATATATTTTTTTTGTGTGGTATTTATCAAATAAATAATATAATCTCTTTGATTTGCTCCTTTTCCTGTAAGCCAAAAATTTTGGCATCCTGAGGCAGTGCTCAGGAATAATGGGACAGGTTGCCTAAAAACGGGATCAATTATTATGTTAATCAAATATAATAATACGTTAAAAATTTGATTTCAACCGATAGTCAATAATCAATTTTTTGATGAGAAAACAATAAAATTAAAATTAAGCTTACCCATGTACAGGCTATGACATGATATAAAATTTGACTAGTAAAATAAGTATCATACACTTTAAAACAATAGAGACAAAATTTAACGACATTGTAACGTAGGAAACGTACCGATGAAAATACATCAATATTTGGTATTAAAAAATGGCCATTAAGCTGTTGTACATTTTAATGTACTTTGGGTCTGTCGAGACTAAACACAGACTTCAGTTCCTTACTAAAGATATCTTTGAAATATGATCCACCCCAATTGTAACTAACATTTGAATAATAATTCAATAAATCAACTTTCAATGGTAAATTTATATTATTATGTGCAGTTTCTGAAAAGAAGTTTAGTAACTAACTTTATAGTCAAAAAACTGCCGTAAAATTTTTCCATACATGTACTATTTAATAATAATTAATGGTAAAGATAATACTTGACTTGGTGTGTTTAGATATAGACAAATTTTCATTGTGAAATAGAAAATGAAAAGTGTTAAAATAATAAAATAATTAATAAAAAAGACAGCGAAGAATAGATACGCATTATCAGCATATTTGATATATATTAGGAAACTTTTTAAAAAGAAAGCATATTAGTCTTAAACACTCAACCATATACCAAATGAAGCAAACTACTGCTCTTTTAGTATAAGTAAAAAAAAATACAGATGTATATAATATTAAATAAATTTATCATACGATTTTTTGTACTGTATTGTGTGACTATATAATATTGCGACAATGTAAAACAAATAGTATATTTATAATTTCAGATCTTGCCAAGCATCCAGCGATCTTATGGTATATAATTAAACGTATTTGAAAAGCTTCAAAACAACTGCGCCAATTTTATTCAAAATTTGTCTTAATTTTAATTGTGTAAGCAATAAATAAATCATATAACAAAATCAGTGTTTATTTTTTTATGTATACAATTCTATTGTAACGAATAATTTTGACGAGGCATATGGAGTTTTATTTTTAGGTTTCAACCGCCAATAGAAATAGATAGAAAGGCAGAGAAATTAATATATATCATATATTAATTTAAATAATAAAAACCCGTTGTTACATGCCGCGTCACCTGTCGACTGAATATTTTAATGAAAATGGTGAAATATGTTTTTTTTTGTTATTCCAACTTTAAAACAATCATTTCATAAATGTAAAACACCTGTCTGAAAAATGCAATAAAAACAAACTGTTCACTAACTCAAGCACGAGTATATGATAAAACAGCTGTGAAAATAAATTACTAATCAGCAAAACAAGTCAATAATCATATTTTTCTATAAAAAAGCATGTTACACTTTTTTTTGCATATTATCATTTAAGATTTTATCCAAGTATTTCTGAAATAATTTTTAAAAATGTTTTTCCGACTTATTTTGGTTTTAGTTCTCATCTGCGCAGTACAGGTTAGTTATTTTTCGATTGAATAATTTAATAAATCTAAAAAACACATAAACCCATGTAAATATCAATAAAAAAACTTCCTAGATTTATAATTTATGATTTTGCAATAGTGCCCAACAATCATGACTTCAATCAAAACATATGTTAATTATTGATAAAGATACAAAATAAAACTTGTATTTATGTCTTTTTTTTAATGAACTTTATCATATGAATTATTATTATGACAATTTTTGGTCTTCGAAAGTGATGAAAATTATGAATTATTTGTCGCTCATAAACAGCTAATCGTCATTTCTTAATGTAAGGCATTGTAGATATTAAACTAATAAAATGAAATAGATAAAAATTCTTGCAATAATCGGTCCTGATAATTAAAAAAAAAACAAATTTTCTTTTTTCAAATAAATTATTTTGTTTTTAAATAATAAACACTATTTCTCAACCGTAATCTCAATGTTAATATATACATGTTAGTGATGTAAAAATTTAAGGAACATTTAATTTTACGTGAAAATGACAAGCTTATCGATTAATAAATATAATAAAGTATTTAATGAAAATATTTTTTGTCTCGAAAAAATACTCTTATTAATTTGAGATATACGTTCATTATTAGCACAATAGGTTTACATTTCTACTCGATGATACAATGCTTGCATAGGTGTATTGATTCAAATGACAATATAAAGAATATTTTCTATTGACATTGTTACAAATATATTAATTTAATACAACAATTTGAGCCTGAAAAGGTTTTAACAATTGTAATATGTCGAGCAATATTTTCATTAACTATTTTTTTTAATATTAATAATTTTTATATCATTTCGATTAATGCCACGATATGTTTACCTATTACTTGATTGAAAAGGCAATCACTTGGTAGAACTCCATTATAACACGGTGAAAAAAAAATAGCAACATATTTTAGTTCTACAAAATTATTTTTTAATGACGATGGGGGTGAGCCGAAATAGCTATCAGCTATATTTTAAAAAATAATTTTGTAGAACTAAAATACATTGCTATTTTTTTCACCTGTTTACGTATTACACTTTTTCAGGACACAATATTGTATTTTTTAAAAAAAAATTATTACTTATTACTACTTTATATACGTGTTGACTTATATTTAACTTTTATTTAAAAAAAAATAATTAAAAATTCTAGAACCCTTCATCTTAAATGAAATAAGTTGTGCATGTCATAAAAAATGGTTATGGAAGAGTGTAGGATTTTATCATTTCCGCAATTTTCTGATATAAACGGATCGAATGATTATTCAATATAAAAATAAATTAACAACCTTTCTTAAGAACATGTTTTTATGTATGATAGGGTCAATTCGAAGCAATCACTGGTGTTGTTACTGGTCTTCTAAATATACCAAAAACGTTGATGTCCGCAATGGCTCCAGCCGCAGTTCCAGCCGCAGCTCCAACAGCAGCTCCAACCGCGGCACCTAAATAAAAATAAAATAATCTTCTCAATATAAAAAGGTTAGAAAAAATTCTATCAGCTATTACTAAAATGTAGCTTATACGAACACAGTATAAAAAATAAAAATCAAGCTTAAAAAAATGATTTTATATAGTTTGAAAGATATGATATATGTTAGTCGCCCCAATGAATATAACGTAATCAAGGATTTTATCTGTGAAATAAACTACCTTAGCTTAGACTTAACTTTTATATATTTTTTTTGTATTTTAAGATGTTTTCTTTGAAAACGTGTATCGTATACTCCAACATATGATAAAATTTTGATTTCAATCAATAGTAGCCATGTTTTTAATATTATATCGCAATAATCGTGTTTTTAAAACACGTCCCAATTATTATTTGAAAGCATTTTGTACAATATTTAAAATTATGATTGTGAGCTACTCTATTTCTGAAAATGGGACATTTTGACGTTCCGAGGCGATGCTTAGGAACATCGAGGCAGGTAACTTTACAACAGGACAAATGGCCACATTAATCATTTGCTACAACATAAAATGAAATTTTGAACAACCAACATAACTCTAGCGGCGTGGATGGGCTGCGAAATCATGCAATATTTGCATCACAGCATAATCATTGCGTACTGCAAAAATTTACAAAATTGACAAAATTCAACAAAATAAAATAATGAGCTTTTCACCTTGGATTTGATCCGTTGATATGAAATTCATATCAATTTTATGTTTGATCCTTTCAATGGATATCTCTAAAATTGAATAAATCTTTTATAAATAAAGTAATTGGAAATAATAATTGGAATTTGAGCTTTTAACAAAAAATCTTATTATAAAGAAAATTTATTAAACTGTATTCGAAACTCGCCTACAAATGGATTTATTGTGAGAAACCCCTATATTTTCAATATCAATTGATTAAATTATGTGTAAATTATTTAATAAATTTATCATAATATTTTTTAATGTATTGTGTGACTTAACATAATGTTGTGTAATTTTTAAATGTAAATTTGATTTAAATTTCAGACGTCACCAACTACCCAGTGATTCTACCTTTTAAAATTAAATATATTTGTAGTATATTTAAAAATCTTCAAGAAACCTGCACAAACGTTTTTCAAAATATAATTTATTGTTATTTCTGTATGAAATAAAAATGTTATAACAAAATCAATTTTCATTTATTTTAATTCTTTTCATGTAAATAAGCTTTGAAGAGGTTCATAAAATTTTGTTAATGGAGAAAAAAAAATCTACAACATGTTTAGGTTTGTAATTGTTACACTAATAAAATGTCCACATTCAAGAGAATAAATTTTTTAAAACATGATTATAAAATGTTTGATGATAATTTTTGTAAAGCTTGTCAAATAAGCATTATTATAAAATACAAATGTAAACGAGTCAGTTTGAAGTATATGTACTTAATTATTAGAAATATTTAACACCTCGATTGTGCGTTTTTCTATTTATTATCGTATATATTTCGCAGTATTTCAATCACAACAAATTGAGTTAGTGATAGATTAATTGGTGAATCAGTAAATCGTTTTTGTACCGTTATAAAAGTGATTTTATGGTTCACGATTTGGAAAACAAACTCACTCCTAAACAAATTGATTCATCATCGATGCCAAAACATCGAAGAGAAAAATTTACTTTTGTTTAAAATTTTATTTTATCACCATTGCCTAATGTAAACTTTTTGCCTGCAAATAATTAATCAAAATCGAATGTTAATCAAACAACAGGCTGAAAATAGCTTTATTAAAAAAAGTGTGTTTTAAAAAAGCACTTCCAGAAGAATAAAGATAAAGTATTATTTTTTTTTCTTCTCACCTATTAACATAAAAAAAATACATGAATTATATTATAAATAAATATTGATGTATATCGTGTGCCTTCAATTGTTTTAGAAAAAAAATATTTATGTAATTTTCTCTTTCCTAGAAAAATACTTAACCGGAAAAATGAACTTTGAAACATTGAATATTCAGGAGAGTTGAAATTAAGTTTTTGTTGGTGATGTGAAAGAAAATTTAATAGTTATCAACAATCTTATATTGTCCTTGTAGAACTAAATGCTTTGTTTGGTAAATCGTTTTACAATTGTAATCCAATTGTTAAATGTACACAAATTCAAAAAAATAGTAATCGATTTTTACACAGAATAATTTTGATTATAATTTTTTTCTTATATTTATTAATTATCATTTAAAATCTTTTGCTATCAACGTTTTATTTACAAGAATGTAAATTACTTTTTTACAGTTATGATGGCAAAGTTATATTGGAAAAAGCTGTCAATTTCCATTAGGTCGTAAAAAATTTGAGCGGTTAAGGATCGTAAGCAAAATATACATGAAGCGAGTTGCTTTAAATGAAACATCACAAAGGCTAGTTATTAAACTGCGCATGAACAAATTCTTTTACCTTTTATTTCATAAATCGACGAGACTCCACCTCCACACAATATTGTACCAATGAACGTTGTCTGAGAGGAAATGGCTTTTATTTCTCCGAAACAAATGGGATATTCTCTCGTTATTCTTTCACCGGAAAATGGAAAACCGGCTAGGGGGCTGCTAAAGGGAAATTACCCAATTTTCGAATGATTTAATTGTTTCAAAAGCGCAAACGCTGTTAAGTGGATGTTGTTATCATTGATTTCATAAATTGATTGATTCTCAACAGGAAAGTATTTGATTTACTATTTATTAAATCAAAAATTAAATATATTAAAAAAAAACTACACTTATATTCCAACATACACTCTTAAAGACAACAAAAAATCGTTTGATTTTAGAGTATCAATTTAACAAATCTACAATATTATATTTTGTAACGGGGCTTGAGTAATTTTTTTCATATATGGGTATAAAATATGGTTATTTTTGAATTAAAGTGATCCGAATACACTTGTTTTAAAACGCGAGTTATTATTGTCCGTCCAGAAATTTGCATTATGTATTTTAATAAATTAGACTCTTCAACACAATTTTTATAAAAAATGAACTCGAAGAAGCTTTGACGTCAGCTTAAGCTCATTTGTACATTGGATTACATGAAAACGCCATAAGTTTAATCACGTGTCCTTAAAGATAAAAATCCTGAAGTAAATCATTTAAGTGATTTCAATTTGATATTGAAGTTTCATGGAGTGTCATAAGCTGGTTTATTTATCCACTGGATAGGTTTTATATAATCCACAATCTTTCAACATATTGATTTACTATATGCATATATTTTCATACAAAATATCAGTTGTTATTTCGCAGCGTTCACAATACATAAAAAATATTATGTCAGTATTCTTTTTCAGTGATAATGTTGCATTAATAGATTTTTGTTGATTATTTGCATAAATGAGCATTAAAAACTTTTTGCGTGATCATTGGTGAAAGAGTGACGATGTTAATATATTAATGGTAAAAAAACTACAAGTTCACAAAATTTTACATTAAACTGTTAGCCGCCATAAAAAAAATGTTATTTTATACATAATTATATTTGAAGAACCGCAGAAAAACTTTCATTAAATGCTGCATGAGTTGAAATCCTGAAAACCACTACTTAATATAACCGTAGAATACTATTTATTTTATCAATTTGATACAGTAAATTATCACGGGGAAATCTTTTTATTATATATTTTGGTATATTTTTGTCAGCTATTGCGAGTGTTTTCATAGAAATTCAATCTAAAAATTTGGATATAAAAAGTTATTTTACCAAAGTCTTCAATTGGATACATATTTTGTCTGACTTGTCAATCTTCATAACTATCATTGGGTGTCTTCAGATGTATTTCTGAGAATTCCTCGCGGGGAAATTGACATATTACCGCCCCCACAATCTAGTTTATTATTTGGTTTATTTTCTCGTTACTGTCTGGCGAGAGGGTTTGTTAGTTAAAGACTTAGTTTCCGCTGAGGGGGTAGATTAGAAATTGACAGGCGTCAGGTTTATATTTATATATCTTTTTCGTGTTGTCAAAATAAACATTCATTTCAAAAGAAACTGTTTTCGCTTGCAGATATGGTACAACAACTAAATATAATTATACTGTTCAGAGCACGGTATTTTAACGGCTAAAGTGTCATAAAAATTGTGTTTTTTTCTATTTGACAATATTATGTTTCATTAAAAATATTGCATATAAATCTTAATTTGTGATTCATTTTCATGTGATTTTCCTTATATTCCTCTGTATAATAAATAATGTTTTAATGGTTACCAACAGTTTTAAACATTACAATTGAACGCTGTAATCATTTTCTGAAAAGTTAGTTAGTAAAAGATTTGAGGCATAAATGTACAGAAAATGTTTTACGATCGACTTACCGTTTTAGTTTTTCGATACAGTAAAAGTAATATTTAAATTTTTGCTACATTTTTCATGTCATGATAAGGAAAAAACCGTGTATTATTTATTTTTATAATATGTCATTACTATAATTTTTTTATAATAGTTAAATAAAAGGTTGGTGCAATTTCGAAAATAATATAATGTACTAGAAAATTTCTTCGCTTAATTCGACGGTTTCTTTGAGAAAATTCATTTTTATTACATACATATATACTTATAGATAAAATCTGTTTTTATTTTTTTTAATATTTTTGCATGTGCCTAATTCCCTCACTACATTCAGAAATTGCCCCACCTATATTTTATTTTTTTAGACAATGAGAATAAATGTTAAATGAGACTAAACGAATATAATAAACTTGTGTTGCAGTTTGTCTGGAGATGATTAAAAGAGGCAAAAGGCGCTTAACATCAGATAATAAACAAAGTGAAGAAACTAAGTTAACAATTGATGTATTGATAATTTAGCGTTATGTATTGTAAGATTAAATTCAAAAGTTTTTAAGCGATAATGAATAATTACTTCTTTCAACGATTTTTTTACTACCCGAAACATAATACGAGCGATCTATTCATTTTCTTGATAACTTCTCCAAATCAGATTATGGCATCAATATCAAGAATCTAATGACTTTAATGTTAAATTGATAAAAATTAAAAATAAATGAACATCTATGTATCAAATATATTTTTTAGAAGTCTCGTTGTCAAATTGTTTATTTCCGAAATGTATCGCTACATGCAGGCTGTGCTTACTCGTAAAGTTTTTTTATAAAAAGATTACTACACAAAAAGAGTATTTTCAGCGGAAGCTTTTGCGTTGCAACAATAAAACTACTTGTCTCTGACTTCGGTCATTAAGCGCAGTTAACCCTGAAGAACCATCTCTTTAACCCCTTGTTTACGGTCGATATAAAAAAAAACATATTGCACGGCAGCAAGAATTTATATCAACACTTGGAATACCAAATAATTTATTAGCATTTAGTAAAATCGATTGAAAACATTTTCAAAATTCGTCAAAGCTTCAAATTAAAAATAATCCTTTGTAAAGAAACTTAGTCATAAAAATTTTACTGTGCATATTTTTCTGGTGGTTATGAATCATAATAAATTAAGACTGTTATTTCATCATGATAATTTGTACGAGCGAATTTTATGTGTCGTAGTGAAGAGTTTAAGGTTTTTAGAATCAAATAAAATATTACACTTACAGCGTGTTGTTTTATCGTAATAACGAGTTGCAGTTAAAAATTTCAAGCAAGCTTATCCTTTACTGATCGTTATCTTAATTTGATTTAATAATAGTTTGTCGATATCGCTGTAAAATAATATAACTACAATACATATTTTTTCCAATGATATACATTTTTAACACCATTTATAAATTCAAAGATAATATCCAATTTGATTCACTTTTTAAAGAAAGTTCACAATATTATTCCACGCAGCAGTTTCTTTTAAAAAAATTTAACTAAACCGATTTATGATATCGGATGAAGTTGCTGGATGGAATTTCAATATGAAATTTGAATTTTTAAAATTTTGATTTCACATATTTTGTTACTAACAACCCGGGTTTCGCCTTTCAGCATCTTCAGGCATCCTATCACACGAATGCAATAGAACTTACGCACAGTAAACAGTTAGCATCACATATATATCAAAGATATGTCGATAGATATAGCTAGTGACAAATGATGTGCAATCGTACAAAGTTTTAACAATTCAAATTTTTAAACTAAATTAATTGATTGAATTGGCATTTACTTAGTTGAGCTCCATTATAACACGAAGAAAAAATATCAATGTATTTTAGTTCAATATTTTTTTTATATAAGGTATAGTTGATAGCTATTTCGGCTCACGCCATCGTCAGAACTATAGTTCAAATTAATAATATAAGTTATTCGTTCCTTTGTCTTCTGATAAAGAGTGATAAATGACACAACTATCACTTTATTAATTTTACTATCTTTTACATTTAACATACAATGTTCAATATGTATGTATGAATGTTAAGTTTCTCAAAAAAAATACGTTTTTACTGTAAAAATCAACTATCAATCGTACTCGAAACTTGGCTAACTACAGTAAAATCCACAGTTAATTCACGTTTTCTCACTTTATGTATTTGGTTTTAACAATTCCGTACATTTTGACCCCACTTTTACGTATATGTTTTGTTTCAATTTACATTCGAAAAGAATACGATATGAGGTATATTGAGGGCCTTAAAAACTTCTTTACAAACATTGAAAATATGTCAGACGAAATTTTCTTATCTACTGCTAGAATCTACATTTTCCCTGTTATTACGTTTTGAAAATCACTTTTTTTAAAGACGTAAAAACGGGGCTTAATTATACTAGCATTTACTCAATACGCTTGAAAATAATGATTTAGTTTTTTTTAACAATATAAATCTTGACAGATTTACATTGTTAAAAAAAATATATTTGTTATAATTATTCATTAAACGTTTCACTGGAACTTAATATGTTCAAAGGAACGAATGAAAAATTAGAATACATTGTTGTGCTAAACAAGTTTTTAATGCTTAATTAACGTTTTAACATACTGACAGATTTTATCGCGAAGCGGTGATGCTTGAATTAGATTTGCATTTAATTGTCTCAGATGAACTTTTTTATATTCGGTACAAATGCGTTTTACTATGAATGCTCTGGTTTGCTGATCGTATATAATAGTACACCAGTCAATGAATATTTTTCTACTGGCACCTCTATTGAAATGTAAAATTTAATAGCCAAATTATATATTTCACATTTAAGGTTCAATATAGTTTTTTCATCTACAAATCTTAAGCATCTTTCAGTATATTCTCAAATTTGCGATAAATAATACATCCAATTAATTGAAAAATAAATGCAATTTTTTAATTTAATGCTTCTTTGTCCCAGAAGTAAGCTGACCGTCTTCAACGATGAATGACTGCTCGGAAAAATTAACATGCGAGATTATTATCACTCTCTGATTAATTTTCGTTTTCAGTTGTTTTACATTTAAAGCAATCGGAAACCATTTTACAATGGAACATATTTTAAGGGTCGAGCATTGCCCGTTGGGCATTCAAAGTATTCTATCAATTTTGATAAATGCTTAATTTAAAACAATTCATGACGGTTCTTAAACTGTATAACGAATAAAAAGTAAACGCTTCACACATTAAAATAAATATATTTTTCGAAATTTATTAGAATAATGTTAAATTGGATATTAAGACACTTCGATTATCTTCCATTTAAATGAATGGACTTTAAAAGTTCATTTAATATCAGCTTGGAAATTTTATACAAGATAGTTTAAAACGATTTAAGAAAATCTTTAAAGCTTTAGTCAAGGAAAATGTGTTCATAAACGATGGATAATTTGATTAAAGCAATGGTCTTCGAATTTAGTTTGGCCTTCAACCTTTAGGATTGAAAATGTTTTTTTGGGAATCAAATCTCATTCTTTGAAAATATATCTTAAAATAACATTCTAAGTAGATCAATCACGGTAAGTGATTCCCCCTCTTTTACTGCCAAGCGTTCTCGGTACTATACTGATGAAATAACTTAAGTTTGCAATTTTTTTGGATTCGCGGGGCATTCTAGAGAGGTACTGCGGAACGCTGTTCAAAGACCACTAGATTAAAGGATGTGCGCAAATAAAATTGTCGTTTGATTGCTCATTTGCTGACTTTTTTCCTTAAAACATATTTAAAATCTACTGATTAGTTATGGAAAAGAAATCGGTCGCAGTTATTTGTTTTTTCAAGCAACCTTGTAGGGTCAAAATGCCTAATGTCTATAGTAAGTATTAATGATCGTCGAATATAGACGACCCTTTTCAACTTGATATAAAGGTAACATTAAAGATTAATAACATATAATTTATGGACGAAGGTGACGATATACTGTTAAAAAACAAGAAAGCAACAACCTGCTGTGACGGCTCCTGGAGTCAAAAGAGCAAGAAAATGTTAAGATTGTACAGTTATTGTGGCGAAACACATAATAAAAAAAATGCAATGTATGTGACATCGTTTACTACTGTTCATCTGATCCGTTTGTTCGCGAACAACACATTTCTACTATGTTATATCGACGACAATAAAATACTACTCAAATAAATTTTATAATACTGAACAAGATTAAAGAATCGAATGAAGAATATATTAAAAAAAAAAATTAGGTAAACGATCGCTTATAAAAGTAATGGGGGAAAAATATAAAATGTGGTATGCAGAGATCGTTAACAGACTTCGGGTGCAAAAATTTCGCAAGAACATATGTCCCAAGTTAAAGAATTTATTTATTAATTACATGACACAGCACATCGTTTCATTTGACTAAACGGTCGACTAATGAGTAGTATAATTATTTGTAAAACAAGTAAAAGGGTGAGGTAATTTGCCTCTTTGATTTAATGAATTTAGATAGATTATATTTTAACGAACACAACATATCTTATAATGAATTACCTATAATATTTGTTTAATATACCCGATCATGCTGAATATAAAAAAAAGTATTTTATAATAAATACTATTTAGCACTGTGTTTATATTCATTAATATAAAATAATAGTTTTTTTGATACTTTTCGAAGATATGCACTAAATGTTGGGATAGAAAAACGTAATACTTTTCACAAGTAATGTTCTGTCATATACTGTTATAATTTGAGATGATTTGCTTTATCACAATCGATTCAAATTAAAATTTCCAATTCACTATCAATTAATTACGCTCTAAGAATTGACTTGCTTTTGATAACTTATTGTATAAAACTTGAAATAAATATACGTTAAGATGCATGGTAGTAAAAAGGCGATATGTTAAGTTTGGTTATGTTTTCATTTTTCACAATATGTTTAATTTTTTTAGTCAAAAATTCAGTACGGCTTAAAAATAAACTTTTTCTAAAAAGTAAACAAATATGCAAAGTATAAAATCTTTCTTTCATCCTAATATTGCTAACAGGATATATCGTTTTTCATGTCGGGTTTTGAAGACCAAAAACAATTCCGCTTGATTACAAGATTTTAATTTAGTTCGGATATCAGATTTTTTCGAAAAAAAACTTTGGTAAAACAAATATAACATAAACTGCTTACTATTTTAGGGATCGCGACTTTTTATCAGCAACAATGGGAATGAAATGAATTAATTAAAAAAATCCTTAAATGAAAAAGATTATTATATCTTTGATATATACGTACTTGAAGGTGTTATTTTATCTTAGAATTATTACATTTACAATACCAATATTACTTTTTAATAAAAAAAAAATGTTTTTAATAAGTGTGTGTGTGTATTTTATATAAAATATTGAAGTATTCAGCTTTCGCTATTTTTCTATTCATATAAATGATGAAAGTTACGAAACATCAGTTATACGTTACATTAATCAAAGCTTCTACAGAAAGGGAGTACACATTTGTGTTCAACGTCTAGATTGATGTATAAATTTATACATTCTCACACACAGCCGACGATCAATTTGCGAAAAATAAAATAAAACCCAAAACACCGGTGACGTAAAATAATTCGAGAGCAAGAAATTTAAATGCCTCCATTTATCCGCTGTACAGAGGGGGTAGGCAATTTGAATAATTGGCTTATACGTAAGTTTCTCAACACCGTTCACACTTTGTAGTATTTAAATATTTTCTTTAAACTCCGTTTATGATTAAATAAATAGCTTTTAACGGTTTATTCTAAGAAAATAAGCAACACTTTGCCAACTGATTTTATACAAGGTTGTGTTCACTAATCACGTTATTAATGAATCACATAATATAAATTCAAACTCAGCCCCTAAATGTTTGCATCTTTGTAGTAAGGGTCGGAGAATGACGACTTTGGAACAGCTGGAAATCAAAAGACACCAATTATCACAAAGGATTCTTAACGAAAAAACTATCGCCACTTGTCCAGCCGTTGTACAAAGGGGTGGTCTGATTTGCTTCCATAAGGACCACTTCCGTCCCACATATAATCTTATTGTCATAGACAACTATTGTTTCATTTATAATTTTGAAAATTTAGTGTCATTGTGTTAAAGTAACAAGCTAGGCCGTTGGAACGGGAGAGAGTATGTGTTGTGTGCCTTTTCTGCACAGCTATAAATAGATAAGCGAATGTTAGTTTAGGCATAGTTCTGACGATGGCGTAAGCCGAAATAGCTATCAACTATATTTGTTAAAAATAATTTTGTAGAACTAAAATACATTGCTATTTTTTCACCGTATTGTGTTATTCATTATATTTTCTTTGACCATCGATCATAAACAAAATAGCAAATCTTCTGAATTCGTCTGATTTATTCAAACAAAATAATATATGTCAACGACAAGTCATTTTTTCAAAATAACTTAATATTTTATTTCCAAGACTAATATTAGATATGAAATGTTTAATTTTTTTAATAATTAAATAAGCTTCATTTTGTTATGGAGACTTTGAGTCTTTTTGAGAAAAGAATTGAATACAAAATTATTTTATATAAAACGTCGTGTTTTAATAATATAATAGTTGTAAGGTTTTAGCAATGACATAATATATAATTTATGATATCGACTTAAGGTTTTTAGTGGAATTTCAATATTTAAAAGTGAATTCTGTTGCATCTGTGTGATATAATGCAAGAAGATGTCGTAAGTGACTTATCATGTGGAATCATACAATGTTTCAATATTCGAACTTAATATATTCCGATTTAATTGAGATGAACCTAATTATTTGAGCTAAATAAATTATTATGAAAACCAAAGTCACAATATTCACTGTAAATATTAAAGAGCAGTAGAGTTATAAATATATTAATTAACTAAGACGGTAAATATTTGGGCAAAAATATAAGAGAAACCATTGTTTTTTTTTTCTGTAATTCAAAGATATATTTCACAGAAGTTCAAAAAAATCTTTGGGCAATAATATCAAGTAATTTTTACACTCAGTAAAATAAATCTACTTTCTGGATACATAAAAAAATTCAAACGTTTGAGAAACACATTGTCATTCTATACCCCATGTTCCAGTGCAAATCTGCATTGCGTATAATAACACATATGCGTGATCATATGTTGTATAATTATTTGGTTGGCAGTGTTAGTTTGTCATGTGTGCGCGAGTGTGTGTTGAGTTTAAATTGTTTTCATTAAAATCAAGCGGGAAATTTTTATTAATGCGCGACCATTTGTAGCCGAGGGACGCGCTAAACTTTTTGCTGAATGTTGACATCAGCGATTTGAGGGGCAGAACTCAAAAGGTTTTCGGAAATAGTTTCAGAATAATGTGTTACTAAAAGCATTATTTGTTAAATATAAAACTCTTTCCGCTTCTACTTCCGCCTTATAGCAATCAACAGAAACGCGATTAGACGAAATATAAGTTAATAATGCTCGCGTTAATAAAACCTAGTCTTGATTATTATAAATATTTTGTATAAGATAGTATTTTTCGAAATTGAACAAAATTACAAATCTTGAAGTAGTCAAGACTGCTGTGAATTAAGGGTGAATTTGCTTATTTCGTTACATATTCTAGTAAATAAGTTCCCAACCTAAAGGTTTTTTTGGGGGGTCGCCAACTTATACGGTCAACTAAAAAAAATGTGTATGCTTTTGGATTGTACGGGGGGTCGCAGGTCAAATGGATTTTATTGAAAGGGGTCGCCACCCAAAAGAGGTTGGGAAACTATGTTCTAGTAGCTCATTCCATATAACAGATATGACATATTGTTTTTCCTCAAGATAATAATGATTTTATTTTGACTAAGAACGAAAGAAAGACTTGAAGTTTTCTTAGCACTCAATATTGAGCTTGATGTTACTTATATATTTTTTTGTATCGTTTTTCCACCAAGAATTGTCAGCTTATTCTTTAAGTGTAATTTTCTAAGTCTCTTTTGCGAAATAATTATATTTTTTTCTTGAACACATTCCGAATCACGTGTGTAAAAATATAAAAGCCGAAAGCTCTCACGGCGCGTGATAAAAAATGTCACCCGTCCCCTTAATCGTGACTTCCACGGAAGACCTCGTCCTTATCCTTTGCGGGCGGGTTCCTTTTTCTTTGCGAAATTGTTACAGTCTTACATAATGAAGATGAGTCATAAATGGTTACAGAAAAGTATCTTGATTTAAAATGATAGCTTCATAATATCCGGATGATAATTTTAACGGAACATTTCTTATTTCATCAAAACTATTTTATGATTTAAGATATCGACTGAAAGTGCTTCATGGAATTTCAATATCAAATTTGAATTGTTACAAATTTGTACGATTCCACAAAGTCAGTTCGTCAGTTCTGTTGCATCCGTGTTATGTAATGCCTGAAGATGCCGAAAGGCGATACCCGGATCGTTAGTGACAAAACACATGGAATCGTACAAAGTTGTAGCAATTCAAATTAAAAACTATTTTAATGAAAATCATCATCATCATCAGCCGGGGTCGATCCACTGCTGGATGAAGGCCTCCCCCTGCTTTCTCCATTCTTCTCGGTCCTTAGTTATTCGCTGCCACGTATTACCTCCGAACTTGGTTAGCTCGTCTAACCATCGGGTCTTAGGGCGGCCCTGTGGTCGTTTAACGTTTCTTGGGTACCACTGTATGACCGCATTCGTCCAACGGTTATCTATTCGTCGTGATATGTGTCCAGCCCATTGCCATTTTATCTGTTTGGCGACATCTACTACATCACGTACCCTTGTCTGCTCCCTTATCCACTGGTTTCTCTTGCGATCTCTTCTCGTTATGCCCAACATGCATCTTTCCATGCTTCGTTGTGTTACTCTTAATTTTTGGATTTCCTTTGTGTTAAGGGTCCATGTTTCAGATGCATACGTCAGCACTGGTAGTACACATTGGTTGAAGACTTTTCGCTTTAGGCATAGTGGCAGGTCGCTTTTGAAGATAATATTCAGGCGTCCGAATGCACTCCATGCTAGTTTTGATCTGCGGATAACTTCGTCGAACATGCCTCCGTTTATAGACATCTGTTGTCCAAGATAAACATAGATATGTACCCTCTCGATTTCGGCGCCATTTATATGGATAGCATTTGGTTGGGCAAAGCAGTTTATCATAACTTTTGTTTTTGTTATGTTCATCTTCAGACCCACAGTTTGGCTTTCGTTCGCGAGTTCCTGCATCCTACTCTGAAGGTCATTTGGGTCTGTTGCGAGGATGACAATATCATCCGCAAATCGCAAGTGACTGAGGAATTCACCATTGATTGGCACACCTTTCTTCTCCCAGTCAAGTTTCCTGAATATATTCTCAAGGGTGGCGGTGAATAGCTTTGGTGATATTGTATCGCCTTGGCGGACACCTTTGCTAATGATAAACTTACGTGACGGTTTGTGTAGCTTGACATTTGCTGTTGCTCCGTGGTATATATTTTCCAGGATGTTGATATATCTACTGGGAACTCCTTGGCTATATAACGCATCTATGATGGATGATTTCTTAACTGAATCGAATGCCTTAATGAAAATATAAATTTAAAATCGTGATATATATTTTTTTAGAAAGAGCTAAAAAACAAAAACCTTCTTTTTAGCTTATATGTGAGTATTTATTTTACTTCGTGTCTTTTTTTCAAAATAAAGTTTTTCCCTATTATTATGTGTATGCCTGTAACAACCACCATGACACATAGAAAATACAAAGAAAAACATTTATGTATTTAATTTTTTTGAAAGAAAAAATTACAGCTCATATATTGTGATTAAAAGTATTCACTGATAAATCGCGTACACTCTTGCGGTGACAGATCATATCAATATCCCAAAGAGATACTAAGCCAAAGGTTTAATATGTGTATTTTTATTTTTGTCCCATTTCGTTGTCAGCTAGCACATATATCTATAATATATGCAGGATTGTATGAATATTTCGAGTCATTGATATTGTTTGAAAATGATGTATTTACGCAGTAATAATGACATAAAATTCTATCGTCTAATACTCGTGGCGAAATGAAATTATTGTCATCCATCTTTACGTTGTAGTTTTAAATAAATATTCGGAGTAATATGCATTCATAAAATTAAAATTATTATTAGGTTAATCAGAATAAGAAAAAATCACATAAAGAAAGTTTTTGATGTGTTGATTTTTATTTTAAAAATATAAATAAGTAACACTGAAAATACAATCAATTTATTCAGAAATTGAAATTATCAAAAAGAAACATCAGAGGAAAAGTCCTGACCTCACATTTGAATGGTTGTATGAAAGAGTTTTTGTTAATGTTTTATGTAAGAGCTTAAAAATAGTACTTAGACATTAAGATACACTTGGACATGAAGTTATAGTGAAATTGGCTAAATCAAATTATGATTCTAATATATTTTGTATATAATTTGCGTCAAAAAATTAAAAAAAACTTTTATTTCACTTGAAAATATAATATTAAGGCTTTAAGAATGTTGGGTATAACATATGTATCAAAAATTTTATTCGTTTAATAATTTTGTACTATAAAAATTGTTTTCAATAAATGTTTATAAAATGCGATAAAATATCAAAATAAGAACATTACTTTTAATTTTAATATAATATTCTTAAATAAAATATTAGAATCTTTTTAAAGTAACCAGGAAGTCTGGAAAATAATGAAATACGTGGAGCCTGTTTCAAAACACTTACATTTGAAAAGCGATTTACGTTTCTTTTCTAGGAATTTTTCGCTTTTTTTTGGAAAGCATTACAAAATAAAAACAAAATAACATAGCTGAAAGAAATTATTTTTTTCTACCTGAATAATAAATTACTTACGTATATAAACACGGAAACCACACAGTAGAAAAATAGCAATGTATTCTTGGTCTACAAAATTTATAAGATATATAGTTGATAGCTATTTATTTCGGCTTACGCCCTTATCACATCTGTGCTTATACTTATGTTTATTTATATATGTAAATCTGAGTGGAAAAGGTACACAAAACACCTTATATGCTGTTATAACACCCTAGTTAAATATTGTGTTGATTGATTCTAAATTGTGGCAAATTGATTTAATGCGTTTCTAAGTGAAATTTAATCTAAGTTTTTTTGGGAATACGTGTAAATAGTGAATAAGTATTGGTCTTATATGATTTATTAAAAATGAGAATATTTTCTTGGAAGAGATTATTTTTACGCTTATACATATAGTTTGGTTTTTCAGTAATATTAGTTAATTTTATTTGATTTATCGTACAATTAAGAGCAAAATAATTCCTTTAATTATACTTATTTTAAAATTGTAACCGGGTTTGTTACTTGCTAAGCATTTATGATTATGAAACGAAATACACATGATTGTACATATTACACTATTGTCATACGTAAACTTGGAATAAAGTTAAGATTATTTTTCCAAATATAATATTACGGTTTGTATTATTTAATTTATCGCTGGAACAATATAAATCAAATTTGTCATCGTATTCTTCTGTGATTTTAATGTCGTGAACAGCAGTAATTAGACAACTACTAGTCTCACACTTTCTAATCAAAGATTTGGTATCAACAAACGATACATTTTTTTTTTTTTGAAATGCATATTGCCAATTTTTTCTCATTAATATGTCACTGTTAATATGTTCCTTCAATAATTACATCTATATTTATTTTATGCTTTAGAATTTATTCGATTTGAAATAACAAAATCAGTATCCCAAGACTCTTTCCCAGTTATTATTATTAAGATATTTTCAGTATTTTAGTACTCTGTGAATCGTTTCTGTAAAATAACATTAAAAAAGAAAATACCAGCAGTCTGCACAGAGTAGAAAATATTAAGCGGAAATTTTCATTTCTGCTTTTTAAGAAATGTTTTCAATTCTTGAAATATTACTATTGGCTGAGCACTTCCCCACATAAATAATCAACAAAAAAAACGTTTATAAAAAAGTCCAATTTCTACATCAAAGTTTTTTATTCTGTATTAAATATTTTGATTGCCCATGGTGGATATTCAGTACACAGATACACAGGATACCTAATATCACGTAGACTAAGTGGTTGAGCAACTCACATTATCTTTTTCTTTCTTTTTTTTCTCTTCTTTTAAGCACAGTAGTGCATGGTTTAACGATCGGTCCGTGCAGCTCTGTATCGGGCCAAGAATATGAGGAGTAAAATCGATTCTTTTTATTCGTTATGGAAGGCGGCCGTGTAACAACAGCTGCATACACATAACGGGTGAAGGTGGGACAACCAACTTATAAATATTTTGATTGATCATGACAATATGTATTTAAATTTGTAAATTGCTTATTGAATTTTTAATTTCATAGACCAAAAATATTTAAAAATAGGAATTGTAATAAATTTTATGAAATTGGTTGTGATTGAAAATAATTTTATAATACCAACTTTGACAAAATATTTTTTTATGTTTTTTTATGCCGACAAACCTTCAATATGCTAAGCACCTTTCTTCAAATTTACATAAAAATATTAGGCAGATAAAATAGACTTATAAACAAAAGCGAATTATTTTTTTAACTTTTTATATATAACATATGTTAAAGCTATGTTTAAATTTAGCTTAATCAATCACTTTTAAGACGTTAATTGCAATATTTTTTTTTATCAGGACCGGTTTCGCTTATCGCAAGCATTATCAACTAGTAGTTACAAGCAAATTTTATACAAAATATTTAATTTAAAGGTAGCAGGTATACAAAAAGTTTAGTGTGGAAATACGTACTAAAAAATGTTCTGATAATGGGAAGGACGAAATAGCTGTCAAAAACTTTACATACTTTTTTTCTATCGAAAAACCTTTAACGTTATTATTAGAAACGTTGTATAACATATTACAATTAATTTTAGCTCAAGAGCAATATTATTTTGAGCAAAACTAAAATTAATTATCAGTCGGAACTCACCGTTAGGTGAATGCTTTATTCGCCCACGATAACAATGTAGCAGACTTTAGATTTAGTGGAACGCGAATCTGCTATTAGTGTTAACACAATGAGCTTTAAGCTCGATTGTTTGGCTTCAGAATCCTGACACGTACAGAGATTTCCAATACCGAGGGTATTAAATCATTTGCGAAGTTTCACAAATATATATTGTTTTGATTTATAGTATTATTTTCTCACTGAAGCCTTAATAATTGTTCCTTGCTTGTACTGAAAATATTCATTTCGTTCTTGTTATAATTGATAACTAAATTTACCTCAGAAAAAATCCTTGTTAATCCATGTCTTAGATTTTATTAAACCGATTTTGGTGGAATTATATTCCAATAATAAAACCAAAATGTTAAGTGTTTTTTTCCACAATTTAATATTTTTAAGATAAGGGTTGGTTTAGTTCATCGCAAGATCATTTATTTAATATTTTTGTTTGATAACATAAAATAATACTAAAAAAAATCAGAATTTATATTATTTGAAAAGTTATCGAGTTATAAATGTACCCCTTTTCAAAATTGTGCATCTTTAATATGCAGCAAATGTATTGACATTTAACGACAAATGATTACTTCTCTGTATTGTGGTCTCTTTGATTAAATAAAGTTATGAAATTTTTGCTTGTCAGCCAATCGCTTTTTATATGTTTGGCTTATTCCTTAAGGTAGAAAGGAGCATGAAAGGATACACTTTTTCGTATAAGATATTTATGATTTTTGAAAATAAACCGATTGCATTCATCGCATGAATGTTACCAGTCGTTTATAAAAAATTTTAGAGGCAGAACCAAGTAAAAGAATTCACAATAGAATTGACAAATTTTATGCTTATAAATATTGCGTAACCCAGTGATATATTTTCAATTAACCATTTGACAGTGTTTGAAATTTATAGTTTATTTCTCTATTATCATTTTTCGTTTTTCTGTGTTTACTACGAGAACACAGAAAGAATTGGCATCGTTTGTTTGCTATGAAATCAATAACGAAGGCATTGAGAAGTTAAGTCCCAAAAATAAAGTATTATATATTATTTCATAGTCATCAATCGACAGTCTCAAAAACGTTGTACAAAACTTTATTTGTTACAATGTATCAATAAAATAAAGAAGATACCTGATTTATTAGTGATAAGCGTTTATCATAAATAATTTGAGCTGAAAATGTTAATATAATATATTCCAATAATTTCTCAAATACTCGTTTTCAAATGAGTTTTCTTTTGTTTATTGAAATAAGGAATTAATCATATCAATACAATAGAGTTATAAATTGATTTGGTGGGACACAATAGTGTTTCCATCTGTAGTGAAACTGCCACATACGTGATTTGACTTAATTCATTGTTTGTGATGTAGGTAAAATAATTTAGTGGTAATGTTTACAGCTGGCGTAAGTTCATTGCCAAAGCAAACAAAGAGCCACATTCTCGTTATTAATTGAAAATTGTGTATTGTGTAAACAAAATGATTCATAGTGTTTGACTTGAAGGGTAGAATCTTAGTTACCTTGTTTTTACAGATTAATTCTACATATAACAATGACGCTGATTTTGTTTGTTTCTTTAAAGCAACAGATAAAGAAAAGTGAAAAATTTATAGGCATTCAATTCAAAGGTTTTAAAAGAAGTCAATAATTATTTAAAAGTATTATATATATTTTTATTCTAACACGTGCTTAAAAATGAAAATAAGAAATAAATTGAAGTATCAAAAGTAATAAAAAAAAAAACTGTGCTATTAAAAAATAAAAGAAAATATTTTTTTAATAGCACAGGTGGCTCACGAATGTTAAAGTTATTTCTCATATAATAGTATTTTCACCTCCAATTACTAATAATCATTTTTTTATTAGAACTCTTATTATATGGTTGTAGCCCCTTGTCGATTTACAATCAAAAGACAATACTCTAACCGTTCTTTTTAATTTTTAGTTTAAAATTAAGTCAACTATAAATAACGGAACGACGCAGGTAGTCTGAAGACAATTCTGAAAGAAGTGAAGCACGTGTCATGTAATATATATTAAGTTGCCAAGTGGTAAAACAAAGCCAATTTTAGTTAAGTAAGGCATTGTAAAATATTAAAATTTTAATTGGAACTGCCCAAGTCACGTAATTTATAATAATGTCAATATATTTATTGATTGAATTGGCATTTACTTGGCAGAATTCCATTATGACACGGTGAAAAAAATGCGATGTATTTAAATTCTACAAATTTTATACGATTTTAAGATTAAGAGAACATTATCAGAATAGCTCTGATGAAAACGTGAGCCGAAACAGCTCTCAACTATATATCTTATATAATTTGTAGAACTGAAATTCATTGCTATTTTTTCACTTATTGTATACATTTTTATATATCAGGATGGGGGGAAATTTAATATTATATTTCGTGGATGATATCGATTAAATCATTGATTTAGATTGAAAATATTGCTAAGGACAAATGCTTAGTTTTTACATTTTACTATCCTCTTACAGTGTATCACTTATATTAAAAAAAAATATTTCAGACACCAAAAGGTTTATTAAAATTCGAGAAAATGTCTTGTAAGATCTTTTGTATTGTAGAATTTGTTATTTGTGTTTAACAACGTGCTGGCGATAATGAATAATAATGTAATAAATAATTTTTATTTTCTGTGACTACATTGGTAAGAGTAGCTGTCGTTCTCTCAGTATGCAAACCAATTAACGATGAGCCAAGCTAAACAAATAGGTAACCAGCTGTTCTTCGGTAGGATCTCAGCAAATTACAAAACAAATTGAAAAATACCTCATGTTTAATACAACCAATAAATAATATGTTATTACAAGTAAGCCTGCGCAGACATGCAAGTTTTTGTGATGAAGGTGTATTCGTATCAGGTCCTAAGATTCTACAATGGTGTTGCTCAAAACATTCATGAAAAACTATTTACTTCGAATCAAAAGTGTTAAGCTTATTGAAGTTCGCAGTCAAATTTTACAAAAAGAAAATATTATTTAATCTCATGTTTTAATTATTAAAACAATCGTATTATTGATTGAAAAATTAGTTGTTAGGAATATTACAACAAATATCAATTGTATTTTTTTAGAACCAATAATAATTTTTGACATATCGATGTTTGATTTATAATATTTAGCATTTTAAAGCAAATTCGTCAAACAATATTAAAAAACAACGAAATATTTTTCACATTTTTTTGTTAAATTATTTAAATGTTTTATTTATATATATATATATATATACAAATCTGTGATGCAATATTTGAACGTTGTTATTAGTAGTCTAATTCTTTCTACAGGCTTTTATTTCGGAATGGAAAATATTTTGTACTAATTTATAGACCTCGTAAAGTGTAAGACATTGTCATATTTATTTGGTAAATAAATGTTACAAAAAGTTACAAATAATTAGTTTATTGCTTTTGCAACACCAAAAAACATTGAATGTTGGAAATTACAGGAAATTTTAAACGATTTTTTTCCGGCTCTCTCTCTCTGAAATCTAAACAAATGTAGCATTCATAATATGGCGATTAAAACGACATATATATTACTAGTGAAAGAAAGCGTCACTATTAACGTGTTTACTATCACATCTGGGTAGAAAAGCATTGTGATTTATTATTTAGATACAATTTTAGCACGATTGCCACAGTTTAATATTAATAAAAAAGGTCTGGTTATACTCATCGAGAGCATTGGTAAAATAAAAATAATTTACAGAAAAATTACAGTTAATAATTTCCAGGCTTAAAAACCAAAGATACCAAAAAATAATTTACAGGTAATCATACAATATGTATTTTAAAATGAAGTAGAATAGTTAACAAAAAAAAATCAACATTAAAAAAAAAAAAGATAATGTGTTAATTTTACGGTTAGCATTTTAATATGCCTAATAAGAATTCAACTTTATCTATGTGTAGAGCGAATATAAAAAATAGAAATACAATATATTTAAAAGTAAAATTTAATAAATGTTCAAAAGATATAGTGACAACTGTAATTATTTGCCTTATAAAAAAAACTTTGTGCCGTATTCTTTAATTCTTACTTCATACACGATCGAATACTACGATGTATTGCAGGCTATTTATTTTGCAATACGAATTGCACGACAAAAGTGTAGCAAATTCATCTCTATCCAAATGGCTTTTCACTCACTTTTGGACACCCGCTGTTTTTCTCATCGTTACCTTATCATATGAGCATCTCACACAATGTTGGATAATTATAATTGGAAAACTTAGCATGTGAGAGTATTGATTAATAACAAAAGACGTAGTAAATATGTATTCATCTACAAGCAAATACATAATTTATTTTGGAATCGTAAGTCAAACTACAACTACTGTGTACCGAAACGAACTGTCAATGTTTTACTTTGATTTTACGGATTACATTCAAAAGCTTTGCCGTGTTAAATCCGATCCCATTATAGAGTATATGAACTTATGTAAGTATCTCAACTGATGTTCTTCAACGATAACTCAATTATAATTTGAATTGTTACAATTTTGTACGATTCCACATGTTTGGTCACTAACTATACGGGTTTTGCCTATCGGCATCTTCAGGCATTCTTTCACACGGATGTAACAGAACTGACGAGTAAGAACTAGTCGAACGGAACTCCCGGGACGTTAGTATCAAAAAATGTCGAATCGTATAAAGTTGTAACAATTCGAATTTGATAAAGAAATTCCATCAAGAACCTTCAGTCGATATCATATATTAAAATTATAACTCAATTATTCAAAATTTACTTTAAGGGACAAAAAGAGATAGAGAGTTGAGCTTATTCAGAATAAATTGTATGTGTATTCTTACATGTATTTACTCCCCTTTATACGGATCATACGAGTGGAAGGAAATTTGAAGATCTATCTATACCTTTGAGATCATACAAATATATTTATGAAACTTCCTCTTCTTAGACTGGGAAATATAATTCAACAATGTTAGCCGCTTGACCAAGTCTCTGATAAAACCGTATATTTGTCAACCATATGTACTCCTTACTGGAAATTACAAAAGAAGATAATTAGTGACCTGATCAAAGAATCATAGTACAAAAGTTTATTGCTACATTTTAAGTCGCAATGGAGAGTATGTTTTAAATTTGTCTTTAGAAGACTCAAATTTGTTGGCACCCAATTGAATACTTTATCGAGAAAGCTCATTTAAAACAATAGTCTTTTTAATATCACTTATATCCTTCAAAAATACAAAAGTTTGACTATCTGAAAAGTAAATAATACTAGAATTATTCAGTTGTCAATATGTATTATTGTTGATCATTTCACATTTGTTGTGAATTCAACAATCATATTTAACCGCTTGTCATATTGATAAAAATTAAAAATAAGAGATAATTGATAGTACGGGAATCATTTGCGAGGAATATTTTGAAGTCACAAAATATGTTATATTCATTATTACACGTACAGGAGAGTGCCCAAACAGCTGATTACTCGATCTTTTCTGTCGTGTACGGACATTTTAAGTTACCACGATGACAGTATACGCCAAAACGTTTCAAGCAATTAATAAACCGAATCCAATCACAATACTAGCAGAACATGACTATGATGTACAAATATCGATAGATGGAGTTATTGAACCAAAGTGACCTATTTGACCCTTTGTAAGTAAAATGAAAACGTGAATGCACGTAGTAGGCTCATAGAGAGCGCCACATGTGTGCAGTAAGGATGGGTCACAGCGTTAACATTATAGCTCCTTCTGAAGATACCTAATGTAACAGTGTAGAGAAGGTCTTGTTCATAAAATTTTATTGATTTTTCGATGGCACTAAAAATTTAAATTAAACTGTTTTTCTATTACGTTGACAGATTCGCAATTGTTATATTTATTAATTCTATTTTGATTTCACAATAATATTGGTAACATTACATCTTGTTTAATAATTATATTATCAAAACTTTTTGAAAAAAGAAATAATAAATCTTAGGTTCTCTTACAAATAATGGTCAAAGGGAACTCATAAATAAAAGTATTCAATTGTTATCAGTAGTAAGGCTCGTTATTTAATTTTTAGCTCAAAGTATTTCAAATTGCCAGTAACTAACTTAAAGAGTTTAAGCCCATATATATGATAATTTAAAATTAAAATCGTTAATTTTTATTATTTTAAAAATATGAAATGCTCCTCTCATCATTAGAAATTAAACATAGTTAAAAGTATTCACCATTAATAAGCGCTAAAAAATAAAAAAGTAGTATAAAAATATAATTATAATTTTTTTGAAATTTCTATAAATGTTGGTTATCCCACCTCCACCCGTTATTTGTATGCAGCCACTATTTCACGGTCGCCTTCCATAACACAATACTGATAAAAAAAAGTGAAAAAATATACTCTTTATTTTCTTGTCCTGATACGAATCTGCATGGATCAATTTAAGCCATGCAGTTTTGTGCTTAAAACAAAAGAAATAAAGAGAAAAAAAAGAAAATACAACTCTGTTTAGCTGCTTACCAAATTAATATTAAGTATCGTGTGTACTTACTTGTGTACTGTAAATTAGCGTTAAAATTCCATAGTATGTTCATCATTTTGTTTATAATTTATTTAAACATTTAAAAATTATAAGTTTTTCAATGATAATTAATAAAAACAATTAGTCCAAGTGTCGATGCTGACCAATCAAAAATACCGATCACGAGTAACGAGTAAAGAATGTATGCTGATATTTTCCCATCTCTACTGTAAAATAATAATATGTATGTATTTATGGATTGATTGTTATAAAAAGTGACCTCCATTTTGAGTATTAATGTAATGCACGAAGATGAGAATAGAGATGGCTCATTATTATGCAGAAGACAGCTTCTCTAAAAGACGTGCGAAAGAAGTCTCTCTTGTACATATTTTACCTAAGTGCTCAACTACACCGTCTTGAGATAAATGATATGAGTAACGGATAAAACTAATAATAATATCAGTTATACAACAACAAACTTTACCACTTTATTGTATGCCACATTATTTAAATTATTTTCAATAAAAAATTACCATGAAAATCTTTTTACGGAATATATATAAAAACTCTATATCGTCCGAATTGCTTTCTTTTAACTTTCATAAAAAAAAATTAAAGGCAAAATCAAAGTATCAATTCGATTCAAACAACTTAACGCAATCATATAAAAAACTTTTCTATTTGTTCAACGTTTAAACAAAGAATTATAAAAAAAAAATTTGTAATTCAAATGAAAATATTACTGTGATAATAATATATCACTTTTAAAATATACAGTGTCACTTTTTAAGGTTTAATATTTTACAATAAAAGTACACTACTGTTTAGTTCTATTCCTACAATTTTATATTATTTAAAATTAAAACTTTCATCCTTACATTAATTCTAGTTTTTACAAAATATCTTATTCTCCAAAACAAGTCAATTTTAAAGTGCAAACTTTAATCGCATATTAATAGGTTTATTTAAGTATCGTTTTTTTTGTGAATACACATCGTTAGCAAAACTGTATTTTATTGGAAAAGAAACGACAGAAAAAAATATCAAATCTTTTTGTAACGTTAACTCAGACAAGTAATAAAACCTCCAACCGAAAAGGTCAATTCAAAAGCTCTCGTGTCAGCAAACAAGAAACCGTATGTTCCTTTTTCATAGTCAGTGTGCTAATTTATTATGATACGTTTCTAACGACGTATGGGTAAGTTATATTGTCTTTTTCAATTTAGTTTTTTTAAGCAGGTATGTATTTGTTCCCACCGAATTTTCGACACGATTTTTACCAATATAAAAGCCTCATTTTTTTTCTGAAGAGATTGAGGTAATATTAAATGTGCTTATTTTTTTTTTTCATCAAACAGACCCAAGTGATCTGTATTCAATGTCTTACTTATTATTCATACTTTTGGTTTAACATCGGATAAAATTTAAGCGATTGTCTTTTTAACGAGAATCGTCGAAAGCACAAAAAACGTTTTTATAAGTTTTCGTTAAATGAACAATATGTTTCAATTGTATGATCAAATTTTACATATTATATAAATAGAAAATCATTTTTTTTAATGTATACCTTTATTAGATAGCTAATCTAATAATAAGTACAAACATATATAATATTGTATTTGTAGGTTATTAAATTGTAATTATGTGAAATATTACTTATTTGCTAAGATTTGTTGGAACGGTGGAAACTTATGATTAGAACGCTCTTTAAAAAATGTCTTTATTTAATTATTATTTTTTATTCTTATTTTCAAAATAATAATTATGTAATTATATAATTATTTAATTATTATTTTCTTAAATAGATTATTAACTCCTGCTACCAATAAACTTTTGCATTTCTCTATGTATGGAGCAATCCTGCTAATCATAATACAATACAAGTGCTTTATTGTTATTAGAAGTTGGTATTTTTATCTCTAGATATCACGATGAAATTGAAAGATGAGTACCAATTCGTCATTACACGTCTCATTTGAAATTCTATTAAACAAATAAAATACAAATTCAAATATAAATTAATGATCACTACAAAAATTTCAAGTGTATCGTCATGCTGGTGATAAATATTTAAATTCAATAATACATGTTTAGGTTCAATTGAAGTTGAATAAATGTTTGCATGCACTCATCAACAAGCAGTAGGTATACTTCAGATATATTATAACAGCAGTGCAATACGAGAAATACGAAATGAGTTTAATTGCAAGGTTTGCATAATTTTAATAAGATTTTACTCGAACTAAATTGAAAAAATCATACAAACGTTCATTTCAAATATATTAAAATGTTAATATTAAAAAATACAATAAATAACGCCGTTAGAAAAATAATAAAAACCAAAAACCATTTTAAAAGAGACCATAAACAATAAATATTATTTTATATTAAAATAGTTTTAAACAGGAAAAAAATATGTTCCGAATAGCAACTTCTCCATAATTACTCAGAATTATCACACGATAGTAGTGACAAGCAAATGAAATATGACACTTTAAATGTTTTGTGCCTTAACTAGATGTCATTACTACAATATTTTGTATGTAACTATTACTTATTTTTATAAAGCTTGTTATAAAGCCAAGTAAAGCTCAGGATAACTTTTGATAGATCACAAATAATCGGCATTACAGTGTCGAACAATTGCATCGTTTAGCGAAATCACTGACTTGAAAAGTTTGCGAATAACTAAGCTTTACTATACTATAATTTATGAAAGGTGAGTTGTAGCAGTATCTCGGTCGGAAAAAAATATTTTTAAGATAAGGAAATGACTATCTTATAATCGAGTTTCGACAGTTAATAAAAATTTTTGTTTTACTAATTAGATGGTAAATTAGAAAAAGTAATTTGATTATTTTTTTAAATTCATCATCATCATCATCATCATCATCAGCCGGGGTCGATCCACTGCTGGATGAAGGCCTCCCCTGTTTTTTTTTTTTTTTTCAGGGGGGGTTTGGACATAGCAACACCACGCTGCCCAGGCGGGTTGGTGTTCGGTTTTCTGTCTGGGTTTTCCTTCCCATAGCCAAGAGAACACGGCACTCTGCGTTCCCGAGCGGTCACCCATCCAAGCACTATCCGCGCCCAATGTTGCTTAACTTCGGTGATCGCACGAGAGCCGGTGTTTACAACGTGGTATGGTCGTTGGCTTTTTTTTTTTTTTTTTTAATTATTGCTAAGAAAACTCGGCCTTGAACAAACTTTGCAATCATCAATATATTATAGTTACAAAATAAACTACAGCTTAAATTTAAGCAAATTATTTATTAAAAATAAATTTTCACAAAGAATATGAATCAGTACAAAAAGAATGATTTATCAACTAGAAGTAAATTTACTCAAAAATGATTTCTAAGAGTTTCTAAGAAGCGTGGTAGATGGGCTTTTTTCATATAAATGATTTAAGCATTTAGCCTTTTCTTATTTAAAACAATTCTGTGAATTTTTATTCAGTTTTTGCCAGTAAACACATTCAACAAAATTTTCTGTAACTGTCAGTGTCGAGCAATCTTTATGGGATAATTTACTTAAATTTTTGAACAAAATGATTTGAAATAATCTTTTTTTTTATTTATAACGTTTGCATGGAAATCATAGCATTTTTAATGAAGATTTTTATAAAATCTTTTGAAAGAAAATATGAAAAAGGCTAGGAAATGATTTAAGTAAATGGTTTACCGTTGCGAAAAGCATTAAGTTATGCCTAATATTTATCGATCGACAAACCGATTTGATTTTTTTTTTTAATTTTTTTAAAACATTTTGCTGCCTTTGAAAAAGTGTATAAGTTTAGAGCTCAATGTTCGCAGTCCATTTCACGTGAGATAACGTTGTCGCGGCATCCTTTCCGACGAACCAGATAATTATTTCATCGAATTTATAGTTATGACCCGTTCTCGGTGACATTAACAATAACATCGGTGAAAGCGAGCCTCTGGCTTAGCGGTCGTTAAATTAAATCACACAGCTTAACGGCTCCGAAGAGGTTTTTTTTCCGTTTTTATGTATAGTGTCCCTTTGACGCCAACAAGATTGTTGTTTCATAAAACGCTAAGAGACGAAGTCACTTGCAATATTGTAACTAGAACTTCTTCAATAATTTCTCCATCGTACATAACAAAGAAACAATAATGACAGAATAACCAATAGTCATGTCTTCATAGAAAAAATGCCCAATTAAACGAAAGAAACATGTTTAGCAGTTATCTCTTAAAGTGTTAATAGCTTTTATTAGAAATGTTAAATGATTTTTTTTGCTGGTATAAAAACATACATTTCAGATAAGAAAACATAAACTGGAGAATTGTGTAAATATGTGTTTTTTTGTAAACTAATATAATCACAATATAGACAAGAGTATATTCCTCTGCCAATGTCATACTTGTTGGCTATTATTGTTATGTTTTGTGTATATTTCAGTTACAATAAATTTAACAATAATATTTTGGTTCAAGAGTATCTCCAAGTATCAAATAAAAGACGAATTCAGACCGAAGTGTGTGTGTTCATAAACATATTCGATCTTTATTAAAAGCGTTTTAAAATATTTAATAATATACGAAATAGTTGTAACTACCACTGATTAATTACATTATCACTTAATTGTGATAATGATATTATTAAACATAATGCAGCCATGGTTTTATGGTGAAAGGTTTTTACAATCATCAACTACCGTGTATTTGAGGAATTTGATCATAATATATACCTTGCTATTTCAGATTGTTGACTCATTGAACCATTCTCACGTATGGGATAATAAAAAGGAAGAATAAAGAAGTTAGCTTAGTCGTTTAATATAAACATTGAATCAAATTGAGTTTGTTTATTTATTGAATATTTTATGATCCCTGTTATGCAATAAATTTATATTTTGATCAATGAAAAATGGTTGGCAAATGTCGATGTATCTATGTATGTATTATCTAATTCTTAGAGGAATTTATATGGTTAAAAAATACAGTTATATCAGTCTTGGGGTTCTAAACGAGTTAAGATCTTCATTGTAGTTGCTCCTTTATTCAAATATCTTAGTCTTGCAGATAGACCTACCTCCCAATCACTTGCCGTCGACATGCTTTTTCGACAAAAGCATCCTGGCTTCATAAAATGTACATTTTATTATCATTCTCGTATCGGAATTTTTCATTTAGTACCTACACATAGGTTATTTCGTCGCTGCTGGGTTTAATCATGGCTAACTTGAACTTTACTTAATGAGATCAAATCCGTTTATTTACCATTCTGCTATTAATTTATTTTTCGATAAATTTGAAGTATATACATATAAATCAATAATGCGATAGCTAATTAGTGTTTGCTTCTAAATTAATGATTTTTCCTGTAAAATGAGCAATGGTAAAATATAGAAAAGCTATTATTCAAAGCGTCAAAACTGATGTCAAAACTTTTTATACGTCTAAATTAATTGGTTGGATTTCTAGGTCTTTTAAAATCGTTTTAGAAAAAGATTTTTAAAAACAATATTCTAAGAAATAAGACCACACACGGAAGGTTATGTGATAAATTGTCATTTAGCTATGTACTAACATAACTATTGTTCTTGTTAACTGGATATATTATGTGGTTAAATAATGAAATCAACCTTACACACAGTATTCACGATTCTAAAGGAAGATTATGTTACCAATCGTTAACCAACAGATAAGTTTAAATCTTGAAAATAAATATAATCTAACGAAATTTTTTCGAAATACATAAAATAAAAATGTTCATTTTCTGTTATAATATTACAATTTTCTTGAGAGCTTAAAACTTTTTTCAAAATATATATTCATTGAATTAAATTTTACTTAATATGGTGATATAAACCGTGGTTACCAAAAATATTTAGTGCATGTTTGTATTGTATGACAATTAATTTATAGCAATGATTTTACTTATAAAAACAAAACAGGCTTTCCAATTAATTTCATAAAATTTAAAAATTCAATTAGCTGTGTATTTTTTTACTCTATGTCCTATATAATCAGACAAAATTTACGGGTCAAGTATACATCTATTGCCTGATTGAGAACTTAGAGTAACACGGTGAAAAAAATAGCAATGTATTTTAGTTCTACAATTTTTTTTTAATATAGTTGATAGCTATTTTGGCTCACGCCATCGTCAGAACTATGCTTAGACGAACATTTGCTTCAAATGTTCGTTTAAGCATAGTTCTGACGATGGCATGGTAAAATTATACATGGGGAAGAAGAAACTTATTTATATGTTTTAATTAAGGAATATACATGTCATTTGATTTAACGTATGAACCTAGAACTAGTATTACATTATTTCATTTTCAATCGTCTCATATATTGTGTGTTAAATTCTTAACCGGTTAACTGCCAAAAGCGTCTTAAGACGCATAATTTTCTGTGAACGGAGCACCGCACAAATAAAAATTATGTCTTAAGACGCGCTGTTTTAACAACCTTAACCTTGTTTTTTTGACAACCCTGCACCATGAACAATTAATTTTATGATTATGGATAAATGACTGCACGACTGGCGCGCTCTTCATTTATTTGGTAAGTTTTATAAATAAACTTTATTACACTTTCAATAACGATATGTTTAGAAGGTACTATTTTTGTCATAAAATTCGCGGCGTGCTGGGTACCGCCATACATGTACCTGCCGGCAGTTAACCGGTTAAAAATAAATGACGCAAACATAGTGAGTTTAATTTTCTCTTGTAATGTTTTATCATTGATATAACCGATTAGGAATGATACTAATTACAATTGAAAGTATAATATAGTAAAATAGCAAAAGAAAATATCCCATACAAAGTCAGTTATTAAAAAAAAAGAATATTGCATAAGATCACACATATGAACAATAACCGCAAATCATTATGAAAAAGCTGACCGAACGCAGAAATCACGCACCTGTAGAGAAGGAAGGGCTCGCGCTGCTTAGATTAATGACCAACTCCGTAGATAGATGGCGGCTAGATGTCTTTCCGTCCCATATAAAGATTACAATGGCGGTCATTCCAGGGATTCGAACCAGACTTGCCATTGTATTGAAAGAATTTACCTAGCTTCCTATTCTGTGCTCCCAGTCCATCAGGCGGCTCTATGGCACTTGTTATAATATTATTAACCACATTCCTAGATGCTATTTGTCAGATAGCATATTTCATTGATGGATTCCTCGAACTTCATTGTGAAGTCATTAGAAAAACCAAAAATTGATGCATTACTATCTTTAAAAGGGTATTTATAAGAAGGCAATGATGTGATTGGTATAATTTCAACTTGAAATATTAATTATTTACACTGTTTTAATATAATTTTATCATTATTATCAGAGATTATCTTTAACGTTAACGTTATTTAAAATTAATTGGACTCATAAAGCTATGCAACAAAATATTGTTTGAAAAAACATAAATATACCTTCTTCATATTGCTTTAACTACTTGTTGAGTTTTTCAATTATTTCATGTAAACATTTCACATATGCTGTTCTTGCTAATAAGTTTTTCATGATATCTTAAATGAACACATTTTTCATTACTTATTTCCACAATATATTTTTTGATTAGGACCGGTTTCGCTTATTGCGAGCATTATCAACTGATGATCAGCAGATAATGCTCGCGATGCGCGGAACCGGTCCTGATCAAAAAATATTATGTGGAAATTAGTATTTAAAAAATGTCTTTTCATTATTTAAAATATCATGCCTTCCCATCAAGAAGTGGCGGTTAATAACTTTAAAGGTTTTCATGATTGTTTCTGAACTTTTCATGACTTTTTGATTAGAAATTAGTACTAATGATCATTAACATTTTATTTGTAAACTCAAATATTCCATTTTGATATAAACTATTATATATGATAATATGCAAATTATTTTCTCACATCTTAAGCCTTGGTTTTTTATACCTGCTAACTTTTAATTCTTTTTAATTTATTATAGTTTGATAATGCTCGCCACTAGTGAAACCAGTCCGGTCACATATATTATATGATAAATCAAATTGTGACAAGAGTGCTGTAAATAATTTGTTTTTCTAATTTTAAATACAACGAATTTGACAATTACAATTAAACAATTGACAATTAATATCTTAAAATGCTTATATGTAAAAGAATTTATTATGAAATTATCTGCAAAAAAGTATCTATAAAAACATTTTTTTTCATAATCATTATCTTAGCTGTAAACTATTGGTAAATTTTATATGTATTATAAATTGTATGTTAATTATAACAATCCAGTCCCTAACCGGATTCGAAAATGTTGATATAAGCTATCTTTTGAAATCCTGAATTATGCGCATTGCATAGCTGTTTTTCTATAGCAGTGCTGTATGTAGGATTAACTATGCCTATCTCCTTGTGAATTTAATGAATTCATCTAAACACATATACTCACATAGTGTTATGTAAATAGAAAAAATCTTAGAAGTATAAAATTCAAAATGATGATCGTATTCAATGAAAGAATGAACTTTTTCTATCGTGATTTGTCGTTCAAATGTCATTTAGTCAAACAATTGAAAAAGCTGTAAAAGTTCGTTGTGTGATCCGTATTACCACAATTATAGATTTTTATTATGAAATATTTACTTTACAAAATATTTCACAGCATTCTAAAAATCTTTTATCTAAGACTTTGTTTTAAAATCTATCATTATATATTTATATTTAAAATATAAAAAATGATAAGTTTACTTTCACTGTTCATGTTTCTATTAAAAAAGTCGGCAAGAAAATAATATACACATAATTAATGTAATCTCATTTTGGCCAAAGCTGTGTGACACATCAAAATGAGAATGTTGAATTGATATCGTTTTTGCATTACTAAATTAGTGGGTCGCAAAATTTATATAGACACGTATTTCGACCCCTTTACGAAGCATTTTCAGTCTATAGCAAGGTAATTCATTACTAAAGTTGACAATGATTATAATTTTAAGCTTGAAATGAATGAATAACGTGCTAACAATACTTCATTATAATAAAATTAGTTGTTGGTATTTGATGGTTAAAATTGAAATGAAAATACTATTTACTGACAATTAATGACTCTATGATTGTATTGATATCTGAGAATTCATTTTAATTTCTCTGTTATTTACTTGATGGAGTAACGTTAAGTTTGTAGATCAACTAACTCAAAAACTATTTTTAAAAGCAGAATCAATATCAAACATCTTTGAATATAATCTAATCCTAATATTTTTTTTTTTGATAATTTTAATTGATTGAAATTGTGAATTACAGGAATATTATAAAATACACCATATTACTAACTATGAATGGTATTTGCAAAGCAGTTACGTAAGTGCAATAAATTTAATATACGTGGGCGAAAACAATGCCTTAATCTGTGACTGGTAAAAAACCGTAAGCCCTGATGAAGCAGTTTGCCTCTATAAAGAATAGTTTAACGAGGATCAGTTGATAGAGGTCTTGATTGGACTCAGGAAATGGCGATAAAATACTAATGTAATAAACTAATCATCCGAAAGCATCAAGATATATTATCTAGGCCTATGAAATAGATAAAGATTCTAAACATTCTTCATACAATTATTATATAGTATATTAAATAAATTATATTATTTGACATGTCAAAGAAAATTGTATTTCTAGCTTGTTTGTTTATGATAATTTTTCTTTAACTCATATTACGTGAAAAATGTTTTTATAATCCTGCTCATAAATAACAAACGTATATTTTTATATATTGTCTATATATAATATGTTAACATCATCTTTAATCACGTACAGTTTTCATTTCTAGTTGCTATAGAAAAAAGATAAATTTTTTGTAGATGAGAAATAAATATTAAATTTTTTATAAGATTTATGTAGCTTTTTGTTGTTGATAAAATTATTAGCTTTCAATGATTGCTTTGAAACATATAAATTTTCGAGCTATAAGGAAAATATCGTCAACGAATACATTGTTCTAATTCATCTATTGTGTTGCCCTTTTTTGTTATACGTAATGTCCGCGAGGTATAACAAGTCTGATTATCACGTTTGAAGTATTAACTGTCAATTTGTAGCAGAAATGAATGAATTATACACAACTGAAAATTAAAATAGATCGTTGAATAAATTAACGAAAAATATACACATACATGTGAAAAAATATAGCTTGATTCCTATAATTCTATCAACTTTATTTTGAAATATATTAAATTAAAACAAAATTTGATTCGGATTTATTTAAAAATGCACTACTGCTAAAAAATAAAGAGATAAAAATAGCATAAAATGAAAATATGCGTTTTTTTAAGGCAAATATCAAACGTGCTTAAAAAAAGACAAATATATATCGTCGTTTTACTTTTCAATATTTTGGTTTGAGAATCAACAAACTCTCGCTAGCCGTTATTGCGTATCGTGTATTGTTCTCTTTCTTCACGTCAAGGAATGAGTTGTTTTTCTTACAATATCCATACATGGCAACAAGTAACTATTTCTAGAATGCAAAATCTCTGTCAAGATATGTTGTACTTTAATTCGTCAATTCTTTGAAGCTATCGGCGTTTTACGTAAATGACGGGTTACTATCAAAAATTTTACGCAGTCGAAATTTATTGAACATTATCTTCGGATTTTCACTTTCTTTACATTACAAAAGCATAAATAAAACATTTCCATAATAACTATAAAAATTATATACTTTTTATAAGTTTAGTCCAACAAAGATTTCAAAGTACCAAAATTCATTGAAAACTTTTCGGAATCTGCTCGGTTCATGCTTTCGAAGCGATCAAAGGACATCAATATATTCTTTTTATTATTACCTAAATCCCTTTAATATTAAGATCTTTAACATGACATCTGTCGTCTGCAACAAAAACTATAATATTTTGAAGTCACTTTCCAGCTAAATTTAGTATGACTTGCTTACCACAAATAATATATTATCATAATTAGATTTTAAGCTTCGGTGACATTTATACATCAAATGTATATATCTCCTCAATATATACTAAAAAACACGAAGTGAAAATTGTCATTTATAGCTTAAAAGAGCGAAAACCTCGTGGAGACACATTCAAAAATCTTGTGTGTTTTGTATATGTGTGAATTATTAAATAACGAGTTATATTTTTTTCAAATCTATTTTGAACGAATACTACAGACTAATAAAGAAGATAGAGTGATTTATTTCAAAAAAAATTTTTTTTTATTTATTTATATATTTTATAAAAATATTTTTCCCCCAAAATTTCGGTGATTGTTTCATTAAACATTCTTATTTTTACATTAATAATGATGATGATGATAAAAATATTGTACAATTAGTCATGTTTACTTATCGTGATCCGAAACATTGATTAAAAACCAGTGTTAATAAAATACCTTTAAGAGAAACAATCCACACCATAATGGATTTTAAAAAACGGGCAGTGCATTTTTCTATCGCGGCAAGAAGCAACTGCTATTCGAAAGATGCGGACTTCCATCAATCTAGGATGCAATAAAAACTCTAAACTCTAAGATTGTAAGCTCACAAAGGCAATGCCTTTGTTTCACAAGAGAAAACCGGATGCACTGAGCTGTACAGTTATTGTCTTGAATCTTTACTGATGTGTCATTACTGATAATAAATAATATAGAAACTTTGAGTGACGTCATTTATTTATATTGCAAAAGGAAATCACTTAAAGAATGACAACTTATTAAATAATAAATGCTGATTAGTTAGTAAAATTGTATCATAACGGATACAATACAATGGCAAATAAAAATGTTCATAACTAAAAAAAAATCTAAAACATTTCAAGTAAATATAAAAATACATTTATATTTCAAACATGTATCTCCTTTCTTTTATTCTGGATCATTTTTTTCAGTTTGCATAGAATTTTTATATATGACATTGTCATATATTGAAATTCCGAACTAAACAGGACATGTCCTAACCAGAAAAGTTATACATCTAAACACCCAATAAATGAACAGCGACAGATTCAACTTAATGTGAACAAAAAATATTTTTCAAAATATAATCGTTGCAGATTTTACTGATAATGTATTTTATAAATAAAAATGTTCTGTTATTGAAATTCAGTTTGAAAGCTGTTTTATTTATGTATGTAATTGAAAATTTACTAATGTGCTGTTATTAAAAATAAGAATTAAGGAGTATTGCAAGTAAAGAAAATTAAAACATCTAAATAATTATACCGGCAAATGAAAATAAGTGTAAAATAAAACTTAGAACTTGGTGAAAAAATAGCAAGGTATATAGATGATAGCCATTTCGGCTTATATATTATACAATATAATTAATACATTGCTATTTTTTTACCTTGTTTTAATGCAGTTCTACCAAATAAATGCCAATTTAATCAATAAAACTTAAAAAAAGATATTTAAATAAATATACTATTTTATCGATTTTTACTAATTTTAGTAAAATAGTTACCTCTTTTTTTCTTGTTCTTCATGTATGTCCACTTTGTGTATTAATAAACAATTAAAAAAAGTTGAGTTGTAAAAGAATGTTAATATTAACAACAAATTAATTAATTAATAATCGCTGAATACCATTTTGTCACCAGTTACCGTACAAAATATTCAATACGGAAAAGTTGTTGATGAAACATCAGTGACCGGAAGTGACTTTAAAATCAGTACAGTACGTATCAATTATTTATGTTTTTACCAATCATATATTGGTTCTTAAGCCAACGATTAAATATGTGTTCAAAGACAATAGTGTCGATATTTCATACATTTGTCCTAACCAATCTGATCCTAGCAACAGGGGAAAAAGCGGTTTTTTCTCCATTGTAATATTATACATATCGTACTGTCTTTATATTTGAGATGCGTCTTATCATCGATAGTATCGTTGTATAGAAGTCGTGATGAATCAATCAAAAATTTCATAATAGATGTCAACTGCTTGAATGAATTTTTTCGCGAAAGTAATGGAAAACTCGCTGAAAAAATCGTGTATCATTAACACTGCTGAACAAAAAAGTGGATTCACCAAAAATGATTTTTGATGGAAAAGATATTCAGGAATATCGGATACTGAATCTGAATAAAAGTAACTTTAATAGTGATTGTATAGCTTTTCTTTTCTTTTGTTATCATAAATCTTCTATTATAATTTTATCAGTTATTATTGGTATATAAAATAAGGCGTTTTATAAACAAGGATATATATTGTAAATACGTAATAATTTAGGATGCAAATATTTCACAAAAGAGCGTAATGTTATTATACTATCAAAAATTAAAATTTACATCAAAGTTTCGTCAAATTTTATTCATAATGTTCATTGGTAAAATCGTGATATACAAGACGTTTTTCATAATAGTGTTCATTGTTTATAATAAAGACCCTACTGCACTGCCTATGTTCTGTATATTATTTTCAGGGTACTTGTTAGTATAGTAACAAACGCGTGGACATATTATTATCATGTAGTATGGAACATTTGTAATTTGAAATGTGTGTGCGCTGCATCTTGTTTGAGTATGAGATGACAATCAGTTTTCAAAAGTAGGGAAAGTATTTTTATTGCTTTATTATTGGTGATGTGCGGTGCCTATAATTTAGGAAAAGAACAGATTTTAAATTATGTACTTTACAAATCAAACTTTAAAGGGTTATAGGAAATCTTTAAAATATAAATACCATTCCTTATAATATGTAATATGTTTCTGATTCATTTAGATTATCTAATTAAATAGTTATTCGGTGTCGAAAATTTCTTTTGGCTGATATTTATTTTAACTTTTAGTTATAAATAATATATGCTAAATAATATTTTTATCAACGTTTAAAGAAATATTATATTTTCGTTCAACCTATGATTTCGTTTGTATAAATTAAAATATTCTTAAAAATTAAAAGATACCGGATTAAACGTTTGCACTATTTATAATTATAATGTTGATGGAACAGTTAGTATTTCATCGGTAATTTTAAATATTTAATGTTTTATCAATTTAAATTGAAATGACATAAGCTGTTACACATGAACACATCGCATCCCTAGTTTTAGATCATTATAATCAAAGAAATAACATAACGTAATTAGATTGAAAATATCACTGTTAACCTAGTTTAATATACTGTAGATATATGTAAATATATTTATATTATAAAATAATGTATATTATGAGTTTTGTGGATCTAGTTTAACTAATATAATATGTTACAGGTCAAATTTTGTTGTATGCTATCCTATAAACAAATTCTTTCTCTTGTATTTTTCGAATCAAATACTGACAGACGAAACGTATTGAGCTAATAATTTCCTCATAATATCAATAGTTAACAGTGACAATTTAAATATATACAATAACTAAGCATTTTTTAATATATGATATGAAATAATATGCATTATTTTATAATCTGATTAACGATTCATTGTTTCCCTATATCCTTAAACATTTTGTCACCTTACAAGAATTACTACATAATTCCAATCTCAACAAGACACCAGAAAAACGAGTTTCGTCCACTCATAATAAGAATACTGTCCGAGCGACTCCTGAGATTATCTCCAGTGCTGGGAACAGATTCTTCAGATGTTATCACTACCCGCTGATAGCGATACGAGTTTTACAGATATTTTAAGGTTTATTTATTGGGAGCTTAAAACTACGCATAACTTTGTAGAAAGTACTGAACGAACGTTCTTGTACCTTGCATCAGTACGTCAACAATAATATATATATTATTTTGAATAATTACTGTATAAAACTAAGCTTATCACTTTATTATAGTCTTCAGTGCAATGATTGTCAGAACTTTTACGTGGGGAAAACCAAAAGTACTTTAGACATAAAAGTATCAGAACACTCAACATTTGCCAAACATTTATTATCGAAACACAACTCATTTCAGGCGAATGAAGTTTTTCAATTATTGCATCACACGGGGGATCACACACTATTTTATCAAGAAATTTTAGATACAGGGCTCAATTAAATTCTACAACCAACATATTTCTACAGCCTTCCTAATTCTTTCTTCTTATGTTCCTTATGTGAGATTAGTTTAATATAAAAAAATATTTACTCGACATCTCAAGATATGTAGTCCTACTGTAACCTAGTAATATTTAAGTAGGAATTGATATATTTCAATATAACAAAGCGCATTTAATGGTAGTTTATTTTATTGTCTTGTCAACATTCATTACCTGTTTGCATGGTTATGCAATTATCATTTACATAATTTTGTGCCTAAAAATAAAATCAATGCTTAAAAACTGTGGAAATTTCAACTGTTGAAATTTGAGTTTATCAACCCATTATTTTATTTTATTGTTGAGATTTATTATATTTTCCATGGATAACCTTTAACTATTACATATTTACCGGTAACGCATAAAATAAAAAATAATATCGATCGAAGGCACCAATGCTCCGTTTCTGATTAAAAATCTCATTTGAACGTCGTTTGCCTTTTTTCAAAAAATATTGTATTTATAAAAAAAAGTAACATTATTCTTAGTTATAAATTATGGTATTTTTACAGAAAAATAGAATATTCAAATGATAAAAACACAGCGGAAATGAAAATTATAACGAAAAAATCGACATCTTTTTAAGGTACAGTGAAATATTGTGCTTTGTCACGACACGGAAATCAATTTTACGTGAGTGTTCAACGAATTTTAGCAGGAAACTCAGGTGGCTGGTTGATTTTGTTATGATGTCACACTGTAAATGTGGCAGTGTATCATTGGCTGCTAATCAAATTCCGTGAGAGTTTCCGGACATCGAAAATAAAGGAAAAACGTTTCTCAAGTTCAACAGAATTAGTTACAGAATCATGTACAAATTGTCATATATTGCATTTCAATAAGATAAAATAGTTTTCGTCTCATTGTATATTTTCAAAAACAATTTTTATTACAGTTTATTTAAGGGCATATTATATAAGTCATGCGTTTCTGGAGTGAAGAACATGGAGCCGAAACCGTGCATAATATTGGTCAAAAAATCCGAAAAAAAGTTAACATTTTACTGTTAATACAAAAATATTTTCATATCGTTGATATTTTGAAACACATATTTACATTTACAATTTGTGTTTGTCATATAATATTATTACGTCAGTATATTGCTACTCGATTGCATCGGAGGATATAATTCGTTTTATTCATGCTTTTAATATGGAGAAAGTTTGTTACATACGGAAAAGATGCAATATAAGATTTCATAGAAACAATTGAGTAGGTACTGCATTTAATAACATGTTTTATCTCTGATTTGATTGAAGATATTAAGCAATTAACCAATTTAATTGCAAACAATTATATTTAATGATACTACGATATTAAAAGGTCAGCACATTTAATGCACATGCAAAATTAATTTTATATTGAATGGCTAAGAGAAATCTAGCGTCATGGCTCATCCAAATACTAGTTCATATAATTTAGGAGTTTACAGTACCATAATGTTAGCTTTATGGTCCTTACTAGCTCTCTATTAAACATAGTAATAGACTGTAAAAATGAGATGTTATTTGATGCATGCATGTTACATAAAATATAATATAACACACATGTTTTATTTCAAAATTTTACAATATATAAATATGTCTGGCAGATAAAACATAGTCCACATTCAATACTTCAAAGTTGCTAGCTGTTACTTCTTAGATGACAGGCAGGGCATAATATTTAATCAAATAAGACCAAATTGTTGTGCTATTTCGTTCTTGATCATAAAATTGTGTTTATTAAAAAAAAAAAATTGTTATCAAATTTGAATAATTACTACTTTTTACGATTCCACATGTTTTGTCACTAACGACCAGGGTTTCGTCTTTCGGCATCTTCAGGTATTTCATCACACGGTGTCAACAGAACTGACTGACATGTGGAATCGTACAAAGTTGTAATAATTCAAATTTGATATTGAAATTCTATCAAGCATTTTAAGTCAAAATCATAAATTCTCTTGTTACATTTGATAAATTTAATCAAATAATAAAGTGATTATACAGTTAACATAATCAATATATTGTCTGCACTTCTTAAGTGTTTGATGAGTCGAAAAAGATTGAATCAGACATATTATTGGAATCCAATTTTCATTGAACACATAGGATGGTGACGTTTTAAAGATTTATGTTTATTGATCAACTTCTAAGTATTTTTAACATTTGGATAGAACAAATTTTCGATAGTATTATTGAATATGATAAGTGCGTTGTATATGGTTTTATCGTGAATAACTTATATATTACGTAATATGTTTGTACACATCGACAAAGGATACGACACTCGTTCGAGTGATTGACAATTGTACGCTTTTTTTCTCGATTTTCCACCTTCCAAACGAGTGCGTGCAATTTTGAAACGCGTCGGAATTCTATTGAGCGCAATAAAATCGTTTTGCGAAACAGTGCGCTCGAAATGTGGTCGGAGGAAACGCTATTTGCGGAGACGGTTGGGAGTGCCGCACGAGTCCATAATGCTCTTTTATGGACGCCGGTTTTTATTGTTAATTAACACAATTTGTGCTTACAAGGGAAAAAATGCGAAAATGCCAGTTCTGTATTGGATAATGAGTAACGATATTTGCAGGTATTTAGTATTCGGAAACGTCATTACCGAATACGTGTGATGTTACATGTTACGACCAGATTTTACACACAATTCCAACCGGAATTTAGTGACATATTAAAACATAGAACCATTTATTTCAATTAAGAATGCAATCGCGTAACTGTTAATATGATTAAGATAATATTTGAATATTTACAACTTTTTCCACATTTTTTGTCACAAACAACCCGGGATTCACCTTTCGGCATCTCCAGGCATTCTATCACACAGATGCTACAGAACTGAAGCACAATAAAAAATTAGCATCGTCTATATACCAAAGGTATTATATTAATTACAGGAAAATACAGACCCCAAGGCAAAAACCAAATGGCAGCTAAAACAAATTTAATAATATTGATCTAGTAATAATAAACACAATTTTCTGTGATAATTTTAATTAACGATTAATCTTGTTAATGAGCCATTCTTGAAAGGGTTTTCTAGGGTTATCTACTTATTTCAATTTGGCAAGTAACGATTAAACATCTAGTAACTGTTAAGATAAAACGTATTTCGGTATTGGAAGTCAACAAAGCTTTACTGATAGCAAACTTTGCTTTAAAACAGGAAAAAATAAAGGATTTGAATTAACTATGTAATGAAGACCGTTTTCATTCATTACGAGTATTATATTTATGAATAAAGAAATAGTGGCAAAAAATATTCAGCAGTAGGTCTTGTTGAAATAACGTTTCTTAAAAACCGATTTTATTTTGACAAAATATAACTCCATTGTGGTACGATGGAAAAATAGTTAAATACATATTATGAATATTATTAAAATATACATTGCAATTTTTTCACTGCGAAATATTTTTTGTTGCCTTCTTACAAATGCGCAGGGATAAGTTAAAGAAATAAGAATTATAATTGAAAAATCGTAAAAAAGATAATTGAAATAAAAATGCTAGAATTATTTCCAATGTTCACAGTTTGTATGACGAACCGAATTCCGTGAAATCATTTATTTAATAATAGGAGTTTTTATCTATTCATACCGGATGTCAAACGAAATGTTTTAATTAGACATTTTTAAATCCCATTAACCAGTGTTTTATTTTTAAAATATCCAACAAATCAGTGGCAGCATATAAGCGCAGTAGCGGCGTACAAACGAGATCAAACGCCCAATAAGTCGTTGTTTCAAAAGATGCATTGATCTCACAAAGTGCACAATGTAGCTCCGTAATTGGTGGCGATCTGTGTAAACCATTGCTGCAACCGATCACAGTGGCGTTCTAACTTCGACCTATATCTATATTCTAACCAATCAATATATATATCAAAATTACTTATTTTTTTATTAAAGCTCTCATTTTAAATATTTTCTTTAGAAATTTAGCCTAGCAAGTGTTTCTTAACCGGCAGTCTGTGAATACCAATGGTTTGTAAAATTTTTGGAGGTTCAGAAATAGTTAGCGACCATTTTTAAAGCCTATTCCATTCCAAGCTATATTCGTCAACTGAAATTCGTAATTTCAATTTATGAAAATTAATATTTCTCGAAATTTTTAAGTATCGTGCTTCTTTACTTAATTTACATACATTGCTTAATTTCTGCTTCCGTAGTTTCCAAAATATGTTTCGCTACCATGGATGTTATGCATTATCAGAAGATTAAGAAACACTGTTCAAATAATTGAAAATGTGTAACATATATAACACTAGCTTAATTGTGCATAAGAAATGAAATTAAGAAAAAAATCTAATATTGGTCATACAAATAGGCTAACCAAAATGAATTTTGTATTTTTGTGCTTCATAAAACGACTATAAATTTTGTTGATTTTTTTCAATGTTAGTTTTATTCTGACGTTTGCTATTATCTAACTTATTTATGTATAATGTATAAACTTAGGCTTAGTAAACATAAAGAAAAGCTTAATTATTACAAGATCACTGATACATATATAGATTTTAACTAAAAAATTATATTCGCATCGAAATTCGATCTGAATATTTTGGTACCTTTTTAGCGTAATAAAAATATCTTATTGTATGTTTGATAACTAAGGATTTTTTTAGTGGTTTTAAGTTTTAAAACCAGAACGTCCATTGCAGAGTGGCTCATGTAAAATATACATGATGTCATAGTAGTTGTAATAACTTAGTCAACTTGTATTTTATTTAGTTAATTTCAGCACGCCAATGCTGTCAGAATAAAAAAGTACGAACACCTTTGTACGGCGCACAATTTAAATTGAACTTATTTTGTAAAACAGCGGCACTTATTGGCAACAGTTAGGTTGTGTGTCAACTGCACTTTTGCCGCGTGTCTGCACTAGCAGATCGTATTGCATTCATCACAGTAAAACTGCATTTATTACCAATTATAGCTTTTTATAGAAAAAAACAAAGTGTTTTAGATCTTGAATAGGACAGGAAAGCCGTTAAATAATAAATATAAAAATCCATTTACCTAAGATATTGTAATTTGAATTTGCATTTGTTTGTATTTATATTGTATTGATATTAAAGACATCGGAAAGTTTTTCAACTAAAATAACAATTATCTTATTGATTTCATTCCATTTTATTGGCAAAAAATCGTGTATTCATAGTCATCTTTTAATCAATCTTGATTTTTATGACAACGCATTCTATATATAAAAATATTCTACAACAGAATAACGTTTAAAAGTTCTTTTATTTCGATATGTAATTGAATATTCATCAGCATGCTTTTACTATAGCGAATTGCAAATTAAATCAAAATATTTTTTAAACATCATTTTAATTATAACAATAAATAACATTGCTTAGACGGAACAAAATTATCTAGCTAGCTCTCTATAATTATATTGCACTGAGGTTCTGCTTATTAATTAATACAAATATGATCGATACAATTTTTCCCCATTCAAACAAGTACTATATATTCAAAGTGTAAATATTTAAATAACATTCTATAAATACTACATTTTTTGTGTGAATTTTACTATTTATTCTGTTAAATTCAAATCGATCTTGACAACAATAATTGACATTAAAAAAATTAAAACAAAATTATCGACTTATTTAACGGGTAAGCAAGTCATATTCAATTAAATTTTCATATTGTATTCCTAAATTAATTATTTTTACTGTTACTTCTTGAATGGTTCGTAGATTAGGTGTAATGATGTGATACAGATAATTCCATTGTATATTAAGGAGTATCTCAAAAGCCAGTATAAGAAACGTTTTGAAGAATAAGACATAAATAAATATAAAATTTCATCAAAGTATTCAATGAAGATGGTACTTTTCTTCTTAATATCTCACAAAAATATGCTGTCCTCTATTAGATTTTTTAACGTGTGTTAAATTAACTATTTTTTTCATAAGAATAGTAAATTTTTGATATTAATAATGAAATTCTACTTTTACTTTGACTTTTGAATAATATTAAATGTAATTAGCAAATTATTTTTAAATTGTTTTCTTGATATTGAACATATGAAAACAAAATTTGAATTGAATCAATGATGTATTAAACTGCATATTTACACTTTTTTGTCCGATTCATCTTCTAGACAAACGAACAAATAATTTCTTAGTGGTAGCCAAAGGGGGTCCGGTAAGCAAATAATGGGTAACAAGCAAGGTGCAAAGTTATTTGCTACCTGAATAGCCAACACGACGGGGCTTAATTGGATCTCGACTGGGGAGTAATGGTATTATGCTAATAGGCCGTGATATATGCTGAATTAAATGTAAAGTAATAAGGAGAAATAATTATAGATTAAGCCTGTTTACTTTGCAAGACCAGCGTAGGCTTAAAGTGACAATGTAGAATAGAAAGAAACGATGAATAACTCTTTCATTGATGTATATCCATCTTTCTTTCAAACATTGATAATCATGATATATAAAAAAAAACTAAGAACAAAATATAAACATTTTTCACTCTTTTTCTTCTTCGTCTAACAAAAAACACATCGTTAATTCCTTTCAGGAGAAACGACTTTAGTATTGTCTATCACTAATATTTTTTTGAAAGAAATAAGATAAAATGATGGGCTGGGAAAGAATTTTAAGTAAAATAAGAACTGGTTGGATAAAAATGAAAAGGTCACAGCTATGTTAACTTATACCTCTAATATAATATATAAGTTTGGGAAATTTTATTTGTGGTTGAAAAATATACCAAATAACATAGACAATGAAAAAAAGTGATTTATTATAAATATTAAATTATTGAAAAATTATTGGTTATACGAAGAAACATTGAATGCGCAACAAGATATAGAAATTGAAGTGAATATAATAATATATAATGCATAAATTCTCTAGTAGGTAAATAGCTAACTAACTAACTATAGATAAGATTTTGTTCAGTTTAGAGAAGTCGTGTCTGCTTCTTGCAGTTTTGTCCATTTAGAGTGAAACAAGCAAGCATAATTGCAAAAGCGCGTTAATTGCCCATTGTTTAGAGCCACTTGCAATTATATAAACGTTAGCAGAGGGCTGTTCACAATGTAAGGCAACTTTTTATTATTAATAATAAATTTCATATTTTATGAAGATTATTGCTTTCATAATATTATTTATGATTTACAGTTTAAGATACTTGTTGTAATGATAATGTGATTATAACTTTAGATTGAAAAAGTATATTTAGTAAAAAAAAACAACACAATAATATCATACAATAACCTCCTACCTCTGTTATTTTTTCTTTTCTTTCAGAATCAAAAATATATTAAGATATTATTTTTGTGTACTTTTTTGTTGGACACCTTGATATTATAATAAATATTTATGTTGACTTTATGTTTATATTTTTCTAATGCCTTAATTTTTTGTAATAATTAACCGATTTATCAATGCTCGCTTTATATTGTTTGTTGATTATGTCAAATTTAAATAAAATTTAAAATTAAAAAGCACCAATTTATGAGAATTAGTATGACAATGCTTTTTTTTGTTAGGGTTTTGATTTTGAAAGGGCAATCTTTATGATTTTTTTCAGTGTTGAGAATTATATATATATATAAACAAAAGTGAATTGAAGGTTAGTTTTAATCTCAAATACAAATTAAATTTAAAATGTTTAAACGATTGAGTTGAGTTTCACCTTTAGAAATTTTCATGCATTCACTTACATGTATACAATAGATCTGGCACATATCTACGGTTTCTATCGTTTATAAGTTATACAAGGCGAATTTCTCAAGAAAAGTTGAATTTAAAATAAATGCGTTCATTCATCTGTTATAGAGACATAAAATAATCATACCAATGCCTATTATTGATTGAAGTTACTAAAATTACCATGAGTATTTTGGCAACAGTCGTTGCTATCATCTTTAGACTTTTTTTTGCACGTACAATCAAAATATGAAAAATAAAAATTACTGCATAGTTCATCTCAATATTTTATAAAATATTTCTAAATCTTTAAATAAATATAACATCGAAATTAAAATTGATTTTGAACCACCTCTCTCCGTTTTGTAGCAAGTAATATTAATGGATTTATAAGAAAATGCTTGTCTTATAAAGCCGTTTTATATAATATCATAAACGAAGTGGGATAGTAAAACGATTAATATTAAATATTATTAAATATCAATGCGACTTGACCAGTCTTAGCTCGTCCAGAAAAAAAATGTCGCGTTTTCATCATTGTGAAAGATTTAATACGTGACTAGCGTTGGAACGTCGCCCAAGTGATTTTATTGAACAAAAAAACTGTAGCGATTTCACTTTATAATATAAATTTTATATTAAACGTATTTCAATAGATATTATTCGTTGATTGAGTTGTGCTATACTCAGATTATATTTGATAGATAATACTTTGAATAGATTTGTAATGTTGGTCTAGTTTTAAATTTACGAAATAACACCTGTATGGCACGCTAAGATTTAATAATAAAATTTGTGAAGGAAACCATCAATATATTTAATTGAATAGTGCTTAGAGTTCTGAATAAATATCAATAAAATGATTTAGTTAAATAAATGAAAATATGTATATTTAGCATTTAGGAGCCATCATTTTCAACCGATGAAACCGGTCCTGATCATAAAATATATATTGGAAATGAGTACTAAAAATGTGTTTTTATTATTAAAAATATCATGCCTTTCCATCAAGAAATGTCAGTTAACACCATTTGACGTGACCAATTCTCCTGTTTAAAATATCAGCTGCCGTAGTTTTCGATTTATGTCATTTTTAGTGACCCAGTTAATGTTTTGTGTTTTTATTTTTGATCTGTTTTCTATAATTGAATAAAACCGTTTTTATATTATACAAATTGTATCATTTTTTATTGTTATGTTAATTATTCTGACAAACACGTTCAAATGGGAAATTAATTTTAAAAAATACTTAAATTGATTTAAAAAAAAAAAAACTACTACGTTCTTATTATGCAACCGCGCTTAATCTCTTCCTGAAGGTTGGGTATCTAATCAATTTCTTTTCAAGAACAGGTATGTTATATTGATCTATTACGATGAATGAAATCATTTTGGTTTCAAAAGTAAATTTAATTTATCGATGCGAGTATCAATATAATTCACACTTTTATACTTTTTCAAGAAATTTCATAAAGTTGATACAAAAAAATTTGGCACTTTTATTTAATACTTGAAAAAAAACTTAGTGTCAGTATTAAAGAATAAAACAAATTTGCAAGTAGTGAATCTAAATAAAATATAAATTTTAATAGATACTATTAATGAATTTCACTAATACCGTGGAGTTAATTTTATTATTTTGCTCAGTTAAAACGTTCATCCATGCTTTATGCCAGTGAATTATTTATAAAATACAAAAAGTAATGAGAATGCAGATTTGTTGCAGAGATATAAATACTTTATGCATTTACACTCCAAAGATGAGTGAACTTTTTTCAATAAAGCAGAAACTATGGTCTTAATTGCCAAATTTTTGGTGGAAATGTATTTTGATTGCGTAGATAAAACATATTTTATACTCGAGAAAAAGTATTTAAATAATGTAACATCCAATTATTTTGTTTTTTCAATAAACAAATTATATCGTTTTTGATGAGGTTTTTTTACTTTTTTTTCGATTTTAAATCACACTATAGGAAAAATTACGTTATTTAATCATATTTCGAACAAATTTTACATATAAAAATGAAACTATATGTCACCATTTTCAATTTCATTCTGATTAAGATTAAATATAAAAATCGACAGTGCAAAGAAGGTAAGCTAAGTGATAAAAAATATTCGATTTTTGTTAGTTAATTGCACTGTCTCTTTTCAGAACGGAAGAAGATAAGGTTAATTCAGATACAATAAATACGGTTCATCCAATTTTACAAGATCATATTTAAATTATTGATGATGATTATTCAGTCAACATTTATGCATAAGCATTCAAAAAATTTAAGTTTATTAGGAAATCGATCCTTTGAAAAGACACAGATTGTAACACTGTCACTTTAGAACCAAAATGGAAAGAAATAGTATTGTTTTTAAACAATATCGCTCACTGTTAAGGTATCTTTTATATTGTTTTAACTCCACGCGTTATGCTTATTGATTGGTATATTGGTCATGGATTAAAAGGATGCATTTTAATGTGCATTTAAAAGTGACGGGAAATAAATATGCATCGTTAATATCCTTCAAATGAAATCGCATGAATAGTTAATTGATTTTGTTGCATTTCCAAAAGGAACAATGCATCTAATGGATTGATAAACATCACTCCTGAAGCAATGGAAATATTTGACACATCATGGCTGATTTAAATCGGCACATGTATTTCTCAGAGGAAGTATTTTTACTTTTTTTTACTTAAAATTTCTATTACGACTTGTTTGTTTTTCAATCAACTGATTTTTTTAAGCAAGAAAATATTTTAATACAGATTCTAATAATAACAAAATGGTGATAAGATGAAAAGAAAATCAATACAAAATCTTTATTGATTGAATTGCCATTCACTTGGTAGAACTCCATTTTAACACGTTGAAAAAATAGCAATGTATTTTAGTTCTACAAAATTATTTTTAACAAATATAGTTGATAGCTATTTCGGCTCACCCATCGTCAGAAATATATAAAAATATATGAAAAAATAGCAATGTATTATAGTTCTACAAAATTATTTTTAACAAATATAGTTGATAGCTTTTTCGGCTCACGCCATCGTCAGAACTATATAGTTTAAATAGCTATCAACTATATTTGTTAAAAATAATTTTGTAGAACTAAAATACATTGCTATTTTTTCACCGTGTGAAAAAATCTTTAATTATAAAACTCTTTTGGGTATATATATGAATTTTTGACTTTACTGACATTATTACAGTAACTGCTAAAATTATACGATGAAGTGCGTGAACCAACAGATTGATGATATATTGTATTTTGTGTTACTTATAGTTTTATTAAGGACTGCGGAGCCGAAGTCTTGATGTTTTGGCTGGATTCGAAGTCGTAGAATCACGATTTTATGGCCGAAGTCGGAGTTATGAAAAACGAGCGACTTTTTAAGACGATTTCGAAAAATATTATAATGCACATAAATAGGAAAGGTTGGAAAAAAACCTGACAAAATAAACCTACTTTAAGCCAGAGTCGTGTTTTTTTACCAACTCTACAACACTGGTTATGTTAGTTCTACAGAGGATATTAAATGCAATGCAAGCGTATCATTTAAAAGAAAATTGATGACAACGGCTTGGATTTTATTATGCAAAAAAAAATTGTTGACTTACTGCATGGAGAATTATAAAATTAACTGTCATTTTAAGCGTTTTATCAACTTACTTTTCAACGGTAGGCTGCAATATAAAATTCTTACGAATACTATTGAATTGGTGCCGTACCATCTGCGATGCGATGTTTTCCATGTAATTAACCATTCCATGTAACCCAAATCTGATTGTTGTTACTTGTCATCGTATTAAAATTTCGTTTTTGTGTAAAAAATGGCATATTTTTTCGTGATCCAACTTCTACAAAGCTTAATTTTCTGCAACCATATGCCAAAAATAACATTCGTAAGCACGGACTCGCGTCAAATAAATACAATAGTAAATAAAATTACGTTGAAACACAATTTTCTTTTAACTGTAATCGTATTAGTTTTACAATAATAATCGTACAAAATGATGACAATATCAATTGAAGTCATTCCATAAATTTTTTTAAGTTAACTCGATACAATTAATTGTAGCGATTGAATATTTTAGGGTGAGTTCATTTACTATTTAACCAAAAAAAAAAAACACATATTACATTTAACAATTTTAAAGTAAATTTGAATTGCTGAAACATTGTACGATTCTATAAGTTTCGTCAATAACGACACAAGTTTCAGCTTTTGGCATCATTAGGCATTCTTTCACATGTATACAACAGAACTAACATACCGTGTGATCGAATGCCTGAAGATGCCGAAAGGTGAAACCCGAGTGTAAGTTACACAAAATGTGGAATCGTATAATGTTTTGACCATTAAAATCTTATATCGAAATTCCATCAAGCACCTTCAGTCAATAACATAATTAAAATATAGTTATTTTCACAATATCATTGGCAAAAAGTCGATAGTTTTTTTTAAATGTGAGTCTATTTTTATTTTATTGAATTTACAGCGTCATTTTTCTACCATAAAAATTTGACAAAAAATATTTATTTAATTTTATTTTGACAGAGTTACCAATTAAACTTGTATAAAAACATATTTAGACTATTAACTTACTATTATATATATCATTTTTTCTTACGTACTTTGATATTCTAGTATGTCAATATGTTTTAAATTAAAAGATAACTATGCTCAAAACGTTATCAATCCAATGGTAGAATGACAATATGCGAGGTTCAGTTAAAAAATAAATATTTTGCCATATGATTGCCTCTATTAAATAGCAAATATAAGGTAAACCTTCGAAATACCAATGAATATTACGAATATAAATCAATTTATTTAATGCTATTCCATGCGCTATCCTTTAAAGCACTTTGCGTTATATTATATTTAAGTACCATTAGTGCATTTTCCTTAGCGAATCATTAGTGTTGTTTTAAACAGACACGACTTAGACTGACATTCCTATGCGTAATCCGCATAAATATCGAGTATTCTAACTAACGAACGGTTATGAAATTTTTAACATTAGTTATAGGTACTCGCTGTGTTATATATAAATCTTATTGAGCTTATTGAAATATACAGGGTGTTCACCAGGAAAGATACTACTTTTTTTGATGTCATTTTGTTAACATGAATTTATACAGTTCACATTTAATATCTGTGAAATATTTTATCAAAGACAATCATTCAATATTGTGACGGTTGGAAGATTACGTTAAGTTTTGAATACAAATACCGTACCATCAAATCTACTATTAATTAGATTATTAAATTTGAATTGTTAAAACTTTATACGATTCCACATGTTTTGTCACTAACGACACGGGTTTCGCCTTTCGGCATCTTCAGGTATTCTTTCACACGGATGCAATAGAACTGACGCATAATAAACAGCATCGTCTATATAACAAAGCGATTTATTAAAATAAAAAGCAGGGCCCAGGGCAATAGAATAAAATGCCGAAAGGCGAAACCCGGGTCATTAGTGACAAAAACTGTTGAATCATACAAAGTTTTAGCAATTCAATTTTGATATTGATATATCATCAAGCACCTTCAGTCGATATCATAAATTACTACCTAAATTTGAAAAAAATAGCTCTTTACGAGATAGATATACACAAGTCTAGGTGGAAAAGTATAAGAAAATCAGCTGTAAAAATACCGCTGCCTACAATATAGTGTTCAAAACAAACTTTCAACTTTAATTCGACAACGTTCTAAAGAAATTGTACCTTAGAAAAGAATTTTTCCGTTGCGAGGTTAAAAAAATATTCTGCTCTAGTCTGCATAAAATTCTCTAACTCTTTATAAGTCACAATTAGCATGCATTATATATTATAGTATAATGCTCTTTGTAGTCTCAAGAAATCATTGTATTACAATTAATGAAGACCTTAACATGATATTTGACATCAACGCCTTGAGATTGATTGATGCAATTATAGTTCCAACTAGACGATACAACGACACATGGTTACAAAGGAATTGCTGAGAGTAGTAAACCTTTCCGAATCACATCCTGTATTTGAGACAAATTGAGCGAATGTCAATAATGTCTCGATTCCATGAATTAAATGTTATTATTTTGAATTAAAACAAAATTAAAAATTGTTTTGGTACTTGTTTTATATAACTTTTTACTCTTATCAATAACTTTTTTCCACTGTACACAAAACAAAATACCAAGTATTAAACCAAGTCGTCACCGACTTCCCTTCGCTTTGAAAGTTCAAATGTTACAATCCCATGCACGGTCATATTCGTTGATTAAAATTATGTCCAATTTTGCTCAGCTACTTTTTACATATACTTTCTCAAAAACAGAACTTGGGCAACTTTTTATCGATTACTTCTAGTAAAAAAAATCTAAGAAAGAAGACACGTTCCGACTCTTTATATTAACGTCCATTCAGGTGTGTCCTTTTGAGAACATATGAGGAACACGTGGGCAATGGGTCATGTTCACTAGCAATGTGTTAATTATGATAGTAATAAATATGTAATTGATTACAAAATTGCATAAAATATAATGAACGAATGACGCAATGCAGAATGTCATTATTTTGCTAATTGTAAATAAAAGATTAAGCCACACCCAAAAAAGACTAAAAACGCAAAATCGCTAGATTCGATAGCTGCTCCAAAAACAATTGATTCAAATATTATTTTTTATTACAACAGTTGTGAGTAGATACAATTTAACAAATGATATTAACAAGTCTATTTGAATATATAAATCGTAATATTTGTATTCGGCTAGTTTTTTTTAAAAGCTGTTAGACTATGGAGAGAATGTTTTATCATAATAATATAATTTGATAAGCTCACTGAAAACCAGCTACCTCGATAATTAATATAACATCTAATTAAACATTTCTCTTTTTGTATTCGTATTGATTAATTTAGAGTTATTTAGTATAATTTGTTGCAACTAAAAAATCAAATTGTTCATTTTTGTTTTGTTAGTGGTTTGTTATTAAAAATACCCTTTAAATTATATCTTATGACATTATAGTATCGACTACAATTCCATAAATGTCCTTTTTGTTTCATATATTGTTGGTTCACTTAGATCAGATTTTAATAATAAAATGTGCATTATAAATGAATTCAATTGTAAAATAATTAAGTCCTGTAACACTTATCATCCATTTTATATGAAAATGAAAAACTGATGTTTAATTTCTCAATTAGTGTATTTAAAATTTTATATTTACTTGGTCATTTAAGTATTAAACAAATAAATTAAAATGTCCCATATTACAATTAGGGATGATTTGAACACATATAAAATGATTTAAATAAAAAACCGAACATCTCTAATTTTTATTTTGATATGACCAACATATCAATTGATTGATTTATTATTAGTACGAAACTCAAATTAATGTTTGTCAAATACTATGATTTAATTTTAACAAGATGGAGTGCAATTTTTATGTGAGATAATTTATTTTAAAATTGTTCAAAAAAATTTGCTATCAATACAAAATCGTCTTCAAATTTCTTCGGTGAAGTTATTTTTGGAATGATTAATGTGGTTTTGTTCTCTTAAAGGGTAGTAAAGATAAATACAGAAAGCAATAAAGGGTTAAAACTAAAGACGCCAGCACCTTAGCAGCTAATGAAAAAACAATGAGTTGGTAAGTAAAACGATGTGCACGGTGGAGGAAGCAGAGTGAGAGAAGGAGATTAATGCATTTTAAAATGCCGCCGTCAATTCTTATATGATTGATGCCTGCTTCGGCTCTGCTTATATTCGTGCGCAGATTGTTCGTCGTCGTAATGTGCAATGGTGTCGATCAGTAGATGACTTCTTATTATGAAACGTTTTGTTCCATTTATGTAAAGAAAATATATAATTAAATTTAACTAAATTATCTTAACATGGCGATACTCTAATATTCATATATGTAATGACAGAACGGAAAAACTGTTTTCCGTATTGACACAGAAATTGAAATTGTACACATGCTTTCTTTAAAAATGATTGAATTGATGACAATTATTTCATGCGTCTAACATAATAAACAAAATATCAAATTAACATCTTTAAAAAAACCTTTAAAACTAAACATATGTTACAAAGCATTTACTCACGCATGAAGCTTAAATTTACCATAATGTCGGAAAGGAATTTGAAAGTCACAATGATCAACAGGAATAACTTGTGGGTATAAAAATTCTGAGTTCCGCCATACATTCTGGCAATGGGATAAAGTTGGATTTTTAAGTTTTTGCTCTTTCTAGTTTGCTAGCAAAGCGATTGACATTATGGAGCTAGTTCGAAAACCCTTCAAACGCTTACGAACATTGCTCTTTCAATCTAATGAACTTTGAGTTTAACGTTTCGAAATGTTTTCCATTTCATATTTGGGACTGCAGTTGATCATTTTTCTTATCGATCGCATCACATGTGGACGTAATCAAAATTTTAACTAGGTTTCTGTTAAATTTTATTATTATTTTTGTTTGTCGCAATTGCAATTGTAACCAGTAATAAAAGAATGTGTTGTTTATAAAAAAATCTTTATATTTTTTGTTAGATAACATGAAGTTAAATCAATACGGCGACGAAGTTTTCGCGATTTTTTTAAATTCACCAGTCGTATCGAGAAAGAAGGGCGTTAAGATACGCCGGAAGAAAAACAACAGCAAGAAGAAAAAGTTTTTTGTTGAACGCGAGTTGAAATGAAACTAAGAGACGCGCCGGGAAGTTGAGTTATTAAAAGGGGAATGCGAAATTACAGGTTGCTGTTTTGCCATTGTGAGAATGGAAATTGCATTAATGCGTTAAAACTGTTAAATTAATGCTTTAAATTATAATCCCATATATATATGACGAGGTAATGAGATAATAATAACAATGATTTTCGCAAGAATTATTAATACATCTTTACTTTAATATAAGGCTCGTTTCGATATTTAAAATTATCACGATATTTAGTTGAAACGTTTTTAAATACTTAACTATACATATAATCAAAAGTACATTTATTTTAAAGTCTCTGTTATTTAAAATGTTGTATCAGAGTTTTTGATTATGGAAAAGCTTCCTCTTTTTGAAAAAAAAAACGAAACATAATTTATTTGAATAGTTGATGACTTCTGCGTTATAAAAGTATTACAACTATCTCCACTTTTATGTTATTATCTGCTATAAAAAACTAGCTACATTTCCATAATTCCTAATATCCTAAATTAAGTTTCGATTTATTAATCCATACTCAGACCTTTACTTTAAGATTAAAAATTAAATAATAATTTTAGCAAATTCACATGATAAAAAAATGATAATTATTCACGAAATAACAGAATTTAATTTTCAGGTGATACTTCTTGCTCGAAAGGCATTGAATTTTTAACAATAAAAACAATTTTTAAGAACCTATTACACTATGCAATAATAATCATGATTGGTTTCGCTAATTGCACGCATCATCAAGTGGTAAAAAACCCGAATACATTCAGTTTTTCCTTAGAGAAGGGACAGAAAATTTGTGGTAATAATGATAACTTTTAATAATAATTACACATTGTTAATATTAAATACAAGCTAAAACATGTATAATTGTCATTTATTGTAACAGTGAATAATTTACAGAATTTATCAAAATAATGATAACAATACAAAGATGATTTTGAAATTATTTGGTTGATGGTGTTTTCGTACCGACTGATCGTGATTTGATTGATAGTTATCGTTCAATTTTGGAATTTAGTATTTATTTTCTCTCGGATTCGGTCGTATACGATAAAAATAATGTTGCTGTATTAAATGATCGTATATAAAAAAATGAAATAGAATATAATTAACATAACAATATTGAAACTCATTCTGTTAGGCATTCTGGAAGAAACCTGACAAGGAAGAATATTAAAAAAAACCCAAAATATTCACAATATGTGATAAGAAATGAATCAGAAAACTTTTATTTTATACGTAATAGGAACAAGTTATGCCAGTGTTTATTTCATTTATAAAGGATGTAACATTTAATTAATCTTTTTGTTATCATAATAACAAAAAAAACGTTTTTAAAGAACTATGCACGAATACTAATAAATTTATTTAGTTTCCAGTCACCTTTTAACAAAGCCAGAAGCTTTATTTTCGGATCGCACGGCATATTTTTGATTCAAATGTTACCAAGCCATACATTGACGGATTTATTTAGATGCTTACTATATATAATATAATGAACAATTACTCTGATAGGAAGAACAAGAAAAAAAATTGTATACATGTATAATATTATACTTGATGTCGTGTGGATACTTCCCAAGGTTTCATTTATGTGACTTAATCTTAGGTATACACAGGCTTAATATATTGTAGTTTAAACTATATTTATTCACTTTTTACGACACTAAACTGAGAATTTTGCTTATCTTGATATTGCCATTCGTAATGTCCCTTATTCGCTTTTGTAAGTGTATAATCAGATTTGAAAAAGGCATGGAACTGAGAAGAATTTAAAAAAAATGATACTACAATATTGTTCCGAATGTCAATGTATTGAATTTTACGAGTTCGTTATTGAATTCAAAAAAGTTCTATTTTGTAACTGTTTTTGTACTGAAGTTGATTTTGTATGAAATTCCTTTCCGACTACCAATCATTAATATTTTTTAGTAAATTTTAATATTTTTTTGTATTGTCAAAAAAATATACTTACAATTTTGTATTTTCTACACAAATATATGTTTATATAAAATATATATATTAATTTTGATACCTTTAATTCGTATGTTGAAATGATATTAGTACAGGACTATTTAATCTTACTCATTTTAACAGTTAAAATTTTTGATGAAAAGAATTGAAAATCATCGATGTTTATCGAGTCATAGACAGTAATTCTGTCAAATTTTACTGATTTTATTTCATCGTGGGTAATGACCATAAATTTCTTTCATAATTACTTCCTGAACATAGAGCTTTAGCGTCAGCATAAAATAAAAAAAATCAATATATCGTGTTAATATATAACATGTTGGAAGTGGGGGGAAGTTTTAAAGGTTATTTTTTTAAGGAAGGGAAATGTTAAATCAATGAGAACTACACGTAATGTTTGAAAATTTAGGAATTGGAAAACAACGACATGATATTCCTGTAAATTACGAAACAAAATTTATTCAAAATTTGAATAACAATAAAATTGTGGTTTTATAATTATAATTATTAATTAATAAAAATAATTATTTTACCGCAAGAGCCCGACTACATTTCAAAATTATTTGGTTTACTTGAAATGACACAACGAATCCAATTCGCCTCGGATATATTTAAAAAAAATCTGATATTGATTACAAGGCAATGCATCAACATATAATTAATTTTTTTTTGATAAGGCTACACCGAAAAAACAAATCTTAATATGGCTATATTTTTAACATTAAGGCCCTTAAAACAATTAAATTTTATTTATATTAAGATTGAATAAAAAAATAAACTTACTTTATTTTATGATTCCGTAAAGCTTTCGAAAAATCACTCAGTTTATAGCCGCCTATTAAAAGCTTTTGATAATAACAATAACACTTATCTAGGGTATAATTTATAATCGAGACATTTTAGATAAAAGCTACCGCACTCTATTGTGAGATAAAGATATCATTTTTTATCCGCAGTTAACATATTTGATATCATTATAGTTTTTAGCTTCGGGTGAAATATGCCTCCGCTTAAATAAGATGTTTAACTTAACCCCAAAGTAACAACACAAATATTTTATTATCAAAATAATCATTTTTGATTCCATTACAATAAAGGAATGTAAAACATATTGCAACTAAAATCATCCAATTTTCCATCAGTTTATTTTAATAACCAATAACTTAATAAAAATTTATTAGATTGAAAACTTTAATAAGAAATACATTTCGGTTAAAAAGGAATGCAATTTAAAAAAATAAAAGAAGTATATTTTTAAAATCAATTGAGAGCTTACCAGGACGTTTTACAGGTAATAAATTTCAGTCAAAACACTTTTAATACCATATAATATGATATCAATTGATATAATAGTGTAGACTTTGTGGAGTATATAAAGTTTTATTGATTTTGATGAATATGTTACTTTTTGCAGACTAAATTTTAAATTTTAATAATTTTGGTACAAATTAGTTTTTGCTTTTATTGATGTTTAAACATAGCTTTAATACTCACCAAACCGAAGAAATGCATATTATGTCGTATTCAAAATGTTGAGTTAAAAATTTTAAAAAAAATCTCGAAAAAAAATCAGTCACTTCAGGGTTAAATCGGTGACTTATTCGTGATATAAGTATCTGATAAGAGGATCACGATCGATTCGGTCGTTGAACGTGTTCGAATATTTAATAATTCATCCGTTTACAAACAATTTAATAAAAATACATTTTTATTTCATTTTCAAATGGCATTAAAGCGATAGGCGTTTTAATAAACATCAAACATTATAATAAGCTTAGTTTTTAACGTATAAATCACTTTATAAATACTGTTATAATATATTAATGTGATATTTCTCGAGACAAAGTGTTGCGGACATATTATTATAACTCAATTATTTCAACAAAATTTGCTCACTTTTAATACGGCGGTCGAATTATTATGTAAATTACTATTTAGATATTTCAGAATAAATTATATAAACTCTCTCCGTTACGGACGTCATATAATTTGTCAGTTTAGATTTGAAAAACTTGTTTTTAAACACGACCTGAATTGTTTTAGTTGATAATATATATATATATATAATATGCATATTATTTAAAAAAACATCTCTAAAGAATCTTCGATTGACATGATTTTACTTTGACTAAAAAAAAATATTTCATTTCTTTTGTTTAATTATTTTTGTATTGAATCTCAATTAGACAAAGCATCAAATAAAATAACAGTATATTTGTTAAAATTTTACAACGATATACTATTTAACGAAGACTCCAAAATTTATTGCAAGCATTTCAAATTATACGATATTATCAACAATTCACACATTCGCAAATTTTAAAGTTTTACAATGGTATTTTGTACGAAACTGTAATGCGTGTGTGAATTAAGATTGTTTTAAAGTTAAGTGTAAAAAATAAATCTGATGAAGTAAAGCAATGCTTTAATTTTAAAATTGCAAGGTCAAATAACAAACTATATAATTTGGCCTCAAATGTATTTGTTATGGGCAGTAAGCTTGACATTTATGACCAAACTAAAGGTAATTTTTAATCCGCATATATTAAATTTACTAAAACAGTTTTAAAAAAGTCTTCAAAAATGAATAATACAATTATTTACATCATTTTATTGAATAATTATTGGTGCTGCTTAAAACTTTTTAAATTATTTCCGTAAAACACTGGTGGTTCACGTATTACCAATTTTCTATTGTAGGGCTCTTTGTAACCTTGAAACGGAACCGTTATTATTATCGATGAAAACAAGATCCATTCTGAACGTCAAAGTCTGTGTTGATTTTTTATATATCAATCGATTACAAGCTTTATGACAATGTACCAGATATTTTGAATGTTTAAAAAATGTGATGATTTCACTCAAAATTACGCTCAAGAAGATACAAAATAATAAGTTCTCTTATCTCAAAAATGTAGAATTTTATGTTTGTTTTGTTAAAAGTCAATAAGCACAGTTAACTTTTGTAAATTTAATGTAACAATAGCGGAAACAGTATTTGAGAGTTGTTCTTTTATCAAACATACAGTAAAGTGTATTTTCTACTCTGTGATAAAGAATCTATGGTGTACATTATACTAAAGTGGCTTCTGTAGCATGTCATTTCTTTAATTATTTCAATTTTATATAACAGTTTCTGAATGATGAAACAAATTCTCACGCTCGATTATTACCATAAAATAATAAAATAAATATTTTTTCATTTATCGAACGTACTGTTTTATGAAATGTTTTAATCAGCCTTATCAGTGTCTTAGATCTCGAATTTAAGGATAATTAATTTTACTGAATTGCTATCACGTTAGATTTGTAATATTTTATTTTTCTGAGAAAAATTTTATATATATACTCAGCAAATAATCATTAATTCATAGAAAACCTTTTCTCCTCTCTCTGTGAACCGGTTCAAAAAATAACAACAATTATTACAATAGGTTAGATGCTTAGAATGCTTAGGCAGTCATAACCTCGTTGCCTAAAGCTAGGTATACCAAACGGAAGGTGATTTTAATTAAAAACCATTTGGGCGGCTTGGAACATTCCCGCCCATCTACCACCAATTATTATTATTGTTCTCAATAATGTATTCAAACCCAAACAATTCGACCAATTTTGTATATCATTATGTTTCTGGAAACGTTTTCAAAATTGATGATTTTTCTCACCTTAAAAATCTATAATGAAATAATGCTTAGCGTAGCTTTGGTATCAAAGTGTATGCACGTAAGATATATCAACCGTAATATGTTTTTCATATGCTCCTTTGCAGAGCGATTTAATTACATTTTTAGGGGCTAAAGTTCTTCGCGTTATTTTATGATGATATGTTTTGCATGTCCCTTTAAAAAGATTTATAAAAAATGCTATGTGAAACAATGAGTTATAACTATAAGACAAAAATTTTATTATTTTTTAATAATAGTGCCATACTACTAACCTAATGACATGTTCAATTATAAGTTGATTTCTCTCATTTTTTTATTCAAAAAAATAATTAAATACACACTTTATCTTTTACAATTTATCAACTTTTAAGTAAGTTTTTTGTAAAGGTAAAAGGCATTTCAAGTTTTATTGTGTAGTTCGTTGTTATTCAACACTATTGTTTATTAATAACTTTATTGTGTTAACTGTCACTTCTTGATGGAAAAGCATTATATCTAAAATGATAAAAGCACATTTTTAGATAGCTAAATAGCTGCGCTCATCACGAGCATTAACAAATGATCAATAATCAATTAAAAATATATTGTGACAGTCTATACTGTCACAATATATTTTTAATTGATTATTGATCATTTGTTAATGCTCGTGATGAGCGCAACCGGTTCTGATTATTAAATATATTGTGTACTAAAAAATGTTTATATTTACATTACTTAATTTTAAATTACGTTAATTTTTAAAATTGTATTTTATATGCAATATTTCTCCAAATAAATTAAATCTTCTGTTATGTTATATATTTTGTTCAATATGAAAACTTATCAGAATTGTAAATAAGTTAATGAAAACCGCCCTAAATGTGACGAGAAAATACTTCTTTACGTTTTTGTCAAAAAATAGTCATTCGTATAAATTTTAGATGTCGACAGCTTGAACCAATTATGGACAAACTGTTTGCATATCAATTGTCGTTGTGTAGAAATCGGCCGGTCAAGCGAACAGTGCGCCCGCCTACTAAGAAAACAATCGCCCATCAATCAATTTCGCTTACAGGTGTGACTTTTAAAACAGAACACTGCTTCTCTGCGTTAAAGTTTATAGGCGGGGAAACAATTACTGCATCACGGGGTCTATTAGGCACATTTCGAATTTAGTTTCAGACGAAAACAATTAGTACTTACGGATGTTCATAAATATTATCTGTCTAGGGGTTCAGTTCAATAGTTTTTGAAAAATATGTGGCGTTGCTTTGTCAACTGTCACCAAAAACACTGCTGGGAACCAGTGAATTTCAATTGAATAACACGCGAGGTCAATTTTTAACTAGATAACACAAACTTCTTTTATCATGGACTCATAAAAATTTGAAATGCATTACACTTAAGACTATCTATGACTTTATCAAATTTAAGATATCGTCATCGATGTTTTCCAATAAAATAAATTTTCTAGTTCTGACGATGGCGTGAGCCGAAATAGCTATCAACTATATTTGTTAAAAATAATTTTGTAGAACTAAAATACATTGCTATTTTTTCACCGTGTTAAAATAAATTTTATTCAGAAACAGCTGTTATATTTGAGACTAAAAAAGAAAATATTTTTGATCCTTAGGTATTGTATGTAATAGAAATAATAATGTTTCGTATTCACTTATTTGCTACCCGACCACGAGCTGGAGGCCATTTTGTTTTCTTAGTTCGTTAAGCGCCCGATTTTCATATTTTTCCGACTTATTATTATTTTTTGCTTTTAATAATTACAACAAAAATTTAGTACCATTTCTACTAAATAGTTTATGTCATATGAGGTATAGGTAGCGCTAATCGCAAGGCTATTTATAAAAAAAACTAAGAAAACAATTTAAAAACACTTAAACGCAATATATGTCTAAATGAAGTAACATGGTTAACACATTACATGTTTATGAACGGAACAGGTCTAGATGATGAAATACATTGTGGAAAAACAACTCAAATTGTGATTATATTATTTAAAATATAAAGTCTTAGCATCAACAAAAAGATACAAACCTAAAAAGTAAATAGTTTTTCTTTGTGCTATTTAGTATTCAATCGCTAAATCCTATTTTTCAAGTTTGGTTTCGAAATATTTGTTTTGGAATTATATTCTTTTCTCGACTCCGAATATCAATTTTCTTGGCATTCTCGTAGGGTTTTAGTATGGCTGCGTAGAGGTCTACGAGCTAAGCCATAGTCTGTGCAAACCTTTAAGTTGTATACTAGCAATATCGAACACATACTGTGATCGAGGGGCGAGGAAACATGATGTTTTATTTCTAGCACACGCTTAAAATAAATAAACGTATAGTCATTCTGCTTTTATGAAATACTACATGATGACTCAAAGACAGCAGCATCTTTTTCGTTTCGAAGAAGAAAAGTTTAAATAAAAATCATTTTTTCTTAAGTTTTGTGGTTCTTAAAATTTGTTTAAGAAAAGTTTTGATCTTTATTAAAATCTTTTGTTTACTATACATAAGTATATACAATGCTCAAACTCAAATATTGTATTTAAAGATTTGACGTTGTGGAAAACCCCATAGACAATCTTTTTATGCTCAGGTCAACATGTATTGTTAAAATATATTACTGGGATTTCCACATTTTAAATTAGATGTAAACCACACACAAAAACATTTTTTACGAATTGACATTGTCTTTTATTTGTTCTGGAATTACCCTAAGATTAATATTGTATTATTATATATAACAATGTAAGTAATTAAAAAATGTAAAATTATTTTGTAAAATAAAATTAAGCCGACCGATCCTGCTCGACGACCTTCTATAGATTTGTTGAGAAAAATATTAGTTATAATCTGTGAGAGGAAAAAAACACGAACTGGGCATGCTGAAAGTGATATTCCTTAGTTCACTTTTTTACGTATATGCATATGAACATTTATAATGCATACAGTGTCCACGTGTACTGGATACACTGTGGATTACTCAGCTCTGCAGCGACTAACTTCTGAATTTAGTACATAAATCAATACACAAGAGATGAAGGTGACCTGAAGAACTTTGAAGATAGCATGTCATAGATCTTAACGCTTGGTTAATATAATCAAAAAAATATATTGTTAACTATTATTCGTAGTAATAAGACCAAAAAACTCGGCAGTTCCCTTTTTTTTAAGTTTTCGCAAAGGGAAGGTTAGATTAATAATTAATTTTAGTTTAATTATTTGTTTTATAACATCAATAATGCTAGCGTCTCAACTGTTGAAACGACTGATAATAGTTTATTCATATTCGAAACTCATATTTATAAGAGATTTAACAGTATATAGCTGTCTTTTTCGATATTAATGTGCTCAATATGGTCTAATTTGTTTTTTTTATCACTAAAACTTTTGAAATATTTTTTAAGTTTTGGGTGCCGGAATATCCTACACGCGATTCAACAAGTAAAAGGTGGTAACGCTCCTTCATGCAAATGTTGATTAATTTGTTTTGAAAACATTGAAAACCAATGTTTTATTTGAATAAAAAAACTGTATTATAAAATTAATTATTATGTATCGCCCGTGCAGTTGGATTTTTATTTGATTTAAGCACTTAGGTATGTTCATTATTTGTGTTTTTGTAGAAACGTTTCGACACAAACACGCCTACCTGATTATTTTGTATTTTATAAAATACAGGTTAGGAATACAACAATTATTATTATTATTATCGTTGTACAAGTGTAATTTGTTACGTCACACGATTGACAAGTTGTCCACTCAGGTTATCAACTTTATTAATCTTAGGTCGATTAATGGAACATGAGTGATAATGAATATATTTAAATTTAAATCAATTGAACACCTTCATGATGTTTAAAAAAGTCTCAAACGCTAAACGAACTAGTTGTAATTTGCGTTTATATTTTCAATAGGTTTGTCATGAACAATGCAGAAAGCTGCAGTTCTCTCATAACATTGTGTAAGATACGTGATAAAAGATGAAAAAAATGATATTCATATTATTTGTTGAAGTGCTTGATGGCTGGTAACATTTAAGAAATATATATTTGTAACGGTTTCCTATTGATAAAATAATAAAATATATAATTTTAAACTACTTCCCTAAGCATTTTAAGGCTAATTAAAATTCCGGGACAGAAAAAACAATGATAAACATATTTTTTTTAAGTAATAAAAATGCTGTAACTATAGTTATTCACAATACAACTGAGTTGTATTTGGGACCAGGCAATTTTTCGCTTAGATCTACACAAGCTCGTTAGGTAACAAACAGTTAATTTGCTTACTTATTTTTTTACTGTAAAGCTAAAAAGGCAAATCGTTAATGATTGTTTACTTTTATGAAATGAATTTATGGTCTGTTATAAACGGTAAGTTGAGCTTAAAAATATAAAATAACGTTGAAGTTGTTTTTTGTCTTATAACTACTATCGATTCAATATAAACAATATGTAACCAAAACTTACTTTACCAGGATGATAAATTACAGAAATATTAATTCAATGTTTTCTTATCTCTCTACATTATTATAAATATTAATACAAAAATAAGAAAAAGACATAACTGAAGTAATTTCTATGATATACCTTTATGTTATAGTTTCAATTTAAAATACGACTGAGTGACAAACAGTGCTCGTAGGAAAGAGACTTACCACAAAGGGGCCATTTTCTTACAAGTTGAAAATTATTTGGCTTAGTTATAAGTGTTAAATTATTGGGTGACATCTAGGCGCCAGAATTTTCAGTCATGATCGCTTCTTTATATATTCGATTATTTATACTGTTACTGCAAAATGTCAACAGAAAGATTATTATATTTTCTTAAAACACACCACAATTTAATCTAACGAAATTATCAGAGTCGGTTTCATTCATCATGGAATTTTTCAGCTGATTCACTGATATACTGACTGATAAAATGAGCTGATGTAGCCAATTAAAACCACTTGTAATGAGGAGTTACACGTGTTTCGAATCATAAATTAAATACTAGCATTATTGATATAATTTATGATATCGACTGAAGGTGCTTGATGGAATTTCAATATCAAATTTGAATTGTTGTAATTTTGTACAAATCCACATGTTTTTTCCCAAACGACTCGGGTTTCGCCCTTCGGCATCTTCAGGTATTCCATCACACGGATGCAACAGAACTGACAGAAATTAAATAGTATTTTTTTTTAAATTTAAATGAATATTATATGATACAAAAATATTGCATGGAAATTAATTTAGAAAATAAAAAAATCTGTTGTAAGTACATATTTATATTTTGAAACGTTATTTAATTGAAATATTAAGCGCTCACTTTTTTTCATTCACCGTTAATCAAGTTTACTTATCATCAGACAATGTAACAAAAATATTTTAATATGAATGAAACTTTCCCCAGGCTATTAACTATGCTATTTACACAATACGAAAAAAAAAACTTCTTATGATTTCCGACTTGAAAAGCCGTCTTGTACTAATTAGGAGATAATTCACAATGAGATTTGTACCACTCTTGACAGTCAGCGTATTAATTGATTTTTTTTTAAATTGTGAAACCTAATCACTCTGATAATAGGTTGTGAGAGAACATTATTTTTTTTCTTCAATATAAACGTATATAGAAGGTATTTCCTATTATCATCAATTGGAGATAATACTACAAAATATTTGCTTTAGATAACGGCCATCAAATTTAAATTTTGATCATAATTAACACATGAATGTAGTATGAAATTCTGAAAAAAATTGTTAAATATTATTCAATTATTCGAAGCTAACTAATTAACTAATTATTCTTCTTCACTAACTTAAAAGGCCAGAATAATTGACGTTGCATAAAATTTAATATATGACTACATTTAATTATTAAGTTTATGTGTTGAATTAATTAAATTGAAGTAACAGAGGAAATGTATACAAACATGACAATACTGATCATTAAATTTAAAATTAATTGATTTAGTAACAAAGTTATGAAAATCAGATACTTGCAAATCAATAAAAAGCAATATATATATATATTTTCGATAATAAGTAAAAAGTCATAACTGCGATAAATTCTAACCCCAATGTAATAGTTAATTTGTGTTTTTTTTTCATTAAAATTCAATTCGTATCAATAAGATTTGATGTATTCGACTGAAAAATCGATCAAAGAAAACATTTAAAAAATTAAGGGAAAAATTGACATACACTTAAGATAAAATAATTTAATTATATACGCTTAGAAAATTATATGAATATTCTCATTTTCTCCATTCCTATAAGCCTTAGTATAACCGATGCGTATTTATATTAATTAAATAGTTTTAGAATGTATGAATTGATGTTGCCATTTTGTGTTTCAGAAGTTATTGGCACGTCCCTGATCAATAATGTCTTCGCATCGTTTTAACAACATTTTGATTTTTTTTGACTCTAAAAATTTTCCCTATCTTTCTTTTCGATTTCAACTGGCTTTGACTTGAAAATAATTTATTTTAATTACAAATTTTAGTATAGTAAGTAACACTTTCTTTGTTAACTGTTTTACTTGATTAAGACCTATATTGTAAGAAAACCTGTATATATTTTCTCAATTCTTAAATCTTTAATCGTGTTTGCCTGTCAAATTTCAAATTTTTTTTGTTTATATAATATCTTTGTATCAAAAAGTGACAATTAACACCGTACAAGTTATGTTTGCTTATATTTTAAGTCATAGTAAAATTTCTACGAAGCAATATATTTTTAATACGCTTTGTTAAGTTGTCATCCGACGAAAATACAAAGTTTTTATATTAACTTGATGTAGTGAAAATAGAGATGAGTTTATTTAACTTCTTGAGGAATTCAGAGATGAGTTAATGGAGGAAGAAGAATATACTATTTGTATATATATTGTTCTTGACACACATTTTATCAATCTTTATAATATGTCGTATTTTTAATAAATACAATCATAATATTGTAATTTTAATAAACGCACTCAGTCGTTATAGAGGGTGTATGGCAGAATTTAAATATCAACTATGAACTGTCAAAACTTTGTATATTTCAGCATGTTTTGTTACTCATAACAATTTAGTATAACTGTACGCTAATTATAACAAAATAAGTTGCATATGTAGTATATAATATAATGCATATAGATTCCAAAAGGCGAAACCCAATTCGTGAGTGATAAAACACGTGAAAATTTACAATAATTCAAAAAAAAAATATTTATTTGTTACTGTATGTGAGAGAAAACAAGTGTGTGTTAGTGAATGAAATATTTTTAACTAACAGCACGCACACACAAACACACATTATTCCTTCAAAAATTTAAATGTGGTCCAATTACTTGGCAATGATTTCAATCTAGCCTAATTTTGATTTGGCAGAAAAAATACAATGATTAACATCTGCACAATTCACATCGTTGTACTCGTTATAATATATTGTATAATCATGGTTATTAAGTGTATGTCACCAGTCGTAAAGTCATCGTAAAAATCAGTATTTGTCATTATTTTAATGAAAAATAAAAAACGCGTTAAAATATTTCACATAAATTAAGTCTTATAAATTATTTACACAATTAAGGTTGTATCTACTTCACTTAACCGGTTAACTGCCGGCAGGTACATGTATGGCAGTATACAGCACGCCGCGAAGTTTACGACAAAAATAAAACCTTCTAAACATATCGTTATTGAAAGTGTAATAAAGTTTATTTATAAAACTTACCAAATAAATGAAGAGCACGCCAGTCGTGCAGTCATTTATCCATAATCAATTCAATATTTTTGTACATTTTAAATAATTGATTTTCTTTAGTAAAAGCCAATTTAAAACGGCGCGTCTTAAGACGTAATTTTTGTATGAGCGGCGCTCCGTTCACAGAAAATTATGCGTCTTAAGAAGCTTTTGGCAGTTAACCGGTTAAATTTTGTTGAATAATATTAGAACATATTTTTACTGTTGATTAACAATCTATAAAAAACGTAGTTCCTTAAAAAATCTGGATTACAAATAAAAATAATTTAATTTTTATAATTACGCATGAAGAAAGGGTACTACCTTCTTATTTTTATAATGTCATTATTCCTAATATCAATCTGAACATAAAAGCGATTATTTGAAAGATAAATTTTATTTTACTTAGCAAAATAACTTTTAAATTGGCGTGTATTTTCTTATTTAAATATGATGGTATTAAAAAATTGTAACATTACAGGCAGTCATCTTAAGCCACTAGCTTCTAACTACTTGAATCATGCGACTTTCTCTCCTCGGCCGAGTGACAAGTGGCTAATGAAGTGTCTCGACTCCCACTCGGCGATGGACGGAAACCCACTCCGCTGGAAGGCAGACGAGTGATTGACTTGCCACACCATTACCTCGACTCGTCCCACCAGCTATCATGTTTCTCAACATGGAAAACAAAACAACGGAATGTTGGGAAAATGATTATTTTTCAAGATGTAATGCATTTTAATAGGATGCTTTAAAATTATTTAATACGATTTAAGACATATTTCATAGCTTTTTAGAAATGAAAAATATTTTTTATAATTCATTCATTATCTAGTAAAACTCTTTCTTACTAGAATATTCAACGATGCTCACACCAAAACTCGTAATTTCCTGCAAAAAATTACTTCCTTTATTTTGAGTAACCAGTTTTAAAACACAAGGAACGAATGTTTTAATTGAATGTCAGAACGTTACTACAACGGTACAATTTCAGAACCAAAATGTGTAAATATTACATCTAAAATTGGTAAAAACATAATACTTTAACGAAATTCTAACTAAGCAAATGTAAAATATACAATTTAACAAATTTATAATGGGATTATGTTCAAATATATATTGTATAAGATTTCATTATAAGCTCTGTTAGGCTATTTATATAAAAATTTAACCAAAAGGGCATTGACTGGTATAGCGGAATCGAAACATCGTCCTAAATAATCTTAACAAAAAAAAAACTTGTAAATTTATTCTGTTATTTTTTTAGAAAGGTAGAAAAACCGAGAGAAAAACAGTTTGTCTTTTTAGTTGTACATATTTTGACATTTTTAAAGGCTGTGAGCGTTCTTTTCATTTAGTTTTAATCTTATATAGAGTTTTACAGATCATCAATCGCTAGGACTAATTTTTTTCTTGCGGTGTAAAAAGTCATTCGCGCTAAAAGCTATCTTCATGAATACCTCATAAAAAGAGAGCTATTAGGATTAAGAGCTGAATATCTTGGAATTTACAAAGCCGCAGTCAAAATGATGTTCAAAACTGTAACAAGCTGAACCAATTGAATTGAGTTGATACAAGGTATCATTCAAAAAATGAGTTTTTCTCAAATAATGAGCATTTTTCCTTAGTTGCAATCAAATCAGTGAACTGGTGTGACAATGGAACACAGTAAACAGTTATATTTCTATGGAATTCATCTCAAAACAGGCTCACAGGACATTTAAAATGATTTCGAATAAAACATTCCAGCTTTATCTAGTGAATTTACGGTGCTTCTTTTTTGGTTTTAAAACATAATTTTTATTTAACCTCTTAATTTGTTCCAGTTTTTGCCACCAGATAACTCTTTTTTGTGTAATCATTATTCAAAATATCAGTATGATTGTTTTTTAGATGCTGCAGTTAAACGATCATTCAAAATCTTGCATTCAAGGGTTACAATCAATTCACCCAGCGTGGAAAATGTTGCATTAAGCTTCCATGGTCAGGAAGAAACTGAATGTTACGTTAAATTACTTAAAATTACTTTATAATTAATTACTTTATTAATTAATACGTTAATATTACTTAGAAACTTTGGGAATCTTAGGTTCAATTGATCTATTTGCGTATAAACTCGCAATCACAATATCCGCCAATAAAAGATAATAAGGTAAGTGATTACTATCTTATTTTATAATACACAATATTTTCATTGTAGCATTGTGTTTACGCAGATTTCATTCTGAGATATTGCATACTTATAAAAAGGAAACTTATCGGCAAGAACCTGTTCGGGTAGGTAGCGTATTATTAAATTTATTAAAATATTTTCTAATTTGACGTTACCCGTTCTATCCTCGAGCGGTTTATGCACATTGTTAGATAAAAATAATAGCTCTGTGTGTTTTGTTAAATGTATAATAAGAGTTCATATATGGCCATAAATAAAGATATAAAATAACAAACGGTCTATAAAATTGCTAGCTTCTACATTTTAAATGCATAAAGAAATATTATAAAGCGAATTATGTTTAACGAGAAGGCATTATGAAGTCATGAAATATTTGTGTTTATTATAATAAAATACAAATTAGCGTACAAAATTAATCCAAGTACAGTCAAATACTACAGCAGACTAAAAATGTTGAGCCCGAGGCCATCTATGTTTTAAGTCTTTTAGGGTTTAAGATTGAAGACTTCTTAAAAAGATTTAAGTCAAATTGTTTTCATTCATTAATATAACAATAGAAATAAATTTTGTAGCAAAGCTTTTGAATCTTTCATACAAAATAATATGTCGAGTTTTTAAAGTGAAAATCTAGTAACTTTAAAAACAGAGAACTAGAATATTTAGACTATGATGAAAAAGATACAGAAGAATCCATAAAAATATTTTTATGACAAAAAAATATTACCGAAGTAGCAAAAGTAAAATTTTTAAGAATTCAAAATATATTTCAAAATTTACAAATCATTTTATTAAGAAGTCGCATAATATATTTAAACTCATTTTTACATATTTGTACGTGCATTGGAACAATTAGAAATTAATATAACATATATCATCAATCCAATGGTATTCTTAATGAACCAACAAATATAAATCTATCACTGCTTCTCGGAACATTACGGAAGTTTAATGTATTTTATTAAATGAATCATGTATGTACAATATTTATTCATTTTTTTTACGTTTATTCCCCAAAAACGCCAGATTAACTCTCACATCGAGAAATGCATAAAATCAATTTGTCACATTTTAGAATTTAATAGTACAATAAGAAACTAGGGTGTTAGAACAGAAGAGAATATGTTTTGTGTATCTTTCAAAACAAATTTCTGATGACGGTAAACCGAAATAGCTATCAACGATGTATCCTATAAATTTCGTAGAACTAAAATACGTTGCTATTTTTTCACCGTGATACAATTTATAACTTTACGAGAAGAATGTACATAATTGCGCTTCGAATGAAATTCACTGCAGATAACTTCATTTAAACAAAGTTTCAGCATTATTTCTCTTTTCAGAGTTTACTATTATAGAGCTTTTTTGAAACATGGTGTAAACTTGATTTAGTTGTATGCTATATGCTATTTAATTATCAAGTGAGTACAATAAAATATATTACATACTAATTTACTTGATGTACCAAAAACTTAACGATTCTAAGTTCTATCACACGGATGCAACTGTCGAAAGGCGAAACCCGGGTCGTTAGTGACGAAATATGTGGAATCGTAAAAAGTTGATATTGAAATTCGGTCATTTTTTTTTTTTAAATTTTTCAAATTTGATATTGAAATTTCATCAATTTCAGTCGATATCATAAAATACTATCATTTTTTTGTCCGACTATATTTATTGTTATTTTGTCAGCGCTATTAATTATTTAAGTTCATCATGTTGTTTTTAAAAAAAAACATAAAATGAGAAACTATGCTCATTAAGTATTTTTGATTTTACTAAACTGTCATACTAATATTTTCTCTTTTTTAGGGATTATATTGCAAAATGCTTGCAAAAACTTTTGCTTGCAATGTATTGATGGGGAAGACTAATCAAATTCTATTTTACTTTTACGATGTTAACTGTCACTTTTTGATGAAAAGGCATGATATTTCAAATAATAAAAACACATTTTTTAGTACTTATTTCTACAATATATATAAAAAATTCTATTTCAATCTCGACCTCCAATTTGTAGCGGAGAAAAACAATATATTTCTAAAACGATCGCAGAGTTTTTGTGTATATTTTTACAGTCGTGATAGTTTTAAAATAGCTCTGAAAAAAAATTATAAAATAATTTTATTGGATTTTTCTATACTTGATTAATGAATTCATTCAAGTCGATTATTTTTTAAAATAAAATAAAGCTATCGGGTTTTAGCAGTAAGGTATTGTATATAATGTATTATTCAGAAAACATTGTGCAATATTTTAAATCATAAAAAAGATAATTTAGCGAAATTTCGTTTCGCCTATGTACCAAATGCTTCAACATAACCGTATTGTCTTGAGTACAAAATGCCGATAATAATATGATTGTATGAATTGCTTATTACAATGTAGTGTATGGGAACAAAGCTTGGATTAGGCATAATTTACACGTCAGAGTAAGTTATTAATGATGTTTATGACCGATGAAGATGTTACTATTGACAAACGGTGTTGTCAGAGATGGATTGAGGAAAATATTATTCAACGAATTTTTTTAGTTATGTTTACGAAGTATATTTTTGTAACCTTATCAAAGGCTTGCTTGAGTGTTGAATTTCTTTAGTTGCGGTGTTCAAGAGAGTATAGATATATTCCAGTATGGATACTTTCGTTTTTTATTGATGAAATTATTTCGTAAACACTTTTCTTGTGAAAAATTAGAGCGATTTTCTAAAACTAGTATTGTCACTGCCTTATATTTCAAAGCCAACACAATTGAATAGCTTTAAGTTCTGTACAACTTCGATTGGACGGGGTCCAAATATTCCATATTGTGAGCAAACATACGTACAAAACAAGCTTAATTCACTTCAAATACCAATAATATTAAATCGTTATTAAATTTTGTTTAACTAATAGTAAATAAAATTTTAAATATAATAATATTTTAAGCAAATAAATCCAGCTGATATTGCTTACCGCTGAGTGCACGGTTCCCAATCAAGATCATACTAAAATCACTCAAAAATATTTGATTCAATGATAAATATGACTTATACGAGACGAAAATGAAGATTCTCCCGTCCTTAATTATATCAAATTGTAGGTTCCAGATATTTTTTAGAGAAGTTGTGGTCATGAATTGTTTTCTCAAAGTCTAGAACCAGTCTGACAATGGGGATGTCAATGGCAAGAGCATAAACAATAATCAAAAGTATTGTTTCAAATGTCAATATATTCAACGTAGACGAAAGTGAGTTCTGGCGAATACTACGTTTTAATGTCTTAAAATATACTTTACATGAACTGGCATGATTGACTTCCTAACTATCCTTAATTTTTTTTGTTATATATACATAAAAATTTATTAAAAAGATAAATATTTTTTTGTGACGTTGCAATAGCAATAAACGTATAATTTGTATTTTTTGTTATGCGTGTGTAACAAACAAAATATATAAATAAAGCATATGCCAAATTAAATCTACTTGTTTTGGGCCTGCGATGGTTTCAGATAAATATAATGATGATAATTATTTTTCTATCACAATGGAGAAGCAGAAAAAAACAACATATGAATATACAGCTATACGAAATTATTCTCAATTATTTCCCTTCATGAGTATTGACAATGGTCCAATAGCAAATCAAAATTCGATACTCATTATATAATATATTTCTATTCAATACAACCGCACTGTTGATTATGTTGTGTTACTGATTCTTTCAACCCGTTCTTTCAAAGTTAGAAATATAAAGAAAAACACTGGATATGTTTCCATATTCAAATAAAATGACGTAAATTAAAATTTTCGATAATCTTGCTTTTATGTTCAAAAAATATTTTTCTGTAGAAAAATTCAAATAAATTTATTTTACAGAGCTGTAGAGTAACCACTCGTTCCAAATGATTTGCATTTAGCCACCGTGCAAAGAAATTAATCAAATTTGACGCTGTCGTATAAAATAATTATTCAATATAGGGTTTGGTAGATTATAGATTGCATACTTCGGTAAAGAAAATTCTCCATATAAAATTATATGGATTTCACTTTAATTTAATATGCTACCGTAGCGCCTTTAGCGAATAAAATTTTTAACATAATAAAATAAATACTTTTTGTCTTTTTGCATAAAGCCTTTTAAGGTTAACACATTAAATATTATAAAAGTTTCAAAGAAATTAAAATAAATACAAAAGGTATATTAATAAAGAATTATTAAAGTACAGTTCTTCAAATCATTTCATTTATGTATAGGTTTTGATTATTCATCAAATCTTTCACATTCGCCTTTTATAATCTATTTCATATCACTCAATCAGTATTTTTATCTTCATATCCTTATTTTTTTGTAGAAACAGTGTTTAAGTTATTGAATTACTAGTACATTTCGAAGATTTTTTAATGATATATCTCATCACAAAGACCATATAATATGCAATAAAAGCAGACAATATTTTGAAAATATTACTAAAATAAATAAAGTAGTTTTTTGAATATGAATCACTTAATCAAATATATTTAACGACAGTTGTCTAGTATGACTACGTTTTAGGATTAATTGATACTATTTGAATATAATTTATGTTAAGTAAAAATGAGTCTAAAAGTTAAATAAAATACGTGGCACCTCTTATCGTGTTTAGCCATAAAAGTTTTGTAAAAAAATTAAGATTGTTTAAATGAAAATTTTTATCTAAGTATTTTTCACTGAAATATATTTCCATTCGCTAAAAATACGTTATTTTCACTATTGATTAATGTATTTATTTAAGCTTTTTATGATCTATAGTATTCAAGAGTTAATGAAAATATTTTACAATCCACATAAAGTTATTGAAAAAAATATATATACTGGTTTAAAAAATTCATGTAATAATCTAATTTTGTCGACATGAAATAATAATGTTAATTTAATTAAGTTGAAAGTAGTATCCAAATCAGCAAAAAAAATAACCTTATTCAGACTTTGTTTTTTTTTTGGTTTCTCAACAAACGGTTTTATTATAAAATAAGAGAAACAAATATCGTGTCAAATGTCTTAGAATTTAGTAGTATTTAAATTCAAAAAAAATCTCTAAGTAAGATCCTCAAGGTGTTTTCATTCACCTGTGCACTTAATTGAAATAAAACATTATAATTTTAGTATCAAACTGCAGTAACGCCCTTTGCTAGAAAATATCGCTACAGTAATCGCGATTGCTACCGTCCGATTTGAGCGCCCACTCTCCTGTTTAGAAGTCTAACGCGTCAACCGTTGAGCGGTATAACTGACGATTTGATTACATCCCAGGGTATTTTTTTCATCGCGTATGGAAACGCTCGTGCTAAGTTTTGAGATAGCCATCTTAATGTCAGTGTTCCGCAAGACGTTATTTGTACTCTAATCATAATATTCCATATACATAAATTTTATCCGATCAAACATTAAGAAAATGCTAGAATTTTCCATATTATTTATTATTCAAACAGCTAGATGCAAATATTAAATAAGTTGAAAATGGAGCTTAAATAAATTACTTTTAAGTGCCAAAATTAACGCCGTCGAACTTTATATACGCGAATAATATAATGTTAAGTATTTTTTGAAGAAAATACTGATTATGTAAGAATTAAAAATAATAAAATCATTAATAATATTTTTAACTTATTTTCTTCACATACGTCTCTGGAATTTATTTATTATCATGATAAAATTTTGGCTTGAAATAAAAAAAAATACGTTTAATAAACATATACATAACGTTTTATGTTTATTGGAGATTAAATATTAATATGTTTTTAAACTAAAAAAATTCACATACTTTCATTAAGTTATTTGATGTTAATGTCAATTTATATACATTGTATTAGATATTTATAAAATGGTGCTACATTATTTAGTTTTAACAATTTTATTTTGTTGATCATTTAAGTTAATTCTTTATGGAAAGTGATATTTTAATGTAATTGAATGAAAGCTATCTCCATTTATAATTTATCAAATTTTCCCATTTTTTGTCATATATAATTATTGATTATTTTGAAAATTAACATGTTATTCTTACACAGTTGACTTTTGATTTGACAGAATTTGAGATAACAGATGCGTTAAATTGTTGATATTTTATACGGTTTTTGCTACAAACGACTTTCAGCATCATTCTATCACACGAATGCAACAGAAATGAACAAATTTGATAATGAAATTCCATCAAGGATCTTCAGTCGGTATCATAAATTATAAAGATGAAATATTTATTCTTAAGTCTCTCAAATTTTTTAATAGTTGACTTTCAAAATAAATCTATGGCAATTATTTCATGTTCTCGTTAAGAAATCGGAAATTTCCTCATATAAACCATATGAAAAAGAGGGCACACAATTCAAAGTTGATTAGTACGATTGCCAAAAATAATCCAGGATGACAATAAATAAACATGCCTACATGATGATGTCCTAAGATTATTAAGGTGGCCTATGTAACTATTTAGAAAGTATTGGAACAGTATCAAAGAACATATAATCAATTGTAAATAAAGACTTGAAGGAGTTTGTTAAAATTTTAATCACGGAGCTAGTACATGTGTCAAAATTTTGCTTTTGATGACACCCGAAAACAATTATTTTCACACGAGATTACACAAATGGAAAGAATGATCCAATGGCGAATATTTACGATCATAAAAAATCATGATAATTATAATAAAAACTAATTAGCTTTGTAAGCCATATCGATAAACACTCTGGAACAATTTACAGGTACTTACGTAACGACCTATTGTGTGTCTGAAAACAATGAAATTGTCTGTCCAGAATGCGGCATCAAATCGTTTTTATTGGAGTTTTAATATTATCCAGATTAATTTTTGATCATAGCATGGTAAATTTTGTCAAAAATATATAGTACAACATTTTTAAGTGATTTTTAAAAAATCGCTATATAAAAAATATTGTTCCATTTTAATAAGTTTAAAAATATTTTGCCAAGCTATAAATATTCTTTGAATGAGAAAATATATAAAGAATAAATTACACTATAATAATTAGATATTCATTTATGGATAAAATATTTTATGGACCTATTTTATATAAAACATACAATATTTATCTAATTGGTATAGAGACAATGTGATTTTAATTCACTGATGTGTTGTATTTTTACTTATAAATTTTCTTCGCTAATATAAATTATATTACTAAGTTTTGCGTACATGTTCGCTGCTGATGGAGTAAATGTACGTCTAGTGATGCTTATCCCAAAAGAAGTTGTATTATCTATCGATAAAGTTGGTTTTTACATCGCCAGTTTTAGGTTTTAGCAATGAAAAAATAAATTTGAATAATTCGTTCCGCGCTGAAATTCAACAAAACGGAAGAAAACGACGCTATCCATTCGTTCTTACACTAATATATACTGATTGAACTCGGATAAGTTCTTTCTAATCAAATCAAAAATTTCCAAGAACCAATTTCATATACTTTTTTATTATTATTATGTGGCAAATTGCTAAGTGATTAAACAATTCACATAAAAACTTCTGCTTTTAAAACCTGGTTTGTAAACACTAAAAAAGGTTGTCCCACCATGTTATAATCAACTATGCCACGAAGCCTATTTAAACTTTTATACATTATATCTATAAATTATAGTTATGAAAAAAATGCGATCTTTTGATCTATTTATGAGTGCCTGAAGAAGTTGCTGCTTCGATCACTGATCGATTCGATTTTAATATCAAGCCATACAATCCACTTTATTCCAATATAAAAACTTTGCACGATTTGATACTAAAGTATTGAACACTGCTACCGTTGATATCTGACTGTAATTTGTAATAATAGCATGGTTCGTAAGGCAAGCGCGCTACCTCTTGTACGAAAGACCGACGTTTAAGTCACATAATATATCAAAAGTGGTTGGCAACAAAATTTTTGAAATAACATTGCAACACTTCATAGATACCATATAAAACAATGTTTCATATTTTCAAAATAAACAGGTGAAGTTGAATTTGAATTTGAGTTTGGGTACCACATGTCACACACTTTAACTAATCAGATCGATTACGTCACTCTGAAAAGTCGATGATATCCGTCTGTAAGATGTATTCGCCGGAATATTGAGATGCCTGGAGGAAAAAAATGTTAGCAAGAGATCATGCTGATATATGTATATTGTACACCAAATGGCAGTGCATACACTCAATATTATCATGCGTAATGTTGTGCTATGCATCACATGCAAATATAAATCAAAATAAATTTAATTATACATCTTGTAAGATAACAAGTAGTGAAAGTGAATAGGTATTTTTACCGCTTTAATAAAAACACGACCTCGGCATCTTTAAAATAACCTTCTTTTTGTAGTGCTTGTGCATATGTATATTTGTGTTCGTTGGTATGCATTTTTATGTGTTTATGAGTAAAGTATATGAGGTTATATATATATAAGTAAAATGCATACCGTGTACACGCGAACCGGATTCACTATGGATAACTCAGCTCCGCAGTGACTAAGTTCTGTCAGTAACGGTAAACAAATAATACAACAAATGAATCGAAACATTAGAGATGACTGAGCTAGCAAGTCATAGATCTTAATGGTCAATCAATTTTATATGCAAAAAGAAAACCTTTGATTACACTGTGAAAAAATAAAGTTCTACCAAAGTAATGCTATTTCAATCAAAAAAACCTTTGATCTGTATGGAGACATCGAAATGAAGTTGTTTCTAAACGGCATGATTTATATTATATAATTTCATAAAGAATTATCTTTATCATTTGACAATAATCACTAGTACAACTAAACTTTTCGAAAATTTTCCATTCAACTTATCCAATAAAATTTTCCCTCAATTTCCACAATTGGAATCGTGTTCCTCCCAGTACATTATTCATGGTTCTATATTCCCAACAGAGCTGAAAAACATACTGTTACTGTTGTTATGGATAACGTATACATATACTGAAAGTCATAATATTCGATTGATGAATTTTCGATTTAAGTACAAAAAGTTTAAGTCATGTAAACACACGAGAATGACAGTAAACGCCGAATGGTTGATTTATTTAATTTGAAAACATCGTCGATGGTGCATGATGTCTGAGAACAATTTACTTGTGAAGATAATAACAGGCGTTTCCTTGGTTATCCACCTATCTTACGTAGCGTCGCCGTATGGTTTCCTGTGTACCCAGAATCAAAAAGAAAAGGAGCAATTTTGTAACAAAAGCGTAGTGATTGGCTCGCCCGTGTGGGCCGATGGTCATGTACGATAAATCAACTACAGGGTATTCCAAAAAAAATCAGATATAAAAAAAACAATTTCATTAATAAACCAATACACGTCTGTTGGATCTTGCAATCAAAGGTCGAAACTCGAGCATAAACTCTATAAATATTATGTAATATTAATTATTACATTTTAGTTTTTTTGCTAGCAGGAAATAAGCTAGGTTGTTAAAACAGAAGAGAAGATGTCTTCCGTACCTTTTCTACATAGCTGTATATTAATACACAAATGTACGTTTAAACATAGTTCTGACGAAGGCGTGAGCCGAAATAGCTTATGATTTTTTTTAAAACTAAGATACATTGGTATTTGGTTTTTTTTAAAGCTTATTTGTCTTATTTAATAGAGTTCTGCCAAGTAAATGCCAATACAATCAATATATATAATATATATATATTTTTTATCAAGTTAATGATTTAATTTATATCCAAAACGTTATAATTTGTTATTTGAAGTAGTTATTTTGAAAAAGTCGGGTCGTTAAGAAAACGGTTTACGAAGCATTTTTTCCCAACCTAATAAATATTCTCTATGTATATTTTTTGAGGAGAACAAGCTATCGTTTGTCAATTTGTTTTGCGGTGTTTTTTTAAAGGAACCCATGTTTCACATTTTGAAAGGATATGCAAGACAAAAAAAACCATTTTTGTTAAAATTTTAAACGCACTTATAAAGTTTTATATTCTCTAAAGTCTTTAATATAACATCTCTTTTATTCGAAATGCATTAATATTATTATATGCCAATTTCAATGATTCAATAGTAGTTGGTATTACTTTGTAGGAACACTGTACATTTTTCATTTTATACGATATGAGGAGCAAGTGGATTTATGAAGAATTTTTTTGTAATATATTCTGATTTTCATTGATTATAACATAGTTTGAAATCGTAATTTTATTGAAATTTAAACGTAAACCGATATTGACCAGCGATTTAAGCCACCCAGTGTGAAAAATTTACGTATTTTTATGAAGGGATTACAGATAATCGACGGTCCTAGATCTAACTGAAAGCACTAGATCTAAGTTCGATCGAGCACTTTCTATACTTGAATTTTCTCCTTTTCATAGGGTACTTTCAGCATTTACCCACTATCTTTTAATATGCATTTGAATCTGTTTGTGATATCTGTATTATAAAATTTTAGTTGCTAAGCGACTGAAATAAATATTTTTTTATAAAGATATTATCGACGTGATAAAATTACTTTAAAATATGTTAAACTAGTGTATGGCAAAAAAAAAGTTTATAAATGGTTAACTGTCACTTCTTGATAGAAAAGCATTAAATTTTAAGTAATAAAAACATTTCGAAATTCTGGTGTGCCTGTTGCTTTAAATGTTTTTTTTTTAAATTATAAATAGCCTTATTTGCGATGTAGCAGTTGATAATGATCGTGATGAGCGAAAGAAGTCTTATTTATTTATTTATTCATATATACGTTACAAAAATTACAAATTCATTGCTTTTGCCAAGTAAAAATATTTGAATATTTAGTATTGGAAATTTAACTAGTAAACAAACAATAAGGATTGTAAGAAAGTAAACCAAGCAAGCTCATGAAAAATCTACTTTAACTGAAAAATGGTATTCGCCTGAACTCACTTTCGTCCACATGGAATATGTTGACATCCGAAGCAATACTCTTGAACATTGTTAATGTAAAATGTAAATATAAAATATTTTTTTTGTTGGAAAAAATATTGAGTTTGTGGTTTCCATTAAACAAATCATTTAACAAAAATCTCCGGTCAATATTTTTAATATATTTATTTTCCCACTTTGATTGTGATGTACACAAACATTTAAATTATGATCGTAGTGTAGATAGTTATAGAGATTACTTAATACTTATATTTTAATAATCAATACTGTGTACGCTTTTTATGCTGAAGAAATAAAAGTATTAAAATATTCACTTACCAATTTTAAACACATAGAACAGGCAAGTCATGAAGTATTTAGGCATCATTATAAACATTTTGATATAAAAGACTAGAGGCGTGAACTATATCTAAGATTTATAGCAGTGGCTTCTAAATTAATTCGCAATCAGAAACTCCTATACCGGCTGTTATTAAAATAAGTGGGTTAAACCCACCAAAAAACTGGTCTATTGTAATATACTGACCGAAGATGATTTCGATTTTTTATTGTACTAATGTTTTACTAGGAATATTAATTAACAACAACATGGTGGTACGCACAAATGTTGTTATTTTTAATAGCGACATCAAACAAACTTACGCCTTTGATTTACATGTATTGTCAAATAGATGAATTTTATTTTTTAATTTATATTCCTAAAAAGTTTTTCAGTATATCAAGATTTTTTTGGAAAGAAAAATATTCAATTTTTAATTTTGAAATTTAATCAAATATTTAATAAAAATAAAGCAGCGAAACGTTATCAAAGCGTTGCCAAAAATTAAATAGTTTTTATTCAACAGATATTTTGTCCATGTGAACTGATTCCACTATGAATTGCTCACCTCTGCAGCGATTAAATTCTTCTATCAGTTTCAATTAAACACAGTTGACAGGTGTAAGGTAAAAATTAATAGATGCTTCTATATACAATAGATGTGTATGTCCGCTAGACAAGATTTTTTTAAATTATGACATTATTATATTATATATATATTGGAAATACACCCTGACCTTTTTTTACGCGAATTTTTTTTACGTGAATTCGATTATACGCGATTTTTTTGGACGGCACCGCTACATTTTTTACGCGCTTCACTCGTTTTTACGTAATTTTTTCCCCAAACTTGCTTTAAAGAAGACATTTATATATGATGCTAGGCGTGTACGTTTCATTATTTTTTTAAATAAAAAATATATGTGTATTTTAAAACCTAATTTTGTAAAGCATTCCATTTTTTTAAATGCACATACAATTGCCAAATGTTAACAAGTGTATCGGATATTATGCGAATTTATGTTTTAGGGTGGGTATAGAAATATAATGCAATTGAATCGAGAGATCATTTTTTACGCGCTTTTTTCTGGAACCAATGTATCGCGTAAAAAAAGGACTGGGTATACTTACTACAAATAACTTATGCATAATTATAGTATTTATATAAATAGTCGGCTTGTGGTTAGACTGTCACTTAATTCTCTTCTAGTATATTAATCTTCTTAATATTTTAGGTTTAAAAATGATCGCTTGTTTACATTTTTATCGTTATACTTAAGCAAATTGGCGAGAAATTTATATCATCGCGATCGAATTCATTATGGTCATTTATTTGATTGCCGTATAGTTCTTCTGAGGTAGCCGGCTGCTGCATTATCTCTTTGAGGTAGCCACGTGGGTGAGTCTTATTTTGAGATCAAACTTTAGATAAGAGGCGTTCAAGTTTGATAAGGCATTATTATTTTTTAATTTAATTCGTTTTGATATCTTAATTCATATGAATTTAAATGAGTAAGTTACTGCAAAAAGCTTTATATAACAGATTTAACATTGCTTTTATAAAATCTTTAATGTCATCTTTTTATCGTTTTATTACGTAGATATCCTAGCTCCCGGCAATTTTTATCGAAGCGTCAAATATTCGAGCACAATTTGAGCAAATTATTAAATATATGTTATATCCATAGAATTACTAACAAAATAAATTTAAATATATTCCCACTGAAAAGAAGATTTACTAAAATATAATTTATTTAGGATATCTTAAATATAGCTAATGCCAACATAAATGTGAACACTTCAATGAATCAAACTTTTTCACGAATGAAATCAACCAAAAAACACTGAAACAAAAATTTTCTATGAAAACATGACTTAATTTAAATCAAGTATAGCAAGATAATTTATAAATGAACGAAATATATATATATCTCACAATATTTTCAAGACATACGTATGTATTTATTGGGTTAGTGGTCTTACTTACTTTCCGACGTTAAAAAGAGATATGTTTGCTTAAATACTGTTTACTGTGTTTGTTAGGAGATTTTTCTATAGAAATTTACTACACGTTTATATGCGTGTGAGACTATTTCGCTACACCTAGCGATTCAAACGCGTGCTTAAAAAATAGTGTATAAATAAGAAAAACTGTTTTATAATGAAAATTAATAAACGGTTAAAAAATTGTAATGTTCTGAACTAGTTCTGATGAAGGTGTTAGTTGAAATAGCTTTTAAATATATATCTTATAAATTAATTTATATAAAAAAAAAGATAGCCGTTTTTTCACCGTGTTATAATGGAGTCTACTAAATAAGTGCCAATTCGATCAATAAAAATTATTAACCGCGATACAATGACTCGACATCCCTGGTGTGTCAATAATTTGATGAAATAAAAATTCTCAGCATTCGAAATATTTAATAGTGGTTAAATTATAATTTTGCTTTCTTATATGAACTACGGCCGATGTGTATTCTGTTTGAGTCCCTATTTCGCCAGCGGCGATTAAGTTCTTCAAGTCAAAATGGCGCTTTGCTTTATAATAATACTATGTTTTATTTATAACTTACCCTAACTACTTCAGGAGATAAGGCAGTCCATACGAGAATTATGAAATTTACTGGTCATATTTTTATGATGTATTGTTATCAAATTGCTCCTCGATCGGAAGATAATATTGTTACAGAATGTAAGAGTAATATACTTGAGTTTTTTTATTAATGTTAAATAACTTGGAGTACGTGAGACGAATTTGATCGAATCGGAAGGCGGTGTGGGTTGTTGTTATTGCCATTGAGGAACGAATTTCATTTGATTTATTAGCGGCTGAATATGTTTCAAACAATGCCTTGGTAGCTCATTGTATTCCAAATCTAGTTAACATTTTTTTTTTCATCGTAATCTAAAAACTTTGTGAAGTGTTTTCAATTACTGAAATGATATAGCATGATAGTTCGCAAAAAAAGTAAAAAATTTTTTTTTATAAAATTGCGCGTGTACAAAAAGCGAACTGTTCACGATAAAACATTATTTTTCATGTGAAAATTAAGTAAAAAAATGGCTCAATGTGAACTTTTCCTAATTTATGTATTCACAAAAACCTCCTTATTTTATTATGGAAAAAATAAAAAAATAAACCCTTCATGAATTTTATCACCGAGTGTTTTGTATTTAACATATATAAACTATCTGCCATAAATATGTTTAAAAAAAATAATATTCAAGTTCTACATCATGGTAGATTATTAAACATATTGCATTTTTTTCTTTTTAGCAATAAAAACATATTATAATGTGTTTTTCTAAAATCTAAAATGTAGAATTTACCTTTTTAATTATTGTTTAATTGTTTCGGGTTTCGCATCATCAGGCATTCAGGGTCGTTAGTGACAAAACATGTGGAATCGTACAAAGTTGTAACAATCCAAAATTGATATTGAAATTCTAACATCAAGCCCCTTCAGTCGATATCAAAAATTATTTTTATTTACTCGAAATTCCCATCAAATAAGATGTAAAACCGTAATGAATGATCGAAGATATAAGGATAATTACCCTTTAAAAAAATGATATCTGATATCTGAATTTTTCAAGATAAATGTTTGTATTTATATATTTTCATTCAATGTTTATTTTTTGATACAATACTGTATTTGGATCGTTTGTGCTATCAGTTGAACTATTCTTCAATGTTTCAATCAAATATTTGAACATATTTGACCGTTTTCCAAGATTCCGGTTATTGAATATTTTATACTATTTCAAAAATAGAATTAATATTTATTATTGACGTACGAATAAATTATATTTTATGATTAAAATTAACATTATAGGTTTGTCGATTAACATACAAATGAACAAATGCTATGAAAAAATGTTTATGATACGATTCCAAAAGGACAGCATTTGAATCGCAATATTTTGAAATATAAAATAATAAATTCAAGTCAGAACCATTTATTTAATGAGAACTCATTGAATCCTCTTTCTTCTATTCTTTTACATCTGTATTTTAAATGTATATTTCTCTTAATGAATTTAAATAAATGAAAATTTTTCGAATACTATGATTATCGCCTGTGTTTGGCCGCATGATTATAATGATTTTAGAAATACCGCCAGTATGAACCAAGGGCAATAAAAATACAAAATTATTACCATCTGCTTGTTATTAGAATGCTATTGATAAAATAGAAATTTTCCGCACAATATTATGCCAAACAATTTTAATTAATTACTAATTTAGCATTGCACTGAGAAATCGCATGGCCATAAACGTCAGATTAGCACCTCGGATTTTAATAACCGAGTTGCGTCTTCAATAAAACGAGATTATGTTCATGTTTTGCTAATCAAAAATATATTTGCACAATCTCTAAACTCCATGTTGGTATAAATTTCGAAACAGATTTATTAGCACGCAATTTCATGCGAAGTACAATTTTATCCTTAGTAAGTCTTTCATAATTTGATCGCCTTTTGTTTATTGTTTTACATCCCTATTTCAATATTATTCTAGCTATATACTGTATCACTCTCTAAATTCCATATGCCTTGAATGGAGAGATAAATTAAAAATAAATAAATATTAAAAATCTTGTGTTTCATTATTTATTTAAGCAATAAGCTAAGAGTAATTTTAAGTTTAAATAGCTTACTGTTACCAGTAACTTATTGCATCGTTAATTAACAACAACTATTTACGAAAACTTTACATAGCTTTGATATTAATTATTTGTCATTTTATGTATGGAAATACTTTATTTTTTACATCACATTACATTAAATATTCTTATTGATTGAATTGGCATTCATTTGGTAGAACTCCATTATAACACGGTGAAAAAAATTGCAATGTATTTTAGTTCTACAATTTTTTTTTAAATATTTAATAGCTATTTCGGCTCACGCCATCGTCAGAACTATACTTAAACGAACATTTGCTTATCTATATATATATATAATATATATACATGTATAAAAGGTACACAATATATCTTCTCTCCTGTTTTAACGACCTAGCTTGTTTCATTCTCGCAATAAAACTAAATTAATTCTTAAAAGTAATTATTTCTAATAATATTATACATTTATTATGCACGTATTTTTATTTCCATATCGCTATGATCTGTATTAAATATATATATAAAATGGTTAAATTGGCAGTTTGAAGCTTTGATAGTATAATGATTTCGATGTAATCATTTAATATATTGTCTGAAACTCTTTTATTAATCTTGTTAGAGGTTCAATCTCATTGAGCGGTGTCCGATATTGGAAAATGGATTCCTGGCGCTCATCGAAATCTCCGTGTGAAACAATTCGCATTAAGTCGTTTATCCAGTGGCGCATTATCAGGTTATCTGCAACACGAATGCATTTCATCATATCGGTCCTTTTGCGGCTTCGTCTCATCGTATGATTGCATGAATGATGCATAGGGGCAAACTTGCAATATCAGTGGAGGCGAGTGCAATTTCTTCATGATATGTAAATAAAAAAATAAGTATTGTTGTTTCAAAAAATCAGCGATTTTGTACTGTTATATACTATTCATGGACAACCAAATGTTATTAATCTATTTTGAAAATCTTAAATCGACCTAAATAAATCTAAAATAAGACTAATATTTTTCTATGTTCTGAAATCAACAAAGATTTTTTTAAGGTTATGCGAAACAAGCTTGACGAGAAAATACAAATATTTTTTTTTTCATTTATAATATTTACTGAAGGTGTTTGTGGATTTTCAATATCAAATTTGAATTATCCGGGTTTCGCCTTTCGGAATTTTCAGGCATTCTATCACATGGATGCAACAGAACTGACAGTTTTAGTAATTCAAATTTATCACTATTTTTTTAATTGTAAACAGAAACATTTGAATTTTAATTGTTAAAATATTTTACGATTCCACATGTTTTGTCACTAACGACTTGGGTTTCGTCTTTCGGCATCTTCAGGAATTCAAACATGGATGTAACAGAGGATGCACGAAGACGCAGAAAAGCGAAACCCTGGTCGTCAGTGACAAAACATGTGAAATCGTAAAAGGTTTTAACAATTCTAATTTGATATTGAAAATCCACCAAGCACCTTCAGACGATATCATAAATTATAGAAATATTAATATAAGAAGATTCACGTAATCTACGCTTTAAGTCATTATCTTCAACGTCATGCCTTAATTTTGATACATTCTTGACATAAATGTTTTGTAAATTTAGTAAGATTTTGATAATATCTAAGATTTTTTTCTTAACTTATTTATTCATACTAATGTAATGAAACTTTTGATTAAAGAACTCCAATCGGTAGATAAATGCTACTAATATTTATTGACATATTGTGCAAACAATTCTTCGCAAAACCGATAACTTAAGCTTTAAAAGCTGTCGTATCTCCACGCGCTTGCACTGATCAACGATTGGCTGTTAGCCGATGCACCGGAAATGCACTTCTCCTGTGAGGGACAATGCGATAATGCTCTTTATAATGGACCAACAGCCGCTTGTTCTTGTTGCAGCTTTTCTCTCTGACTATGATAAAACCTGATGTATTCAAATCAAAAACAATACAATAAAATGCATTCACCACACTACGGGCTGAATACCGAATAAAGAAGCATTGCAAATGAATATAAAGTTATTATTTTCATTGAATTATATTCCATCACTCAGTTTTTGTTTCTTTGTATAATTTTCTTTATATCATACCTTTATCATAATTTATAGTGGTTCCTTATGAACACTAGCATAATTAATGGGTTAATAAGTAATCGAGTTGTCTTTTTATGTTTGGTTTCTATTTTAAGCGTATAAGAAATAAATTGAACTTTTACTGGCGTGTCTGGATAAAAGAATAATTATTTGCAGCCTCACGTAAGATTTTTCAAATTAATTGTGACACTATTTTATAATAACTACTTTATTTTTATAATATGTTTTATTCATGAAGAATGAATAAGAAAGAATGGCATCAGGAAATAACTGTCACCAAGCATTGTTTTCCCGATCAAAAAAATGACGAATGAATGTACACATATACCGTTGTTCAAATCGTTTCTATAGCTTGTCGAAACTATGATAAATATATATATATATATATACATTCTCTCCAGTCCAACATAAAATATTAATAATTTAAGAGAGTGCTTGTTGGAATTTAGCCTTTTGATATCTTCAGGCATTCTATCACATGAGTGCACTTCAACCGACTTAGTAATTATTAAAATTATTTCAGATATATATTTAGCTCTTAGGTTAAGGGTATGTATTTCTAGGTGTAACTCCTCTTGTGATTAAGCAATGCAAACTATCAAATTTTAGTGGTGTCGCCTGAAGATACCGAAAGGCAAAAGCCATACTGTTAGAGACAAAGAATGTGGAATTGTGCACACATTCAACATTTCAAAAATATGAATGTCTTGAATTATTAAATTATTTATTCCCAAACTGTCTCTATTTCAATCAATCGTTTAAAAAATACGTTGAAATATATCGTTTTCTCAAGGCTGTGAGTTTGTTAAAAAAATATGATTCTGACTCAAACATTGATCAACAACACAAATCCGACAAAAAAGTTTGTTTTTGTAAGGTTTTAACCTTCCTTTCCTATTTATCATTATTAACCAACCAATACGGCAATTGTACATTGAGATATTCTTCAAAATAAAAAAAATTCAGAGTCACTCGTTTTCACGACCAAAAACACTACTCCAATTTTAGCCAAAACAGCGCGACTCTACGAGTCCGACTCTACCGCCATGGTTTTTTGTTTATCTATTTGACTCATATACAGATTTCATTCGGCATTTTTTTCATCATGTTACAATTATTTTTTTCATTTAATTATGGCAGTAAGCAAAATTATGGTCAGTCGTAATGTCGATCTTTAAACCACAAAGCCTACACTTTCCCGTAAGCATAATAATATGTAAATCACTTTAATACAATACCGTAACATACGTACTTATAAACCAGACATATTATAATTTAATACCAAAATGCTTCGAGGCCTCTACATATTTGGACATTGTAACCTGTTATAAATAAGGCACATACAACATACCGATTTTGTCATATTCAGAATGTTAAAAAGAGAAAAATCGATTATCGGTTTTAACATCGCTTTATTACAAGAGCAGGCAAACAATATTGGAAAGATAAAATGTTATATACCAGTAAGCTTGACTTGATCCAGTAAGTAAATTACCTTTGTCTTCGGGCGTTAAGGTAGTCTTTGTGTAGATTATTACTTATAAAATAATATTAAATGTATATCACGTAAAAACAAAGTGGTATTGAATTTGTTTTAAAAATCGCTGGCATGTAAGCAAAGTTGTCAAAAAGGATTGCAATAAAGGCTGGAATTCATAGGTTGGCAATACAGCCTGAAGTGAACTATAGACGCTGAAGTTTTGCAACTTTCTATCCATATTATTTTTCGTCACCTCTTTCTTATTGGTAATAATATTTGACACATTTTGAAGACTTCGACTGGTCTACAATATATGCCATTTATATTAGCTTTAATTTAGATGTTGAATACGGACAAATGATTCATTTTTTAAATAATTAGTAAATTTCGAACAGAAATTTGCGAGTTTTGCAGGCTTAACAATCTATAAAATCACCCATAAAAGTGTGGTGATTATATAAACCTGAGAGTAAAAACTTACTAGGTTTTCGCAGAAAGCTTGGGCTAAAATCATTGTATACTCAAAGTCAAATTTGGATTGATTTTCGTGTTTATATGTATGGTCATGATTTAAAGTACTTATTTGACACTTTTAATTATTTTTTAGTTTGTTAGTTTATCATACATACTTTTGCATTAAAATAAAAACGTCTACAAAACTTTTTAACATATTCTGATTGGTTACTCGCACTTGCTTAAAACGTATACACTCACACTGACATTATCCAAGAGATATATTTCATAAACCATCAACGTTGTAACATTAAAACTTTGCAAACATATTTTTTACATTTACAGTATTATAGTCAGAACTATTTCTATAGCTTGATATTATTGATATAAGTGTCAGTTTTGATCAATATATATAATGCCTTTTTATCCAGAAGTGACAACTAAAGTCATAAAAATTTATATATAATAAAGAATATTGAATTCAAGTGTCAAAATCTCATGAGATTTTTTGTTTTATTTTGATTTTAAATTTAGTACAAAAAAGACGAGAAAAATGTTTTGTTCTTTTTTTGAATAAAAATTATCGCTGAAAACAAAAATAGTTCTCAATTGAAACAATTTTTTATATCAGACACCGTAATAAAAGTGTTTAAATTTATTAGACATTGGGTATACTTTCATGCCATAAAAACTAGTCCGATTTTGATAATATACACCTCATTGTCCAGCAGTATGGCGCTACCTTACCAGTAGTAAATACGTTTCAGAAGATGAAGATTAATGCGAAGAGATAGCGTCTGGTAGACTGCCTTCCTCAGGAGACTTTGAACATCATTTCACGCCATTTTCCCCGAGGGCTTCATAAAACGCTGGAAATAATTTCCTGTCAAGGTACGCGAGCGCTTTGACCAGTAAACACTACTTTTATTATAATTTGACCGGCATTTTAATACATTGATACACGGCATTTTTTATTAGATCGTATATTACGAGGTGTATTGTTCGTAATGAATACAAGTTGTACTCTAATTTAGTGCTATTAGAAAGTTACGTAGTATGGAAATGAGTCTTGGAAAACAATGAATTGTCTATTATTTTCAAATTGATTTCATATTATTATGTTTTATTTTGAATCATTATAGTAGCAATGTTGAATACATTAGTATAAATAACGATATCCGTCAGCAACCTTACGAAATCAAATCCCGTTGGACAGATGAAGAAATAAGCCCTCCTGAGGCATCTCAAAGTCCGTTAATAACGACCCGGGTTTTGCCTTTCGGCATCCTCAGGCATTCTATCACACGGATGCAATAGACAGATTTTTTACTTATTAAAAAAATTTTCAATCAATCGTCAGTAAGTCGTAAGAGCTTTACTCTAACGATAAAAAGGTTTTGGCCCAAATCTCGATACGGCTAACAAATTCATTTTTTTTCACGAAACAATTTTTTTTTATTCTACATTCATTACTTTAAGCTCTAAATTTTTAAATCTTTATTTTCTTGGTATTGACTTGGTGGTAAACCTTTTTCCTCATCATATCAGTGAAACATTTTATTATGTTCCAACCTTTTTGTCATAATGCAATAAATTAAACATGGAAAATATTTCTAAAAATCACCAGTGGTCTTCTATTTGTTCAAATATATACAGCATTGCATTAGTAATGTAAAAAATTGTTTCTCACCATTATTTAAAGTCTATTTGAATATAGTTTCTTTTGGTTCATAAACATTTGTTATCACTGGATGGAATCAAATAATTAAGAAATAAATATCTGACAATGAGTTTAAAGACAATTGATCAAAAGTATTGTTTTTTGAAACTAAGGTTACAAGCTATATCAACTTTATTTTTAAGAAAAATTTTAGCTAATAATTTTAATACCTTTTTCAGATGATTCAACCAATAACTAATGAAATCTTCATTTTATTCAGTCTGCTGTTTATTATAATACATATGAATATTTCATATAGATTCTTTCAGAACCTTCAATGCCAAATTGGTGGCCGAGAAAATTTAATTGAAATGACTTTATAATGGTCAGAGAAAAATCGAAGCAATCTAGATGTATAAATGACATTAGTAAACGACGAAAAAAATAATAGGTAATTATCTGAATTTTGATATAAAACATTGTGTATATGTATATAAAAGTAATTTCAATTTAAGACGGTGGTTTAGGAATGTATGTGAATGAAAATATTACTTAAAATAAATCATACATCTTAATCAACGATAAATAATAAAGAATCACGTAATTATTCATAATTTACTTAAATTGTTTTGCCGGCAATATCAAACACTTTAAATTTATATTGCAGTACACATTTAATAAATATTACACAAAGTCAACTGTGGTATTTTATATTATTTTATACCAGTTTAGCATTTTACTATATTGATTTATTATTTCCATTCTATTAACGAGCATCACACATTCCTATGCATAGGGTGACCATGATGATAATATCAGGGCCGAAAAAGAAAAAGATTACCAAGCCCCTTTATTTATACAATATGATTGTTTCGTTTCAGATCAATTCATCCACTTTGATAAGGGCAATGTTTTATTTTTGATAAACACAGAATAAGTCGAGAATTTATTTAAATGTAGGATATTGAAAGGTCACATCAAAAAAGATATTTACTCATATTTGAAATTTTGAAAGAGGTTAATATTTTTTTCAATGAAATAATTATTAAATGATATTTAAAACAATTGGTATTCCTGCGATCTTCAAGGTATTTGATATATGCATTTTTTTAATGTATAGTAAGTATTTTTAATACGTATTTTTATATAGGTTTACTAAAAACGGTTTAATGAGATAACAATTGAAATGCAATTTAACATGAAAAAGTACCCATCGCCTGGACTTTAGGTTTTACTTAAAAAATGGATAATTATTTGTGAAACAAAGATGTTATATTGCAAATATTTTATAACCATCATATAATCACCCGTATAATAATTCAATGTATGAGGGAGGCTTAAAGGGCTCCACCCCCCGAATTTACAGTGTCATTAGTTGCTCAATCCATCAATGAATTTGTATTCAAAGGCATGGATGACTGTGATGGTTAAATCTATACATTGTTATCGCATTTCATTTTTCGAACGTGGCATTTAATGCGCTCTTGTATGTAGTTCATGTATTCTTTTATGTAAAAAAATATGTTTATTACTTTTTTTTATTGATTGAATTGGCATTTACTTGGTAGAACTCTATAATAACACGGTGATAAAATAGCAATGTATCTTAGTTATTCATTTTTTTTATATAGTTGATAGCTATTTCGGCTCACGCCATCGTCAGAACTACATAGAGTTCTAGAAGTTCCCAAAGAAAGAGATCTAGATAGTTCTGACGATGACGTGAGCCTGTCTATCAACTGTATTAAAAAAAAATGTAGAACTAAAATACATTGCTATTTCATCACCGTTTTATTTTTTTTATGTTTTGTAATGCTTTTTTGCGGTCATCACAAATTTACTTCGCTGCTATATGTTATAATAATATTCGCTAAGACTACAAAAGAAAAATAATTTTAAATTATATATTGCGATGCTAGTGTTCAAAATACGTATCTTTACAGTATTAACAACCATATAGATGTACGTAAATTATGAATAAATGCAAATATTTTACTCGCTGTAAACTTCGTGGTTTCTTGACATATTAATTTTGCAGTATAGAGAATTTTTGTTTGCAGCTATTAATTCCCTATGTGAATGATTTATTTTTGATAAATTTCAATATCGTTATATATTTTAAATTAAAGGCCTGCCATGCTATGATGATACCTGTCAAGGGACATAATGTTCTTAGTACGCACCTGCGTGTAAAAGCTACTCACAATATTATTATGACTTTGCTCTGTATTCTGCTTAGAGTACTAGGATACCAGCACAATAAGAAGATTGCATCTCTGAACCAATTTGAATTTATAGATCCACTCACATCGATTAACAAGGCGGCCGGGGACATTGCGGCCAGTGCGTTTATATGTAAAACGGTAGCGTTTGGTCGCTTCTGCGGCCTGGAGTAATACGCACTTCTGACTTATGCCAGCCGGATTCCTGGAAAGATTTGTTCACACAATACTTGATATTATTGAATGCATGGTATAGTATTGAAACGATCTTTGATGGAGTAAAGAAATAATCCAATGTATTTTTTTTTACTAATAAACTCTCTTATTTGTCCTACTTCTACATATATATCTCTCCATTTGTTTTCTTAAAAATCTAAATAACTGACATTTTTCGCTGCTTTCTATCATGAAAATACCTACGTTCGTTTTATAATTTACTCAGTACCGCTACCACAAATTTATTTTGTATTATTTGATTTATTTATACAGGGTTGTTTGAATACAGTGAAGCTTATATATTACACTTATTTTAATCCAACTTTTTGACTTTTGAAAGAAAAATATGGCAAACTATAAGCTTTTTTCTTTCAATGCTTAAGCGAGTGGTATAATTCCAACACCCTTCAATTAACAATCCTTAAACCCCAAGATACTTGAGAAACATACTATTCTACGTAGAATTATATTGAATTCCTTAACAAATGTACCATGACTTTTGGTACTAATTTTACCAAGATTTTCATAAATCTTGCATTTTATTAGCTGTATTAAAATAGTTATCCATCAAACTGTCGATTGTTTTATATATTTGTTTGTTATAAAGAATATTATCCTGAAAAATATTTTACTTGTGAACGATCCCTTATCGTAGCTAATACGATCTTTATATCGAATGATAGAACTCGTTGTTGCTAAGTGTGATTGTAATTCTTCTTTAGCTTTTATATTATGCCTCGAGCGCAATTGAACGAATATTTATTTTAAAGACAATATTATACAATATTTAAAATCGTAATACCAATATTTCTGTGTAACATATCCATGAATAAATTTAAAATATCATGTCGTATTAGGAACTCATAAATTGTAAAATATTATACGAAGCGTCTTGAAACAAAAGCCTTTCTATAATATAATATTAGAAGTAAAAAGTTTTTTTGTGCTAAGCGCTTAAATTAATTCTTTCAGAAATCATTATTCATATTATTTTAAGAAGATACTAATGCAATATTGCAATATACAATTACAACAATAAGCTAAATAAAATTTGCAAATTTGGCATCGACTTTCTAATATTAAAATATATTCTAATGTTATTTTTTTCTAATTATACTTTTTAAAGACACTTTTCAATGATTTTTTTGTATGCTTTTGTTAGGTCATGCAAACGTTTTATGTAAAAATATATTGTAAAAAATAAAATTAATATGCATTATTTTATAATCGATTTTTAGTTTTCCATGCTTAATATATAATAGTTATAAGTTATAGAAAAGGCATAATTGTCTGCGAGAAAGTCGACGCTGAGTATTTTGCAATCACGTTTAATGATCAAATTATAAAAGAATCATTTCAAGCTTCGAAACTCGACTGAAATTTTCTGTCTAATAAAACAGCTCTTTTTAAATTCAGTTCAAATCAACAGATATTGTTCTTTTATCCCGTGTACCCTTTATGTCTATTAAAACCACTGTTGATTATTACACGAAAGTTTGCTGGGAGCTAACGTTTTTTAAAAATAATATTTTTTTAATATTGCTTTCATTTTGAAAAGGGAATTAATCTTTACGATTAAAAATGTCATTAGTTACTCGTTCGAATTCACTGCTTTAAAAAAAACTTGCTACTGTTAGGTCATCAGCACATTTTATCTGCCAGGTCCATAATTTTTTCCAGATGCCGCTTCATATAGTCTTTCTTAGAGACGGAGCTTTAATAACCTCTAAAGTCATTGTATCCTGATATCACTTTTTTTTTTAATGAATCGTTTTATTTATTGGCCATATTATTTCTGCAACTTATTGCTAGTTCAGCTTTACTTAAAACATGCCGAGTTTAACACTGTTTTCGTTTTCACAGTTGATTGGGAAAATAGTTTTTATGAACGCTTTTACATTTAGATTGGCATTTTTTGTGGGTATTATATCTTAAAAACTACTTTACAGACTCAACTGAAAAATTGCTACAACTTACGAAATAAAAATCTAGCAATTTTAGCTGTCATAACATGACATTTTATTATACTACAAAAATAATAAAAAGTAATTTTATAAATTTCAGATATATAAATGCAGTTATTGAAATGCGATATGAAAAACAAGCTGTAGTTTATTCATAATTTCAAATTTATCGTTTAAGGTTTTACATTAAAAATATAATTTTTACCGCTTAATCTATTGAAAGTGCATCATTTATTGACTTAAAATACATTTATTTTTGACCATAAAAATCATTGTAAAAGAAGAATACACTTATCACGTCATTGATATACAATTCATTGTTTGATTTGAAATTATTTCTTTAAATCTAAAAAAATATTTAGTACGCATTACTGTTATGTTGTGACACTAAAAAAATAAAATGTATACATAATTCTTAATCGAATTTCTGATTGTTAACATTCGATTCCATTGATCGATTGTTTGAAAAATTAAATCGGCCTTGACACCTAATAATGATACAAAGTAGTATAATTCAAATTGTTTTTTTTTGTGTTGATATAATGGTTTTCAACTAACGTTTTACAGTCAAAAAATTCAAAATGATTAACGAAGCATAACGAGTTAGCTTACAGTTTTACTAAAATGTATATAAATGTAATATATTTATTTATTTAAAGCTATGATACAATGTATCAGGGAATAATAAAGCTTTCTTCTAAGCGATCATCTGTTGCAAGCCATCAGATATGTTTGTTCCCACATTAAGGACTCTGCAAAGGACTAAAGTAAGACATCAGCCATGTCATTCGATTACTGTTGTGCTTTTAAGGATACACCCACTCTAAATGAATAGATGTGAAGTACAATAATTGGACGTTTACTGATTAATTATAACCAGAATATATGCGATTAATTAAATTTACTGTAAAGTCGTTTTATGTTGTAAAGCAACCGTTTAAAAAAGGTATAAATAACTTGAAGGAAAAAAAATATTATTAATATTCTGAAGAATAAATCTTAATTTGTTGCGTATCTTAAAAATTAAATATTTTTTTAAAATAATAATTTCAAGCCCTTACCAATTGTTAAATAATGGATTATTTAACAGCCATAATTGTGCTTTAGTACATAATTTATTATTCCGAAATTTTTCCTAGTTAATGTCGTGTCTTTCGTAGACAACTATTTTTTGATGTTTATTATCGACTCTTGAATATGCCAAATTGTAAATTGTGATTACATTAAAATGTGTTTCACTATAATACTAAGAAATGAATTATTTCAATCGATACAAACAGAATTCTAAGTATCAAAATGCTATTTTATCAAACATTTACCACAATTTATATAATATTAGTTGCGAAATAATTTTTCAATAACTTGTTGTGTTTCTCGTGATTTAAAAAAAAACTCCAGTGCAAATTATAATATATCGGAGGTTTGTTTTACAATATTTACAAAATAATAAAACTTATTCTTACAAATTTTGATTGATTGATAGAGATCTTTATTGTTAATTACATATGAAAGGTACGGACATATTTTAATAATTAATTTCCAGAGAATTCTAAGCTTAGTGTTTCTCGTTAATTTACCTGTTATAGCGACACTTTTTTAATCAACTAGGCAAAACTTGTGTCTCATTTAAAAGCCACTAGATTACGCGCTTACGCCATTAGTCAATGCCACTTTGAAGGAGTGTACTCCCACTCAATGATTCTGCAACCTGCTACCAGTCTACGCGAAATACGCATCGATAAATATTCCTTAATCAGAATGCACTTTTGCATATAGCAAGCCACTTATCTGAGAGGTTATATGAGGAATAAATCGTTCTTCGACGGCACGCAATACCATTCGCAAACAACGACATGAAAAGTAACTATGTATCAACAAAAAATAAAAAAAAAAACATTATAGTGATTGCTTTATTTAAAATGATCGTCCAATGAAGAAATAAAACGAAACAGCAAATATAATTTCCACGGAGTATTTGACTCAAGTTTATCGCTCCATTATCACTATCTGGATATGACTATTTTAAGAGATAGCCTTAATTCGATTTATCGAAATTTTATCAATCAGTTGAATGTTTGAAACAAGTTTTAAAAATCACGAAAATAAATGTGTATATAAGCAATATGGACGTATCCAATTCAAACAACCCTCCAAGTAAAACGACTATACAGGGCGATGCCTGATTCGTTTCCTAATCTCAGAGTTCTTCAAAAATTAAACCACTTAACCCCCATTATTTGACGAAAGGTTAACGTAAAATCACTTCTTAACATAAAGCAGCACTGAAAGATTGCATATATATTTGTAATATTTTTTTAGAAATGTATACATTCATGTCCAAGTATTGAGAGAAATATATACTGGTAGGTAGCTTCAATTTAGTCAAAAATTTTAGCGTATATGATATTTGTGAGATATTATACATTTGACATACTCAATGGCGCTAAAGTATTCTGTCATGATTCAGAAAATAATGTTGGAGAGTGATATGTAATACTGGATGCACTTTGTAGTGGCCGAATCTTTTAATATGGATCGAAAATAGTCCAAGGGTTATTTTAAAAGCTCTATAATAAACAATTAAAGCTCTCTATCGAATCATGAATGTCCCTCAATTTCGAACGATTATTTTATTTTAATTTGAAAATAATTCCTATAAAATGAAAATATGAGTATAAAGAATTTTTTACATGCATAATAATTTAATAATTTTCTATAAGCCTATGCTATTATTTCTGAAGAGCTGTAAAATAAATACCGCATTTAATGCTTTCTTAAATACCCTTTAGCGGTAAAATCGTTCGACGCAACAAAGTATTAACCCGATAGACTTAATTTTTTCTTGCAATTTTGTAACCACGATAATCCTTTTAATTTTCAACTGACATTGCATTAATGCACTGTGGTATTTCAATAAATTTGAAGCAAAAACTTTTTGTACGCTACAGAATGAATATGATGTTTGTTAATATTATATTGCCAAAAAAGTTAATATGAATTAATTAACATTACCTCATATTGATACACATCATATAAAATATGCTTTTATTGCGGATCATTTTTCTTTTTTGATTATTTGTCTAGGTAAAAAAAGCTTCTAATAATACCCAAGTGACTACGTTGTGGAAACCTCAATATCAAATTCAAGATGTTTTTCTATTTGAGTTTGGTGATATTGGATAAGAGTGTTTGTAATGTCGTATTTCCTTGAATTATTTTGAAACGATTTATCAACAACCAGATAAAAAAATATAAACTGTAACGCCAAATATTATTTCTATAAAAAAATATATTTTTGTCACTTAAAATAGATATGGGAACGTTTTTTCCATTGCCAATTACTACCTGTTTCAAAATAATATTTTTATACCATGGCAAATAGGCATCTCTTTATTATTGCAAATATAAGTGAAGGGACTAAAAATGTCTTAATTGGTTGTCCAAATATCTTAAGTATGTGATAGAGAAAGCATATTTAACTCGGTTATCTAATATTTATCACCTGATCTGATTTATTTCCTAACTGGCAAAATCATGTAATCGTGGAAGACTACTGATGTGCGTAGATGTGCTTAATTTAGTAAAAAGCTACAAAGCACTATTGCAGTAAATTGTCACATAACTTAATCATCGAAGTCATTCTCAAAATTCTAGAATACTTGGTGTTGATTTTTTTCAGTTTTTTTCGTAGAAATAATTTGTACAACTTTTACCAAATATAGCATTGAAATTCTTAAGCTTTTAAGCTGTTGAGATCTTGACACTTTTTGCTAAGATATTCGTATTTTTTCTAACTACATTAGAATGAACCCAAAAAAACTTTATTCCGCTATAAAGAAGGTTTTGGAATACCGTGGTGACCCACGATGTAATTTAAAAGCGGTACAATTAAATTAATAATAATTATTGTTATTTGTTTGTGCACTTATATGCAGTTGCTGGACGCAAAGTGCATCTCGCATGCATGGAACGGGTTCCCCTTCGAGTCCTGCTCAGGGTATAAAATTATCTGAAAGCGATACGTGTTCATTAGCCCGGGTCTTTGTTTCTTGTGCACTTGCTTTATTTGTTTTTTTTTTTACATATCTCGAGCCTGTTGTTGGATGCGTTTTACTCTCTCGAGTCATGCGAAGCTCAGAAAGATACTAAATATAATTGTTTTAAAGAATAAAAACATATTTTTTAGTATTTTTTCCACAATATATTTTATGATCATGATCGGTTTCGCTCATCACATGCATTTCCGACTAATAGAATACAAATTACAAGCATATTTGTACAAATTTTTGAGTCAAAGGTAACAGGTACACAAAACCATGGGTTCAAAAATTAAGAAAACAATTTACAGGAAATTATACAATATAAATAAATAAATGTTTGTAATCAATTATTAATAATTTTCTACAACATTTAGGTAAATGAAAATCGATTAAGCGCTCTGAACAATTAATAAAACTCATTAAGAAAAATAACTATAAATTTTTATTAACAAAATAACTTTCAATTAAATACTCTAATAATATGTATTAATATATGACATTTTAATTGCATTTGATATGATTTTAATTTATTTATTTTCAATTTTTTATGAGTTTTACGGGTGAAAAATAAAATGATTGTAATTATCTTTCATATAATATTAAAATTAACAATTCGGTTAATCAACTTTTTTCGTTACTAGTATTCTTAGTGATACAGTTATGTGTTATTCGATACATCATACTTTTTATGAAATTCCTGGCCAATATTTTTGGAGCATTTTATTTGTAACTGCAATTATAGATTTTTAAAATGATAAATATAAGCAAATCTTATAATGAGTCTCTTTTTGTAATATGTTGAATATTTTAAGAAGTTTCAATATATTTATGTATGTTTTCATACAAAAGTCTAAAATCTTGACATCAGTTTTCTTTAATAAAAAATAAATGCTGTAATCGTCTAAAATAATACTCATATATATTATTTTTGCTTGCATTCATACAAAATACATAAATGAACATATATTTAAAATAATATTTACAATTTTGTATCTTTCCCAAATAGTTTTAGGGAAAATGACCTCACCTCATTGCTATATCCTTTATTTCGTCATTTTCAGATTTCATGCGCTCAAAAAATGCACATTAACTTTCTTTAGCAGTTCAATTTTTTTAAGCAAAAATTATCAACTAATGAGTTGAACCCATTTTCGCATTAAGAAGAAAAGTTATTATTATAACAGTATATTTTATTAAGTAAATTCAATATTTCGTAAATAAATATTTCAATGAAAGGTGTTGAATATCAATAAAACTTTTAAATATGAAAATGTACTACGTTTATTATAATTGAAAATTTAAGAAAATAGAAGATTACAAATAATAAACGATTTTAAAGATAATTTTAATTCGTCAAAAAAAAAATAGCAAATCATTTTTTCTCCGTATGATATTCTATGTATGAGCACTGTGTATTTAAAGAGAATAGTAGAGAAGAGACACAACCCTTTAACTCAAAGAAAATGGATATTGAAGGAAAAAACTTAAATGAATCTACACTTAATTTTTGGTAGTGAGTAATATTATAAAATAATTAAAACACGGTGAAAATAATAGCAATGTATTTTAGTTCTACAAAATTATTTAAAAAATATATAGCTGATTGCTATTTCGGCTCACGCCATCGTCAGAACTATTATAGAACTAGATAGATATAACAGAACTAGATAGTTCTGACAATGGCGTGAGCGGAAATAGCTATCAACTATATTTTTTAATAATAATTTTGTAGAAATAAAATACATTGCTATTTTTTTCACCGTGTTATAATGGAGTTCTACCAAGTGAATGCCAATTCAATCAATAAAATAATTAAACACTAAATTAATATTACATGATATCGACTGAAGGTGCTGGCTGGAATTTCAATATCAAATTTGAATTGTTACAACTTTGTACGATTCCATATGTTTTTTCACTAACGACCCGGGTTTCGCCTTTCGGCACCTTCATGCATTCCATCACACAGATGCAACAGAGCCGACTTCTAAACTAAATCAATACATTATGACATTTCGATATCAATAATTTAAATTAAGCCGTGATATATTTTTTGTAGCCAACGCTTTACACACACATGCTTCTGTAAACTTATTTTATGTGTAAATCAGAATTTATTTATGTAATTTAGCTAAGATTTTGATGTAATTAATAAGAATCTCGACTCTCTAGAATGAAAAATTTATGGTAAAATATAAAATTTTTGCATCAAAGGATTATATCAAGTTTGCGAGCAAAAGCTGTTAAGTGCAGCTACCCGACTGCGTAATTCCGACCAGTAAATGAGAAATGTCACTGCTTACCGAGTGATTTGCCGCCGGTCAGGTCTTATCTATGCCTCGGGCTTTGTTTTATAATACACATTTGTCTTATTTTGCTTTTGTTTTGCGGTAAACATATAATATTTCGCTGTTAATGTCGCTTGCGTGTGAGATGAAGTGGTTCTACTTTATGCAAAAAGGCTACGGAGCAGCGATCGACAATATTTATACAGCCATAACTCAAATATTTCTTTCAGAATTAGTTGAGTATTTCTTTTATCTACTTCTAGGCTTTTAGATAAATGGTCGATGTAATAAACTTCGGTTTTAATACAGTACGTACAGTACATTACTTGAGTGGGAAGAAGTGACATGATCAGAATATAAAATGACGACTTAATGCTATAACTAAATTAATTTCATAATCATCGCTAATCACGTTATTAATGAATCAAATAATATAAATTCAAACTCAGCCCCTAAATGTTTACATCTTTGTAGTAAGGGTCGGAGAATGACGGCTTTGGAACAGCTGGAAATCAATAGACACCAATTATCACAAAAGATTCTTAACGAGCAAACTAACATAATAGTATCGCCACTTGTCCAGCCGTTGTACAAAGGGGTGGTCTGATTTACTTCCAGAAGGATCACTTCCGTCCCACATATAATCTTATTGTCATAGACACCTATTGTTTCATTTAGAATTTTGAAAATTTAGTGTCATTGTGTTAAAGTAACAAGCTAGGCCGTTGGAACAGGAGAGAGGATGTGTTGTGTGCCTTTTCTGCACAGCTATATATAGATAAGCAAATGTTAGTTTAAGCATAGTTCTGACGATGGCGTGAGCCGAAATAGCTATCAACTATATTTGTTAAAAATAATTTTGTAGAACTAAAATACATTGCTTTTTTTTCACCTTGTTATAATGGAGTTCTACCAAGTGAATGCCAATTCAATCAGTAAATGAATTTCTTTTAATATCTGCAATGCATGTCTGTTTTCAACCTATCCAAACTTAAAAACGAGTAATATGAAGAATGATAAGCTAAACAATCATTCATTATAAGGCTGATTCGTATTCATGGAAAAAAATAGAAGTACATTTGTTGAATAACAACAGGTATTAAACTCTCTGAGAAAAAGCTAACTGGCTTAAATAAAGTTAAAAAAGTACAGTTGTATTGTATATACACACACTCTCCACATTTGATAAAATAATAAGAAAAATGAACGGATTGTAAGATATTTATTGATGATTAATAATAAAAATATCAATCACTCAATAATGCTAAATCATCAATAAAAAACCGTTAACAATATAAAAACGAATTTTTATTTTCTTTATAGAAAAAATTAAATATAAAAATATATGTTTATTGTGTGAGGTTATTTTTCACAATTTATAAAGATGGTTGTCAATTTCTGAAGTTGGAGAGGAATTTACGCTCGATCATAGTAACTTACTTACAAACTTAATCATCATAGGAAAATTATCTACATATTGCTGTAAACAATATATGAGTTCATTTGCTTTTCCTCTATTATTTGAAAAGAAAGCACTAATGTTAACGTTGACGAGAGAAATATTTTACATTTACAAAATCATCAAAAAGAATCATTTAAGATGTATGTAGAACATCAATCGTATTAATAACAGAAAAAGATGATTAAAGTTATGTTTTGACTTAGCATTACTATTAAAAAATGTTTTTTTTTTATTTAATATATTCGTATTTTAATATTTTTTATTTCATAACGTTTAATCAATTCTGATTTAGATTTATGATAACTAAGCAAAATCAAATCATTAACATAATAGACATTACTGATTTGCAAATTTTATCTAATTGAAGTTTTAGTTTTCCAAATTTGTTGAGATATATTTATATATAGCGGATAAATAGTTGGCTAAGGCCTCAATGAAATGTACTAATGCCAAAAGGTACATTTCTATAAAATGTTGAGACGCCACCCAACAGATAGCCAACAAATCCTATCTCTAGCCTCCACGCGGCGTCCCCCGGGCAATGCAGATGCGGTGTGTCATAGGACAGTATAACCCATCAGTAGCTAATAGAGAAGGGTGAAAGGCGAAACTCTGGCGCCTTAAAACGAGAGACCTCTTGGCTACGGGAAGGAAAACCCAGACAGAAAACCGCACACCAACCCGCCTGGGCAGCGTGGTGTGCTATGTCCAAACAACCCCCTTGAAAGAGAAGAGAGCAGGGGGAGGCCTTCATCCAGCAGTGGATCGACCCCGGCTGATGATGATGATATTTATACCATCCTATAATGTTTCACAATTGGAATTGTATTTACTTGTTGCCCAGCCTGTTTGAGTCTATATTGAAACACGTACCCATTTGTTATTGTTACCCCAATTAATTTATTTCAAACAAAATGTAAGTATATAGCTTCGAATATATAATAATAATGATGCCTTTTCCTTAAATTTTACAGTAATACACGTAAAATTGCATTTAAAGGCTTAAAATTAGTTTCGTTAAAGAAAACGGCCCTGGAATAAAAATACTCCGATGATTGAACTCAACAGCATCTTTGCATCAGGTAAAGTGTTCAACGGGTATTTAAATATACATTTATATTGGGATCGTTCAGTAACGCTAAACAATTGGCACATATTATTGTTTTGAGTTTATATTTTATTAAGTGTCTTTAATGTACGCTGTTACAAAAAGAGTTTTCGTGATACATAAACAATGAATAAATATACATTTGATTTTTTTTTATTGATGGATAAGTTTTCAACCGAATGCTTAAATTTGTCATGTAGATCTATCATTTTATAACTTCCCTTATTTAAAGGGAGCTTTGGATGGCCAGCTTTTATGTCTATTATGACATTCATTTTATCAGAATATTCCATTTTGAAGTTTATTTGCTTCACACCAGTAGTATCCAAGACTTTTGAAAGAAATCCAGATATATATATATATATATACTATGAACTATACTATAAACAGTACTATAGTACTACTATAAGCAGTTCAGATATTTCATATATAAATATTATTGTATCACATAATGTATTCTAAGTCAACACAAATATATATATATATAAGCTATCGTCAACGTGTTCATAGATCCTGCTACACGAATACCAGCAACAAGATAATAGCTATTATATTCTGGTAAGTAATGAATTCTTTTTTATCAATACGTTTGTACTACTGATCAATCGACAAAAACCCTCAGCAGAAATAATCTTTTACTAACACATGTGTAAGCAATACTTTATCTGGGACAGAAAAAAATTACACTATTATGTCAGAAGTTATGAAGTCTTCATATATTTTAACCAAGGATAAAAATTGCATTTTGCTATGCTTAAAAATGTTTTGAGTAACCTCCGATAGGACATGCGTGATGCAGATAATAATTGCATTGTATACAGTGGCGTGCGTGCACCGGCGATTACATGAAATCGACCATTCCGCGGACGGTAGCTTGCTTTTTTGCAAGCAATACTCTGTAATGTACGTGATTACGAAATAATGTAAAAATATTTTAGCAGTTGCAAATTGATAGTGAATTGATTTTTTTCTTATCGACGATTTATTCTCAAAATTATTTCTGGAGAGTAAATGAGATTACATCCATTTATTGATGTATAATCAACAACATTCGTGGTATAAATTAAACCAATCAAAAAGATTACACACCTTTATGATACATTGTATGTATAATGGAAATTGGATAAATAATGCTTTGATTCAAACACAAATTTAAACCATGTTTAATAAAATACCAAATTGATGATTGAACCATAGTTTTTACTTAGGAATATTGTCAACAAATTTAATAACTTAAAAAATATATGTTTACAGTCACTTCTTTTATTGTAGAAAAGGCATTTTATATAAATGAATAAAACATTGATAACATCGGTTGTTGATGTTCGTGATGAGGTCAACCGATTATCATAATTACTTAATAAAATATGCAATTAGTACTATTTATTCAGATTAAAATAAAAAAAGATTTTTTTATGCTATAAATATTTTATTGAACATTGGATAATAAAATAAAACAACAAAATTTTCACAATTAATTGAAGACATTTTTCAAATACTATGGAAATATATATTAATGGAAAATCTTTTATATAAAATATTATATTAAAATTAATTTAATTCTTGTTATGGACAGTAAAACTCATTTCGCGTTTGTTACACACATAAAATAAATAATTATTCTCTGAAACTGGAGCTTTTATTTTGATGCATAATAATTTCAGGGCCAAGTTTATTATGATTTCATAATGAGTTTTCGATAAGGTTTTACTTTATTTCTGTCTCTATTAAATCATCTAGGCTTTTAAAATACTCATTAATAATAATAAATCATTTTTTAGCTTGAAAATATGCAGAAAATAGACTTAAGTTACCTGTAGTTTTAATGATAATCTGTCATTTTTCTTCTTTGCTCAGTGTGTAGTGAATACTTTATTTAAAATTAAAAAGCTTCGACAACAATATTACCGCAGGATGTTATGACTGTGGCGTTGAAATCATGAAGTAGTTTTCAGCAAAACTAATCTAGACCACAGACTTTGTACCTTTTTAATAGCGTTCCTTGCAAATCATTCCTCTAATCTTCAAGTGCGTCTAATTTCTTCCGCAGCTAAAGGAAACAAGATAAATTTCCGTGTGAATTTCCCACTTCAGTATGATTAACCGTATAACATGAACCTAGTTATTTGTAGTGTAAATGTATTATTGCGGTTGCCGGCAGTTGTTTTTGCCGGCTAACGACTCACTAACCGCGGCTAACTGGCTGTGAAAACCACAAACTGTCGAATAGGATCACAACGAATAGCCTTCGCCTTGTAAATTGCATCGAGAAGTGTTGTTTGCTAAGCATAAACTATCTACTAAACAAATGCACGGTACCATACGGTATAAAATCACGAAAATAGTAAACTTGAAATATTTATCTATAATAAAATAGAAGCTAGAATTGAATGAGATAGAAAGTGTTTTCTATTGTTTAGTCAAATTATACACTCTTGAATCGTTCAAATTATGTACAATTCTACAGGTATTGTCTCTCACAAGCCGGATTTTCCCTTTTGGTATTTTTAGAGACTCTATTAATATAACTGCAATTAAACCGATAGTCAGAAAACAGTTTGCATCGCAATATACAAAAGGGATGACAAAAAAAATGTCTGAAATAGCCTTAATAACTACTGATTTTATTATATAATATTATAGTTACATTTCAATAAAGGAAAGAAATTTTATAACCGATACAACCTTATGATTTTATAATGAAAAATTCTCCACAATTTTTAAATACCATTAATAATATAATACCTAGGACACATGGTCACTTAAAAATGCGTGGGTTATGGTGGAATTGAATATGAGAAGATAATATTGTCGAAATTTATTGAGATCGTTGGTTAAATTAACTAATGTCAGTCAATCTGTCGTCAGGGATATAACAGGGAATAGCTTAACTGGGTTCTCTTTATATCCAAAATTTGTAAATAAAAAACACATTTATTGCAGAAAATTTCGAAGTTGAACTCAATATGGTGCATTACAAATTGAAAAAGACAAAACACAAAGAGAATTTTATTTTACATTTATATATGTTATATCTTTTTTTATAATTATTTGAAGCTAATTATAAATTGTAAATAACGGCATACGTTGTGAGTAATTAAGGAACTATGAACATCAAATACCGCTTAAGATCAATATTCATCTTTTTTCATAGAAATTAAACACCCATAAAATTTTATAATGAAACGTGTTAATCGTTTTTGATATACCCTGGTTTATTTCTGAATTGTTAATATCCAGATTTACCAACTAGTGCTTGAACGCGCGATTGGAAGGATTGTATGCTATAATGCGAAATCGTATTGCCTATCTTTGCCGATTTCAAGCGAGATGTTTTTTTTTAAATTATACATACCATTAAATCATGCACTAATTTTTGAAAAATATTTAGCCTTAATATTATGGATTTCTTCTTGCATTGGCGGAATGCAAGTTTTTTTTGTATGTAACAAAATTTATTTGTGGCCCAAAATAATTCAATAATTTATGATTGGCAGAATCAATAGAAATTATATATTAATAACGTCGTAAATTTTACAAGACTTAACTCATCGTTTGTGTTTTGCATAATTTTCTAAAGAATAACGTTCTGTTAAATAGTTACTATACAATAATACTATGCAGTAGTGGTAGTGCATTGAAAAAAACTTGTTGGCTTCATCTCATGCAGCGCGACTTTGCTAATCGCATTTTAATGTATGGAGATGCATGTTCCACTGAAACAAAATACGTTTCAAAACAGCTATTCAAATGTGAAGTCGTAGTCTATTTATGGTCTCATCAATGTAACAAAAATATGCTCAAAATAAATCAAGCCGAGAAGTATTTAATTTCACGCCTACAAAATTTTCTTTTTTTTCAATTAAATTTTTGATCACAAACTAAACAATTATGAAACGTATAACAAACAAATGTTTACAAACAGAAAGACGAAAACATCTTGACATTGTTTACTTTCAACGCGTCACATTCTTTAATATCATTTTCGATACATTTTTTTTTAATTCTCATATTATTTATTTTTTTTTTGAGAAAGGATACTGTAGAAAAATAATGTTTGCACAAGATAATTCTGACAAAAATTTTATGGAAATACTAATTTATGAGCATAAAAAAAAATATTTTTAAGCCCCATTTTTAAAAGCAAATCGCTTTTAATAAAAAAGTTTTCTTTGATTTTGTGGTATAAAGATTTTTAAAATTAGCGAATTTTGAAATTTGTGTTTTCTTTGCGTGCCATACATAATCAGAAAAAAATACGAAATCTTTGATACATCAAAAAATAATTAAAAAGATAGCGCATCTATTGAAACTCAAAAAAAAAATGGTCCATGATTAACAACTACTGCATTCGACTTCTTTTTCTTATAGCTCGTTTAAGTGATGTGAAGCTTTTAAGTATATTAGGTGTTAAATATTTTCTCAATTGCTTATAATAAGTCGCGAGTTTGCTCATTGCTTTTCTATCATTTGTATGTTTGTCATAAATTTTACATCTTTGAAGTACACTCAACAGAGTAGAGAAAAAATATTTGGACTTTCATAATGTGATATATTGTATTGCGTGACAGATTTAATAGTTGGAAAATTAAGGATTGCAATCGCATTATTGAAATTTTCTTACTTGGCTTCAAAATACTTTGTCAGTTAAACAATATTTACAGGTTTCACCAAAGAACCGTATAGCATGAATATTTATTATAAATATCATAATAATTTTAAACAGGCAGTAAAACGTTACGAAAAAAGCTCATATGAAACAGTAGCTGATGATGATGCAGTAGTGGTGACAACAAACACCATTAAACTATAAAAAATTTCGTTGAATAATCAAAATATTTATTTATGTTTATTTTAGATGTATCGTAAATTTCAATTGATTATTATTCAAGTTTTTGTGCATTCGGTAGTCGTGTGGTCATTAAAATCGGTGAATAATAACTTTATAATTTTCTACCATATCATGCTAACATAAATCAACTGACATCGTTTTACGATCAACCTTATCTTTAGAAAATCTACTTAAGTATCAAATAGATACAGGCCTCCTATACGTCGTATACAAGAACTTAAAAATATTTCAGAGGTTTATTCCGATGATGTATTTAATATAATTAATGCAATTTTTATCCCCCGATGATCGTCATTAAAAGTCGACATTTTTTACTAATCCATTTTACTTTATAGCACCAAACATATCATAAATTATTCGTATTACTTATAAGAAATAACGAGTGTAGAGCATTTTGTTTCTGTAATTGTAATCGTTGAGAATAAATTATTTTATTAAAAAATTTAATTAACAATTGTTTTATTTGAGTTCCGGTTTCATATAAAGCCAACATTAATGTTCGATCAAATATATACCAGTACCAGATTTGTTTAACAAGTGTTAAACACAAAAACTGAAAAATATCCGCAAATTCATTTAATCAATCGACTTTGGATCGTTTTGACACAGTGTTTATCACTCAGAAATTCAATTTTGCCGTGTTCTGAATAATTACAGAACATATAATTAAGCCATAACAAATCGGATTCACGACGGAATTATGATTAAGCATGTCTTTTGCAAAACGAATGTCATTGTCAGTATCATAAATACATAGCATATCATTTTGTTTAACACACTAACCTTATAAAAAAACATTTGAGATGGTTTTCAGTTAGCTTTGTTATAAGCTTGTCTAGCAACGGATTGAAAAAAGGATTAATCAGAATCTAGATTTTAAATGAAGGCGGAAAGTTTATACTTCCCATACATAATTGAAATAAAGATATAAATTATCAGAGATGGCGTAACTGCATTTTAATAATTAAAAAATAATAATTAATTTAATAATGAAAGAAAATATTTTAATGCAATTTTTTTATCTATCGCACGATCATATTAAATAATTATATACACATAATTTATTACAAAATTAAATTAGTAGTTTTATTATCAATGGGATATGAGCTTTTAATAGTAAAAAAACCTTAGATATTTATTGATATCATTTGAAGAGGTGAATGAATTTATGTAAGTTTGTTTTTAATAAATTTTATTACTTCTCGGTTTACCGGAAACATAAATGTTAAATTAATGTTAGTTAATTTGGCAGAATCATAATGAAATTATCAGCGTGGTGATTTATTTGATCAACTTTTTATGATATTTATTCTGTTAGATTATGCATGATGGAGATATATTAAGAGGATAATTTTGATTTTAGAACAACTGATTAATTATAATATAAAATATAAAAGAAGTATCTTTTAAATTGTGCACTACATTATATTTGATTTCAAGAACGGTATACAGGTTATCAACATAGTTGGATGGGAAAAAATTTTATAACCACGTTCCAGGTATTAAATATTACTTCTTGGCTTAAGGTAGTGCTTCCCAACCGGTGTGCAACAAGACGATGCTGGGTGTGCCGTGGCACAATACATAAAAAAAATAATTTCCTGTTTGAAATCTTAAATGTATTTAGGAATTCCTATATGACTTAATTCCTATACTTTAACGTACTAAACTTTGCTTACACAAAAAAATATTATCACATCAATATAATCAAACAAAAGTTATTTCTAATCGTTGCTGTAAATTGTTTTAAGAGTGTTTTATGATATTTAAAAAAAATATTTTTTATTAAAAATAACACTACTAGAATATATCACGTTGTGGAAAACATGAATTGGTGAAATTAAAAAACGTTAATATTTTATAAATACACAGCAAATCAAAATTTAATTACTAGGTAATAAGCAACAGAATTTAAAAAAATAGTTTTTTGATTCACATTTTTTTGCCTGTGGTGTGCCGCGAAATTCTGAAGACTTGTTATGTGTGTCGTGCATGATAAAAGGTTGTAGAGTACTGGCTTATAGCATTACATATTAAATTTAAAAAAGTGTATTTATAGTACTATTTCCACAATTTAATAAATTTATGATCAAAACCGGTTTTTCTCATCGCGAGTAGCATAAAGCGATCGATCAAACGTTTTTAAATTGTTGAAATATCACTAAAAATGTGTATTTTATTATTTAAATATTCTAGTAGCCACTACATCTGTCAAAATAATTCCGCTTTTCTTAAAACCTATAAAAACTTGCTTTACGGTAGCGAATCATTCCACATGACAATGATTCTAAATCGTATTTTACATTTCGAGATTAGTTGTTTGTAATAAGTATTAAGAAGAAGTTTTTCGGTGGCGTTGGGAAATTGGAGATTAAAGAACTGTTACAAGCAGAAATATGGTGAAGTTGCACGGATATACGTCGGAACCTCAATCCAGCTCTCCTGTTTCTCAATTTTCTTTGACCAATGGGATTCTCGGTTATCTAGACCAGTGCGCTTCAATATTTTTGTAGCCACGGACCTTCAAAAGTTATAATATATTTCGCGGACGGTGTCAACAAGATATATTTACATATAATCAATTCTTGGTTTATATGTTATATATTTTAAGTTATAAGTGAAAAAAAATATTTGGCTGCGGGGAACTTACCCCCAAGTAGTCCAAATAAGAACCGTTACAAGTCGAGAACGAACTGTACGTGTTTTTTATAATCAATACGACAACAAAAAATGTCGATAGTTACTGGGCAAAATTCCGATTCCTTCAGATATTCGGTACACAATTTGCCTTACATCGGAGAGAAATTCTGTTCAAAAATGTTTTCATGTACTGGCAATAAGCTTTTGCGGAATGGTGCAGATCCATGTACCACAGATTGAAGAACACACCTAGAAGATTATTTGAATACTAACTACAAGATGTATTGAACGGAGATAAAGGATTTTAGCATATTATGGGAGGAACCAAATCAATCGATGGGTGACATGGGTTCATCAAGGCACTGTATATGTTTCATTTACTTTACATATCGAGCAAATATAGAAAAAAGATGCTAATTTAGCAGAGTTATTAATACTGTTGCACTTTTATTTTATTCAATTGATTAGCCACCAGTCTAAGAACATTTGTGCGTTAAGTATACAGAGCGTTCAGGTAACAAAAAAGCCTTAAATTTTTACCCTCTTCACATGGTGGTATATATATTTTGTTTATTCAATATTGTTTGTATATACAATTGTTTCATAAGTTACTCAGCGGTGATGTTGCTTAATAAATATGTTGAATTTTCATATGACAAAACAAAATTATGATACAAATTTTATAACATCGTTAATACTCGCATATTTTTGAGTATCCAATAACAAAAAATTGTTATCAGCTGTAAATAGTTGAGACGTTAGACGTAAGTCGATTGATCGCCAGTCACAAACTTTTTTGAAACAATTCGTTTTTCACCATTAGGTATTTTTTTTCTTGATCAAACTTCAATACGTCATTTTGTATTTTTTTTTTATTAAAAATCTGTTTTTAAAATACGCATAACTTAAATAATGAACACGGTGAAAAAATAGCAATGTATTTTTTCACTATAGCTAGTTCTGACGATGGCGTGAGCCGAAATAGCTATCAACTATATTTGTTAAAAGTAATTTTATAGAACTAAAATACATTGCTATTTTTTCACCGTGTTATAATGGAGTTCTACCAAGTGAATGCCAATTCGATCAATTAAATAATGAAATTGAGTTTTTGACATAAATGCGATAACTATTGATTGTCCGTTTCAGGCAATTTGTACTATATAGTTAAATAAACGTTTTTTGTTAGACTGATATCGCAATACACAATGCAATACAACACAATATATCTCTTTTTGTTCTCTCTCATCTCCAATTGTCCCTATTCAATCATCTCAATCACCTCTACAAATTCCCACATTCTATTAAACAATGCCGTGGAAATTAGCACGGTTAATTTGGCTCAGTTGTTCACTTGATTCCCTGTCCGCGGGGCACACGGGATTCCCCTATTTGTGCCACTGTGCTGCATCATAGCTCAATATGACACCGGGACTTCCCCTCTTTATCACATATCATTTGAAGTTAACAACGAGAACACAGTAGTCAGAAAGATTCGTTTCATTATATTTTTTTGAAGACAAAATTCAATTTGATTATCTAAATAATTCAAATACCTTTGCAAATTACCTACAGTTAAAAAATTAAGTTTAACACATTTACTAAGGTTCATTGACGAAATTTCAATATGAAACTTAAATTGTTTAAGTCCTGTAAATTTCACCATGCTTTATCGCCGAGGATCTGGATTTTGCCTTTAGGCACCTACATGTCAATCTGAAAGCCTATAGACAGTATCATTCATATATAAGACAAATAAACAAAAATATAAACCTAGGTGATATATTTACATTTTCATTACTTATTTATGACTTCACGCTTGAAAATAATCTAAAAAACACAAAACGATTTTGTAATGAGGGGTGTTCATAAGAATCGGCTACCATTATAATGTTATTGGAAAAATTATTACAAAGGGATAGAAAGTAGTTTTCTAGAAATATTATGTTTTGTTATCGATTAAGATTTATGCTTTCTTTGTGTTATATAATATAAAAACACTGAATCCCAAGTGTGCGTTTGAGGCCAGTGTCGCAAAAAATGGAAAACCATTTTATACACGTCGTTCACTTTAAGGCACGTCTATCATATGAGCTTTCGTTTTTTTGAACTTATGGGCTTAAAAAAAAGCTCAAGATAGCGCAGTTAGTAATGATTTTATGGTTTTAGTGTCTGCGGTAATCAACCAGGATACTTTTGTATATGTAGTATGAAACTTTTACAGATCGTCAAATACGATACATCAAGTTTTAAAATAATAACCACAAATAGTGATATAACTTTTAACTATTTACAGATATAGTCAGTGAACAATATAATATATATATATATATGTATAATATATTAAGGATTTCCTTTCCTTGAACTTTGGAGACATCGTGATTATTATTATCGACAAATTTTACACTAGATAATGATAACTTTTTTTTTAACATTACTTACCTAACACATATGAAAAATCTTAAACTTAAATAATTGACCATTCTATTTTTTTCTTACACCGTTATTTTCACAGTTTTTTTTCTATTATTATGTTAATTACATCATATGAAAGCTACATATATTTATTTCAATGAATAAAAAAATAGTTTTTGGTTAATTTCTGGCAATCCTTTATACTTTATGAATACTCTGTACATTTATGTATTAGGGGCATTCAATGTGTTGTTGATTGTAGTGCTTGTAATAAAACAAAGGAGTTGCAAATGGATGTACTGTCAGCATGTATTTTGATTAAAATATTTCACTAAATTTGATTGTTGCAATTTAATCAAAGGACTTAATCGTACGTATTCTTTTATTAAAAAAATTTTCCACTAGCTTTGACATTATGTCACATTGTTCATAATTTTCCAAAGAATGCTACTCCCGTGCTGGTTTAAATATTGATTTTTTCAAAAGAGTTCTTTTTCGCATGTGGACATTATTGTCCTTCTATGTCATTTAAAAATATGAGAAAAAAAGGAACGCGGAGTGTAACAAGAGTGATTAGCTTACTATAAATCCTTTAAGAGCATGGAATTTTTATTTTTATCTATGTTGACAAAAGACGTTGAGCAACCTTGCAAAATAAAATTTCACACCAAACAAAGATATAATTGAAATATTACTGCACCTCAAATTTTCACATACTTGTTTTTGATTCCAACTTTAACGCCTTAATTTTATTATTTTTCAATGGAAAATGTCAGGAAAACGTATTTTATGTTACAAACCTTTATGGGTATATCATTATTATGTTTAAGATTAAATCGCTAACTCATTAGGTATATCAAAATGAATCAATTATTTTACAGTAATATAATTATATGGCTTGGTTGTAAGGTGTAAACTTTTATTTCATTCATCTGATCGGCGAGTAGAGGCGAATACATGACCTGCATAAATTATAAAATTATCTAAGATCAGCTTATTAGTGGACGTGAGTTATATTCAGTTAAATCAATTCAAATTAGCAATAATTACACATGATGTTTAAAACTTAAATTGCATCAAGTAACTACCAAACAAAATACTCACATGTTTCAACATCAGTGCGTTCAAAGATTTTTTTTAAGGGGGTGATTTTTTTATTTTGCTTGTTTTGTTTTTTTATTATTATATTTATTCAGAATATGCCAGAGCTTAGTTGAATACATGAAAACAAAGAGAACTATTTAAACTATGTTTTGGCGAAGGGATATGTGTTGTAGTGATTATTTTAATCTAGAATTAAATCAAGACGTTGTCTACGGTATTTAAAATGAATAAGTAATAGAGATGTTTAAAGTACATTTAAACATAAATTTTCAATATAAAACTAGTAGAATTAGACAAGTTTTTGAAGTTTAGGTGTTGGAATATGCTTTAAATGTCTCAGCAGATAATGATTTAATACTTCTACTTCATTAACTAATAGTAATCGTTAAACACTATAAATAATTATTGTTGTTTTATTAACTCAAACTTTGTACGCTTCCACATGTTTCATCACCCATGATCTAGAATTAAATTTTGAAATATTAAATAAAATAATAAAAGTTTTTGGAATATAAAATAAAAAATAATGGATATCCAATTAATATCCTCAGACGATATCTTCAATTATTTTAATTTTGCTAGTACAATAATGTTTGTTGGTCTATATGGTAAATTATTTTTTCTATTCTGATTCTGGCTAAAATTGATAGCTTTTAATAGTTATCTGTAAGTTCTTCTGTAGATAAAAAATATTAATTAATTACTGATGCCGAAAACATGTGGAGTATTATAGAATTTGAAAAACTGAAATTCTATCAAAAATCGATATTTAAAATTATTGGCACCTTAAACTGAAATAACGACAAAATAAAAAGAAATACTCTGTAATGGTAAATAAATGATTCATACAAAGTCCAAAAATGTTTGATTATTGTAGTGTTATGCCCATAGGCTATCATCCCCTGAAACACCAATGCCAAACAGTGGTACATACCACTGGTTGTCCAAGCAAACCTAGAAATAAGCGAGCGGTAATACAATTGTAAATACTAATTTACCAGTTCTTTGTCGGTTCCTTTTACAGAACTAAGAGATAGACGGCTGTATCAAAACTTCCCGGCTTCAAGACGGGCCTTGGTCAATACGTTAAATGTTACCCATATCAGAGGCGCTCAAGTTTGTATCGCAACAAATAAATTTTTGCCCTTGTAAACTTGCATTTCAAAAAATCTCATTTTTCTGTACGAATACTTCATCACGCTGCACGAGTCAAGTAATTTAAATTGTCCCCATATATATGTATATTAATGTTGATAATTTATTTTTTTTATTTTAAGTAAATGACGTCAATAAGTTAAAACATCTCCGTACCTTCGCACATCACAACTGTTTTTATAATACTACTGATTACAGTTTAATTCGTTAAATTTATTCCTTGAGATAAATTAAGTATATAAGATACCATCACGTGATGACTTTTATTATAGTATGTCCATTATCAAAACTTTTTGTGTGAAGCGTATTTTTGATAAAGACGAGCCATCTCTTAAATGTGCCAACAACAAGAAGGGTCTACCGCATGCTTAATGCGTTTATTTATATAAAGGTGTTTCTATAGTTAGTGATTTCATATTTGAAAAAATTGTACGACAATATCTTAAAAATTATAGCTTAATATTTCCGTTCCTATTTACCTTTAACAAATCAACCAGTAACCAATGTTTCTAAATACTTTTACAGATACTATTGTATGGTTCAAAATAATTCTAGTACAGCTCTGCCATGGATATACAGACTTTATTCTTTTTCCTTTCGATAGCGTCGTAGAATGCCACCGTACAGCATTAGTTGTGTGTACAAACACAAAAGACGATGATGGCAAAACCTATCTTTTTATATACATATATTTTCTTTAGATATTTAACGCATGCATTTATAGTATTGATCTACATCAAGCATTTGTTGAAATGAAATAATTATTAATTGAATGGGTATTTACTTGGTAGAACTCCATTATAACACGGTGAAAAAATAGCAATGTTTTTTAGTTCTACAATTTTTTTTATAAACTGTAGTTGATAGCTATTTTGGCTCACCATCGTCAGAACTATGTAGAAAAGTTACACAATACATTTTCTCTCCTGTTTTGACGACCTAGCTTATTTCCTGCTAGCAATAAAACAAACTTTAAAATTGTAAATAAAACTAAACAGAGAGCAATTTCAATGAGCTTACATATTGGACGGAGTAAAAAAAATGTAGAACTAAAATACATTGCTATTTTTTCACCATGTTGAAATAATTATTGTAACAGCTTTTGTATGCCTGAATTGGCGTAGAGTTCTAGGTGTGTCCAATAGCGGCTGTCTTGATTTCAGCCACTTGTTGTCGATAGAGCTTTCAATTGGAGCTTTTTTAAGCCATTCTGATAATCGATAATGGCCGAGTTGTTCTCGATAAGGTAGGCATGCCTTTAATCGGTCATTGAAGCTCTTAAATGGTGACATTTTTCATGGATCACGTCATTTCCTTGTGAAGTGCAAGCGAGACACCTGTCGAAAATAAAGCTAATTAATTTTGATGAACAGTTTAATGGGGGAAACTGATTGTTTCTTTAGAATAGCATTATTAGTATATTTTTTTTGTAATTTCACTATATTATAATATATAACATCCTAAGGTCAACGTTTTGTATTCTTTATAAAGAAATTATCTTAAGATTTTATATATCCAGTCGTTCGTATAGTAATACTTTTTATTAATTAATTATTTCTCACTTCGTTCATTATTCTTTCTATCGAGTCTTTCATGATTGTTCTCAGCTCATTATGGATTGTTGATGTATCTTAATATTGCTAGCAAATTATTAATAAGAGAATAGATCGTGAACATTACATTTTTAAATGAACTTATTTTATTTATTTGTATATTGTATGACTTCTTGTATATTTTTTTCTTAATTTTTGAATTCATGGTTTTACTTCAAACTTTCACTTCAACTTAAAATTTGTATACATAGATTTGCTTGGAATTTGTATCCTATCAGTTGAAAATGCTCACAGTTAGCGAAACTGGTCTTGGTAATAAATAAATAGTGTACTAAAAATGTGATTTTATTATTTAAAATATCATAACTTTTTATCGAGAAGTGACACTTTACACTTAAAAAGTGAAGTTATCAGGTTTGTATTTTAGCTATCGATATATATCACTAAAGATGAAAACTACAGGTTTATTTATTTTGAATAACTAAAGCACGTTTATCCTTGACAAACTGTTCAAAATCATACGAAATTATAGTAAAATTCAACTTAAATAAGCTTTTCAATGCTCCAGGGGAATACATTTTCTCCACATGCAAATGTGCATCATTATATCGTATGCAGTTGCTCTGAAGACACTCCCAATGAAGAGAGATACTTCTATTATAGATATACTTATTATTTTACATTTCTGTATACCGCATACAGATAAGAAAACGGTGGCTGTAGAAGAGAGTAAATTAATATTATTTGATGAAACGGAAACTTGAGGTGACATATGAGAAATATATATAATTACTTCAAAGATCCCAATTGTTCTTGTAACCAAAACGCTTGATAAGTAAAAGTTAATCGTAACTCAATAAATATAGGGTGACTTTAAGAATACAGCAAAGTGTCTTTTTTATTCATCTCTCTAATACCTACAACTTACACCCTATAGAGTTGGGTATAAGAACTTGACAAAACTTTTGCCAAGCACTGTCTCGTTAGACGCTGCGTTCAGAATGATAATGTAGGTAACAAGCGGGGCTAAATTGTTTCCCGAGGCGAAATAAGTTATCGAAAGTGCACAATCACCTAAATTAAATATATTTCATAGAGAAGCGTAACAAGGAAAGTCAACGGGTCTCTTTCGTCATGCCCTCGAGCAAGGAGGATTGCAATTCAACTAAAATTTTTACTGTATTATCACAACCGAGTGAGACTTGCTCCCTTTACTATATAAACGTGCCACGTCACTGCGTTTATTGTATTTTATTTACTAACGTCACCATTTCCTGCGATTGTTACGGCTCTTGCAAATTAATATTTTGGATACTTATTCATTGCCATTTTCTCCGGAGAGAGTGGAAATAATGGGGTAGGATAGGTCTGGTGGTTAGTTTTGATAAACTGGCATTATTTTTTCAGTATTAAATACAATCTTGCCTTTGAACACAAATTCATTGGTCGATTTTACGAGTCTGTGAACCTAATAACTCAATTAGATAAAATAGATTACTTGGATCTAGACAATTTTTTTTTTAATATAAGATTACTGTAAAAAAACATACATATTCCGATAGCTTCGCACATTAATATTGTTTTTTTTTTTTTAATATTCTTAAAAAAACAATCCTTTAGAACGTATGTTAACTTCCTAGCTAAAAGCTCTATACGTAACATATATATCAATTGACCCAAATTTTCTATATATAAGATTTTACATGACAAACCTAACATATTTTAGTATTAGCACATTTAAATATTGCGCAACACTTTCAATATTTTGAAACAATACATAAAAAAATTACTTCTAAAAATATATTTTTTGATTGACTTTGACCTTCTAGATGTTAAAAAAATGTATTATTTAACGACATAAATTGTGATGGGATCAAATCAGCCCACGGGAAGTTAAGTGAGCCAAGCGACAAAATGTTGAATCATGTTTATTGAATATTTGATTCGTAAACTTTTAGCACAACTGTTGTATGTTAGCTCAATGCGCGTTTTTATTCTAAGAATTGAATAATATTTTGTATGCTTTTAATGAGCATAGTACCCTTTTATTATTTATTAATTTACTAACATACTTTTTCATTGCCAAAATCGTGATGAGTACTGGCTTTTGTTTTATATTTTAACTCGTTCCCTGCTTAGCATTTAAAGGATTTTCCAACACCTAGACTTCAAAAAATTATTGAATAATATTGGTTTGGAACAATCTTATTGAGTTTGCCACGACAAATCGAGCTCAAGCAATGCATTAACTGAAAAATTAACGAGTAAAAGAAGGTTATAACCACTGTTAATTTATATATTTTCGAGTATTAACTATCGTCACAGTTATATCAGCCGTGTCAACAGTTAAGACGTTAGCATTCAGAGAGTTAAAAGAATAAAAGTTCGAAAACATAATTGTCAAATTTTCCTAAAGCAATTGAGACAACTTTTCCTCGATTGCGAAATGAAAACCAAATTAAATTCGTTGCTACATTGTCAATCAGAAAATAAAATAATATTTGCTTATAAAATAATTAACGAACGTTGATCTATTAAATAAATATTTTTTACAAAGTCTTATTTTTAATAATTGAAATATCTTACAATGTTCAACTTTCATTTTATTATTATTAGGAATACGGTTGTAGCAGTAAATTAAAAACATGCGCATCTCTATCCGAATTGATAGCTGGTGACTTTTACAAGTTGATTGCTTGGCTATTGGGGCGGAGTATCAGAACAGACCTCCATACGAGTTCTCGTCTCCTGATACTTCTTGATTGGAGTTATTTTTTAAATTCATGTTATCAGATGAGTTTACTACATGGTAATGGAATCATTAATCAACTGACATGAAAGTGAAACGTGTTATGTATAATTTTAAAGAACTTTATAACCGCAACTGCGACCGAAATTCAAAACATATTTAACCAGTCGCCGATTTTAATATTTTTTTTATTTTGTAAAAAATGGTAACGAATTATCAGAAATCGTTTAATAAACAAGATTTCATGAAAAAATAGATTAAATCATAAATCTTCGAATAATTTATCATGACAAATTTCAAACGTTGTTCGATTCGGTGTATAAAAAAAGTCACGCAAAAAAGAAAAAAAATATACTCTATTTTTGCATTAAAAAATCTACGATAAAAACAATATAAAATGTCGTTAATGACGTAGCAAGATTCACCTGTATAACGAAAACAAGCAAGTAACTATAAGGTGACCCTTAATTCCATCATTATTATATTCAAATGTTTTCAACATATCCCGATGAATGAGACTATTTTCAACACGCTATGTTTTTTTTTTAATTTAATATAAATAAGATAAATAGATTTACTTTATGAGATTTTATTTTATCCAGTGTTCACTCTTTTTCCTAATTCAAGGTTTTTGTTAACTTGATATTAAATAATATTCATTAGCAAAATTATATAACAAAAAATCATTTAAATATATGTATTACATATAGTAAAGTTTTATTGTTGAATTCACGATGTTATGCTTTTGTTTAATAATATTATATTGACAGTAATTCAAAAACTAATTATTTCGTTGAGTATCATTGCCTGCTTTAGAATGTTAAACAATAAAAACTTTATATCTAGTGTTATTATGTAGGATGGTGCATAAAACATGAAGTGGCATTATAATATTTAGTCGTAATATGAAAGATATTTTCGCTTCTTTATTTACAATGAGTAGGTTTTAAAAAATATTCTAAAGTTGGAAAGATTCAAAGATCTTTAGGAAATATTATATTTCGGTTTATTTTTCTACATTTAAAGAAATAAGTTACAAATGTAAATATCAACTTAAATAATTATTTCCTCTCACACTGGGAATTTAGTTCAACATAAAAACGGTTTTTACATGAGTTTCATTAAAATTACCCACACACAGATTATTTGAATTTGTATATATAATGATTTTCATATATGCCTGATAATGCAAACAGTTGATGAATTTTTACAATAATCAAAAAAAAAAGAAATCATTTAATGTGACATAGACCAGTACTTCCTTAAGCTAGAAAAAAAATATTTGCAATAAGCTTTTTTGAATAAGGAAGCCGTTGATTTATTTTCTCAGATTTAATAGGCCATGGTATGGTAAATTTGGAGAGCATTGACATAACAACAAAGGTCAAATGTCATTCTCAGCCCCCATTTCAAATGAAATATATGACAGGTAAAGGCTTGCATATAAAAAATCCCTCAACTTAGTTATGAAATGTATCATAGTTTTATTAGCGAAACTTTATATGGTGAATTGATTGAATGGTTATCAACCTATAATAATCTAGTTTTTTGAAGTAAAAATACTCAAGTATTCAATTCCACAATAACATCATTAATAATATGGATCATAATTTTATACAACCATAATTTCAAAACCATCTATTTTATAAGAATAATCAAATAAGCTTAAATGATTTTATTCTGTGATATAAAATTATTTGTTTTTTATCTTAGCATAGAGTGAAACATAGGTAACGGTATCGTCTTACTAATTTTCGCTTATTTATGGAAAAGTATTAAATGTAAATATTTGTATAAAACACAATTTCTTTGGTACAGCTTCCAAGCCCTGTTCAAAAATTCATTTAATTTAACAGTTTCACAGTTTTATTAACAAAAAAACGTATTATTTATGATATCGACTGAAGGTGCTTGATGGAATTTCAATATCAAATTTGAATTGTTGTAATTTTGTACGATTTCACATGTTTTGTCACAAACGACCCGGGTTTCGCCCTTCGGCATCTTCAGGCCTTCCATCACACGGATGCAACAAAACAGACAGTTTTTGTCAGTTTTGTTTGTCAGTTCTGTTGCATCCGTATGATGGAATACATGAAGATGCCGAAGGGCGGAACCCGGGTTGTTCGTGACAAAACATGTGGAATCGTACAATATTATAACAATTCAAAAAAAAAAAATATTATTTAAATTGTAAAATTGATGAGGTAAACTGATCGTCATCAATATATTTTAAAATGTGGAAGTAGTAATGAATTATATTTGTTTTATTAGCATAAACCTCAATTTAATATTTAACCTTATTGCTTAGAAAAAATATTCTTTACTAAGACTTGACTTACGTATTATAAAATATCGTAATACAGTTGATCCCAATAATAATTTTATTTGTTTATGGATGCATATTTTCTGAGCAATCTGTACAAAGCCATCCGCAACAACGAATCGAAACGTACAATTATATCGTAAAAATGTATAATTAAAAACCTATCCAGTCAAGTAGTATCAATAATAGGAAGTCATATTGCCTGTCAGATGCTCAAAATTTATTATCCACTATAATTCTCTTTATTGTAAAAACGTTTACAGCGGTTGAAAAAAAATACAAAAAATAAATCTGGTCGCGCGGAATTCCGCTGTTCATTTTTACGACATTCTTATATCCAAAACTTTTTGAAAGATCGTTTTTTTATATATATTGTAAACAAAATAAACCGGAAAAAATCAACTTTCTAGAAATCAAATCTGTGGGAATATAGTTACTTTAGCCATTATGATTAAATTGGTCGTTAACACCACTCTAACAGCGATGCAATCAGTATTTTTTTAAGTAACATTTTATTTTTTATAATAGGATATATTATTACCTACTCATGACGCGATATCGTGTACTTCATATTTTTTTACTGAAATCGGTCCCGAAGCCCAACGGTCAATTCTATTGAATTTTTGTACAACATTATTGCCAAGTGAATTCTCAAATTATTACTATTGGATTTGTATTCAAAAGCGGAAATATTAAATTATTGCCTAGTGACGCCCAATTTATTACGTACACTGAGAATGTACAGAGTGACTAACTAACTGGTGGTTTTCTTGTACCCCGATATTATGAACATTATCTTTTCTGCGATGACGTCATTAAATAAATTAATATCGATTAGCTAGATTTGGATTTCATTTGCTTCTTTTGAATGATTTCTTTGAATTAAAATAGTTTTAGATTGATTGAAAATTGCTTTATAATTCTCAAATATTTTACAATGCAGTGAAACCTTTCATAAGGAATAATTCTAATAACGTATAATTCGCATAACGAGCAATGTTTTGCATAAGCAGTAACGCAGAAAAGAGAAATCCCACCTTTAAGTCACTTGTTTGTGAGTCGATACAACCACGTCAGTGCTTTAGTCTCTGGGTAGCGCTTGTTCCGCTATCGTGTTGCATCTTATCACACATTTTTGAAAAATTATCTTCAGACAATATTTGCATTTTTTTTGTCCAAAACTTAACAAGCCCTTGCAAAAATATCCATGAAGAAAAAGCCACAATAAGACAGCTATGAGTGACACATTACGAATAAAATTTTAGAACGAATTAGTCTCGTTATGAAACGTTCCACTATATTAATAAATTTAAGTAAAGCATTAATTTGAAAGTGATAAATCAATTCAAATCCTTTATTAATAAGTTTTTCGGAAAACCTGTCTACAGAAAAAATATTTAATAATTAATGCAACAATTATGAGTAACAAACTTGAAGCTAACACGAAATAATTAATTTTATTCCGAAAATATACTTTAACATATTTCAAGCGAGAAAAATAATATGAAAGATGTGCCTCAGTTAAAATGGTTTTATTCGTATATATCTCTACCACATAGCCATGAAATCACTCATACATTTGTCTGTCAAACGAACTCTTCACAAGTGGTGTAAATAAAGGACGTATACAAATGACAATCTTGCTACCATTTATAGGTCAATGCTATTTTCACTATAAACCAGCATCAAAATAACGTCCGCGTCGAATGACGTTATGTTATCAATTTTCGATATTACAAGGAGAGTTGGGAAATAAATAATTCGTTGTTTTAGTGATTGGTAAAAAAATATTAATTTAAATACGACTTACGATATGATGTTACAAGCCTGTGTTTGGTAAAAGTTGTGTATATATTATATTATAGATGTATAAAATATTCTCTCCACACGTTCATTTAATTTCGCTTTAATAAAATTGAACTGTGCATATATTTCACGCATGACAGAAATACCTGTCACACAGCTTCCTTTACAATCTTAAATAAGTATTACTCTACGTAGATAGAGAATAAATTTAAACGCTTATTCATCAACTTAGCTTTATGATCGAGGATCGAGGGAAATAAGCTACACGCATTTTAAAGATTAGCTATTCTATGTTCATATGCAAATTATTGCTAAAACTTCTGCAGTATTTCAAAATAGCTATTAATTATCAAATTACGATAAAGGTATTTTATTTGATAATTACATGTATGAACCTAATAGAAAATTTATGATATCGACTGAAGGTGATTGAGAGAATTTGAATACAAAATTTGAATTGTTAAAACTTATGTTTTGTCACTAACGACCCGGGTTTCGCCTTTATGTATCTAAAGGCAACAGAACTGACGTACAATAAACAGTAAGCATCGTCTACTCATTTATATTTTAATGATAATTAATTATAATTTGTTGTGAAACCCTTTCAAGAATAACTCATTGATAAGATCGTTAGTGAAAATAATCACAAGCAATTGTGTTAATTATTACTAGATTAATAATATTAAATTTGTTTTATCTGCCATTTAGTGCTTGCTTTGGGGTTATTAATAACCTTTGATATATAGACGATGCTGACTGTTTATTGTACGTCAGTTCTGTTGCATCTGTGTTATAGATAGAATGCATGAAGATATCGAAAGGATAAATCCGGGTCATTAGTTACAAAAGATGTGGAATCGTAAAAAGTTTTAATAATATAAATCAAATAGAAAATGTTGCTTTGAAGCGTATGGTAGTTACGTTTAGCCAGAAATCTAAAAGTATTATGTAATGGCGTACTAATCAGCTCTTTATTATCTATAAAAGCGAGATTTAAGCGAGAGCGGTTTCATTAAAAACTATTACTCGGACATTGACCAACAACGTGACTCCAAGCAAAAAAAGTTTATTTTTGTCAGGCTTTTCCTACCTTATATAGATAGAGACATTCCTTAAAATCACAGGATGAAAAAATAGCAATGTATTTTAGTTCTACAATTTTTTTTATGAGATATAGTTGATTTTATGATATTTCGGCTCACGCCATCGTCAGAACTATGCTTAAGCGAACATTTGCCTATATAAATATAGCTGTGTAGAAAAGGTACACAATGCATCTTCTCTCCTGTTTTAACGACCTAGCTTATTTCCTGCTAGCAATAAAACTACAAATTTTAAAAATTGTAAGTGAAGCTAAAAAGGTGGCGAACCAATGAGCTTACATATTGCACGGAGATGGCTTATTACGGAAAAGAATTAGCCCAACGCAATGGTCTGAGGAGCGGCGACAAACATAAATTAGTTTGTTCGTTAAGAATTTTGTGTGATTGATATCTATTTATTTCCAGCTGTTCCAACGCCGTCATCTTGCGACCTTTATTAAAATCAGCTAATCCAAAAAGTGGTCGGAGTTACTCATTTTTAATGACTCCGTAGCTCTGATTACAATCATAAATGCTGGAATAATTAAACTATCTTGAAAGCCGTTAAATTAAAAACTTATTTTTAGGTTGCGTGTTATCAGGAATATAGATTCTATTGCGGATTTTTCGCCGAGTAGTAATAATGGTATAATGTCGCCAGCGACCTTAGACCGGTTTTGTTATGCAGTCTCACCTGTAGCAGGAGTTGGACTTAAGTCAGAGCGGGTGCATCAGTTAATGCCACCGAGTCAAGTGCATAAAAAATGCATTCACGGCTTGATTGCTGCGCACGCAACTTACGCCTAAACCCCCTTAATACCAAAGGCGTAAAAAATATAATACTTCTAGGATGTTAAAATATTGATTATTGCTGATAATAATATAGAAGAATAAATAAGGGTTTTTATTAATCATAAAATTTTTTTTAGTGATTGTTACATAATATATTTTATGATCAGAACCGGTTTCGCTCGACGAGCATCATGACTTTAGTTAATACTGCATGCTTGTTTGGTAGTAATAATTTTTGTTTGGTAGATATGCGTTACAAAAATTAAAGTTTTTGAGTTTATTGCTTTTGCGACGTCAAAAATATCTAAAAATTAAATGTCGAAAATTCAAGAAATTAATTAATATCAAGTGAAAAAAAAAACTAGGATAGCAAGGAACACAACCAAGTAAGTTCATGTAAAATCTACTTTATACATTGAAACAGATTATTCACCTGAACTCACTCTTGTCCATATGAAATACGTCAACATCTGAAACTATACTGTTGAACGTTTTTAAAACATACTTACAAATGGGATTCCCATAAGCAGACTGGTTCTACACTTTGGAAGAACAAAAATTCGTGTCCACGACTTTTCAAAGAATTACCCAGGACATATGTTTTGATATTATTAAGGATTGCAGAATTCTCATTTTGGCCTCGTAAAAGTTATGAAAAAATGCATTGTAGAAATAGTGATAAAAAAAACTTTCAAACACAGTATCAATTTTATATCTTTAAAGGTTACTAATAAAATTATATTTTAACGCCTAATTGAATCTTTGATATTGCAAATATTGACAAAAAACCCATGATTGTTTTATAATTTTAGTGAAATATATATTTTATATATAATCGTACATAAAAATTCATTTAAACTAATGTCTTTTTTGAAAACTTACAAAAATACATCTAGTGTTAATTTAATACAATTTACACAAAAGTGAATTAAAAAAAACTATTCGTTAATATAAAGTGAATATTTTTTTTTTATAGTTCTTTACATGTTTAGATCAATACTTTGAGTATCAATAATTGAAATGAGTTAAAATAAATCGAAACATTATAATAAATGTTAAGTAAAGTATGGCTTATTTTAAGATTGTAAAGAAAAAACTAAGAATACTATAAAAAAAATTGCTTCAGACATTTAATTTATTCAAAAGAGCTCATTACCACGCTTAAAGTAAATAAATTAAATAATTACACACACGGAAAAAATATTTGTACAGTACGTGTTAAATGCTGAATTCAAACTATGAATTTTTAACAACACCCATGCAAATTTACACACTCAAAACCTGATTTTGAAATCGAGATAATGGCGGGACAAACTTTTAAAATACGACCAAAGTAAATACATTATAACGCGTACACATCAGAGTAATCTCGATCCAAGAGCAATTTATTTTTTTACTGTACAGATTTAAATATTACTTTGTATTGAAACATTTGTACGAATTTGCATAAAACAATTTTGATACTCCAATTTTAGAACGTCGTGTGAATGTGAAAGTATGTGATCCGTACGTATGCATAGTAAAATTCGATTAGTTGTGGCTTGTGTATTTGATGTGCAATGTCTATATATATTCAAAATTTTATTTATTATTCTCACCGAAAATAGACACAAAATTAAGCTAAGGCAGATGTTATATGAGAATCAATCACTTTTGGTTGAATGTTACGTTTGTTGAAATTTTTTTAAGCCAGAAATTGCAATACTAAAAAAATCTTATACAACTTTTAGAAATACTGCCTTTTTAAGCATGTAAAATGTTTTACCTGAGAAAATTGTTACTGTGAAAGTCAATTTACAACCAGTTGTCATTCGTCATATTTTACATGCAATAAAATGTTTAAATTGAGGCTTTTTTTAACGTGTTTTAATAAAATCATTATACTTTTAAAACTAGTATTAACATTATGTTTTGCCAGGAATAGGTGATTTTAAAAAAAGGTCATATATTGGTTTTTTTCATATAAATTAATGGAGCCTTAAGATCAATAACGCGTTAATAATAGAGCTCTTCGAATTAATTTACTGTATATTTTTCTGTCTTTGCTGAGAGACGTAAGTCGCTGCAGAGCTGAGTAGCCCACAGTAAATTCGGTTCAAGTGGAGATCACATCCATTACAATTTTATGTATATCCCGACATACTATTCTCATACACGCAATACGTAAGGAAGTTAATGGCTCAGGTGGAGCTCTCGTAACATATCGACAGACATAATTATGTAAATTTTGTATTTCAAAAAATTTGATGTGCAGATTTTCCAAACGCAATAAAATTATTTTTCAATCGGTTCAAAATTTTTGGCAGAAGTCAATTATAATAATAATTGTTAATTTTGCAAAGTATAAATTAAGCAAAGCAAATTTCAATTAATGAATATTAAAGGCATCATAAGATTAAATCCATGCATATTATCGTCTGTCAAAATAAATGCACAAGTATTATGATTAACTTTGCTCGAAACCCACCACAACGTGTAGAAAAACCACTTTGAGCTTTTAATTGCAAAGTTCCCATCACCGTCATTCTCATATACACTGACATATTCAAAAGCACGTCTTCCTCGGACACGCACACTATTGCAATGCAGGACATGTGATCGGAAAATTATTTCCCAGCTAGTTTATTCAGATCCTTAATCATTGTCGCACAATCTGGAACTATTTATCGCCTGGAGGAAGATAAGACAAATGAACAGGATTGGCTCGTTAACAAAACGACACATGCGAAGCTTTCAGAAGGAGGCCGATTTGAATGTTATAAAGACTCGGCAAAAGGGCATTCTTAAAAGCGACCGAATTGGGCTTAGACTCGCCGACGACATTATTTAATAAAAACAAATAATGAATTAGGATATACAGTATCCATTCATTTTAAAAAAGAGCATTTACAAAGATTCTAAATAAATAATCGTTTCTTTTAGAGCATATAAAGAGCGATTTTTTTTGTTAATCATGTATTTTTTTATTTGATAAACAATTGAATAATACAATTTATTTCATATTATTATAGAGCAGACTATCACATTCTGTTGCTTGTTGAGCATTTTTGTCGGTTTTTATGAACCATAACATTTTAACAGATGTTCAAAGTTCTTATATTATATCAACACAAGGCATTGGTTTCGTATTTTAAAAATTGTTTGTCGTTCCAAAATAATATTTGTATTTTTAAAACTTGAGAAGATTAGCTGAACAACTGAAAAACAATGAGTTAAAAGAACAAATTTTGTTAAGAAACCTCGTCTTATGAAAAGCTGGGAACGGAAACGGTGAAATGTATACGTTTACATATAGTTGTGTGTAATAAAATAAAGATAGTTCTGACGATGGCTTGAGCCGAAATAGCTATCAACTATATTTAAAAAAAAATAATTTTGTAGAACCAAAACAAATTGCTATTTTTTTCACCGTGATATATTGTATTGACTGCACTGAATCCTATAAAATGGTTTATTTGTTTTTTAAATATTTTTATCGATTATTTTCATTTTTAAGTGAAAAAATACGCATTTACTATTCTTATCAATATGAGTTTATTTAATGAAGATTACGCTACAATAAACATTTTCTTTTCTATCTTCGAATAAATTTTCAAGTAGTTGTTTGAAACGGGGTAGCAGAACTCTTTGAATATGCATGAGCTATAATAAATTTGCAATGTATTCGAATTAGCAAAAGAAATAAATAAATCTTTTACACATTGCAGTGAGATAGAAGGCGTCGATATAAAGTATATTTTTGACGTGGGAGAGTTAAATACTTTTTCTATGTGTTACTTGTCACACCTCGAAGATTAGTTATCACTTGCATCTATATAATATTATTTAATATGCAATGCACGCCACTGGAATAAGATACTGAACTATTGGTTTGAATAATTATTTTAAACCAGTGCATAAAAAGCAAGTGCTTGTTTGCTGCAGATGAGTTCGACCCATTGTCCTAACTGCATTTCGTATCAATTTCAATAGACACATGATTTGATAAAATAGCAGACTTTAACAGACAACACTCAGTATGTCAGATTTATTTTTAACTTGATTTTTTTAAATAAAAAAAGAGCAAGGAGCAAGAAAACATCGGATGAGATGAAAAAGGCACGATGGAAAAATAGCAATGTATTTTAGTTCTGTGGTTATTTCAGTATAGTTCTAATAAGGGCGTAAGCCAAAATAGCTATCACCTTTATACCTTATATCTTTTTTGGCACTAAAATATGATAGATTGCTTTTTTTCATGATTTTATAATGAAGTTCTATCAAGTAAGTGCCAATGCAATCAACTCAATGAAAAACTACTTATAAAAAGAAATTGCAGATAATTTGTAATAAAATACGTAAGCTGATTATAGTTTTCCCATTAAAGATTTACCGCAAAGGTTAAATAAATGTTTGCTTAAATATCATTCTCTCCCTATAACTCAATTTAAGGGTTCAAATGAACATTTATTATGTCACAACAAGAACATATCGATACAACAATTACTCTATAGCTATATAAAAAAACGTATATATGTATAATATCTCACATATTTTATAAAATTGCAATAAAATTATTACAAATATAATCCTATTTTATTTACAGAATCGTTTTTACGCTGTATTATTTAGAAATATATATTAATATTAATTTGTGTTATTTATATATATACAATGTCCATTCATTAAAAATTAAGCGTTTAGAGAAAAAAATATTCATATTTAAAGATTTTATTTACAGAACTGTAATTACATCAGTTTTGCAACTGCCATACATCTGCAAAGGTTGAGATTAGGGCTTCTAATCGAATATTTAAATATGTTTATCTTGCCCGAAATTCATAAATAAATTTAATTTATATGTTGAGATAGTTTAGTTTTTAAAATTTAATGAGGGTGAAATTAAAAAAACAACTTACATACAGGAAATCACTTTCTCTATACATAGTATTTCATTTAATTGCTGTGCCTAAAAACATATAAATGTTACACGCTGTCATATAAAATATATATATTTTTATGGCAATCCAAAATGCTTGAAAATTATTTCTTTCTAGATACGAATCTATGACAATACTACCGGGTAAGACTGGTTACTATTCGGTAAATTCAGTCAGAATATATCTGAAATTATAATTGCTATATAATTTTCATTGCCAACAGTTAGAGAGCTTTCGGTTCACTTGTTTTTATTTTCAAAATCGTTCTTTTTATGGCGGTTTAATTAAGGCTGTAGACACACCTTTTCAGCGGGCAGATAACTCTTTGGCCGCGGCTAACGTGCTAAGAACAGGCCCTTTGAAGATCCTACAGATAACATCAGATTGGTAATATCTCAACCATCGAATCTTTTGACAGTTACTGCGAATAGGTGAGTTATTTATTTTATGCGACTTTAAATGTGTATTTAAGGGCTTGAAAATCAAACATTTCGCTGTTTGCGGCTTTTTAAAAAGATCCACGAATAAAATTATAAAATGTGTGTATTAAAAATATTTAGATAAGAATAAGAAAAATGAGAACTGTGCCATACGTGATAATATTAAATTTTATGTTCCATATATTTTTTTGAGAAATCGTGGATATGAATTGTTTGTTCTTCCAAAGTGTATTGTTTTAACACGGTGAAAAAATAGCTATCAACTATATTTGTTAAAAATTATTTTGTAGAACTAAAATACATTGCTATTTTTTCACCGTGTTATAATGGAGTTCTACCAAGTGAATGCCAATTCAATAAATAAAATGTATTGTTTTGTAAAGATTTTTCACGAGTTTGCTTGGTTGACTTTCTTGTTATCATTGTTTTTTTTTCTAGATACTTCTTTCTTTAATTTACAAGATTACATTTATAAATATTTATAAACCACATAAACAATTAAATATTTGATAATAATCACTTGCATTTTTGCAAATTTTTACAAATCTTAGTTGTTAAGTTTATTTCCAGATAAAATTGAATAATTGAAATCTATTATGTTTATATTATGTATGTTTAACTATTAAAAAAAAATACTGCATGGGAAAGCGATTAATACTCTTCGACATATTTTACTGAATATTTTTTTGTCAAAAATTTTCTTGATGCTATCAAAACTCCAATAAAGGTTCTCTTATGTTACACATGCAATGGAGATTTTGTGGAAACTTTCTATAATCAATCCTTCAAAATTATAAATGATAAGTAATTTCAAACCTTCTTCTAATTCTTAGTTTAATATAAATTCTCTCACCGTGATATAATGGAGTTCTACCAAGTAAATGTTAAACAAACCATACATTATTACAGTCAACGGTGATTTGATAATTACGGTCGGCCGGGAGTCAAAATAAAAAAGGAAATATTTTTTTCTAGAATAAAATTAAATCATGTTTAAATTGATGTCTTACTAGCAGCCTAAGACAAGTATGTTATAATTTAAACAATCAAATATCCAAAGTAAGGGTGTTTATATTTTCTTTAAATCTTCTCCAAACCTATGCAACAATATAGTCGTTTTACACTCAAGTAAATAATTATTTACGTTTATCTGTTGCAAGCGTAATTTAAAAATGTAATCGCTTTAAGGGCGAGTATTTTTCAATGAATATCAAATCTTCTTTTCATTCATCTTAAACAGTTCTAGTCAACACAATACAAGTTTGCGTGTGCAAATTTATTTATGCATCTTTATGCATTGAGCTGCACGCATGCTGGGAAAGTACCCATGTTATCTACCTACATGGTGATTATAAATTGGGAATTTATCTGTGAAGAATTCCAGACTTGTATGTATTAAAGAAGCGTTTTGATTTTTAAAATTAATTTATGTGTAACAGTGATACGCTATTGTTGATGGATTCAGTGATAATAAAAAATATAACTTGGTATCCCTTTATTAACAGCACATGGCTATTCCGTGCAGTTATAGCATTTGTAAAATCATTTTAAAATTACAATAGCTTTAGTTAAGTTTGGATTTAAAAATCACGTTAAGAAATTAGTGCATTTAATAAAATTTTCTATGAATAAGAAAACATGACAAATACATATTTTTTGATCATAGGCTTATAAGTAATCTTGATCAGTTGATAATGGTTGCAATGATCAAAACTGGTCTTGATCTTATTGATATAATTTATGATATCGATTGCACGTGCTTGATGGAATTTCAATATCAAATTTGAATTATTGAAATTTTGAACAATTCCACTCGGGCTTAGTCTTTCAGCATTAAAGTTTTAACAACTAAAATTTGTTATTTAAAAAACATTTTTTTGATTATTTGGTATTGTTCGCGATGAGTGAAACCGGTTCTGATCAAAAAATACATTGTTGAAATAAGTACTAAAATAATAGCTTAATTTATAAACCACCATTTAAATATTACTATAATGGTGTTTTTATGCAGGTTTTGTTATTTTAGAAACAGTATTAAATGTAAATGAAAATATATCGATTTAATCCAGCATTATCCAGACTATAATAATCCACAATTTAGCAAAAATATTGACCATAATTGCTTTACAGGCAACTTGTATACGAGTCCTTTAAGAATTGAGTGAGGTACATTATAAAACAAGTGCAATGAATGCATTCTGATTGAGATGACGCCCACTTCCTTTGCTACTGACGCCTAGACTGTCTTATATCCAAAGGTATGACTAGACAAGAGACTTTGCAAATTTTCCTCATTCGAAATTACATACTTAAAGAAATAAACTCTTTCAATTATTTTTGTTTTAATAACAGGAATATTTTACTCAAAACGCCCAGTACTATAAGAAACGGCATAAATAAATATAATATGGCTAACTAACTGATTATTTACAATTTCAATGGATGACATTGCTTTATACATACAGGTAAAATTTTCTCATGTGGTATGATATACAATGACACAAAACTCTTATAATAAACCATCAATACAGTCTGTTAAATCATTTCTATGACTGATCGTTTTGTTCATTGATTTTATAATATGGTTAAATATGGCAAACGGATTCCAAATGCGACAACCTTCTGTCATATAACTGTCATACAAACGTTGGTTACATTTACTAATAATCGAATTTATTACCTGTAACAAAGTTACATTAGGTACACAACTATTTCTTAAATTTATGGTTAGCATATTGTCATATAATTATTTACATAAATATTATAAAATTGTGTAAATTCTCTTGTAAATCATTAATAAAATGTAATGACTTCCAATACCGCTTTTTTCCACTTTTTTAACCATATAAATATTCGTGTAATTATTTTATTCTTATAATTATGTTTACATTCTTTTTGGCAAAACATGATAGCTACACGATAATTCTTTAAGAATTTAAGTTTTTTTCATAAAAGTTTTACTTTGGCCGGTTAATTAAATAATTTTAATTTGCCTTCGTGTTATTGTTCATCAACATGTGGAGTGCTTAAAGCCGTTGCTTGTATTAGTGGACAGTTCTTGATGGAAAGGCATAATATTTTAAATGATAAAAACCCATTTTATAATACTTATTTCCACAATATATTTTACGATCAGGATTGGTATCGCAGATCGCGAACATTATCAACTGATCAGTTTTTGTGGAAATGAGTACTAAAAATGTGGTTTTTATTATTTAAAATATCCAGTAGAATATGAGTCCAAAGCTTACAAATACACATTTCTATTTCGGAACTAATTCGTAAATATATGACAATTTGAAACTAAAGTAAAGATATCGCCTTTTTATCGGGAATGGTCAATGATGTTTGTTTATTATTTAGTTATTGTTTTCCTCTCAATGTCACTCTAAATATTGAAAAAAAATTAATAAGTTTATACGCTTTTTTAGTGGTATTATAAGAAGCGTTTTCTTGGCAAAACTTTCGTTATTGTTACTTTGTATCTGATACAACACGTCGCTTGACAAGATAAGATCTTTTGAAATAACTGCGTATGTTCTATTTCGCCGTTGATTTGTATGAATATGAGAAACAGATATTAAATTATGATGTTTATAACGCAAATAGGCTGGTCTCTTCAGTCATATAACTGTCTCACATTGGCGGACTAATAAACAAATTTATTGCTCGGCACCAAATATGGCAAGTGCAGTGTGTTTCTTTTGAAAAAAAAATCATTCTGGTTTGCAAGTCAAACGAGCCGAACCTATAGATCATCTTATATTGTAGGGTGTCCATTAAAAGTATAAATATTTAATTATAATAATGAAAATGAGAAGTCATTCAACCCATAGGAAAAATACACCAGAAATTAAACTGAGATATTTGATATTTTAAATAATAAAAACACAATTTTTAGTACTTATTTCCACAATGTATTTTTTGATCAGGACCGGTTTCGCTAAAAAAAATATATTGTGGAAATAAGTACTAAAAAATGTGTTTTTATTATTTAAAATATCATGCCTTTCCACCAAGAAGTGTCAGTTAACACCTTAAAAGTGATTAGATATATGACTTCATATTCAAAACTCATTTCCAAAAAAGTTACATAAAATAGCTGAGATTGATGTAATCGATGCATTCTCCATTTCTCCACTTTGGTAAAATTAAAAATGTGTGTATTGTAAAGAATTAAAAGGTAAGATTAATTCAAATAGATGAGACCTTGAATATAAATCAAAATAAATCGACTATTAATAACTAACAGTTTTTATATGACACAAAATTTTACCTGAGTAATTTTACATGCTATGTTCATGTGTTTATATATAGTTCTGACGATGGCGTGAGCCGAAATCGCTATTAACTATATTTGTTAAAAATAATTTTGTAGAACTAAAATACTTTGCTTTTTTTTCACCGTATAACATAAATTACCTTCCATTTTTCCATATCGTAAATACATACTTACTAGTTAATTACGTTTATTTTAATGGCCACCCCAACGCTACTACATCAGAGATGCATTAATTTCCAATATGCAAAGTGAATTCAAGATCTGGTCTCAGCAGGTCTTCTTCTTCAAGTCATGCAAATAATAACCTCGTCGGAGTAACGAGAATACAGTGGTTACCTAGTTAAGTTCACTCTTGGATCCATCTAGCAGGCAGATAATGTGCATCTGTGAGGCAACTAGAATTAAACGAAGCAAAATCAAAACTTGAGTATTTTTCTATCGTTCACCTAACTCAAGGCGTAGGCTTTTTGATGTTTAACGAAAACATTGTCATTAATAGCTATTATTTTTAAGGAGTTAACTGTCACTCCTTGATGGAAAAGCATGATATTTTAAATAAAAAAACACATTTTTAGTACTTATTTCTACACTTAATTTTTTGATCAGGACCAGTTAAAGGTTCAACTTAAAAAATTGCAGAAATAGACTTGGTTGTTAATTGTATTCTATCAGCCGATAATCCTCACGATGAGTGAAACCGGTCCTGATCAAAAAATATATTTTGGAAATAAGAACTAAAAAATGTGTTTTTATTATTTAAAATAAATGTTATTGCGTTTTTTTACTGTAAGAGATGTTATAATAATTAAAAATATTATCTCTACAAATGTGTGATACTCGATAAGTAATAATACACTACCATTAAACACGGTGAAAAAATAGCTATTTCGAGTTCTACCAAGTGAATGCCAATTCAATCAATACACTACCATTAAGTTCAGTAACGTTATTTTTGGGTTCAATGATACCGTTATCGTTTTTGGTATTTATTGGCAATTGGATACCAAGACAAATAAGATTATTTTTAGATAACACGCATAAGAAAAAGATTAGCCCCTGTTAAGCCATCAAGAAAATGCCGTTCATTTATATTCATCAAAAATTTGTAACACATAATTTTTGAAATCCAAGCATTTTTAGCTAAATCAAAAATAATTCTAATTTCTTAATTACCAATTGGTAATGTGCCATTGAAAACTCTCTCAGCTCTACATTCCATCTAAAAAATTGATATAAGTTTTCAATAATTTAACCGGATTGTGTATTTTTTTAATGGAATTTAATGGTTTTATGGATACTTAAATAAGCTAAAGCTATTTTAAAAATAGCTTCACTGATTACTGAGCCACATTATAGTCGATTTTAAATATTCAATAAATTGTTACGTCATAAATCATTTACTTTAAGTTTTATTTTAAGCTTACAGGAAATATTAATTATGATGTGATGTAGGTAAAACCTGTACAAACAATATTAAAACAAGCCCATAAAAGGGAAGTATTATATTAAAGTACCGGATATATAAAAAAAATACTAAAGAACCTTTACGATACACGCAATACATATCATACACAAAGATTTAAGAAATAGACTATTCTAATGAATAAAAATAAAACTAGTAAAATATTAATTTCCTCTAATTATTATATGTATATATCAAAGAACTTAACTTTGAAATATTTGTAATTTATGTATGTAACGTGTAAAACAAAAATACCTATTTTAAAGATTGCAACATTATTTTTTTATTTATTTCTATTAAAAGACATCGGGTATTAAATATGATAGAGTTGAGCGTCTGTAATAATTTCATAAGAAATAGATATAATATATATTTTTTTGTTAATATAGTGCCTTCTTGCTAAGAATCGAACTTGATCAATATAGACGTATGAATTAATAACAATATTTTAAATGGTGTTATTGGCTCCGACTGGCTTCATTTGTTAAAGTGAACATTTTGAACTGTATGGAACATTAGATAATTTAAGCACTTAAAAAAATTCATTCTATAAATTATAAATATGGAAAAAATTCATTAAAGTAAAAAATACAATCATACTATTTAGTTATACGTAAATTATTATTGTAGTTAAGAACGATGTCAGCTTCACACCATCGTAAAAACTATAATATATTGTATTTTTAAAATGAAATACACTAAACAATTATTTATTATATTTAACTTACTTTCACAAAAAGTATTGTTTTTACATTCAAAAAAAAATCAGATATCACATATAACAAACTTCACCGAACGTCATTTATTGAGAAAAATTTTAGATAATCGATTACAATCGTATTTTTTTTTTAGGTATTTTTCTCTTTTTACTCTAATTATTTAATTTTTTTATCGTATGTGTAATATGCGTTTTTTTATTTTAGGCAATTTGATACACGTAGTTACCCATGATGTCCCCAGCACCAAGCAAATAGCTGTCAATATTTTAACCAATATCTTACAATAAGTAAATCTTTCTGGCATATGCATTGCAATGACGATAAATACATCTGAACTGATCTGGGTCTAAGAAACAATACAATAACCCACCCTTAAATACATACTAATAAGTAAAATATATTATTTCATTTAAAGCTCGAACCCGTAATAAGAATAAACAAGTAAAAAATAAAATATGAATCTTAGAAAAATAGATTTAAAGACAATTGAATACCCTCGACAGTATGCGAAAGTAGTGCTTGGTTATTTTACTAACGAAATGTCTAATTTTTTAAAAAATTTTGTTAGTTGACACTTGTAAAAAAAGATAGCGATATGATTTTTTCAATGAACTAACTATGAGAACAAATATGTGAACTAACGTCAATCATGTTTTCTTGAAAATTTGAAAGATCACTTGGCGAAAATGAGTGGAAGTACATTTTAATGTTTCAAAAAGCTATCACAGTTTGACGTTTGCGAGGGCACTTGAATCGCATACCGCAAAGATGTCAGATGCCGCGGAAGCTGAATGTGGGAAAAAGTAGACGCACAGATTCTCATCTGTGGCGCTTTAGATACAAAATGTCGCCCGAGCGGGATTAGAACCCTAGTTACTCAAATTAAAACACCACGTGATGGGTCTAGGCTTAGCACCACTACTTTATTACTAACCCAACTTCATTATACTACTTCTGTCTTGTTTATTTGACTGTCCAAGCCGACTTATTGAGAACATTTTTCTTCACGATGCCAGTGGATTGCAAATATTTGATTAAATAATAATGCAACTATTTTTATACCTCAAAAAATTGTGTAAGTAACGCAGCTTTCTATTAATCTAACTTAAAACTCAACCGAAAAAAATCTCCAAATATATTTCAAAAAGTTGTTTGTGTACTGAAAATAAAAATTGAACCTGTTTTATAGATACATTTCAAAAGAAAAATAAAGTTTTTATTTAACCCATACGTGCTAAAAAATTCTCTATTTCAGTTGTCTACTGAATTGTTTTGATAGCCTTATTAAAATACACATTCTATAACATTAATGCCAATTTTTATAATAACATAACAATGGCGATATCTTCCAATAAATTTTTGTTATTTCAACAATACCATCAACAGGGTAGTTTTTCCTGATTTTTTTGGTTTTTTACTGTCAATAAAATAATCGGAATTATTTCGTGATAGATTTTACAATTTTAATTGTGTTTGTATGATAAAAAGCTTCAGCTGTCGAATCTATTTTGCACCCCTTCGTATTTAACTTGATTCGCTATCAAAATTTCAATTTAAAATGCATGCTAGAAATGTACTGATAACGCAACGCCTCGTTTAGTATGTATAAATATTTCAATTAGCGACAAATTACATATACACACGCATGTGAAAATGTGTGTCATTAAAAGCAGTATGCTTTTTTAAAATTTATTTGTCATTTTCAATACTTATGTAATAATTTAGTAGTTGCTTTATAAATATGCATCAAACAGGTTAGATCGTTCCCGCAGTGAAATACTTAACAATTTCCGGTAACATTCTTACCAGTTTTACGTAAACTTGCAATGTTCATTGCACTTTATGATATAGCAAGTCTGATATCTGTGCAAGATCATTTCAAGTCTTTTAATACCGTCTTTTGAATTAACGAATAAATTAAAACAAGAAAGATGATTTGAAAGTAATTTTATATTTTTGATGAAATTTAAACAATTTTTAAATGTATCGCAATGATTGAATCGTGGCATTTTTAAATATGTAAGCTCTATTAACTGAGAAACACTTCATTATTTTGGTATGAATCAAAATTGTTTAGTGTTCTAAGCGTGACTTTGACAATTATTCATACTGACGTAAAATATTTGTGAATTACGTCACTTACTAAAAAAATACTTTATTAAATTGACGATTTTATTGAATAGTAAACATCCGAAGGGAAAAATAAACTATGGATATTAAAACAATGCAATATTTGCGTTATTTATTCATCCGGGGTGAAATAGTTTAAAATGTTTTATTGACTGTTTAAATATTACGACTACAGATTTTTTTATCGTTTCATATTACACCATTGAAATTAAAACAAAATATTCACGGAACATAATAATAAAATTTCAAAATTTACAATGCGGAGGCTGGTCGTATAATAAGGTATTTTCAACGCGCTCATTTCCGTTAATGGCAATACCTGACTGATTTACAATAACGTCAAAAATGTATGAGTTGTCATGTCGAAGAGTTGCTTCTGACAAATTTTATTTGATATTTTTTTCTCACAACTTCAGTAGTGAATGTGGTTTATTACAATAGCATTTTAGTATGTCGATATTTTTCGTTATTTATTTATTTCAACTCTACTAGCACCTGTACGGCTGCTCTTTACAGGGCGAACAGAATGTATGCTGTTACTTATCTGTAACATTTTACAATTTAGTAAAAAAAAATTGCGACATATTTAAATTTTATTTTGTTGTTTTCAGACTCTTTGTAAATAAAATGTGCAGCGATTCAATACTTTTTAATACATTAAAAAGTAAGTCGCTTAAAAGCAAAAAGCTATAAAATTAATGATATCGACTGAAGGAGTTTGATGGAATTTCAATATCTAAATATAAGAAAATTGTTTTGGCTATCATTTTGAAATTTGTAACAATTCAAATTTAAAAACCGATACGTTTATTTAGCAATGTCAATAGTAAACAAAATTTAAAAAAAATATATTTTCTCATTATACTGTTTTTATTATTAATACAATAAATTATCTTGTTTATTGACCAGCTCAAACAATAATTTGCAGTAAATAAAACTGCAGTAAAGCAAGGTATATCGGCATTTTCTTACAGAATTCTATGCAATTTATTTGATTGAAATAATCGCAACATGTGGACGCATACTTAGTTTTAGTCTATGAAACATGGACTTTAAACCAATCCATTAATAGATTTCTTCTAAGAACAACAACAAATGACCTATTTAATATTATAAAATATAGCACATTTTTGGCTTTACTCATCGTGAGCACCCAAATAGATTTCTATATTAGCAGATCGCTTCATACAAATGTGAAAGAAAAGAGAAAAAAATCTAATGTTTTATAAATATCATAATGTTTAGCTCTACCAAATTTTATATAGGATTGTTAATATTATTACTATTTCAGCTACCATCGTCAGAACGATGATAAAACTAAATTAAATATAAGCTTTTTATACTACTAAAAACGAAGGAGATAATACATAATCGCAATTATGTCTCATTGAAATATGTTATTACGTAATTGCTTAACATAACAAAAAAATATTTTATGGATTCTTTTAAATAAAAATATTAGGATCATGTCAATTTGAATTGTAAATTTATTTAATAATTTTATGTTGGTAAGATAAAAAAAAATAATATACCTTTTAATTTTTAAGCTCATTAAGGCAAACTGATCAAGAGAAGAATAAAACAAAAATTATTTAACGACTGCGTTGGAAATAATTGATGTACATATTAGTCACCCGGTACCCTAGCCAAGACATGGTTTCGCAATAAATTTTATAAATAATACAGACCGACGAAATTAATCACTCAAATCAACTCAATAAATTAACGCTGGATACAATTTAATTTATTTACATTTTAACTCGAAATACACGCACATTGAAACGTCTTATGATAAGCATCACAAGAGTTGAGCAATCACTGTAATATATGTATATAACTCAATCATTCTAGCAAACTACTTTTCTTTACTTTATCATTCTTGAAAATCATATTTTGAAAATAATTGGTGCAAGTCAATATAAACTTTCTTTAGTCGTAGCGTTTTTTTTTTTAATTCTTCTGTAGTTTTTTATGGCATCATAATTGTTCAAGTATTTGTTAGATTACAATGAACAGTTATGATTAATTAGTTTTTAATACAAAATATTAGATGCGGACCCATAACTATAACTGAGTAATATATTTTTATATAGTATTCAATATTCTGAATGATTGAATACGAACAATGCAAAACCGACATTATATTATTTGTACAGTTATCCTGAAAATCAAAGGAGTGGTTGTTGAGGTTATATATTGAGGTTTTAAAAGTAAAACTCTTTAGGGTCTGTGATGGTCTGTGACTGTGCTTTCGTCATAGTTTTGCAAGAGTGAGCTGACTGTTTTTTTCTTATGTATCATATAACCAAAAATGCTTTAATGCTTATAATATACATATAGATTTTTTTATATAAAACTAATTGAAAGAGTGTAATTCGGTATGTTTAATGGTTGATATAAAATACTCATAGGTCTATTTTATTTGGCTCATGTTACTTATGAAATAACTTTTAATTAGCTTCTTAAAATAAAAGAGAAAAATTATTAGCTCAAATAAAATAGAATAGAAAAAATTAGTTATGGTTCCACCAAGAAATTTTGCATTGATCATAAAAACCTTAGTAATTATAATATACTATTGATTGTTATTTTGGCACCACATAATCTTATAAATATTTTTTAAGCGCCTGTCAAACTATTATAATAGATCTATATGAAAATATAGTTGAATGAAAACGTTTTAAATGGTTTTAAGCGGGATGTCATATGTGAGAATTTTTCAGAATCGTATACGGTGTAATAGATAGAAATAAAAAAACTATATTTCTATACTTCTCATCATCAAATATTTATCAGCAAGTTACCCCACTCGCTCACATATTGTAACGAGCACTATATTATTACATACACAGGCATTCAGATGCATGATTTACATTTAACTATGAAAGTAAATAGAAATCTGTCTTATCGGCAAAGAGAATTTGTACAAATTAGACATCATTTTTAAAAATATAAAAAATAAGATCACTCATTTATCTATGGTTTATAAATTATGATAAAAATAGAAAGAAAAAATCGTATTATTTTGTTAAGAAATAGACATTCTTTAATAAGATGTTATAATGGAATATTTCACGAGTAATTTTGATACCACCTTCGTTTCTTATAGAAAAATCTCAGCAGAAGTTTTGCTACTAGAATTGCTTGTTGTTGTTTGTATCAAAGTGGTAAGATTTTAAATTTGGATGTATAAATGAATTAGTATTTAGCTTATAAATTTTGCTCTTTCTGATAATTTTTTAGAATGGTTACAATCGAATGCTTACATCAAAGATTTAAAAATAAATTTTATGAAAAGTTAGTCAGTTGAGCAGTCAAAACTTTCATTCAAGCATTATTTCTACTCAGTTGTGACGTATATAGGCTCATAGCTATATAATGCCATTGTTAAATATAAAATTAATAATTATTTCAAGTCTATGATGTAGTGGTCAGTGTCATTGTTTTCTGTAGTGGATTTCACATAATTTATGTAATAAATGATAATTTGGTTATATGCTTGAAGTTTGAAAAATTTTAAATGTCAATACTTCCAATATGTTATCATAAATGAGAACATTTGTCAAATATTGTTTTGATTGGATACTATTGAGAAATCATAAAAGAGTGTTTTATTTGTGTATTTTCCAACAATGTTTATCATTCCCTTCAAGAAATTTTTATTCCCTTAAATTTCATCAACCAGTCCCCTATTGTACTACTTGAAAAATATCCTAAGAATTAACTCAGCAGTGCTAGTGTAAGTCAAACGTATGGAGATTATCAGTCAAATTAGGCGAATATTTGGTCAGTATTAACTCTCATATTGCCGTCTCATTTTAAGTACGAACAGTATTTTTCTAATAATTTTTATTATGACTAAAAATTTCTTCCACCCATTTAAATCTAGTAAATGGTCTTTTAAGATACCTTCATTACTAGACAATTTACCTTTAATTCGGAACGGACATCGATTATAAAAATTATTTAGCACTATAAAATTTGATTATTTTAATTGTTAAGGCTTTATTTTTTTATATCCATATCATAAAATGGATTTTTGCATAAAAGTGTGAAGCTACTCTGCACAAATGGCTTTTCGGTCGAAAGCAGTTAAATGTATTTAGCGTTTTATTAAAAGTGATTTTATTTATTGTGAGTAATACTCATAGGTAATACTGAGCAAACTGAACTTGAAGAGGTTATTTGATTTGTTATAATATAATTTATTCAGACTGTAATAAAACCATCGTGAGTTACTTAAGGACTAGCTTATATGCAAGATTGCTCTCTTGCTAAGTATAAAACTTGGACACCAATTCATCTCAGATACACTTGAATATACAAAGTGTAATCAAATGTCACAGGAATTATATTATTCTTGACGGCACAGGCTTAATTAATGATTTATTGCCATACATGCCGCCACTGTTTGATGCCCAGGGGTTGGAAAATAGAGGGGTTGAAGGACTGCCATCACATGGATTAACCCCACGATTACTTGAGGGTTAATCGCCCTGTATTGCATATTACACCCTATCTGCTTGGCTTGTTAGAATGTGCTCCATGTAATATTTTATATCAGCACATATATTATATCTGTAAACGTGCTAGTATTTTTTCAAAGTATAATGGATTGCGTGGCATATCTTGAATAGTGTAAAATAAATTGTTAGGTGTCTATTTTTTTTAAGAAACGCTTTCAAAATTTTCAATTACATGTGCCAGAGCTTTTGCCAATTTTGCCAACACTTTATCGTTTCCTTAAATTTTATGACATTACCCTATTCGAATTAGTTCCCAAATAAAAAAAATCATTAACATTCTATCAAAACTGTACCCAAAGCCTAAATTCATATTTCTCGAACCAGAAAGCACGATGTTGTAAAAATTTCCAGTGTTTTATATATATAGGATACAATACAATGACACAACACGAAAAATCTTTCTTATTATATCATAAAAAATAATATTCACACATCACTTTAGCACGTTGATTTTTAAGAAAAATTGTTAATAGTGCTTCGTTTTCAATTGATCTTTTGAACACATTTTAAAAGAATATATTTCATTTTCTAGTAGAACGAATTGTCAGCTATATGATTAGAAAACAATAGATGTTGTAAATTATTTGTATTTTTTTCAAATATCAAAAAAAAAACATATCAAGATTATATATTGCACATTCTTATATATGAAATTAAGTTTCAGTGAGGTCAAAATATTTTAAAGATGTCTTAACTCCGTTGTTCTGAAATGGTGTGATGCCTTTATAAGCAAAGTATTTGGTATATAATATTCATGTCCATGTGGAAAAAATAGTTGAATTTTTATGAATTCCTGCAAAATTAATTCAATTCCCGGACAGGGTCCGAAGTTTTTACTGAAATAAAATTCTCAACCACAGGCCGTGCGAGTAACAGATCTCTCTTTGTATAAAATATTTATAGTTGAAAATAGGTGTGTCCAAAATATTTCACATTTCTTAACAGACAATGTTTGACATATAATATAAGTTTTTCATAATAAATCCTTTTTATTTAAGTATAATAAAAGTTTAAGCCCTAAATTGGTGCCGCAGAAATTTACTGACAAATTTGCAAATCGCATGATTTATTATTTATATGAAAACACATACCATACCGAGTTCTATTTTAGCAATAAATACAGTTTTCAAAAAAAAATACAGTTGATAATAAATTATTTAAATTCGTTATTTTTAATAAATTATTGTGTTCTTATGATCTGGACAAATTCTTATATAAAAGTATTATATCAATTATTTTAATAAGACTTTTTTATTAAATAACAATAAAAATGTTGACATCATAAAACAAAATAATGATTTCGTTATTGAGAGAATGTAAATATATATAAAATACCTTTTAATTGAAATTTAAGCGCAAGGATCAACGCTATCTATGACGAGGGCTAAAACGTCACTAAAGGGGAGTAATAAATCATAAATAGCGTTTTATTAATTGATCATCCTCACTGAAGGGGTTGAATTGCTAGAAACAACAACTGCTTTACATCAGGCGTATTCAACTGTAGGATCGATTCGTGAGAGTAGTTTTTTTTCTTTTTATTTTTTGGTAAAACCTTTAATATAATGTAGATTTATGATAAATTAAAAATGTGTACCATAAATTTATTAAATAATTAAGCTTAGTTTTTATAAACATAAATTTCGATTAAAAACAAAGAAGACACTATAATATTAAGGGAATTGACCAAAATACAATACAATAGAAAATATTAATAAACTATAAGCGAATAATAAAAAAGAATTTATTGAGAATAAATGTATATATATTATATTATCATAACAGTAACATCATAAATTGTTTATTATTCACAAAATTAATTAAAATAATAAATACTCATTTTCAGTAGTATTTCAACAATTCATTTTATGATCAAGATCAGTTTTGCTCATCGCAAGTATTATCAACTGAGGTAGTTGATCTTAAAAAATAAGCGAAAATAGTAATGAGAAATGTGTTTATATTATTTAATGTAATACTTTTCTACCAAGGAGTGACAGTTAGCACCGGATATGTAGATAAAAGATATAATGATCATAATATATTTCTGACGATTGTTTGACGCCAAAAAAGCATTCGGAATACGTATTTGCTTGCATTTAACTATAATAATGACAACATCGTTTTAATTCCAATTAAACTATAAATGAACGATGAGAAAAAATATAAATTGTTTCAAAAAGTAGAAAAAATGTGATTTGTAAACAAAATATTATCGGAAAAAAATAAATTGAACTCTCCTACCCTCACACAATAACATTGCGCTCATTGAAACCAAAGGATCATGTTACTGTATTAAAATTATATTAAACAACGTATGGGTTTCCACTCCAGGGCACTCAAGCTAACTTCATTATTGTGTCGTTTGGGAATTAAGCTCAATTTAACATGGCCTCTTTGTCAAAGTCAAAATGCTTTAATTGTGAATGCTTGATTTATTAGACAGAGCTTTTGAAAGTTTTGTCTCTCGTAGATTAAATCATTATAGGTACTTGTATAATTGAGAATTGAAAACAGTGTTTGATGTTCTTTTTATGAAACGCTATTCTTAATTATCATATGTATTATATATATTTTTCGAAAAATGTCAAAAAACGTTAACATAATATTCTGTTACATGAAATATTCAGAAATATATTAAAAACAAGTTATCGAGCATTTCAGAAGGCATTGTTCTTTAAAATCTAAATGAACAAACTAGTTCAAGCTTCAACCCTTTGATTTATATTCTGTTGGTAAACTACAAAACCTTTTATTTCTTTCAGAAAACTACTTGGGTTTCTCATTCTTAAGTGTAGTACAAAGCTTCCACTTCTAACACTGCCTCTTGGTCATTTCCGAAGATTTATTTCCCAAAGTCCAGACTTCCGGCCCATTATACAGCCTGCCGCTGTTATTTACCCGCTTGACTTGTTTGTAAAAGATAGAGGCACTACAAAACGAAGAGCTTTATGTTTTCCTCTATTTTCCGGTCACACAAAAGACATGCTTTCATGGACCTAACAATCTTCTGCAAGTATGAACATACACAAAACTCTGGTTTTCGATTGATATACGACGGTGCCGGTTCATAGTAACAGTCGGCATTATTAGAATTCAGATGAAGTCGTATTTCTTAAACATTGAAAAACTATACTAGAGAGTTTTCGCATGGTTAATACTTTATGATAAATGGTTTAAAATTTTATACAAATTTTGTAAAGACTATTCGTAAAATAATTCTTACAACAAAATTGTCTTTTTATAATTACTTTATATCTATTTATTGATTGAATTGTGCATTCACTTGGTAGAACTTCATTATAACACGGTGGAAAAAATAGCAACATATTTTGGTTCTACATTTTTTTTTAAATATAATTGATAGCTCTTTCGGCTCGCGTCATCGTCAGAACTATGCTTAAACTAGCATTTGCTTATCTATATATAGCTGTGTAGAAAAGGTACACAATACATCTTCTCTCCTGTTTTAACGACCTAGCTTGTTTCTTGCTCGCAATAAAACTAAAATTGTAAATGTAACTAAATAGGCGGCTATATCAATAAGTTTACATATGGCACGGAAATGGTCTATTACAGAAACAAAGAAGCACCCATTTATTCAATATTTGAAGGAGTATATTCAATGACTTTTTTTACTAAGCGCAAAAAAATTAAAAGAGAACAGGCAAAAATTTCTAATGAGACCATTTTACAGATAGTAATTTATTAATAAAGCTTATGATTCTATTAATTTATTGTATGTCATCTGATGGCAAGCAAAACAAATTATGCTCTTTCTTTGTTTATTACAAGGTAAAAACACACAGTCATTTGTTAATTGCAACATTTCAACTACTTTCTCGTAGTCTTTAAGATCATTCTAAATGTTATATCTTTTTACCATACTTCTCTACAAAGATGAATTAACCGACCAACAAATTTCACATTAAAGATGGACGTGGTCTATGTTTATATTTAACAAAAGTATAGCCTTCTCTATCATATGATTTATTCAAATTATTCTATAATATATCAATAATTTTTTATATATATACAAATAGTATTCTTGAAAAACGATTACACGTTAAAAGCCCCACACAATAAATAATGCTGTTAACATAATGTGCTATTCTATGTGAAAAGATGAACTTACTTAGGGTTAAGTTTTGTGTTCTCATATAAGTCTTTGAGACGGAAAATCTGCCACACAACTCAGTTGCTTGTTGGAAAAGTTTTATAACTTGACGGTCAGAGAAGTACTACAATATTTTATCACAATATTCTTTTATCATGTGAGAAATTTGAGTTTGTTTATACAATATCTTTTTCGGCTTGTTTGTTCTCATTTAGGATCATTTCATATTAACTTCGCTTGTTTTTTTATATGTTAAATGGACGGGGTAAGAATAAAAATAGTGATCAGCAAATAGATGTCACTTTTCCACTTTTTCATCAGTAAGATGATGAGAGATAATTTGAAGTATGACATAAATCCATGAACTAATTAAATCGAGTAAAAAAAATATTTACAATAGTGCCAATATTAAGTATTGAAGTTATAGATAACGTTACTGACAGCCAAAAGCTCGCCAAAATGTCTATATTTAAACCGTCGTCATAATGCAACTAGTCAACCACTGGCCATATGACTAAAACTAAGTTTGTTCTACTTATTTAATTATTTACCATTAATTAAAAAAAAGTATCCAACATTTTTTTAAATAATAAATATATTTTTTTTGGTATTTATTTTCACAGTAAATTTATGATCATAACCGGTTTTTAGTGATAATTTGTATAATGGTAATAATGCTCGTGACAGAACAAAATCGGCCATGTTCATAGAATATATATTGGAAATGTGTGTTAAAAATATGTTTTTATCAATTATATTATCATGCCTTTCCATAAATAAGTGACAGTTAACACCATAAAAGTTATATCTAACATTAGTACATTATTTTCCAACTTTATCCAGTTGTGTATTGTATATGATGAACGTTTTATTTTGAAAGACTTCATTATCTGAATTATGTTTTTATACATCCAAATATATTTTTTTGAAAAAAAAATGTATTATTACAACTGAAAAACACTGTATTGAAAATAATCACTATGTGAAAATAACGATGTCTGTTGCATCCATCATTTTTATATTGACCACTTTGAAGTACAGTAAAGAAACATTTTGAGCGATCGATGAACACGAGTTTTTCAAATGAAGCATACTTTAAAAAAAATATTTTTTTGGAAGTTCTTTTTTCATATTTGTATTTAAAATGTATCAGCTGCCACTGTCTTCGAAACAAAACAGCTGAAATAATCGTCATTTTCATACTTCGAGCAATGTAAAATCGCACATCAAATTATTAAAGAAATTATGTTTTCTCGAAAATTAAGCAACACACTGCAAAAAAAAAACTGTGCAAAATGTTTTGAAAATTTTCAACAAGTATGCATAATGATATATTATTTATTTCATTGCAAAATAAGTAACTTTTAGTTTATAGATTGCCCCCAATTCACATTTTTTTCATTTCATAGAAGCTGTTTGGTAATTAAAATTTTAGCATCGCATTGTCTTGTTACATAACATATACATTTATTTTGTGTGTGTTTTTTTTTTATACACTTAACTTTAGATTATGAATTGATAAATAGCACACATTGTACATTGTTATTTCTATATTTAATTTGTTCTTCTGGCACTGTTGGCACATTGAGCGAAAAACGTTCGTGCAACAACGAACAGACTATAGATAGAAATATAAGCGTCGCAAATAACCCAACCCCCTTTAGAGGCGTCCCGACGCCCATCGCAAAGAAAAGCGTCGGAGGAACAAGTAGAAGAAAGAACTCGAAACGATTTCCGGCGACAACCTTTTATTTCCACAGCCATTCATTTCGATTCGTTCATTCATTCATTCTCCCATAATAGCTATTCACTGATGGGGTACAAAGCAAATTTCTTACACATAATATTGGATATTCTCTGACAGAATGAAAAGAGTGAAACATGTTATACTTGCTGTTATAGTTTACGGATTCATAATTCCATATTGTACAAAAAAATCCACCTAGCTGGGCTTAACAGCATGATAGAGTAAGTTCATCGTGATAATATAATACAAATATATTTTATTTCAATTCATCTAAAAATAACTCTTAGTTGTTTATAGACAACCTTTTTCGAAACCCTTTTTTCTATTGCAATTTTTTCCATAATTTTTGTTACCAAATTTAAATTTTCATCAGTTTCGTCTTTACAAACTTCGAGAGCAATTTATGTCTTAATTAAAATATAGGACAACATTGAATTAATTAACCTCCCCTATCAATTCTTTCACGAGTAATTTAATTATATTACTACCACTTTTTAGACTACTACGTGGAAAGTATAGACTTTATATGGAAGGTTTTTTTGAGAAAATTTAATTATAAAAACTGATGAAAAAATACTATATTATAGACCAATAAGGTAAAACAGTTATTGGTAGATTATCTATTTTATAGAAAATATTCATAAACATTAACAACATCGAAAAATAATTGTTGAATGTTCTGAACATCCAAACCATTTTTTTTTTCGAATCCGCATTGCAAAGAATAATTAAAAATAGTTATCAATATTTTATCCAGATCTTTTATTGTACTGAATTTCCAATATATAAATGAATAAGTTGCTTACCTTACAAAAAGGCAATATTTGTAGTTGTTAATTTATTATCTTTTAAAAAATCTCATTACTGAACTGTACCTCACTAACAGATGGTAGTTTTTATTGTACAATAACGGTCGGTCACTTTGAAGAAGCAATACATGTTTTTTAATAAATGAGAAAGCAGTTACTTTATGCTGCAAAAACTACAATCACACACGCCTAAGCGTATTGATTTTATTTTTTTCAATTATTTTTCTTCTCGCTTGACAGTCTGTAACAAACAACAAACATTGAAGTGCATTTCATCATTAATCACTCCACAATAACACAACACAAGTTTTCTTGGGAAAAAAAACATAGAAATTGTTTCAATGTAAGAAAAAAGCAGCTAGCACCTCATACATTATTATAAAAGCTTTTAGGTAAGCGTAGTTGGTGATTTATTTTATTTGGTGTAGAATATTTTTTTTTCTGTCTTTTATCTGTGAATTTTATAACTATTGTGTTTTTAACGGAATTCTAGCCATAAAATGGTTGTTGTTAGAATGTCTGGTTTACACACAATACAATGGTTTGGTAACAATCAAGTATTGACTTGAAATAAAACTACCTTATTTAACATTAGTATATTTAACTTATGTGGCAAGTAACGTTAATATAAATGCCTTTATTTGGTACGAATGGCGCTTAAAGCTTTTATTATATTATATTAAGAATTCAATGGAGAAGCCTTTTATGTAATTTTATTTTAAATACAAGAATGATGACAAATGTAAAAAAGATATTAAAATATTAAAAGATAAATTTTATTAGTTTATATTTAGTCCCATGAAGTCACACTTACTTATTGTATCTTATTTATTAGAATTGTTGTAATTTTGTACAATTCCACATGTTTTGTCATAAACGATGTCAGTTCTGTTGCATCCGTTTGATGGAATACCTGAAGATGCCGAAGGGCGAAACCCAGGTCGTTTGGGGCAAAACATGTGGAATTGTACAAAATTACAACAATTCAAATTTTATAATGAAATTCCATCAAGCACCTTCAGTCGATATCATAAATTATTAGTATGAATTGTGTCAATAAGCTTGTTAGTAGCTTTTACACTTTTATTGTGAGACTGGAAAAACTGAAATTGACTGCCTACGAAAAATTCTTTGTTTATTAAAACTATGGAAGTTTTCAAAGTGATACTAGTAGACACTGATTTTTTACTGTAAAGTAACGATCATTTTTTTTGCATTAACAAAAGTATTACCCTTCAAACCAACGATAAACGTTCTCTAGACAAAAAAGGCGATGATGTCTTTAAGTTTCACGAAGAATTCAATGATAATTTTAAGTCTTTATTGTTTTCAAAATTTCTTGAACATTTGTTGTGTTTGGTTAATTATTTTTTAGTGGCGGTGTAATAGTAGATTTTCTCATTTTATTATGTACAATAGATTTTAATTATTCAGTAATATCACTCAATTTCATGAATTTAACTAAATCCCCATATTGGTGGGCACGTATTCCGTTTCATTATTATTCACCAGTTTCCATCGCAAAGATCGATCAGGCTCCATTGAAACACAAGATTTTCCAACACCAAACCTACAATAAAAGAAATAATTAAAAAAATGTTGCATCACATTTTGTTTTTGTACCAGATAGAGTAACATAAATAGTAAAAATTTTGATAACAATCTAATACAGCGGCTTTATCTTTCGGATCATAAAGAAGATTTTACTTTGAAAAGGTAAATGTATTCATCAAATTATAAAAAAAAATATTTTATCACGAAATAGTTATTGTAGTATGTGATATGTTAATGATATTTAAAAAAATTTGATTGCTTAGCTCCAATGACACTACTACAACTACTCTCTTAACAACAAAATTTTTACAGACTAATTGTTGGTAGCCGTTTTTACAATCTACCAAAATAGTAGTCAAGAGTTAATTTTATTTATTTTTCGAAATTTTCAAAAATGGAATTTTCTTAAATTTATAAAAACATGATACGTTTTGTGTGGACTCGTGTCTATCTCTTTTACTATACCTTAATATTCATCCAATTTAACAATAATTTAAATCTATTTAAAAACGCTTACTTTTGCAACTAAATCACTTAAAAAAATATTCAATACTATCAGTAAAAATGTTACCCCACAGATAAGAATCTATAAGAATTCATATCATATTAGATAATTCATCTTTGAAATCTTTCATGTAATCATTGCACTACTTTATTTTCTGAAATTGCTTGTTACGGCTATTTTTTTTATATCCTAAATATTTTAATATGTTACGTCTGGTTATTATAAACAAACATACAACCCGTAACACCGTTACACCACAGTAACATCGATTCTTAAAAATATATAAACCCTCAAAACATTTGTCATTGTAAATGCTGCGATTGATACAGAAGTCTTTCATTAGGGATATTGAGTTTTTGTTCTATTGGAAAACAAGCATGGCCCAAAATGAGAGCTTGAATGGTTAATGTGGGGGATTTTCACAGAGCTGAATTGGTAATATTATTGTAATTAAAGCATCAAATAAAATGAAACATTTAATACAGACTTACGATTCAAGCTATCATTCAAAATACTTAAGGTAAGCATGATCATTGAATAACAATGAATTTTAATTGTGATCTTCAGTTAAAATTTATATAAAATTAGTAATGAATTTTCATGAAGTCTTCATGGCGTCAAAAAGTTGTAAATATTGGATTTAATGGTTCTTCTATCCTATGATAAATTGATAATAAATAATTTTATAATGGTTCCATTTTCTATTATGTGTAAGTTTTACTGAGAGTTTGATTATTTTGGTAGTTTAACAAAGTCAAAGCTTTAATAAAAGTTTTGTATTCACTATTCAAAGATACGTTTTAAATTTTTTATGGCATTCTCAGGTGAGATATATTTTCGATACAGTTCAGTACTGCCTTCTTGTAATAGACTCGAACCAAACTTGAAAAGGAATCTTCACAAAAGTCTCCCTTTATTCTAAAAGCCGGGCGTTTTGTGTATTTTGCCTTTTGAAAAGGACTCTGGCCATCGGCATCGATTCTTATCCACTGTTTAATTATTTTAAGAGAAAAGTTGTACGCTCAATGCTTTATTTTCAATAAGAAGTTTGGTAAATTGAAATATTCCATTTTATTGGAAAAGCCAACCTTAAGAAACTGGAAAATTTTGAAATTTATAAATAATGATTAAAGTAAACGTAGTGAGTGAATGTATTGAATACTGCTGAAGCAGTATTCAAATAAAATCGTTACGTTAATCAAATCAAAACATCTACAGAAAATGTATACCTAGCCCAATTATAACAATTTCCAGTTATATTCATTATTGTTGTGCCACGATGCTGATAGCTATATTATTGTCATTATGAATCTTATAAAATAACATTCAATTTATACGAACTCAAGGTAAACAAATTTATTTGAGACTTGATACTTTTCTTTTTAAATCATTGCTAAATAAGGTAGTATTAAATAATTTGAAATTTTATCGTAATACGTTACACATGTCAGATAATTTAAATAACGAAATAGTTTTTCGCGTTGCCATTACAAAATTTAATTATATTATTTAATAAATCATTACCTTTACTTCTCAAGTTTATATCACATTTTTCCTCTCGTAAAAGCTGGTAAAGCAAAAGTCAGATATCCGAGCTTTTCAAAGCCCAATGTCAATTATTTTAAAATGTATCACTTACTGGAGAGGCCAACGATGCGAAAGATGAGACCTCTCAATGGAAGCTTTTGCAAGTTGTCTTTAAGGAAGAGAGGTAGAGGAGGCTTTTCCAGTTGGAAGGAGTCGTTTTTTTTTTCTTCTTAATAATTTTCATCAGTCGATTTTAAGTACATTAAAATTTAATTCGTAATAATATTGAAGGATTGAAAATTGTACTGAATTATTTGAGCGCATAACTTTATTGACATGCCATTTAAAAACGCCTTCGAAAAAAGTTTCGGTTTTCCAAGTAAAGCATATTTAATTAAAATAAACAAAGTGAAGTTCTTTGTACCTGCTGAATTTATCAGTATATAGCTTCATCTCCTTTATTTTTTATTTGTTATCTTACTTTTTAAATATACTACGATATAAGACATTTCATGTTATGTAAATAATAATTTAATATACATGCATACTTGAATTGTTACAATTTTGTACGATTCCACATGTTTTGTAACTAAGGATCCGGGTTTCGCCTTCCGGCATGTTCAAGCATTCTATCACACGGGTGCAACAGAACTGACATTGACATGTCTGACATGAACTGTCGGTTCTGTTGCATCCGTGTTATAGAATGCCCGAAGATGCCAAAAGGCGAAACCCGGGTCGTAAGTGACAAAACATGTGGAATCATACAAAATTGTAAAAATTCAAATTTGATATTAAATTCCATCAAGCACCTCCAGTTGATATCAAAAATTATAACACGCATATAATAACGATACAATCAATTATATTTCAAGCTGAATATATGCTTATTTTTTTATCTTTTTACTATTCGTTCATAATCTGTGGATAGAGATTATTTTTTTATATCACGATATGAACTTATATAGATCACACATCACGAAAAAAAAATAATTTGATTTAAGATATATGCTAATGTTGAACATACGATTCTCTTGTGTTTTAATCATAGCATATCTTGCTTTCGATTTCTAAGAGAAACTTTGACGCATGTTTATTCGTGCGGTTCTTAAATATTTGTTATATATTGCTACCACAAATATTGAAAGAAAAATTTTATTACTTTGTATCGTTCCTTTTTAAGCTTACATATTTTTAGCTATAGATTAGATAGATTGTGATTAAATCGGGCAAACAATCGAGTTCAATTTTTTCTTTAAATTTTCAAACGGAATCACCCGGTTAATAATTTCCTATTTTCTTACGTCAATACTCATTTTGATGAAATTCGCAAAGGTCTCATAAATAATAATAATATGATATGATTATACTCTAGCAGCAGTTCGCGGAGTAATGAGATCCTACCGGTTATGTGATGGGGTGCAGTAAATAAAGTTTTCGTGGCGTCACAGTACCCTACGAGAGTGTAGCCACACCATTAGCGTTGAAAGCTGAGCCATCTAGGAAAGCCGACTGAAACTACGAACTTACCAAATATAACTATAAGCTACTTTCTGTTTGATGCAGTGATAATGCATCTTTCTTTTGTTATTTATCTACACTTTATGAGACAGTTTTGTCCACATACAAAACATTTACAATTAAATGCGTTTTTATTTGCCGTCCAAAATCTTCAACTTGATTTATAAGGTCTTAAAAATAGTATTACACAATTAAGCTAAATGTTGTCAATAAAAGAGAGTATAGCTAAAAAAATAATGGTTTAAAGTATGTGAAAGCACCATGCTAGTCAAAAAGCTTCAGAAAGCCATTTTTATTTTATGGTTAATTTTTTTTATGAAACTTTCAACTCGTTCCCTGCTTAGCATTTTAAATGATATTCCAACGCCTAGCCTTCAAAAATTTATAGAATAATATTGGTTTGAAATAATCTTATTGAGTTTGTCAGGACAAACCAAGAAATGCATTAACTCAAAAATCAGCGAGTATACGAAGGTTTTAACCACTGTTAATTCATATATTTTCAGATATCAACTATGAACACAGTAAAATCAGCCGTCTCAACAGTTGAGACGTTAGCTGTCAGAGGGTTAGTATATGTGTGCTCGGTCTGACGTAATTTATTTATAATATAGTGATGTAGAAATTTTAATTCATTTTGCATGATTTTTTAATGAGAAACACATTTTCCTAAGATCGATCATACGAGTTTATTAAAACTAACTTTGAAAGAAGTTCTAGTTGAAAATTTTTGACTAGCAATTATTCTATCGGTAGCCATCAGTTGTGTGAACATCTCATATAATATTTTAGGCTTTCTGTGGTTGTAAAGAATGTATTATTGTATCGTTTGAGAGGTAGCCTTATATATTGAATGAAAAACATATTTTCTATAATATTGAGTTAGGTCAAGTTAATTTTATGTAAAAAAAAAAGGTTTCCTATTACTCGCTCAAAGACAAGCGATAATAGGCAACGCTGTGGGTGATTTCAAAAAACTGAAATCCCATCCAATCTCATATTCCATATCATCACCGCGACGACACGCAGTTCTCGACAAGTCTGTTCCACCTCCACTTTGTCACTTTACCGACTGTACTTTCGTACTGCTAAAACTGTATTTGAGATTTATATAGCCGTGAAGCTCTGAGGAATCGCAACATACAGCTTTTTATTATTAGACCACAAACAAAAATAGTCTAGAATTTCCACCAAAGCTAAAAATATCTCAAAAAGAAAGGTTATGATTCCATCACTTTTAAAATATATATTTTCATTATAAAAGCTGTTTATTATTTTTTTTAAAAAACTTCAAAATCTGTTCTTAAAGAGTCAAGTTGACTGTCAATTCATTGGTGGACAAATATTATATATAAATAATGGAACACAACGTTTGGTAGTATTTCCCAACTATGATATTCTTAAGAACTGGATCTATTTTGCCCATCAGCTCATCGATCATTTTTTAATGCTCGCGATGAGCGAAACCAATCCTGATTATATGTATATTATATGAAATTGTGGAAGTGGAACTAAACATTGCTTCTTATTGTTTTTAAATAAAATTCATTGTTTCGTTAAAATTGGTTACGTTAGTCCCATAGTGTGTTCAGATGATTCAACATTTATTAAATTTAGATTTGATTAGAAATTAATGAATCATGTTTTTTTCCAAAATGCCAATTTGAAAATAAATTCTATATGAGCTATAAAATATTCAAAGCATTTATTTTTAAACATAAAGTGAAACGTCAGAAGACTGTTTCAATACAGTTATTTAAATTTGAGAATTTTATATTTAAATCAAATATAGTTGATATTTTTACCAAGGTTATAAAGAAAGAACATTTTATATTTGTATTTCTTCCCTACACTGTTTATTGTAAGATTTTCTTTTTAGAGTTACGAAAATTTGTTTATCAATATAATTATCAAACAAAGTCATTAAATGTTTTAGCTTTCACAAATTTAAAATATTTTTCATTGCGAATTTTTTTCGACCCCAATATTTTGTTCTACCCTTTTTTCCATCTTTTCGATGTAACGGCTAAAGAGCTTTATTAAAAATATGCCAGTTATGAATAAAAGTTGGCGACACATGTGTCTAACAAGCTTTTTGAAAAACGTGTACTCAAAAATAACGAATCCAGCTTTCGTTTAGAAATATGCCGCTACTGTCCTTTGACGGAAAAAGTAGATACGAAAAAAGCTTAATTGTGAAAAGTATTAATATTCCAACCACACAAGGCCATATGAGTATGGCTGCGAGAGTTAATGTTCATTTTTTGTTTTTTGTTTTTCTGATAAAATTTTCTATGAAATGGAAAAAATAGAGTTTTAAATAGTCAATACATTTACAAGGAATAGTTAATTTTTAATTAATGTCGAAAGATCCAGTGGTAAAGATATTATTTGACCAATTGCTACGAAGCATGGTCCAGTAATTATGTTAAGTGTTTCTAGTTAACAATCCGTTGCCTAAATTTGTAACAGCAATGGAATTCGTGCCCATGACTTTGAGAATCTTTAATCTTTAATCTTTAAACACTTTTAAATATAATAGATCATAGAAGTGTTGGTAAGCCATCAGTTATTCTGTCTACACAAATCCTTAAATCTAAAATATAAACTAACTACTTTTAAGGTGTTAATTACCATTTCGTGGTAAAAAAGCATTATATTTTACATAATCGACATATATTTTTAATACTATTTTCACAGTGTTACAAATACACCACATCAATACCGGCTTCTTTCATCGCGAGCTTTATCAACGAAATACAAATTAAGGTTATTTATACAAAATTTTGAATTAATAATTAACAGTCATAAAAAAACCAACGTTTTACGAAACGATAAAATGAATACAACTAATAATTAGTAATGACTTAAATATATCTTTGATGTTCCTTTGATTCCTATTTTACTTTATTTAGGTGCAAACAAGATCGGATGTATATATTTTTGAGAGAAAAAAGACGCATACCCAACCACCAGAGATCAAATGTGTGAAAAAGCAAATCACTTGTTTATTCATTTTATCTTAATTTTAAAATATTTAGCTTTCACAGCTTAGAAACTTACAATTAATATATTGATTATTGGCATTCACTTGGTAGAACCCATTATAACACGGTGAAAAAATAGCAATGTATTCTACAAAATTATTTTTAACAAATATAGTTGATAGCTATTTCGGCTCACGCCATCGTCAGAACTATGCTCGAACTAACATTCGCTTATCTATATATAGCTGTGCAGAAAAGGCACACAACACATCCTCTCTCCTGTTCCAACGGCCTAGCTTGTTACTTTAACACAATGACAGTAAATTTTCAAAATTCTAAATGAAACAATAGGTGTCTATGACAAAAAGATTATATGTGGTACGGAAATGGTCCTTCTGGAAGCAAATCAGACCACCCCTTTGTACAACGGCTGGACAAGTGGCGATACTATTATGTTAGTTTGTTCGTTAAGAATCCTTTGTGATAATTGGTGTCTATTGATTTCCAACTGTTCCAAAGCCGAGAAAAAAACAGATTCATGTTAGTTTAAGCATAGTTCTGATTATAGCGTGAGCCGAAATAGCTATCAACTATATTTGTTAAAAATAATTTTATAGAACTAAAATACATTGCAATTGTTTCACCGTGTTACAATTAATATATATTCATACATAACACAAGATTTTTAATAAATCAACCCTCTTAAAATATAAATAATGATTTTCTGCTTTGATCCAAAAGCTTATTTTTAATGATCCGTAAGATTTTCGACCAACAAATTTCATGCGTGTTATTTATGATATCGATTTCTGATTAAATACGCCACGGAAAACTGATTTTTGGCATACTATTACTTTAAGTCCGGTTTTTATTAAGTTGGTATCAAGAAAAATAGTGCAACAAGTATATAAAATACAAGAAAACATAATATTTTCAGGAACTGCGGTCCAGAGTCATAAATGCGCAAAGTCTTCCGCCTTCTTACACCAATCGCAGATCACCAGCACTCGCTAGTCTTGTGACTACGCACTCATCCAATAATCTCCCAGAAGAAGAAAATGTAAGGCGTTTTAATGACTCCCGATCTAACTATCTGTGATATAATTTGCAGCAAGAATAATTTATTTCAAATCTCTTATATCAACAATACTGTAATAATTACAGGTCAATAGTAAAAACGTTTAAACAAACACAATGAAACAAGGTTTTTTATTTACATAATATTTACTGAATACAATTATCCTTAATAGATACTCAATTATCTCGTATCAAAAACAATGCCTACATTAGATTCTTGTACACTAGTGTTGTAAACAATGGGTAATTTATTTATATGTATGTATTGCGTATAATGTTATTTACATATTCTACTCCGGAAAGAGGTGTTAACTTTAATCATATAAAAAAATGCAACCAATAGAAACATGACACTGTCAGTAATAAAATTGCGTACTTAACGATTTGCGTGCGTGCTTTGATTCAATTTTTAATATATATTTCGTGAATGTATTTTATATGTAAAGTTTCAAATATATTATGCTACAAAAATTAATTCTGACGTTACTAAAAAGAGGTTTAACATTTTTAACAGCTTTTCTCGAATTTTGGAACGATATGTATTTTTTTCAACATTTTGATGTAAATTATGGTATAACTGAAATATCTAGACAAAATATATGTCAATGTTATGCTATAGTTAATCGCGTTGTAAAAGTTAATGACAAATTAATGTGATCATTTTATGAACGTGATTTATATAAATAATTAATGTCAACCTTTTATATTGTAACTTTGTTTGGAACTTTCGTAGCGAAAGTGTTAACAACGCCACTTCCCAAGGCAAGCGCCGGGTTCAACCAATTTCGTATGCAGGCATCGTCACGCGGTCGTGATCAGTTGATCTCAAAACAAGTCATTGTTTCAGCTAATGGGGGATTCATTAAAGCGAGCTGACCAATCCGATCGTGTAGCGGGTAATGTTATTAATTTATTTCGTATTCGTTCATGAAAAAATCCGAAACGGACTATATCTCACGAAGATTTATTCAGAACAGGTATTTTTATATCCCTGAAACACTATTTGAAACATTTAGGGAAATAAAATGGTGAGTAAATTTTGATTTGATTAATCTTATTTCGTCAAATTAAATAATCGTATATACTTATGTGCAATAAATCAAATTGCTTTTAAGGGGCGAGCATAAGCTTTTAGTATTGAATTGAGCTGTAGTCAATAACACTTTGTTAGACTGATTAATATTTTTCGTGTACTATTTTTAGATAAACTGTTATGTGTGTTTTTTCTCAACAATCAATAAAAAAGACGGTTCCTACTTAAGTTTTCAGCTATCAAAGTGAAATTATTAAGATTAATGAATTAACCTAAAACAATACCTTTGCTCTTTTTTAACGTATTTAAGGCTCCAATGGTTCTAAGTTAATTATAAATAAGGATAGTGCATATGGGTAAATTTTTAATCACTTTTAGTAACATGCTTGGTCTAAAAAAAAATGCGAACGATGTGCATCCATACTAGGGTTTTCATATTACCTATTTTGATATGATTTTCACTCCATCATACATTTTTTTGAATTGTTACAATTTTCTACGATTCCACATGTTTTGTCACTAATGACCCGAGTTTCACCTTTCGGAATCGTCAGGCATTGTAACAGAATGGTGGAATTTCGGCATCACATGGATGCAACAGAACTAAAGTAAATAAACAATAGTCACTGGCTAGTTGGTTACAATGAAAGATGGTTGCAATCTAGACCCGTGTCCACGAAAAGTGGAATCCCGTAATCTAAATTCAAGACAAATGCTGAAAAAATCATTGTCTCGATTTTTTTGCGAATATATACGCAATGAAGTCTAGGCTTATAACCAAGACTGTGGCTACGTGTAGCAAATTCAGTGAATGGAATGCTAGTACGGTCATTCGTTCGTTTTTTTTTTTTGTCACGTTTTAAGCTTCATACTGCACATTATTATATTATATATTAACAAATATTTACTCAACAAAAAGAATTCTTCTATATAAAATGTTTGTTAAATAGTAGAAGAAAATTTTGGTTCAATATTTCATATCACATCATAAGCAAAATACATTGATTATCAAATTATTTTCGCCTTTTTTTACACCAAATTTCTCTAGCTTTTTAATTCATATACACGTAGTTTTGAATAATGTAACTTGCGATTCTTTACAAACGTATGTAACAAGATTTAAGAAAAATGACACTAATTGGGTAGTAAACGAAAGATTTATAGTTTGTTAATTTTCTTTCAACGTAGCGGAACAGATTTTCATTGTCTCCAATATATCAAGCTGTTAGTCAGTGCGTAATTTTCGGTGTCATCTACTATAAACTGCCTGCAATAATCACTTAACTTTTACTGTGAATATTACATTAATTTACAAGTCGATACCAGAAATTAAATCTGCATCGCGTGACTTGCCAAGCTCCTTAGCGCATCCACACAGCCACTGTGCACACGTTCTGAAGAGCCAGGTTTGACTTATACGTCTTGTGATATGAAACATGCGGCCCAGTAAATCATGCTGCATCGTTATGAAAAGTAAGCGATATATTTGATACGTGAGCGATGGTCTAGATTCAAATGTAGATAATGCTTAAACTTTGCCTCAGTCAGTGTTTAGTGTTACGATATTCATTTTATGTAAATAAAATTGTAGGACATGATAATTTGATCGATATAATGGCTCGTATTAAATATAAAATTAATATAAACTTCTGTATAAAAAAATCAATTCACTGACTTATGTACAATATATATACATGATTTACTTGGAAACTTTCATTTTAATGTAAAACTAAATAAAATACGTTTTTCCAGTTACAACTACTTCAAACCTTCAATTAGAAAAGCATGAGTGAGGATAGAGCAAATAAAATACACTATTCGCACTATCGGATAATATCAAAAACATCACAAATTTTGCAAATATGTCTGGCGGTAAATTGTTTTGTTTTGTTTTTTATTAAGGCTTTTCAATTTTTATATCAATTCCTAGAAATTGTAATGCTTAATAGTGGCAACATTCTGAGCAAAATTCACATGACAATAAATTTATATTTCGACGCAACGCTTTCTGAATAACGGATAAAACAAATACCTTATATCAAATTTGAATTGCTACAACTTTGTACTTTGACTTAGGTCAGTTCTGTTGCATCCGTGTGATAGAATGCATGAAGATGCCGAAAGGCGAAACCCGGGTCGTTACTGACAAAACATGTGGAATCGTACAAAGTTGACAACAAAACAATTCAATTTTTTTATTGAAATTCCATCAAGCGCCTTCAGTCGATATCATGAATTATAAAAAAATATCTTACACCATCTTGTGAACTTCTTTGTAAAAATAAACTTTTTAACAAAGTGCAGCAAGTAAAAAATAAATTCATTTACTCGGCATTTTCTTTGTGACTGGATTTTCACTGTTCTGATCAGCAGGAATTATTCCCATAGTTTTCATTTGAAAATCCATTTTTATCGGAATAAATCACATGCTTGCAATTATTCTGGTCTTTTTATGTATTTTTATTTTTTATTTTGTTCTATTTATTCCCGGCTTAAAAGTAATTACAAATATAATAAATTTTCCAATTTTTTACAGTGAATTAATTTTTTTTTATTCACCATTATAATTTTTCTTGCGAATGAATAATGTAAGATATAATATTAAATAACGAAATCTTGAACGTAAGAAAAATAAGTCAGCTCTTATAGTTAAAATTCGAAACTACTGAAACTAAAATATACTTATACTCTGTGAAAATAGCTTGACTGACTATCAAGCGATTAACTTATTATTTATTATATGTTTGAAATGTTTTCAAAAGTCTAGAAATTTTCTTAAAATCAACGTTTTTAACAACTACATAAAATGACAACTACCGGGGTTTAACTGGAAGCGAAAAAACTTGTAAAAATGCACTAAAATCTTATGAGATATTACAACCACAATAAAACATCGACTGTGGCATTATAAATCATATTTTGATGTATTCATTTACAATAGAGAAGTTAGGCTACTTTTACAATCCATATTATAAAATATATTATGTCGTAAATGTTTTTACGGCATCTGTCTTTTATGGAATGACACACCATAAATAAAATATTATAACAATTTACAATATAAAAGTTGAATTTACATAATAAACAAATATTTCTAGTTATATGGGTGTCTTAAAATATCTACAAATTTTAACAAACTCAACATGCTTCGTGAAATCCGTGGTTAGTCGATAGTTGAAATTATAGATAACCGTTTATTTTTTCTCAAATATTTTTATATCATGCCCCAAATATTTTTTTGAATTGCAACTTTTCATTGTAGATGGATAGACATTACAAAAATGCATTTTTTTGTACTAAGAAAATTAAGGAAATTTAAGGAGATTCGTTATGATAAGAAACAATTTAATTGTTAATAGTTTCGTTTTATTTCTATTTATTTACTATCTGGGGAAGAAGTGGTATACTAGAAACATTTGGGGAAATGTACTCAAGAAATTTTTAAGGTTTCATATTGATTGGATGAATAGTGTAGTAATGCGTAAAGGACAAACACACACACATACATTGATTTTTATATACCTAAACTATTGGTAAGAATCATTTACAATATCAACAGAATCATTTGGCAAGAGAACATTGAAAATAAGCCGTAAATAATGTTCGATATAAGTTGCTGTTTTTTATAATTATTTTAAATATATCTTAAGCTATAAAAAGGCATTTGCTAATGACAACACAATATTAAAATTACACATATTATAAAACATAAACAGTTTCAAGTGAAATATTGATCATTTCAAATAAATAAACGTCAACGTACAGTAAATATGTATACATGAAGTATTCAACCAACACTTCATTTAAGTGAGTGTGAAACTGTGGTGTAGGTTATTTTGAGTGCAACATTATTATTGCGTACCAAAAATCGACATTCAATTAAGCTGTAAGAATTTTGAGTTATAAACTTGTGTCGACACTTTTTCTAAGCTTTTTTTCTCTCGTACAATACATCAATAGGTAAGCTACTTCTTTTACAAATTGTAATTGTTGTGAGTTCTAGATTTTGCTTGTCACCCAGCAGAACTCAATAACTCCGATGTCATCATTCACCATCGCCCTCACAGAAGTTCGGGAAGACTTTCATCGGTCAGGTTTTTAATTACATTTAACTCACGATAATTTATTCGTCTGAGCCGTGTGCGAAATGGTCTCAGTAAAACGTGTATGTTAGCTGTTTAGTAAATTAAATATTATGCGATGGGTTTCTTTGAATTTATTGCTCGGAATAATAGAGTCGAAGATCGCGCTGGTGATTTATTTTGCGGGCGTGCCTCTCAAAACCGACGTGTGCTTTGTACAATTTATGTTAATGAAAAATTACGCAGATTTTAATGAGCAGATATTGCAAGATCTTCGCTACTAACAACACATACACTTTTTGAATCTGAAATGCAAATATCCTTCACGAATATATACAGCGCATTCAGAGATATTGTTCGAGCTACGGTGATAATAAATACAACACATTCCACAAGCCGTTAACTTGCCGCTATTGCTGGACAATGTTTTTACAAAACTCATTTAAAGTACTATGTTCTTGTTAATTATTGATAAGTTGACTTCTTTTGTCACCTGAGATGATTGTATCTGACAATATTGTATAATAGGGAGGCGACTTGATTCAATCTTACATTTTTTTATGAATTCCTTCGAATTTCCATTGCTTCTTGATTTAGTCAATAATTTATCATTTTTAAAGTGTTTAAAAGAAAAATGTAAAATGAATAAAAAAATCTTATTAATAATTATACATATCTGTTATATTAATAATTAACGCCAATAACTTGCTTATTTTCAACATAATCCACTTTTTCATTTTTTTTTTTTTTTTTATTTATATTTACTTATCTTGATTGTAATTTTTCGCAAAAAATGTTTCTCACTGTGTTGGCTTATCTGTGTGTGATTTGACTTAATTAAAAAAACGTTAAAAATATTCCAATTATCTAACTGTATATTTCTATTAAACACACTTTCTTTCTGTTTTTAACATTTTCATGGAATAGTTTTCCTCTATCGATTATTCATAAAACACATATTACTTTACATAAGTGATACTTATAACAAGTGAAATATATAAAGAATCTTTTTTGATGGAATTTCATTGCGTTGAAAATTTATTTAAAATGTTTAGATTCATAACTTATTTAAAAACTTGGTTGCATATTTTGCGTGCTAATTTGTTAAATTTAACAAGAGTTTGACTCAACTTGTATTGAAAAATATTTAAAAAAAAATCATTTAATCTTTATTGTAAAATGGTGCGACAACATTGAACGAATTGAATCGAAATTCTATCAAAATGTTGAAATATTTAAAAAATATTATTTGATATTGCGGAAGTTGTCATTTAAACCGTTTCCTGTGTAGCCACAAATAGGAAATTCCACTTGCTAAAAAATTGGGTGTGTCAATGTTTATCTAGAATAAATAGAGATAGCCAGAAAAAATCAAGCTAAATGTCAATAACAAATTATATATTCTCTTATATATTTTACTGTCAACTAGCAGCTAACTACAATCAATCAAAGGGTAAAGATTATTTAAAGCGCTTCACACTTTTATACAATAGTTTATTCTCTTGCCATAAATGATTGAATTAGTAGTAATCTTTGTACTTCATGAGAAAGCAAAATATAATCGTTTTAACATAAATTATATTTCAAATTAAATTATATAATAGTATATATTTTGATTTTTTTAATTATGTGGATATTGCTATGTCTGTGATTTAGACGCGTAATTTTGCAGTGTGTTTTAGAAATCGATTTCTTTTTGTGCGCGCTAACACGATTTTTGCCGTTATTAATGGAAATCAATAATTTTTTCCTTCGCCGTTCGTATAATTATAACATTTTAAAATGATTATGAACGTTCTTATTATTTAATAACGATTTTTAAACTGGATTTCGCTCGATTGTATGCTGATGAAATATGTGCATTATGCAATTGATTATGAAGCAATATTCAGACCATTATAAAAAAAATAATTAAATCAACCTCTCTTATCATAATGTATAATTATATGCAATGTTTTATAATATATTTTTGTTATTGAAATCGTTGTTTGAGAGGTAATTTAGAGAAACGTTAACAGAAAAAAAATATTTACTGTATCATATAATATTAAGAAATATTGTTTATACAGACATTGTAAAAAATCATTTTTGTAATACTACAGATTTTAAATTTTGATTCTTATCATTACATTTATTTTCACGCATAATAAATCAAAGATTATAAAATTGATGGGGCAATAATATTATCATTATAATTACTTAACTGTATTGTTGACAATTGTTAAATTATTGGATTTTGTTATGTCGTCTTATAGCAGTCTTGAGGAACTGTATTATTAATCATCAAATAAAGAAGTACCAATATAAGAAAGATGTATAGAACAATACATAAAAGAACTTACGACGTTTAGCGTTATGGTGTGAAACATTACTATCTATGCACTAATTTTGTCATACCACGTTTCGTTGCGTTACGGCATTCCAAATAATTAGGAAAGACTTCAAGAGTAATTTGGCTACAATCTTCAAGAAGATGGAAGAGACACTTTAAAGCAATGTAATATTTTGCTTCATATGCTTAAAGATTTTTTACATTTTTGATAAAAAAAGATACATATGCAAAAGTGCATTTTTTCCTTGATATACATTTTTCTTGTCATCCAGTCATATTTGCAGTTTTTCAGTACGTGCGCAGAGGGAGATTGTGTGTGTGTGTTTTTTGTGTTTTTTAACGCGTTTTTCATTTTTTACATTCCTCTTTATTGTTTTGACTTCGCAACGAATTTATTCAACGTATTCTTCGAATATTGATAAATAACATCGGCACCGGCTATAATTGATATTAAAATTATAATAAACATACTTAATATTTAGGTTTTCTATTCGTTGATTTTATCGCAAAATCACTCCTAATGCTATATTGTTTGAACCCAACGATTGGTAAACTAAATAATAAATGTTCTAAAACAAAACACAAGCATTCTTGTACTGGTAGATAGCAATCCATTCTTCCCGTTCAAATCTTGTTGACTTCCATACAATCTTTAATCGTGGTCATACGTTTTCGCTCGCCACAAATCTGCCACAGTTGGTATTCCGAGAAATAACTGAGTTATATCCTCTCTTAGTTGGGAAGCTTTAAAAATCCCTAGAACAAACGTCTTGAGGCTTTGCGTGTTAACAGGCAGGTGCGCGTTAGTTTCAGCGCTGGCAATAATTCAGTTATGCGCATGTTGTTAAATGTACGTACCAGCTATAAAGTAACATTCACGCTAACGCTAATAAACGCAGCTGTAAAAATAAATTATATCATATAAAAATTATCAGTTTCCCACTATTTTTTCAACCATATCTATACATTAATAGATTAATTAAAAGAACATATTACTGATAAGCTTTTTTTTTTTGATGGAAAGCATTCGCAAACATTGTTTTCAAATGGATTGTTATAGACTTATTGTATTCTATTTCACGAACATCATATCATGGATGGGCGAATGATTCATATATTTTTTCAGAGTATATCTGGTAAGTCGGTTGAAAAATCAAATAATGAAATTGTATATATACAAACAAGCTTTCTACGCATAGAGAATAAAATTCCGGCCATAAACTTTTGTCAGATCGCACAACATTGCATTTTAATTATATGGGCTATGAAGTTTACACTGTAACAAAATGGGGCGAATTTCCAAGAACTATAAGCTGTCATCTATAAGACGGTATCCAAATATTATTTAGATGTTATATTAAAAAGCCAATTCCTTTGTTTTCTTTTAAAGATGGATAACTTTAGCAATGCCGATTACCCTACTTGAATAGTATCATCACACAATTTTTCTTTTATTTTTCTAAATATTAAAACGTTGAAATTTCAAACATTCATGACAAATACCTCAATGCATTGATTTTTCTCAAAGGCAGTCCTACCACTACTATAAAACTCTATGTTAAGCAGGGTGAGCTGAAAAGTAATTAATAAATTAGTTTACTTTTACTATGTATTTTGTATTTCTACAAGTATTTTCGTTCGTGTTAGATTTTAGAAAATTAAATTGGCTTACGTTTTGGACGAAAATCACCGAATATATTTGAGGTTTATTAGTGGAAGGTAAGAAGAATATTTTTTGTAATATTTTATAGTAGCTAAGTGTGAACGGTGCTTTTAAACCGTGTAATGTATGTACTATTGCCTAGTCGCCGTATCAGAGGCTATATTATTTTACTTTTACACGTTCGAGGATGCCACTTCCAGTTGAGAATGAAAGTTATTCAAGGATTTGTGAGACGGGCGATTTTGAGCAACGCTTAATTCCATGAGAAAAAATATCAATTAAAATATTAATAAATTACAATTTTTATTTACAAAATAAATACTTTTAACGGTGATAATTTTTAAAATAAAACTCAATCGAAATAAAGTTCGGGATCAGCATCTCTCAGTATTATTAATACATGTTTATGATTAATTTCTTTTATTTATTATTTAATTTCAAAAAACTACAGTTCTCGTTGTAGATAAAAGTGATTTTTTAAAAATCGCTTTCAATACCTATCTCATTTTTTAAATAATTTTAATAAAAATTTACCGGATTGTATACATTATTATCAAAATTATTGATTATCATTTTCCTCAAATCTAACTCGAATAATTTATGATATCGGCTGAATGTGCTTGATTGAATTACAGTTTCAAATAAGAATTGTTGAAACATTGTACATTTCCACATGCTTAGTCAATCATTACCCAAGTTTCACCTTTCAGCATCTTAAGCATGCTATCACATAGATAAAATCCTATGAAGCACAATCAGTAAATCGTAAATCATTTGGGTTGCATTTGAGGAAAATGATAATTGATAATAATAAATCTTGCAGAATATATACATAATAAAAAAATGTTCCTTATGTGATTTTTACAATTTCAAAATTTCAACGAGATTTGAAAGGTAATAATTGCTGTATGTATTTTTTTCAATTAATAAATATTCGGACGATAACACAATAAATAATCTTTTATTGATAAGATGAATCCTTTAAAGCTCATTCGGCGCTTTGTAGTTTGTATTTAATATGGTATGTTTGACGTGACTGGGGAGAAAAATCACACTAAAATAAAATAATATTTCTCATAAACACAACCTTAAATACCTCTCAGATGTTTATCAATTAATAATTATTTAATATACTGTGAAATCAATTATTTCCAACAGACATCTGAACTTATTTCGCAAAATTTCAGGAATACCTCGAAAAAATTTCAATAATCTTAAATTGTATTCAATGGTATCGGAATTTAAAATTAATGTTACAAAAATATTCGTTATTTTACAAAAAAATATAACATTCACTATTTCATTTTTGTAGAGCATTTTTTAATTTTATAAGAAAAAGCAGTAGAACACAGTTGTAAATAGTTATGAAAACTGGTTTATAATCATTACGCAACATTATGACAAAAAAAAACTACATTTCAAATAAAATTGATATTATGGCTAGGATTTATGTGATAAATATGTGTAAAAAAGGCGTGATATCCACGCGATAACAACTAACTTCTAAAGGAGCCTAGTGTATGGATAAAGAACATTGGTTTTATGAGCTAGCGTTCAACGGGAATAGCCCATTATTCATTGTACGCAATACAATTCAATACATATCAAATAAACAAACTTACTAGTCCACACAACCTTTCAAATAGCCCAAGGCATGTTATGTGGAAAACTACATCTAATGATTCGGTCAATACTATGCTAGGAGGATAAATTACATATAGTTGTTTTATACATGTTTCATATTTTTCAGCGCACTGAATAAAAACCTTGAAAAAAAATGAAGTCATGTGTAAAATTATTGATATTTACGTCATATATGTAAGCAACTCGCTCAATTTCCTTTACAGACCTCGTACAACAAATGTTTGATATGTTAACGATGTTTAAATATTACCCGCTCATCCGTAGTGAACAGGAATTATATTTTCAAAAATTTAAAACGATGCCTCAAAATAATTTAAATATATATTTACATCCAATATAAACACACATATTGATTACTATTAACACAATAATTTTATAGTGAGGACCGTTTTGGCGTATCACAAGCATTATTAACTGATTATTATCCTCTCGATAAGCAACAGAGGTCTTGATTATAAAATATATCATAGAAATGGTAATAAAAATGTGTGTTTATGTTTTTCCATCAAGACGTAACAGTTAACACATTAAAAGTGATATATAAATTGATCTTGTCAAGTTAAGTAAACAATGACCATTCTCCAATTACTTTAGGTTATTTACATTTAGCAGCGATTTTTTTGTCTGCTAATGCTTACCAACTGCTCTATATAATTATTTCATTTCAGTTCCAAAGTATGCTTCATTACGGGACCAAGCTTTTTTAATAAACAGGTAATGTAAATGATTTCAATTGAACACGGTGAAAAAATAGCAATGTATTTTAGTTCTAGAAAATTATTTTTAACAAATATAGTTGATAGCTATTTCGGCTCACGCCATCGTCAGAACTATCTAAACATAGTTCTGACGATGGCGTGAGCCGAAATAGCTATCAACTATATTTGTTAAAAATAATTTTCTAGAACTAAAATACATTGCTATTTTTTCACCGTGTTATAATGGAGTTCTACCAAGTGAATGAATAAAAATTAATTTACCCAATATTGTCAGATATCTCATGGATAATATTAAAGATGATTTTTTTTGCTATTAGGACATCCTTACCTCAGCAGATAATTGATAGTAAAATTTAAAATTTGTAAATGGCTTTTTGAAAATTGAGGTATCGCACAATTGTATTGCTTAGATAAAAGGGATTAATATTTATTTTTACTGCTCATGACTATGTTGTATATTTTATACATTATATTAGGTACTGGCAATGATAAGTAAAAGTATAATCGAAACCGATTTCATTTTTTTGCTATCAACTCTAATATAAATTAGATGGTATGCTAACATGAAGTATTTTATCGCAATTCCCTTATTCTTATTGACTATCAAAGAGACAATGAAAATAACATACATTTATTTGTATTTTTGATCCTATTCAAATATGTAATATTGAAGTAATTAGTTTTTTTAAATAAATAATGTGTGTAATATTGTTGAAAAAAGCTATCTTTAGTATGCGTTTTTTATTAAAAACAAGACGTTAAAACAAACAGGCGACGCTTTTTGGTACATTTAAAATAAAGGCTATTTATTAAAATTGGCTAATAAAATATATTTAAGAAAAAGGTAATTCACAATCCAATAATTTCAATGCTTTATTTTGAATTTATCAATTGTTGTAAGTCTATATTTTTTGCTATTATATTTAAAAAAGAAAAATTCAACTTTAGAATATATAGGACATCTTACAACTTTGACCAAAGTATCATATAAAAATATTGAAAAGATATAATACAGGTTACTGTTAAATCCATTCCACATACACGATTAAGAAAGCCAGTGAATCACTTTACATATGCCATTTGTATGTTATTGATTATATGAAATAACAATCACTAAGGCCATTTGTGGATGAATTTGTCTTGAGTGCTTGTTTAATCATTTGATATTTTGTGCAAACCATCATGGTTTTCAAATAAAATTTATAGTTTTCTTTTTGTCTCCTGAAATGAATACCCACACCCACGTGCCATAAACATATTCACCGTCCGTCAAAAGCGACAATGATATTTACATACTACTATCAGCGGTGTCGATTAATAAAAATTAACAATGAAAAATCGAACAAAATTGAAGTGATAAAAAAACCAAAGGTCGACTATTATGAATAAATAAATGAAAGCCTTTTTACTTTTTTGTTTTGAGGTATAGGTGGAGAAATTTTTGTGTTGTTTTTAAATTAAATTTTGATTTTTTTTGCAAAAACTTGTTTGCTGAAACTAATCGTCATTATTAATTGGGTATTGAAATTTATCTGTGGTTAAAATATCTCTGTTTATAATAACTTGAGTTCAATACATATACCTATATTACTTATAAAAATAATGCTTAGTATGTAACCGAATGGTTAAAATCGTTTTTAGTTATGATATTCAGAGGTTTGTGTCCATACTATGTTGTATAGAGAGTTGACAAAAATACATTTCTATTGAGATAATCTGAATTAGATGAATATGAATTATGCATTGGGAACAAACGACATTATAGAGAAATATAATATAAAGTGAAATAAAAAAAGCACAAAAGATTATATACAATACTTTCAATATTATATAAATATTATAACAATTTCATTTTGAGCGAAATAAATTTATTTTTTTAACCAAAAGGTTTCCCAATGAAAGAATATTAACATAAGTTTTTATATGGGAACTTTTAGTTATTCAACTTTATTTCTTGTAAAAGAATAGTGCTATGAGGATAAGCAGGTTTACTAGTGGTTAGCTAGTTACCATCTGTTACTATCTATTCTAAGATTAAATGGGCTGACGGGAAAATCATGCATCACAAATATCCTAGACCAATTTATGAAATTGTCCTGACTCTGATTGAAAATTGTAATATCCATCAATGTTGACCGCTGGATCCATGAATCAATTACTAAAAATATTTGCGAACATCAACTGAAATTAATGTAGCGGTTAATCTGTGTTGAATCTGGCCACTCGAAAATCCCGTCAATCTATGTAAATCTATTCAGTGCCACAAAAGGTGTGACAAAAGACTACGGATATGTTTATGGTCAAACGATAAAGACTAAAACGCTTTAAAATTAGACGGTTCACCATATCAAATGTCAACCAGATTCTCGTATTGCTTTTTTAGGCAATTACAAGACGGGCTGATATATTTATATGAAATGGAGTTAAAGATTTTTATTGTATTCATCTGTTGAGAGGTCGTATCGTAAATTTACATGTCGTCACAATAGATTCTTATATTACTCGGCGGTGAGTTGAAGGTATGCTTTTGTGATATGTGGTCGTAAACTGGCGGTTTTAACAATAAAAATATCTGTTTTTATTTTGACATAATTTTATTTAAAATTTTTAATGTAATTTAATCAATCACGTTATCTGATTTTTATAAACGTTTTCTGTATGGAAAAAATACGTTTTCTGGATTTGTCTCAGAAGCCATTATCCAAGAATTGACTTTGCAGGGAATTTCCAAATTAATTTATATTCTTGAATTATAAATAAATTTAAATATCAAATATTTTTACAATAATTAGAATACAACATTTTATTAATCACCGGTCTAAACAAATAAACCGTATTAATTAATATTTTATTACTTCATTATAATATTGTGAATATTAAAAATTAATTTTGTTTTATAAATATTTACATAAATTAATTATATAGCCAATTATGAAATAATGTAGGTATTGTATATTTCATTTATATAATGTACCTTAACACTGCTCATAAATATGCCTAAAACTAATTTAAACAAAAATAAGCAAATAAAAAAGAATAACAAAATTTGACTGTCCAAACTGATTAAGCTTAGATTTTTAATATAATAAAAATGCTTCATGGAATGGTTAAATTTTCATAAATCTAACAAATTTATATGATGAAGGGATAATAAGCAGAAATGTATTTTTCCGTGAGTAAAAAAATGTTAGAAAAAATGTGATTCAGCATCACACTTTCGTTAGACTTTAGATTTAACATTGTCATATCAACAGTAAGAATACTTTTATAAATATATATTATTAAATAAATATTTATAAAAATAATTCAAGATCAGGAAGATCACACAAGATAACATAAATTATTATATATGGAAGCGGAAATGACAAAAGTGAACTCTCGCGGTTCGAAAGCGATAGATTATCTTAAAAACAATGACAACATCTAGCTGGTCGAAATTGTGATTCGCAACATTAAATTTGCATGTCAAAGTTGTAATGGAAAGTGAATATTGAATTATAGAATCTAACTGTATTAGGCTTATCACAAATCAGTAATCGATAAATAGTTTTTAAAATTTTAGTAACATAGTGTATTTATGTATGTATCAATTGTCAAATCATAAAATAATAGAAATTATTAATATTCGTATATGTTTGTCTACATTCGGATCTATATTCTCCCTAATTCTTTTTTTCTTATTTTTTTATGTTTTTCTTTGTAAGTTATTTTCTTGAAAGTGTTTGATAATTTCATCATGTTCATGGTTCAACACATCTGATTTACTAGTAGTAAGTATGTGCTATGGTAATCTCAAATGATATGCATTTGTTGTTATCCGATATGTTGGGAATCGTTATGAAGCGGGAGAAAAATACCACCGCACATTGCGCGTTGATTTCGCTGTTTATTTTTTGTTTTGTTTTAATTCAGGTTATAATTCTTTTGTCAGCGTTGTTATTGTACACCGCGTAAATTTTAAACCCTTGTTTGCTCTATTGTCTTTATATGATCAACCAATATGAGTTTTGTAATCTTAAGAAATATATTACATAGTCGTAACAGATTTCAAATTAGGTCACTACTATTTAGCAATACAGATAAATTAAATATTTATTCTTTCTTTGTGGTCTTTTCAAAAAATCTTATTTTGTTTACCTTGATTAACCTGCAAATGCTTGTGCATCCAAATTTTCGTTATATTCATGTTAACGTACACTCTTTTAATAGGCAAACTTCGGTTATCTTTTTACGTAGTTTAACAATCGAAAGCTTGAGTCTTTGAGGTAAAATGGAAACTCAAAAATAATCTATCGATGGATTATATTAAGATTATTGAGATTATAATCCTTCAATCTATTATTTCATTAAAGAGAAAATATGACCGAAAGACACAAAAATAGTCTGTAAGATCTTTCATTATTAGTCAATGTAATTCAAATCAAAAACATAAGTGACAAAAAAATACCTTTTTTATTAAGTCTTTTATCAAGATAATGTCGAGCCGACATTGATTTTATTTTATAAGAATTTTATGATTTAAGTTTGAATTAATATGCAAAAAAGGAGACATCAGAAAAAAACAAATACTGTATGATGTTAACGTAAAGTAAAACACATATTTTAACATTTACGAAACCTATTGAACGTGGAAACAATGAATAAATTTCAACTATTTCACACGTTTCGTTTTTATTAATAATAAAAAAAAATGACTTCCTCTATACATAAAAAAATCATAAATTAGATGTAAAGTCCCTACGAAATTACTCCGGGTTGAAAGTGTCCAGCTCATTATAAAGGCGCCGATTCAAGACAAAACTTGTTTTGTTTCTTAATGTATCCGTGGATTATTCATACAAAATACGACCTTCTTTCTGGCGTATAAACCTTTTCAGTATGAGAAGCTTTTATGATGATTACAAAAAAGTTTTCTTTTATAGTTGAGTTCTGTGATCAAGAAATCGAAAATTTATGACACATTCATGAACAAGCAAAGAGAATTTGTGATTGGAATTTCAATAAGTTTTCATATTCAAATTTTTTAACTAAACGATTTAAATATGATATTATTCGATGGTAAAAAAATCAACACATATAACAAAGTATCAAGCAACTCACGTGGAAGTGTATTATTCCCGGTCACTTCAGATCGAAATATTTCAAATTAAGCAAACAAACGAGTTGAGCTGTTGTTAAAATCACATATACTAGATATTTGATATTTATTTACGATTTAACACATAAAAACGGCAAATAACAAGGGATTCTTTTTAGATATCAATGCCGAAAAATGTTTAAATATTTTGTTGATTACATAAAGACTGCAGTAGATATTACATTTAAAATGTCAATGGAAAGTGTTGTGACAAAAGACGGTTATAAATATTAATTCTTTACTTTTAATGTCTTAATTTTCATTTCTTTTTCGAAAGGCATTTCATTTCAAATAATAATGGAAAATGCCTAAAAAAGAATATTTATGGTGACGCAAAACCTTTATATAAAAACATGTACAATTATAATAACGGATTTGTTTGCTATACATTAATAACTTTCCTTAAATAATCTACAAATAAAAATTGGCGCAATGATCTTTGATTTAGTATACAAGATCAATTATTAAACAAAACTCACTTTATTGGAATATCCGACCATTTTTCCTATGCTTAATCCCACTGCCTATTTGTTATTATTGTATATTTTTTATGGTATATATATATAGTGGTAATTCTTTTTAGCTACAGTTGCGATCCTAAAATAATTCATTTCTTTTAAATACAGCTTCATTAGTGGATTTTTTAATCGATATTTAGCTTCATTTTTAATAAAATATATGTTTTCAATATTCTTCCACCATTCCAATAATTAAACAATGCATACGAGCGCGATTAGCCACCTATTAGTTAAACTTTTTTCCAATCCCTTTACAACCCTACATTCTTATGAAAATGGAGATGTAATTAATTATTCTATAGAATGATATACTTTTTTCTACAACGAAACTTTTTTAATTACCGAGTTATATAAATTGTATTTAATATCCAGATTAAAAGATAATCACAAAGGTCTTTAAATAAAATATGATTTGCTACTTCTTTTATTTAAAATAAAAAAATATGATTAAATATTCTATCTTATCTCTGAATATATTCGTAAAAATCGCTTCCAATTCATAAAAATTAATGAATATTCACGTTGGACAAATAAATGTTTATCACGTATAAATCTTTACACGTCTAGAATATTATTCAAATCCGTAATCGTCACCATAAATAACTGCCATCTCTTCTTTTTGTGCCGAATTTGATCGGCGTGGGAAAATTATATCACACATTGTTGAATATTTAATTATTCAAACATTACTACACCCGTAATATATGTAAACTTTTCTTTGCTTATCTCAAATATTTTTTTACATGACTTTTTTTAAATTTCTTGATTGTAGTTTTATTACTTTCAATTCTCACAATTCTGTTTTTTACCATTGCTTATTTATGATTCTTACGATCATTAAACTTATCGATAGTATGTCAATGCAAAATAAGCAAACTAAAGTATCGTATTTTTTCATAATTTTTGGTTGCTTAAGTGATTTAACAATCGATGTATAAATTTATAATTAAGGCGTAAAAATCTGTCATTTTATTCCTACCCCATTGATCTTAAAAAGCCTGGCGTGTAGATAGCGTTATTTTTACCAAAAGCTCTTCTTATCACTTTTTAAGTATTCATTATACGTTACGATAAACGTTGAATAAATCGTTATAAATTTCACCACTAATCTTGGAAACAATTTTTGTTTATACTTTCAGTTATGAGTTAATATGCTTTACAACTACCATATCAGTGGTTGCTAAGCACTGTAAAAAAAGGTTTACTTGTTAAGGATAGCCAGAAATTGTAATTTAAGTAGGACTATCGAGCTTAGCAACAAAAAAATCGAACGAATGTTAATGAGTAGAAATCTTAATATTCATTGAATAATTTCTGCTACGGTGGTCCGTGCGTATGATTGTTGCGCTAATATTTCCATCTTTCTTTATCTGTATGTTATATTGTAGTGATTTAATAATTTAATGAAATACCTTCATCAAATTCGATTTTCAAGCGTCTTCGGGGCGTCCCGACGCGCTATGTTATCGGCGTCGTCCTGTATTAATTAAATACGTCTCAGACTACACTCGCCTCTCGTCCTGAGACCTTGCCATTGTGGCCGGCGCCCTGTAAGGCCGTTTAATGGCCGTTTCAGAGGTCACCAAAAGTGTAAATAAACATGAAATTATCAAGAATTGGACGTGGTCACGCTGTTAATTTTCGAAGTACTTTGTATGCTACTTGAGATTTGAGAGATTACTTTCTTTGAATTTTAAAATCACGAAAAATGGAAACTTTTCTTGGAACACACAATATAAAACAATAAAAAAATCTTTATTTTTTTATTGTTATATTGCAGTCGTTAGATAACCGACATATGTTGTATATTATTGTCTGCCTGTGAAATATCGTCAAAAAAGCACATTTATGATAACTTAAGAAAAATAATTGAAATGGACTTGCATGTATGTATTATACAATATATTCTTTTTAGGAAAGGAATTAAAATACAAAAAGGTTTGCAAATATCAACTATCATTATTCTGTTTGTCTTTATATCTGTTCTCTTAATTACTGTTATTGATTTTTTACATGGGTTTGAAATGTAATATGGACAAAAATACCATATAAAATAATAATATAAAATATTAAAACATTGCTTTAGCATAAGAATTGAAAATTGAAATATTTAAATAAAATCTGTATCCACTTGAACAACGCGATATTTATAATTGAGTATTTTTAAATAAAAGATCGCTTTTATATTATATTATTGTATTTGAAATCAACAATCTAAACACTTACATATGTTTTTTTATTACATTTTCAGTGATATAAGCCATATTTGATATCTCGACTAGGTAAAGAAAATAAATAATTTGAATTGTTACAACTTTGTACGATTCCACATGTTTTGTCACTAACGACCCGGGTTTCGCCTTTCGGTATCTTCAGGCATTCTATCACACGGATGCAACAGAACTGACCTAAGTCAAAGTACAAAGTTGTAACAATTCAAATTTGATATAAGGTATTTGTTTTATCCGTTATTCAGAAAGCGTTGCGTCGAAATATAAATTTATTGTCATGTGAAAACGTACAATAAACAATAAGCATCGTCTATGTATCAAATTAATTAATTACACGAAAACATACATCACAAGACAAGAACTAAACGGCAGATAAAACAAATTTAATAATATTAATCTAACAATAATTGACACAATCGCCTCTGATAAATTTTATTAACGATCTTATTAATGAATCATTCTTGAAAGGGTTTTACAAAAAATATTAATTAGCTAACATTAAAATATAAATGGGCTTCTTTTATTATTTTTTTTATAGAAATACATACTTAATAGAAAATTTTCACATGCAATTGTGTTAATTATTATCAGATAAATATTTTAAATTTGTTCCAGCTGCCATTTACTGCTTTCCTTGGGGTAAATGTTTTCCTGTAAATAATAACTTTGATATATAGACGATGCTAATTGTTTATTGTGTGTCAAATCTGTTGCATCCGTGTTATAGAATGCCTGAAGATACCAAAAGGCGAAACCCGGGTCATTAATGACAAAACATGTGGAAACGTACAACATTTTAACAATTCAAATTTAATATTGAAAATCCATCAAGCAACTTCAGTCGATATCATAAAATAAGTAATTGAATTCTGATTATTATTGTTTCGTTAACACAATATCATATTCATTGCACGGTAAAAAGTTTGTGTATAAAATAATTCAATAAATTTGATAATCAAAAGTGGATTTAAATTATAAACTTAGATCTCAGTCACTGATCGCTGACCGACGCCGTCCGTAGGCGTCTCAACTAAAGACGCTTCGATGATTTTCTCTTTCACTGGGCCGAGCTGCCAGGCCGAGTGGTCTGACCGGACTCTACTGCCTTTGAGCTTTCAAATGACACACTCATACTAACCCAACCATTTGGCAATGTAGGTTTGTGTGGGTTAGTGTGATGGAAATTGGGACGTGTAAAATACGACGCGGTGATTTATTTACCAGTTTTACTGTCTTATTAATTGGTAATAAATTTTCGAATACAATACAACAGCCTCTTGTTTATAGCGTTTGCGCCATCATTTTGATTCATTTGAAATAAATTGACAGATCGTAAAAAAACCTTTAACAGAAAGTAACAGTATCATGTGTACTCTTTTCAAATTATAATGACATGTAACATGACATTGTCATCATGGTGATAAAGTATCGAAAAATTTACAAGTACGAACTGTTACTTCCAATTGTGGAGCTTTTACCTACTAAAACAACTTGATTATTTTTTCTAAAAATGTCATCACGTATTTAAATACTTAATTTTTGTTTTCAGATGGAACCTTTTTTCATAACTTTGAGAGAAAATTACGTCCAAGTTCAATTGTGATATACGATAAATCATTATAATTGAAATCACTTTTTTTTATTTCTACAGATTATGGCTGATTTTGAAAATTATGGGATTTTTCTTGCAGAAATGCGATTCGACATAAAAAGACTATTAAACTATATATATATATATATATATATGAAATTATGGTATGGAAAATGTGCCATCTAATACAAATAATAATATAATAAATAGCTATCAACTTTTGTAGAACTAAAATACATTGTAATTTTTTCACCGTGTTATAATGGAGTTCTACCAAGTAAATGCCAATTCAGTCAATAAATTGAAAGTAGCCGTAATGGCTACACAGGCAATTCTTTTCAAACGATTAAAACTTAGATTCATTAAACGCATAGTTCTGACGATGGCATGAGCCAAAATAGCAATCAATTATATCCCACAAAAGAAAATTGTAGAACTAAAATAGATTGCTATTTTTTCACCGTGTTAAAAAGAAAAATTCAAAATTGGCCTCTTGATTTATATGTAATTTTATTCGATCAATATACCATTAAGAAAGTTTCAAAAATATATCGCTTACAAATAGTACACCACTAGTTAATTCATTTCACTTTAACAACCTTGAAATAGTTTATATAATAGCTCATCATGTTAACATGTATGGATTTACATGTTTCAAAATAGAGCTCACTTTCTAAATGATGAACTGTACAAGAATCGACCAGTTCCAATTTGAAGGACTTTACCGAGACAATGGCGCAATCAATAGGGTAATGAGAGGACACTATATCTAATTATTGGTGTGGTCAACCGACCCCTTTCCCACCCCCAGCCTACGACGGAGGAAAACACCTATAGAGGTAGCCTTTGTGGCGTTGGCGTCGTAGACAAACACTCGGCGAGAATAGGCGAATAGTACAGAACCTTTGGTGAGTCGATGATTTATCTTATCATTCTTATACCTGAAATGATATTCATTTATGAAATGCAGCCGTTATCAGCATAGCTTCACAATGCAATTGAGAATGGAATTCCACATATTAAAATGTTTTTCACTCGCCATTTTTTTACCAGTGATTCATTCAAATCCAGACTTTAATTTTTCACAGACAGACTTATGTCATTAATTGTTTTATATTAGCCGCATTTTTGTCATTGCTCCAAATGGATGTTGAGTAATCAACGAGAAAAGACCTCGCATAGAATAAAAACGATTTTAAAACGCTATTTTAGATTGCTTCATAAAAAATCTAAAATACTACAGGTACAATCAAAACAAATTTTATTTGAGGATAAAACGTGTATAATCTTTTTACGAATCTTAACTTAAAATCTGAACTAAATGAATAAGGAATGAATTGATTTCATTCGCTATTCGTTAATTAACAGATAAATTTGAATCACGCAAGAAGTTAATGTAGAAAAAGTTTCTATAATTATATTAAAACGTATATTTTCAAGTTATTCAAACTCTATACAATATTATTTGTCCGTTTCTTTAATAAAACTTTAATAACACTGTGAAAAAATAGCTATATATATAAAAATAGGCTCACGCCATCGTCAGAACTAGACTACTCAGTTATAGTCTTGCCGACTTACATAGTCAGAACTAGTTCTGATGATTGCGTGAGTCAAAATAGCTATCAACCATATCCTATAAAAATTTGTAGAACTAAAATACAATGCTATTTTTGCACCGTATTATAATGGAGTTCTGCCAGGTAAATGCCAATTTAATCAATAAAAATTATAATATGTTCAATTGGCTGATAAATATGATTTTTTATATCAATCAACATTAGTTTTTCAATATGATTAATAAATAATCAAATTTCAGGGCACCGGTTTGTTTTTTTTTTTTTTTGAATCATGGACTTCAAAGAAAATCTGTGACGTCTTCAGATGGAAACTGGGGAACATTGTGTGCAGTGTTCTCGATTTACTCTGACATAAGGACACTTTCCGCATGGGTAGGCCACTGGTCCATTGTGTCTGCCGACTGTCGATTAAAGAGGAACTGGCGATGTTAACGATGATATAAAAATGTAGGTTTTGTTAATAAAATATAACATATGATTAATATGATTTATTTTTTAATAAAACTCAATTCATATCTCACTTCAAGTAATTTTAAAGTGTGACCAAATTAAACAAAAATTATCGATTTAAATGATATGGAAATCTATTACAAAACGTTGTGTGTATTTATTTGTGTAACTATATAAATTCCCAATATAATAAAAAATTGCCATTTTTTTCACAGCTTAGAAACTTACAATTAATATATTGATTATTGGCATTCACTTGGTAGAACTCCATTATAACACGGTGAAAAAATAGCAATGTATTTTAGTTCTACAAAATTATTTTTAACAAATATAGTTGATAGCTATTTCGGCTCACGCCATCGTCAGAACTATGCTTAAACTAACATTTGCTTATCTATATATAGCTGTGCAGAAAAGGTACACAACATCTCCTCTCTCCTTTTCCAATGGCCTAGCTTGTTATTTAAACACAATGACACTAAACTTTCAAAAATACAAATGAAACAATAGGTGTCTATGACAATAAGATTATGTGTGTGGGACGGAAGTGGTCCTTCAGGCAGCAAATTAGACCACCCCTTTGTGCAACGGCTTGACAAGTGGCGATATTATTATGTTAGTTTGATCGTTAAGAATCCTTTGTGACAATTGGTGTCTATTGATCTCCAGCTGTTCTAAAGCCGTCATTCTTCGACCCTTACTACAAAGATGCATTTAGGAGCTGAGTTTGAATTTATATTATGTGATTCATTAATAACGTGATTAGCGAATTGTGAATCTGTTTTTTTATTATTGAATGATCTTACATGTCGTCTGTATTACTATTTAGTAAACATCGACGCCTTATGTTATTATTGCGAAACTTCTCTAACCTGTTATAAATGCATTTGTGATTCACTACACCCTTCTCTATCTATTGTCCGCCATCTGGTTTGTCCTTGAAATAAAGGGTGTATCAGTTTACGAATAAATTAATTAATTATAAATAAAAACAGGAAAGTACAGTGAGAATTTATTATTTGATTGATATTTTCGTTCAAATGATTTTTAGTAGCGTCAGAGGTGAAATTGTTTGAAGACTAGTAAAAATAAAAGGAGTGAATAGTTAATGGGAAAAAAGCTAATCAAAAAATAGTAATTTTAATTACTCGAGGTCAGTATTATTACAACACTCATAAATAATCGTTTATCTTAAATCTCTTACATTAATTCAAGAAATAAAATTTTCAAACATTTGTGCAAACTGGAAATCCCTGAACATTCATGTTGCTTTTTTTCAATAAAACTTTTGTTTGTCAGTAAATTAACTCCCTTAAAATTTGGAGAAGGAAAAAAAACTAGAACAATTTTTTTAAATTTTATTTTATTGTATGTGTGTTTTGAATAAAATGAAATCATTTTATATAAAATTACAGAAAAAATCTAGTTGAAATCGGTTTTTTATGAAGTTTTTTAGAAATCGAAAATAAATAAGTAAAACTTACTCTACAGAATTTAATCCTTTTTTATTGAAATTCAGTACAGAGGTAGTACATATAAATAAGCGTTCTTCTAACATGAATATTATAATAGACAAATTGAATTATCGGAACTAAAAGTTTTTCTTCCTCTTCTACCGGAAGCAGTTATTAATTTTCTATGTTACTAAAACCTTCACTGCAGTACAATGTCAATTAACAACGGAGTCGACCGGATACTATTAATTAATTGTACAGTGGCCGTAGATAGAGCACCCTGACCACTGTCGTAGACCTTTCTCTGTCGTCTATATGGAATATCGTGTCTCTACAGTAATGCACCGATGTAGTTTTCGCGTAGACGATGCAAATGTATCACTCAGTTCTTCATTATAAGCTTCGATCAGCGCGACGTAAGACGGACAATTGGCAAAGCTTTTGAACTTTTGAAACAGTCTTCAGGTTACTCTGTTAACCTGTAAAGTTTAAATATAAATACAAAAATGCATGTGTCAGTGATAATCGCTCAATCATAATAATAAATTAATAACGCTCGTATATTTTGATTAGTATTTTTAGTGAATAAAAAGCACTTGCAATATAATTTATTAAAACAAAATGTTGCTTTCTTAAAGTATTTACGGCAATGTTTTCTGTGATATTATAAGTGACTCAGAAGTGTTCAAATAAATGTTGGAGAATTGTTTCGTTTAGAGGTAAGTTGGATAAATTTATAAATGTTACATTGTCTACTGTATTCTTTCTAATATTATGACGTACTGGCATTATATAAAGATTGTGAAATAGCTGTACTCAAATAAAAAGTTTTAGATTATTTTAAACAGAGGAACGAAAACCTTCTCAATTTTAAGCACAATACATTCTTGAATAATAATTCATCATTTAAAATCAACACTTGTTTTGATTACTAATGAAGTATTTTATTACAAAATATTAATATATGCATTACATTAAGTTTAACTAAACTATGACCAATTATAATATTATGATTATTTTGGTTTACATCAGATAAAATAAAATACATAAATTAATAAGGTAAAAAAAAAACTTACACAAAGGTTACGTTCAAGAATTTAAAATTAATTCGATACTAATGAAGGGTTATTCGGCGGTCACTTCGTGGAATTTTATTTATAATATAACAATTTAGAGACAGTTTTGCTATCCCACTTTTTGTGTAAATGATATTCATATATTTTTGTTGTATCGTCTCTCGAAATTGTTGCGGACTGTTGTCTTATAATATAAGATGTATATATAAGTTCATGCCTTTCCTATTGAATATTTAGCGGTCATAATATTGATGGTATTTATCGCTGACCTGATGTATGGAGGGGAAATATTAGCATGTGGAATTAATAATTAGATTCAAGATTTAAGAAAAGATTGCCATCCGTCATCTTGAGCTGAAGATAAAGATCTTATGATGATTAAGATTGTTTATTTTTATCTCTTTGACCTCTACATTTGACAAGCGAGTTATTACATAATAGACTTATGCCATCTGTGTAAAAACGATATATATTACTCGCCAATATTTTCATAACAATATTATCCTAATCATAGTCTAGTCATATAATCATAGTCATCATCTTTTTAAGGCTGACAAAAACCTTCTGTTAATTTCAATACAAATTTTCATTAAAATCAATAATGAACAAATGACGTGCTTTTATCTTCCGGTCATAATTTCAAATTAATTATTGTATATGCATGCCTTAGAGAATCCTGGTATTTCTCTTTAACATTTTAACGCCTTATTTAGTAATTTTATTATACCCAGTATATATATTTGTAATGTTTGCACTCAACATACGGACAAGTAGGAAGGTCGGGGTTGAAAACAATAATTAGCATAATAATCACACTTATTTGCTACGTAAGAAGTGAACAGACATGATAAGGAATAAAAAAAAGTGTTAATACACTTAAATGAAATTATCTATAAAGCACAGTTAGTTATCAAGAATTATACAGTTTTTAATATAATTTAATAATAACAGTGAACATATACGGAATCAAATTTGAATTGTTGCAACTTTGTACGATTCCACATGTTTTGTCACTAACGACCCGGATTTCGCCTTTCGGTGTCCTCATGCATTCTATCACGCGGGTGCAATATTTTCTCAGTTCTGTTGCAGACGTGTGATAGAATGTATCAAGATACCAAAAGGCGAAACCGGTTCGTTAGCGACAAAACATGCGGAATCGTACAAAGTTGTAACATTTCAAATTTGATATTGAAATTCCATCAAGCACCTTCAGTCGATATCATAAATTATATGCGGAAGCAATATTGGATTAAATTAAGAACTACCAATGTAAGAAATGTGTATCGAAGATGTAAAGAAAATCAGTAACTGTGGGTGTAAGTGTATAGCGTATAGTTATTTTAAAATTTGAAAAAAGATTTTTTTAAATAGTCATTATTCAAGTCTTTACATGAATAGAAGTCAAAAGTTGAATACATAACGATACTATAAACAAGACCATTACTATGTGTGGTAAAGATTATCTTACTTTACGACGTTGATATTTTCAACGTGTTTTTAATGCATACGCAAACAATGCCCACTTAGATACCTGCATTACATTGTTCACATAAATTTGGGCCGAGCATATCGCGATCATAAATTTGTGCCGAAGTTTTGGTTTTATCTGTCATAGCCGGTGGGCCTGCATCTCATCTGGGCAGCGGGCTCAAATCTCAAGTGTCGAGAGCGACGGCCGCAAGACTTATTGCTTCAAGATAATCATCGCACCTCCTCGTGTCGTCTGGGGTCCTGGTAGTTTGCAAGCCCTCGGGAACTGTGTAATAACGTTTCGTATTTTGAAAATTGGTACATTTTTCAGTTTCGATTCGACAAATAATGAATCTTTTTTTTCACTGTGCTAAATTTGCAATGCTAAAAATTTGAAATAAATAATAAAAACACAACACAAAAAATCAGTTGATAATGCTCACGGTGAGCGGAACCGGTCCTGATTACAAAATTTATTGTAGAAATAAGTATTAAAAAAAATGTGTTTTTATTATAATTTATGATATCGACTGAAGGTGCTTGATGGAATTTCAATATCAAATTTGAATTGTTACAATTTCGTACGATTCCAAATGTTTTGTCACTAACGACCCGGGTTTCGCCTTTCGGCATCTTTAGGCACTCCAGCACACGGATGCAACAGAACTGACGTAAAATAAACAGTTAGCATCGTTTATGTATTAAAGTTATTAATTACAGGAAAACACTTACCAATAGGCAAGCAGTAAATTGCAGCTGAAACAAATTTTATTGTTTAAAATACCATGCCATTCCATCAAGAAGTGACAGTTAACACCATAAAAATGTTAAAAATGTGTAATCGTATATATATATATACATATATACTATTAATTATAATAACGACTGAAGGTGTTTGATGGAATTTTAATATCAAATTTGAATTGTTACAACTTTGTACGATTCCACATTTTTGTCACTAACGATCCGGGTTTCACCTTTCGGTATCTTCAGGTATTCTAGCATACGGATCCAACAGAACTGACAAAGTGGTAACGTGTAACAATTCAAATTTGATATAAATGCTAGTTCACTATAATACAAAAAAAAAATTTTCTTGCTTTTAGCTTAATTCATTAAAATTAAGGTCGTGCATATTCATATACGATACAAAAACAATTATTATTTTTGAGTCTCACACACTAGCTTAAAAATATCAGATTTTAAATCTTTCCAAAAAATTTTGTATTTTATTATAGGAATTTATTTTAAAGAAATAAATATTCAAAAATCATCTTTTTGAATATTTATTTCTTTAAAATAAACAAAAAAAAAATATTTTAGGCGAAATTTTATATCTTCACCATACATTATGATTTAAATGTATTAATTAAGTTATCAGACTTCTTAATTTATTGACACCTGCATACTTAACTCAAAAATTATAATAACTAACCTACAATAAGTAAGCTACTTTTTAAAAACTTTATCGGCTGTTATTTTGTTGTTTTTAGATAAAGTTTTCAGTTTTAGATAATTTTTATATATATATAGTAAAATTGCGTTAGGACATTGATAAGGGCTTTTATTATTCGCTTTTCATCATTTTAGATTTGATATCTAGTGAAGATGGATATTTACATGAACATCAGATTCAGTCATGTCATTGGATACAAATTCGAAGATCGCCATTTGATACCTCGATGTGCAGATATGTTCATTTGAGAGCCGTTCGTTATTTAAGCAGTGTTTTCTTTTTCATCAAAAATAACATCACTTTTATTTTATAAAAAATTAAATTATTATATATAACATAGTTAACTTATAATTTACCAAAAATGCAGCCAAATCAGTATTACGTTTCATGTCGTTCTACGTAGATCGAATAGAAATGTATAAAATCTTTTTCTTTCACTGCTTTGTACTAGAGTAGAGTGTATGCAACGTCTTGGTGAATTTCGCTACGGAAATTCTTAGTTAAAAGTTGTTACGCTGTGAAGTACTCACTGTGAGTATAATGTGGCGTCTAGAGGGTGTTGGGTATAACATAGAGTACCTCTGAGAATATAACTATGTATATATTTATCTACTATGAACAATCCATGCCATACAATCAAACCGTTTACGGCCGAGCGGTGAAATTCAATTCGATATGTTTTGTTTCATTTTTTTCAACTTAACATACATCTTTAACAAGTGTAGTACTTCTTACTTTACATACAAAACGGAGCGAGGCAGCTGATTGACGAAACAATGGGCAATGGTTTCCAGCGTAAAGGAGACGATGAATCATGGAAGGTCTGCTGAAACCTATTGTCCTGGAGGAGATGACCAAACAATGCAGTGTGGAGATAACGATTAAATGTTCAATCCACGTAGGTGCCATTTTTCCAATAAGTTTAAATTGTAACACATAAAATTGCATGTCATTATCATCGAAAAGATTAACTTTTGTTCGTCTAACATTTGCCAATGGTTGCCATCTTGGGCTTTAATCCATGAATCTTTGGAGCATTGCCTGTTTAATGGATGGGTGTTTTGTGTAACTACCCATTCAATCTGTAACCGAAATTGAACATACAGAATACAATAAACAAATTCTACATTTTTGGGTAAAGAATACTATGTAGAAATGCTCAACATTAATTTTAAAGCTTCCAGACTAAGGTGAATATAATTGAAAACAAGACTATTACTCATTTTCCGAACGTTGTTTTATTAAGAACCTTGCACCTGGTTTCTTATATATACCAATATAACACGAGTATTACACGCATCATACAATAATTTTCTAATAAAATCTTTCCAATAACTCAACAAAAACTGAAACGAAAAAGACGGACTGTATCACATCAAATACTGAAATATTTAAGCCCTTCTGAGAAAAAACTTTCATAAAAGCGGAAAGCATTCATTGATTCACTTTTGCTTCGAGTCCTATTTTTCCCAAAGATTGTAGTTACTAGGCTTTTATTTTTTAACGAATAAGCCGCGCTAACTCATGGTTTTTACCAATGTCTTCAAGTTCTTTGCGATTATCTCTGATGAAGAAACAAGTTCGAAAGAAAGAAACATTCCGTGTAAACAAAAACTACGACAAAGGAACAATTGTAAAAGAAATCGAGTCTATAATTTCTTGAAAAGTCGCTCTCATTTACTTTAATCGATATTTTCTTAACAATTCCCATGATATGATGGACACATTACTTAATATATATTTTCTGTAGCCAAGATTTTTAGCATCAATAAAAATCAGTGAGTTTCGGATTATACACCTTACGAGGTCAATGTGAAATATTTGTTTTTTTATTATGACATTTTTAAATTTTGGACATTGTCGTCTACGATATTTATTGATGATGTGTTCATCTGAAGTATTTACAATATTACCATATATTATAATATATGTACTGATAACCTTTATGGTTTAATCTTTTTATGAATGAAACCTACGAAAATATGCAACCATAAAGAATAAAAAAAAAATATTGCATAGTTGTTTCCTATTTTTAAAAAATCTATGTCATTGGAGAAAATTACAAAGCTCATCAAGTAAGTAAAATCTATTGATGATTAAATGAAGTGTAAAAGTGTCCTGTCAGTTACGTCCCAAAATGAGTTTGGCTGGTAAGCATTATATAATACTTGTCCTAAAGCAAGCACAATTAGGACAGGGCCAGGTATAGAAGCTTTATTCAGTAAAATATTTCGAAACGTGTTGTATCCATCGAAGACAATAAACACTTTTCTTTATGATTTAGTTACACCAAGAAGGCGAATGAATATTAGAAACTCATAAATTTTGTAGTGCGATTGAAGCTAAACTTGAAACAATGTTGACTTTATTTAAAAAAAAAATGTTTGTTCTTAGGTAAATAAAATTTGAATATTATTTGTATTTGCTTTCCCTAGTATTAAATGATTAATTTTTCTTTCTGTCGGAAAATTTATGTTCAAAAAAAAAATTAATAAATTTAATTAAATTTCTCATGCGGACCTCTTGCAAATAATAAATATCCTTGATAACGATTTAAGTTACAAATTTTATTTGCCCTAATAAAGCAATAAAAATACATCATCAATTAAATACATCCTAATATTATATAATCACTTTTATGGTCACTTTTTGGTGGAAAGGAATTGTATTTGAAATTATAAAAAACGCACTTATACTATTATTCCACAATATGTTTTATGAGTTGTAATCAATCTGATTATAAAATATGTCGTAGAAATAGTACTCAAATTGAGTTCTTATAACTACTACGAATACAAAAAAAATAATCAAATATAACAAAAGTATGTGGAAATATAAATAATAGTTGAGTAAAGGTTTTTTTTTTTATAACTGTAAAAAATGTTTACTATAAATTTCTTTCTATTGATATCAATGAAACGAAGAAATAAAACGCTCACATTCAGAATAATGACGACGTTTGCTGCCCATTATCGGTTAAAAGTCAAGCGTTTATTAAAACCGTCGGAACGATAAAAATCCGTACAAAGCATTTTTACTGAGAGAGAAACACTTCGTTTTAAATACCATCTTTTGTCGTGCATGTGGACACAAGACTGGACAAGTTACCGACAAAGACTCGTAGATGAAATTGTGTAATAAACAGCATACAAAATTGGACCGTTATCGATAAAGCCAAACATTTTATTTGGCTCTTAAAAATCTGTATGGTTAACCGATTGCAGTTGCATGTAACGGATGTCATGTGTTAACATCGCAATCTGATGCACTTATTTGGAATACATTTCTATATAATATATATGCATAATTATTAGTATTAAAGAACTTTCTTTTTATAACGTTTTTGCATCAATATCCTAAGTATCATCATCATCATCATCAGCCGGGTTCAATCCACTGCTGGATGAAGGCCTCCCCCTGCTTTTTTTTTTCTTTTTTTCGGGGGGGTTTGGACATAGCAGCACCACGCTGCCCAGGCGGGTTGGTGTTCGGTTTTCTGTCTGGGTTTTCCTTCCCATAGCCAAGAGAACACGGCACTCGGTGTTCCCGAGCGGTCACCCATCCAAGCACTATCCGCGCCCAATGTTGCTTAACTTCGGTGATCGCACGAGAGCCGATGCTTACAACGTGGTATGGTCGTTGGCATCCTAGTATATGACATGCTTTATCTTTTTATCAGGGTATATACATAAATAAAGAGATAGGGAAAGCATATTAATAAATTTATTTGCAAAATTTTACAGGTGATCAATTTATGAGAACAAACCGTTAATTATTCTTATAATGTCTATCGAATGTTTACCTGTGACTATATTATAAGGTAAATAAAATTTTATTTGAATAAAGCTGTATATTTTTGAACAGTTAACAAATTTTCGGCTGATTAACAGTGCTTATTTAATTTAAGTTAAAATATTTGACAAACCAAATAATCAATAGAACTCTGAAAGTTGCTTCAGATCAAAACTGATGAAAGAAGTTGTTGTAATTTACAATGACTTATATGTGACGTTTTAAATATTTGAAAATACAAGTTTAAATTAAGTCAGATTGATTTTATTATTGTATATGTTTGACATGCAATTCAGGTGTAAAGTAAAACGAAATTAGTTTCGCTTAGATTGTTTTCAACAAATCAAATTTACTGTTTTGATATACCATATTATATATCTTAATATACTAACCGTTCAATAAAATGTTTTACAGATTAAAACTAATACACCCAGTCCTTTTCTTACGCGATTTTTTTTAAGCGAATTCGATTATACGCGATTTTTTTGGACGGCACCGCTACATTTTTTTACGCGCTTCACTCGTTTTTACGCAATTTTTCACCAAATTTGTTTTAAAGAAGACATTTATATATGATGCTAACATGTACGTTTCATTATTTAAAAAAAAAATATGTATTTTCAAAACTTAATTTTGTAAAGCATTCCACTTTTTAAATACAAATACAATTGCCAAATGTTGACAAGTATATCGGATATTATGCGAATTTATGTTTTTGGGTGTGTAAAGAAATATAATGCAATTGAGTGAAATCATTTTTTTACGCGATTTTTTTACGCACCTTTTTCTGGAACCAATGTATCGCGTTAAAAAAGGACTGGGTGTATCATACTTATCACTTATTCATCAAATGTATTATACAAATCTGATAGTTCCTCGGAGATGCATAAAACCGTTGTGCAATTAAGAGAACTGGTAAGAATACATATGCATATAAGAGGGCTCATCTTTACTTGCTATCAAATAAGAAAATAATAAAAATGCAACAAAAATATTTTCGTGAAAGTAAATGCCGGCAGGTACAAAAGAGGAGTATTTCATTTACATAACATATCTTTGATATGAATAAGTAGAGGGTTTTAATTTTTATTTATTTTATTGTCCCTTAAAATACAAATAAGGTGACAATTTCGTACTCTCACTTGTAATGGTTTGATATTATTATATGAAAATTTCAAACTTTATGAGTTTAATTAATTAAAAAATATGTTCTACTTTTTTTTAATTATCATTCCGTTTTAAATTGAAGAGATTAACCATGACATTATAAGTCAGCTACATCACATTAATTTATTTCAACAAAATTTTGTAGTCGATTTGCATTGATTGTGGCCAAATATCGTTATGATCAATTTTAATGGCTTTATTATTAATGAAACTGATTTACACTCGTTTAACTATTTAAGAAAAAGTAAAACATACCTAACTAACTGGAATTAAAAGAAATGTTATTTATGTATACTATTAATATTTGCTGCAAAATTTTTATCAGAACAAATTTTAACTTGTAGAATGGGCATTTAAATGCCGTATGAAAAATTAAACAATATAATATTCTATTGATTCTAAAATTTTACAAAGTTTAATCTAATAATAGCTCAATTTCAAGTAAACAACTTGCCTTTAGTCTTTACGGTATATAAATATATTTTCAAATAACTATTTAGAATTTCGAATTATGCTTTCGCGAAAACTTATATGACCAAATATTACCTCATATCATTTTTAATGATACAAAAATTTGATCATGTTATAAGATAAAATATACCGAATGAGGTTCTTAAAATCAGAAATTGCTGTGTCCACTTTTTTAATTTCTAATCGATTTTGTTATTCCACAAAAAATGATTGGACTTTATTTTATTCTTTTCAATGAATTTTATTTTTAGCTATGAAAAGTACAAATGTCATTACTAGTCAGTCAATTGATAGCACTAAATATGAGTTTTTTTTCAGGTTTCATATATTACTTGCTTATACAAAGTGTATGAAACAATTTATATAATATATAAGAATATTTCTTAAATTTTGACCAAACGGAGATTTTTCAGTGCCTCATATAAACATGTGTAATATTTCGTTTTGCGTTTCGCCTTTCGGCATCTTCAAGCATTTAGGTCTTGACTGAACCTCAGTTCTGTTGCATCCGTTTAAAATTAATGCTTGTAGATGCCGAAAGGCGAAACCCGTGTAGCTAGTGACAGTTTCAACAACTCAAATTTGATATTGAAATTCCATCAAGAACTTTTAGTCGATATCATAAATAATTTAAATATGCATTTGCAATACAATACAAAAAGTCATTTATATCTAAAAATAATACCATTTGTCAGTAAGTTGAACGATTAAACACACTTGGTTAGGCCCTTTGATTATTTATAATTACCTTCAGGCTACGATTACGAGGATATTAAGGACATAATTTCAAAAGAGTATTTCTTCAAACCTGCTTGGCAGGATTCGGATTCGTATATAAAACCTTAAAAATAAAACTTAAGTCTTAGGTTTTGTATATATTATATCTTATACAATGATGTAGTATAAACAGTTACATATCGGATTTTTTAAGAATATTGTGTATACAAATGTCATTTTTAATGTGAAAATTTTTAATTTTGTCTTACATTAATATTTACTTTTAATGTGTTAATTGTCACTTCTTGATCTAAAGGCATGGAATTTTAATTAATGAAAACACATTATTTATATAAATTTGTATGTAATTTATCTGATTTAAGCAAAGTTCCATTTTTCATTTCAGAAAATTCCATAGGCGGTCACTTTAAAGGTTTTGCTTCAAACTGTCACTCAAGATGTGACGGTATTCGTTTACCGCGATGCGATCGCAAAGGGTTTTAGCAATTTTCAAACGGACCGTACAATCACTCATACTAATCTCGCTATGTCTTTGTCAACCTTTTCGCGATGGGTTATTTAATTAATACGAAATTCCTTTCGATAAATTTAAGCGATTAATTTTGTTTTTTTTTTTAATCTTTTTATTTTATTAATATCACTGATATAAATTAGTTTAATCTAAATTATTACTTTTTATCAATTAAACTTTCAATAGTATACAAATGAGCTATTTGGGGAATCATTTGATACATTATTTTCTAATTTTATAAGGATAATGAAATAATGATGTAATAAAAAATGTTTGTAGAACCACTCTATGTGTGGATTATAATTGTTGAGGAGAGTAAAACATTATATTTAAAACCTGTAAATCGATTAAAAAATCTAAATATGAAAGTCTTCGTAAGAGAGGTCGCACATATTGTACATCCTTAATAAATTTACATTAGTGGTCTGATGGTTATAAGTCCAATTCCTGGCAACTTTCTAGAGTCGATAAACTTTTTGTCTTTTTGACTTTTTAATCGTTCAAATATTTAACGCATTGACTGTAATGTTGTTTTATTCCCTATTTTAAAACACGAACTAAATTAACTTTATCTCTGGTAAAAAAAACTTTCCGTTATTTGGGATAATATAAACAGGATTATTTCCATTGTTTCCTTTAGTCAAAACACGTCATTGAGCTCATTTAATAATATATCTAATAAAACTTTTCCAAGTTGAACAAATTATCGAGCTTAAAGCTGCATAAATTCCACCGCACACTAAAGGAGCAACAAGTACTCGAGTATCGAGATAAGTTGTCAATTTGGCTTGACGGTAAACGAAGCTCGATTTTACGCCCTTGGAGCGGCATTCGCTGTTTGTTCGCCATTTGTAGCTCTGACGTCCGCCAGGCATTGTTCAAAGGCTGAAATGCGAGGAGACAGGAAGATGGAATTGAAGGTTCTTTGGTGAAGACGCCCTCACAACAGGGACAGCGCGAAATATACTATAACGAAAGGCTTAAATGAATATAATAATACTGTTTTTTTTTTATTTGAGTTACAAAAATATATTTTTTCATCAACAACTTCAATTAATTTTAAAATATTGAGAAATATAAAATATTCAATTTAAATCGAAAAATATTATTTTTGAATATTCAAAACACAATTAGCAAAAGGAACTTGATGTTAATCAACATTATCTGTGTTGTTACAACTAACAACACAAATAAGTCTTCAAATGACACTAGCTGCTAAAATTTTATGCAAAAAAAGTATATTTATAGGTATATCATTTTGAACCATTTTTTGACAATCTCAAAAGTTCTACTGTAGTAAAAAAAACAGTCTCTTTTCTGAACAAAACTGAAGTTTACGGAATTTTTTCATATGTTTTATAATCTCCATACTCAATAACTTGATTATACATATTTTATCCAACAAAGTTAAGCAGACAACTTTTTAAGTTTTTGAGAATTCTGATTTTTTACTTATACACTCAATAGCCAAGTTGATCTTCAAAATTAAAATAACAATAATAATTGTATAAACCTACTTCACTGCTAAATGTAAAGAGTAGATTGGTAAACTACTGCAATTGCAAAGAAAAGATGGACGCTTATTGGTCTAATTGGAGACGTGTGACGTGACCAGCAGCAACTCACTGGCGGCTCGTGCGATTGGGCCACGAGACTTTTCGACAGGTCATGTTGCCAGCCTGTCGTTTTTTTAAATGTCGGAAATTGAAAACCATCTATCTGTTCTTTTGTCAATCATTTGGCATTGATGTCAACTGACAAAATGTTACCCGCACCATAAACTTTCTTCGTTGTCGAGGACGAATTACCATCCATTTGTTTAGTATTATATTCATCAAACAATTTAATATTCTTTGTACCCATCTTTTAAATAAAGAAATCTAAAAATCTATTAAGGAAAATATTTTTGTCAGTCTCTATTGATAATTGATTGACCGACAACTTTGTGGAAACACAAATGCAGTAAAAACAAAATAAACAGTTATGAGCTATAATTTTGAAAACTCATCAATTATTTGTATTTTAATAGTGTTAGCGACTCACAATCATTGACATTATTTCCATTTGAACTTTCATAATTACATTTTTGATTTCATTTTGTACTTTAATATATAAATTTACTGTTTGTATTTGAATTCTAACACAGCACGTGGAACAGAAAAAAATCATCTCGTCACTTTTCCACTACTAAATCAAGAATTAAGATCATTTTTTACGCTGGAAATAAATAACCTTGCGTCAGTCTGAAGATGCTACTCAATGACCTGAAGCATATGTCACTCTTGATAATTAGTAGTAAAATAACAAAGCTATAAATTTGTATATTTAAATCAAAATAAATAAATATAAATCGTAGCTCCAGATAGAAACATTTATAAATTGACTTATTGCATCGCATTTAAAAGCATGTCTATGATCTGTGATTTCATTTTTCCCAATTTCATTCTCTCTGGCCATGATGTGTATAGATATAAAGCGATTGCCAAACTAAAGTCATTCATAACCACAATACTTATTTAAATCCTTCAGATAAATAGACATGACTTATTGTATTACCAATAGTTCTATATTTAGCTTATTTTTTTATTGATATCGTCCCATATTTATCATGCTAAGAGCTAATACAGTTTATAAAAAGAATTATCTTAGAATATTTATAAAAAAAACATATAATAAGAACGGGGATATTTGATAATAATGAGATTTAAAGCTTAGCAATTTCATGAAAATAGCATAAATAAATCGTGTTCAGACCAATGTAGGTACACAATTGCGACTAGTTACTTGTAAATAGGTATTTTACGTACCGTCCCAGAGTTAACCGCGTCAATTAGGGAAGCAATACAAAATGCCTCGGTAGGACAATGGTGAAATCGCTCAATCATCTTCATATGGCGGTCAAATCTAAAACAAATAACACATTAAATATAATATTACAAAATGAATATTTATGTTTTTTATGTTAACGATTGATCACTCGTTTTGATAACCACTCGTGCCATCTGTTCGTAAAAAAATCAGAAAGTTACCATTAATATTTTTTAGTTAAGTTATCAACCGATAAACAGCGAATATTTTTTAAAATATCTCTAAAATGAGGTAGTGAAATTCAAATCAAGATACATAACTGATACAATCACGATTATAAATACATAAAAAAAATCTTGCACGCAACTTAAATATAGTGTATTTTATACTCATAATATCATATTACCATAACTCGCTGAAAACCAATAATTTTAAAATATGTTATTTTAACATTGTGTATAATTGTATTTTCGATGTCTTATTTTGTTATTGATTTTATGCACAAACAGCATGTAAGTAAAACGGCAGCTGACGACTCAATAACAATTCAATACAAAAAAACATAAACACTTCTACGATTTCTGTTTTTTCTATTTACATTTTTTATAATAATCGCTTTCGATAGATCAATTTAAAAATCGGTTAGTAAAAAATTCTTTTCATTGATAATTTTTTTACATATTGCGCAGGAAATGCGTTATGTGCCTTGTTTCATTTTACTTACAAATTGAAGGATAATATTATGTGTACCAAACAAAATTAGCTGTTTCCACATGTAGAAAAACTATTTGCAATAATTAAACACGAAAAATAAAGATTTATGTGTATCAATGTTTTCAAAAGGTTGACATAATATATGTGTTACTTAACGTTGAGCTTTTTGACAAAATAAAAAAAAATACTGGTATCAGAGAAAATTAATATTTTTGCGCACTTTATTCGTGAACACATAAACTCATAAATATTTAAGATATTCGTTAGTTGTCATATAATTAATTTATTCATTTTAATTATTTTTTAATCATTATTTTGTTATTGTACAAGCCTTTTTTAACGTAATATATTATTATATTTCAACGAAATACGTTCTGACCTCTAGTTGTCTTACAAATATTGCTTGTTAGCTTCACTACATATCGTGATAAAATCACATTACTTTCAAAATATTTTTTTAATTATGATATGAACGAACGATAACATAGTCAATAAATATAAAACATGTATTTATTTCAGCGATCAATGTTTGAAGATTCTCATAAGATGCTCGATTATACAACAATGTAACACAATCTAGTAGAAGATATTAAAATTAATGACATCACAAACAACTAATGCACTTTCTTTTATCATAAATTATTTAAAAAATCACTAGTAGTCAAACGAGAAGATAATAAATTTGACAGTAATGGCCAAAAGCGTGTGAAACGATTGCCAAAATTTCAAATACAAACGTGAATATAGTAGGGACGCTATGTACTGGCAGATTCTTGAACGTCATTGTTACATGTGCGGATTAATATTTTGAAGCTTAACCGTCAATTTATTACTTCTATAAGCCTTACAATTATCTTTTATAATTCAAATTTGTAAAACAGGCATACACTATTAATACAGGAATCAATATACATGAATATTAAAAAAAATAGTTATTTCATGTGAGTTTACTCACAATCGCACTATCATAGTAAAATATTTGCCATTATACTTGTAAAAATATTTTATTTTAAATAATAATTCATTAATAAATTTGAATTTTTACAAGTTTGTACGATTCCACATGTTTTGTCACTAATGATCCAGGTTTCGCCTTTCGGCATCTTCAGACATTCCATCACACGAATGCAACAGAACTGACGTAAAATAAACAGTTGGCATCGTATATATATATTAAAGTTATTGATTACAAGGAAACACTTACCCCTAGGCAAGCAGTAAATTACGGCTAAAACAAATTATACAATATTTCAAAAATTACTCACTAACTACATCGTTAATGAAAATTATCACAGGCAATTGTGTTAATTATTATTAGATAAGAGCGAGTTATTATAGTTTGATATATTGTCTGAGGATGCAAGATTAATTTTTAATATCTGATAAAAATGAAAATTTACTTTTTGTTGAGTTTCAATATGTCCGCCTATAATAATGCCCGAAAATACCAAAAGTGAAACCCGGGAAGTGAGTGGCAAAACATGCGGAAGTGAAAATAGTTTGAATGATTGAAATTCATATCTAATTTATCTTTCGATCATGTATTTCAATGCTTCAATATCTTTTGTTCATCTTAAATTTTTATCATCATAAGTAGAACTTTAATGAAACATGCCAAAAATCGTCAGTATATACCGTTTAACTATAAATTTTAAATAAATCGGGTCCATCAATTTAAAATTTCAGATATTGTGTCATAAATATAGCAGCGTCTTGGATTGGCCAATTATATACTCGTTGGCAGGCCAAAAGTGATTCCAAGCATGTAATTAATGAAGCAATTGTGATTATTTAAAACGTACGCACATAAAAATGGCAGATTATCTTGCCAGACTGGTCACTGCACGACGATTTAATACTGACCGAGTACCGTAACGTCAAAACAGTGACGTACCTACGTGTTGTAAAATGAAACAATATTTATTTTAAGAATTATCAAGAGGGACAAAAAAAATGCTTATTTGAGCGTTGGTATTCGTAGCATTTCGTGGTTGTAAAGGAAAACTCTGTGACAAACGTTAACTGGGGAAAATGATATAAATAATTGTATACCGTGATGAGGTTTTTTTTTCTATTACACGTGCTTAGTGAGAGTTAAAATACAAACAGTAAATTTGTATATTCGAGTACACCCAGTCCTTTTTTTACGCGATACATTGGTTCCGGAAAACGGCGCGTAAAGAAAATCGAGTAAAAAAATCACAACTTTCATATAATTTGATAAATTGGTTCCAAAAATTGAAATATTGCGTGAAAAAGTACCAGAAATGTATGAAAAACTAAAATTTGCTCTTTAAAATCCGTGCAAAAAAAATATATATTTCATGTCTTAATTGCTTATAAAATATAATGAGACTATAACAATATAATTTTTTCACTTATATGAATTAAGTTTTAAAAATACACATATTTTTTTTTATTTAAAAAAAATAATGAAACGTACATGTCTCGTATATAAATTTCTTCTGTAAAACAAATTTGAGGAAAAAATCGCGTAAAACCGAGTGAAGCGCGTAAAAAAATGTAACTGTGCCGTCCAAAAAAATTGCGTAAAAAAAGAACTGGGTGTACTTATTATTATATCTGGAGTTGATAGTTCAAGTGGAAATAATGCTAATGATTCTGAGTTACTAATTCTAAGGAAACACTGTGATGAACGTAACCTTAGGAAAGGATCGACTAATTTTTAACAATGCACCAATCTATTAATTTTTGACATTAGGCCCATCACCATTTAACATAAAATATCCCGCGTAAAGATATACTTTTAGATCAATGGTTGAAAGTTTAAAGTGATTTTAAAATCTACCAGTATAGAAATATTAGTGAAAATAGATAAAAAATATATTTTAAAATTGTTTTTGTTGATCTTAAATAAAAAATGACAGTGTAAAAACAGACGATGCTCTTCGAAAAAGTTTAAAATAGTAAGGCTACAGTGCTTTCAACACATCAAAATTATTGGATATTTTAAGGTATGACTTAACCTCTTTAATGACTCTTTTTTTACACAAATGTAGCTAGGCCATCAGACCGCATATAAAATAAATTATTAATTTTTATCGTAATATATTAATCCTGTCATCGTGCCTACCTAATTTTGTAAAATTGAAACGGTCATAGTAGATTTTATCAAAAAATATTGTATTAATTACGGTTTTAGTAAATTTACACATACAAATGAAAAATTAAACATTTGTTAAATACTATTTTATTACCAAAATTCTATATTATAATGATATGGCCAATCATGTTCGTAACAAGCGACTATTTTATAAACTACGAAATAAGTACTAAATATTGTAATTTATGTATTTAAATAAATTGGTAAGACGTGGCTTATCACTTAAATTTTCACACGTGCAACCATGCCATCATGATGGTTAGGCCGTATCAAACGATAATGGTTATTCCTCTTCGGGCATAGAGAAGGTTAAAGAGAGCTAAGAAGTATTCTTACATATTTTTTTCTAACTATTCTTACTACCAAATGAAAGTCAAAACCTTTCCAATACTTTGCTTACGCGATAATAAAGACGTACAACAAAGATAACAAGGTTATTAATTGATACAGCCAGATGTTTAATATAATATATTCATAACCAATTAAAATTAAAATAATCGTTCGGTGTCAACATCTAATATAAAGACATTTTATTATAATTATGTATATATTGAAAAAATATATCCGTAGAAAGTAATTTTATATTCCAATATTCATATAATAACTCCATTTTAACTTTAAATGTAAATATGTGTGGATTCGTTTAAAATTTTGATCAGTTTAACGATTAAAGATTTTTTTCGGTACATGAGCTTTGAAATATAATATAAAACAGTTAAAAGTGCTGATTACAATTTCTAAAACGTACAATAAAAAAAATGTTGATTTGAAGTCTTCTTAATGAAAATTCTATTTCCTTAATAAAATGTACAGACTGTAATTATAAAAAAAATATGTAAACTCATTTAGCTTAGTAAAAAATCTAACTTTAAAAAAAAGTTTATCATTTTTCTATAACAATGAAGATTATTAAAGCGAAAGGGTTTCGGTATTGAATTAAATGATAACGATTTGGTTGCCACACGCTGCCAATGATTGATTTAAAATATAAGTGATTTGAAACCGTAATTGTATGTGTTTTCAAACTGAAGGTTTTTCTCATCGGTTAATAATATTAATAAAGAGTACAATATTTTTTTACTACAACTGAAATGTTTTTTAAAATCTTTAAATAGATTATTTTAAATCAGAAATTTCATGAAAATTTGAATGTAAAATGCTCATTACAGTCATACAAAAATATTATACACTTGATCGTTACTTAAGCCCCTGCAAATAAAATTTAAAATCTCATGTTGAATAAGAGGTTTCTAACAATTTGTTCTTATAGCTGGTACCTACCTTCCTTCTGGTAGAAAACCGACGTAAAAATCTTCTATCAGGTGTTTTCTGCATCGAAGATAGGTCAACAGTGTTTCAAAATTAAGATGTTAACTATCATGGCGGGAAAGCATTTAATTAAAAATATAAAAACAATTTCCATAATTTTATACAGTTTATCAATTTAGACATAGGACCGATTTAATTTTTAATGATAATAAGTGAATTTCTTTCTAACTTATTGAACCATTTGGTTCGTATAGATATAATTATTTTGTATCAATTGATATTACTCGCGACGAACGTAACTGGTACTGATCTCAGTAAAATAAAATTGTAGAAATATTACTTTAATCTTTGATTTAGTGAATTAAAAAATACCAGATATGCCTAATGAATATTCTTCAAGCTAAGGTTGCACGTATTGTAATGTTTAGATGACGGTAAAGTTCTTTAAGTTCACATCTTATCGCTTTCTGTGAGATTTCTTTTCCACTATGAATGAAAATAAAGCCTCTAATTTTACAACCATCATCAGACCGAATTAATGTGGCACTTTTTCGAACACATTTTCAGGAGAAAGCTCCACTGCAATGAATACGTATCAAACTTGAATTGTTACAATTGTGTACGATTCCACATGTTTTGTCATTAACGACCCGGGTTTCGCCTTTCGGCATCTTCAGGCATTCTATCACACGGATGCAACAGAACTGACTAATACGTATCGATCGATCTCTGTAGTTTAGTAATAAATATTATATATTCTAGCTATTCAATTGGCCTGAAATCAAGTTCTGTAAAATTAAATTTTTGATATATTATGTGACATTTTAAGTATGTTTGTCATGTATTTTCCTCTCAAGTTTATCTCAAGTGATTTAAAAGTTTCAACTATCTTTCTCCTTGTCTATTATAAGCAAAAGTTTACTTTTACTACGATTCATAAAGGTAATAACTAGCTTAGTTTCTTAGTAAGAATTGTATCATATTTGATGTATTCAATTATCAATATGATGATCGAATCTAATAAATGCTTTTCAATATCAAAATATTCATGCTCCGTTTATGTTCACGCACCTATAATTTGTATCAAGAAAATCGAAACTTATCTGCTATAAATATTTACAAGGATTAAGCGAATATATCAGTTTCTTTGAAACAATTTTCGCAGCATTTCGATTGTTATATAATTCAAATGTGGCAGCTGACTGACTTGCTTCATAAGTCACATACTTAATTGGCAATAATTATTGACCAATATAGTTTATCAAAAACAACATCAATTAAAAAAACCAGATTCTTTGTTCTTGTACATAAAAAAAGTCTTTTGAAATGTATTGAGGTCACTTTTGCAAAGATATAAACCACTTGCTTGCCTGTTTGAGATACGTATCGTACAGAATGATGTTTATTTTTTATCAAACTGCTATTGGCGTGGGTAGTTGTAATACACATAACAGAAACTAAAAATAGTAATACTGCGGACAGAGTTATTATTTGTGCAGTAATAAATGGCGAGACAATTAAATACAATTTCGCAATATAGCATTGTGTGATATCTGGAGCATGGTTGAACAAAATTAATATAATATTTTTTCTATGTTAACTTTTCGTACGATATTATTGAATGAAGGCTCACATAGTTTTTTTTTGCGGGACAGTCTATTTATATTATTAGCAAAAAACAAAAAAAAGTCAAGTATTTTTTTTATATTGGTTTCTACAATATATATCTATTTTAATCCAATCATTATAATCGTGTCAACTTTCAATGTGGCACTTGGAGACACAATGAAGCAATTAAATATTAATTTTGAAAATAAAAATAAAAAATTATATACGGTCATGATTCATGATACAATAAATAGTCTATGATGTGTTACTACAGCAATAATCGTTTTATACATTATAAACTCAGTTTACGCTTAAAAATGTTTAACACTTCTAAATTTCAAATCTCAAAGGAAACAGTGATAATTTCGTACTTTATCATATTTTTGTCACACACGAACTACGTTTTGCTTTTTAGCATCTTCAAGCATTTTTGTAGGTATACATTACACTCAAATTGACAGTGAGTTAGTAATTTATGTATTGTACATATTATTGTATTAAACGTCAATCCCAATTATTGTATACTTAACGGGAAAAAATAATCTAAAATTGAAATAATTTCAAATTAATTTTCACCAAAAGTCACCGGTTTAACAATTAGTTATTGTAACTTCTTGGTAGGAAAAATAATAAACAATAAAATTTACTAATATTTCAAATAGTTTTACCTTCAATACCAGTACATAATGGTGTTTATGTTCTTATCTAAACCCTTATTAAATTCAAATTGTTTGTATCTTTGTAACACTATGTTTCCGAGTTTATATCATAATTATCAAAGCAGTATTAAAATTAATTAATGTATCAATTTATCTCATAGACTGAGCTTAATCTGTTTTCATTAATTGTGTTGTAAGTAATGAGTTAAAAATTGATATTAAGGTTCCAATAAGCAGTCTTATTTTGTACCTTAAATTATTTGATTATTCATATGTATGAACTATAAAATAAAACATTAACTAAATTGACAGACATCTGAGAAAAATTACAATATTATTTTTGATTTCCATTTATGATTAATAAAGTTGAACCAATATAAGTTATTATATTAAATAATAAAAAAAGCCGGTAACAATTTTTGGAATATTTTTATTGCTGTTTCCCATATTCATGGTTTTATGCTATAAAATATAAAATTTTAATTGTTCAAACATTCAAAATATTATATGAGATAGAATCGTTTTTTTTTTAAAGGAGATATTACATCAATTAAAAAAACATTGGCAACAATAACAATGAATGCACTATTCCAAGCGATACCGAGCAAAAAGCGAAGGCAGCTTTCGGAGGCTGTATTATAGCTTCACACTGCTTCCGTTGCGCGGGCCGGCATGTTGTGATTCGCCTCAGGTGGGACTCGGACAGGTACCTCTGAGATCACTACACCTGTAGCCTAACCACTCCTCAGCTACCTGTGGAGACTGCGGCCGCTTTTCTCGAAGGAACGACTGCTTAGTTGGCTACCTTGCATTACCATCCGAGAAAGAACCCGGGGCAATGAGGTGAAATTTGGTTGTATGTAAATATATATCGCTACCAAAATGGCAGTGGGAGACTGAAGTATCGTGTGCGTAGTGTAATTATAATCTACTTAATGGTGCACCTACTGTAAGAGATTGAATGATTCACTATGTATTTCATCTCGTTATTTTAATTTATTGCCGAAAAAATTAACATGCTTCGGAACCTTAAATTTCAAGCAATAAACTTGTTACTGGTCTTAAATTATCATTATACATACTTAGATTCTGAATTAACTCAAGCAGTTTTCTTTAAACATCGGAATGTATAAACAAAAAATGATTATTACCACATAAATAAATTGGAGGTGCATTTATTATAACCTATCTGCAAATACACATCAATTTTTAGTTGTTAATATAAAACATATTTTTATGCAAATTTATCAGTTTATCATAACGATCACGATTACTCAGCTCAGTTTGAGTAGCTGATAATGCTTTTGATAATATTGTGAAATTTATTGATTGAATTGGCATTCACTTGGTATAACTCCATTATAACACGGTGAAAAAATAGCAATGTATTTTAGTTCTACAAAATTATTTTTAACAAATATAGTTGATAGCTATTTCGGCTCACGCCATCGTCAGAACTATGCTTAAACTAACATTTGCTTATCTATATATAGCTGTGCAGAAAAGGTACACAACTTCTCCTCTCTCCTTTTCCAACCGCCTAGCTTTTTATTTAAACACAATGACACTAAATTTTCAAAATTCTTAATTAATAAAAAAAATAGTGTGCCAGATAAATATGGTCAGAAATAGTCTGAAAATCCAAATATTTAAATTTATATACTAATTCAAAAAGCGGTGAAAACTTGCATAAGATTTCTTTAATTTTTTAATTTTAAGAGGTAAAAGTTGTAAATTTTAAAAAAGTACAAAAATTTTCATTATTGGCAAAATAAATTTAAGGGTATTATAAAACCCATCAAACAGATAAAGCAACTGTTTAAGTTATTCATTAGCATTTTAGTTTGTTTTTCATATGACTCAAGAAGATGACTTAGCATAGACTTAGAAGTTTCTACACAACATCTCATTTGGATTGTATATTGTAAACATTTAGATAATTAAATTTAATGAAATATGATTTAAATGTTTTCTTTGAGGAATTTTGAATAATAGGGTTTATAAGTATTTAGGTTGGACGCTTTTACTGTTGCTATTTTTTCTGACGAGAAACCCATAAAAAATATTGCTATTCAAATTCTTTCAGCCGACATAAATGTGAATGCAATAAATGAAATATATCATGTTATTTAACAATAAATAATGTTATCAATAGAATCTAGATAAATGTAAAAAATGACTTCTGTATCGCATATTTTAAATCTAGAAAGCAAGTTCGTGTGAAATGTTTTATGTCTAGCTTCTGACACTAAGTCCCCAAAATTAAATTTCAAATAAGTGCTTCTGTAAATGTAAGTATTGAACCAGTTATTCTTAAAGATTTATTGTTTATGCTTTTACGCTACTGAATAGTTGTCATATCTAGAGCAGTAAAAAATTTTGATTTACCTCTCATAAGTATTTATATTCCATGATAAATTTGCGTCAGTAGAAATAATGCGTATGTATAGCTATGAAAGAGAAAAAAGCATCGAATTTTATATTTGAACAATTAAGATATATACGATTAATCAACGAAAATATGTATACACACTTGCTTGAAAGTATTACGCAATATGCACTTTAAATAAATGTTGAGCATACGAACACAAATTCTAATTTTAGTACATAATAAGAATATACAGATGGAACTAGATAGAAAATAAACTTTGATAAATACTGTAATGAATCAGAAAGAATATAATATCACATACGTCTACGGCTGAAAGTATATCCATAATTTGATAACAATATCGCCCAAAGATTCAAACCGATTAAATACATATAACTCACAAATTAAAATTTCTCGCAAGAAATTGTTTGCATAAGCAGTCTAAGAGAAAAAATGTTTCAAATCAAGTACTATTTTTTTACACAATTTCTAATTGCTACATGGACAAAATAAATATTTACCAGTGAAATATAACTAAAAGGTACAGTTTACTTCGTGCCAACTGCGGTAAATAATCAAATTTGGAATCCGTAAATTTTTAAAAATATCTACAAAATTGCAAATTCTGAAACGATGTTTTCCCCTTTCTTTACCGTGCTAAAAAAACACGCACTCGGTGTTGTGCATTCGATACACGAGTAATTTATTATAGAAGATAAAAAAATGGAAAACTATGAATATTTCTATGATCATCGAGCATCGCTAAAATTAATTTAAGTGACGTCTATCAACATCTATTTATTGTTAAAAATTTAATTTAACTCTCTGTACATACAGAGATTTCAACTAAATGTCTTCCCTTAGCCCGATATGACGTAAAGTAAAAATTAAGCCAGCATTTAATATAATTATCGAGCAAATAAATTTATTAGAAGCTATGCGAACTCATTTCAGATCGCAGTAAAGAAAGGGTTAATGAAACAGTTATGATTAAAAAATCATTATCCAATTAATATACAATATAAAAATTTAACTAATATATTTTGCACAAAAACAAATATTTTATTTAAATTTTTGAATATATTAACATGAATGTATCTAAATTAAATTATTAATACCGGGAAATATCCAAAGAATACATTTCGAGAATGATAAAGAAACTATCTATTAAGAAATATGAGAATTAGGTTTATTAACAATAGAATCTAAGTAAAAGATATTTAGAAAATACAATAACAATAAAGTTAGTAAATATATTACTGTAGAAATTAATTAAAATTAAATATTCATGTTTGGGAACAGAAAAAACAAATAAGTAGTCATGTTTTTTTTCTGAAACAACAAAAATAATTAAGAGACAATAAAAATTCACTCGACATATTGTTTTGACACTGATGAAATTTATTCTTTTTATCGGTATTTTTTTATTCATTTAAATAAATAACTTTCAGATATACATTTTATATTTGATACATGATGATTTATACAGATTTACTTGTATATATTTTTTCTTTGTGGTGACGTAGAATTCAAAAAAAAAAATTTTTTCGTGACAGACTAAGCCATTTTTGATTAAAAAATAATTGTATGACGTGTTTATATAATATGTTCATATTCTTACAATGAACTATGAAAATTAAATAATATCATAAGTAGCTCGTCTAGACACCACATTTCACATAAGTTGTCAACTTTTCATTCTTTTATTCATCGCTTGTTGACAATTCCTATGACAGAATCAAATTTCAATTTAGAATTAAACATCATTAAACAGATCGCACTTAACAATGGATACGATGCAAAGTTGATTGATCGACTTGTCTTTAAAAAAACTAAAAAATTAGCTTTATTAAATGTAACCTCAAGCTTGATGATTGATGTTCCCTCCGTTGAAAAACGTTGGGTAAAACTAAGTTATTTAGGCCGAGTTTCTGAAAACATATCCAAGAAGTTAGACAAAAAACTTTTTAATGTAACTTTTTATAACAATCATAATCTTAGTCGAATGTTAGTTAACACGAAAGACAAAATTAATATTTTAAGCCAAAGTGGTATTTATCTTCTAAAATGTGATTCCTGTGAGGCTAGGTATATTGGTCAAACAGGAAAATCCTTTCATACTAGATTTAAAGAACATTTAGCTTGTGCCAAAAAAGGCGATGAGATTTCTACTTTTGGAAACCATTTGTTTCAAAATAAACATTCATGTGATTTTACTATAAACTACAAAATCCTGCATTTCAATAACAAATCACTGAAATTAGATAAACAAGAAATCCTTGAAATTAATCGTTATAAATTTTTGCCTAATTCTAACCTTATAAATGAACAAACTACTTTTGCGTCGTCACCATTGTTATAATCATTAAATTAGATTAATAAATATATATTTCAAATAAATATTTTTTTTTTTTTTTTGAAAAATGATATTGCCTCCCTTTACTTAATTTTTTACAGAAAATATTGGAACGCCCCTGACTGACCATATCTTCCCATCTCATCGATTCATCTTTAATTGACTAACATTAAAATTCACATGTATTAATTTATTTGTTCCATTAAGTAGTAAGTGTGGGTTAATTTCGTCATTAAAATTTCCCACTCCTTACTTCCTTATTGATTGTTCAGAGCTCCTAATGGATTATTGATTTACCATAATTGTAATTGTAATTCTTAATAAGTGATTGTGAACATTTAATTTTATACTAATTTACTTTATTTGTATCAATATTGTATGATTTTATGTAAATCGTTCCCTAGTTCTTGTACCCATGGTTTTGTATACCTGCCATCATTAACTCAAATTAATTTTTTGTTTTGTATAAATAGACTTGTTGGTAAATTGTATTCTATCAGTTGATAATGCTCGCGATGAGCGAAACCGGTCCTGATCAAAAAATATATTGTGGAAATAAGTACTAAAAAAATGTGTTTTTATTATTTAAAAAAAAAAAAAAAAGTTTTACCTACCGCTATTTTAAAATATTATTGCTTTTCTAGTTCAGCAAATAAGTTAGAAACTCTTTTTTTCTATTTTTTTTAAATATGTCAGAAATAAAACTTTCAGTAGATTATCTGAATATTTTTTATGATATCTAATTTTATTATATTTTTGAAGATGGTATAGAAATTTTGATCGAGATAAACGTTCTTTATTCACTACCTTTACGTTGCTTTGTGTATAACTAATATAAACGTACTTCTCAAAATACAATATGAAGATTTTATGAATATGTAAAAAATATAAAGATGGTTTCTCCTTCTCTTCTCAATGTTTGTATGCATCCGGTACTTCATTATCAAGAAAATAAGAAAATTTCCTCTCAATTTTTCACCCGATACAAGTCTACATGCAACAAATCATTTACCGATAGACCATTTTCTTTATCATATAATCTATCTTCGTCATCTTTTAAGCTTAAGTAAAAACCTCTTTGTGGCGGCATATTATAATCAACGACCTTTTTTTTAATATAATAGAGAGCTCTGAATATCCCGTTCTCCATATGGTGTTGCAATATTAAGAAATATTTTAATCTTGTCTTGGTTCATATCTAGTCGGTTTGGCATATTGGGGACGTATGAAACTGGCGTGGAACATAATAATAACACGGTGAAATATAGCAATGTATTTTAGTTCTAGATTTTTTTTATAAGATATAGTTCATAGCTATTTCGGCTCACGCCATCGTCAGAACTATGTTTAAACATACGTTTGCTTATCTATATAAAGCCTGCGATTGCAAGATGACGGCTTTGGAACAGATGGAAATCAATAGATATCAATTGTCTCACAAAATTTTAAATGAACAAGCAAGTCAGTCACCGCTCTTCAGACTAATAAACCAACTCCGTCTAATATTTAAGCTTATTTAAATTGCCGCCTGTTAAGTTTCACTTACAAAAAAATAGTTTTACTGCTAGCAGGAAATAAGCTAGGTCGTTAAAACAGAAGAGAAGATGTATTGTGTCCCTTTTCTTCACAGCTATATATATATATATATATAAGCAAATGTAAGTCAAAAACATAGTTCTAACGATGGCGTGAGCCGAAGAAGCTATCAACTATATCTTACAAAAAAACTTGTAGAACTAAAATACATTGCTATTTTTTCACCGTGTTATAATGTAGCTCTACCAAGTAAATGCCAATTCAATCAATATATATCAATAATAGCTCATCTCGAGGAAATTAGGCAACACGAAATTGGCTTAGTGATGGTTTTGTCAACAAGTACGATTAATTTTTCGACTAAATGTTTCATGGTTGGCTATAAGCTAACTAACTTTGTGCAAAAGTTTAAGACTTCAGATCACTCTTTGGAAGAAAATATATTCGTTTTTCGTGACACGTGAATGCTGACCATCGTATGCGCCAAGTCACTATGGATATTCTTAAAACCAGCTCGTATATTAATTTACAGTATATTTTAAAGGTTTATTTTGCAACAGGAGTGACGCCTTAAATATCTGCGGTGATGTCTTTCAAAGGTTGAGTTTTCGAGTTTTGTTCAGCTTTATGTGCTGCTCCAAACGTAGCACACCAACCAAAACTGGTAGAACATTATTTGAAGTTGTCCTTTAGACATAAATAAAATTGCAAGTTTGAAGAGTAGCTAAATGTTTATATCCATTTACCACTTGGTTAAAGGCCGGTTTATAATTATTAAAAAAAAAAACAGATATGTATATTAAAAAAAATTGTAAAAGTTTTTTTGCTAGTAATAGAAAATCAAGTCAGATGGCTTAAGTTAAGTTGCGTTCTTTGTCATAATAAATAAAATAGTTTTGACTTCATTTTGACATGGCAATAATGCGTACATGGAAAATATGTCAGCGAAAAGATACTGCTAGAATAAATCATTAAAAAATCTTTTTCTTTAATTTTCACCTAACAAGGCGTCTGAAAGCTTAAGTTGCGTTCTTTGTCATAATAAATAAAATAATGTGTTCACTTATACGAAAGAATATTTAAAATCCAAATAACGATGGATAATATTCCTTATTAAATATCTCCATAAATTTATAATGGTGTAATAATTTTTATTGAAATCTTAGCCTCGGGATCGGAAGTAAAGTTTTATAATACAAACTCTATGACTGATCATAAATCAATTATCTCTATATATTTATTACATTTATTATTCATTATAAAACGAGGTAATAAATTCTTTCCTATCAATCATTGGCGGCTCGTGACAAATAATAATAATATATCCGTAGTTTTACATTGATTAAATTTAAGCAAAAATTTCTTGATGCGTGGCGAATTTCATATACCGTGCGTTTTAACGGTCGCAATAAAATCTCGTTTTAATCTGCTTTTAATTGGGTGTTTATATCGCAATCATTCACACGTATGAGCGAGACAGGGTTATTCAATGGTGTAAAAAGAAAGGGATGCATTAATTACAATGTGGAATATTTTACCAGTGGTGTAGTTTTACCTTAGATAATGATATACAATTTTGACTTTTAGCTGCTTTAGCCGTTTTAAATCAATTTTGTTCAAGTGTATTCACATTAATAATTAAACAGAAACAAGCCGATAAAAAATTGATTTTATGATGCAAGTTCAACTTTGTCAAAAGCACTTCATTTTCAACATTTATGTTACAAGCATATGTATTTAATTCTATTAGAATATCTCAAACCAAAAGATTAACTTTTAACTAGTCAATGAAAAAATGTTTTTTTTTTAAATAAACATATAATATGGTAAAACATCACTAAAATTGCAAAGTGAATATACAATTTTTTGCTTTCAGACGCCTTGTTAGGTGAAAATTAAAGAAAAAGATTTTTTAATGATTTATTCTAGCAGTATCTTTTCGCTGACATATTTTCCATGTCAAAATGAAGTCAAAACTATTTTATTCGTCTTTTAGTTATTCAAATTGATTAACATACACTATTTTGTATATGTTAAAATGCTAGATTGTTTTAAAAGATCGACATTCAACGTTTTTACACCCAAAATGAAACTAAAAATGTTTTTGTCATTCTTTGTTCATCGATTTTATTGTATATTGACTCATAATTGAAAACATAATTCCTTTTGATTAAGACTTGAAATTGTTAAGCAATAGTAGGGCACTTTTTTATTCAACTCGTTCATATCACATGAATTTATAAAATGTTTTCATTTAATCATACGATTAAGTCACTGCTTATACCATTATCTCTTACCATCTTTCTTGAAAATTGTACATAACAAAAAACATTTCCAAATAGCCAGTTAATTGACTTTTTTCATAAATATGTAAAACATCCGCTTACTAGACATTCATTCACAAACATTGAATTGTTTTTCTTAACTTAGAGAGACATTAGTCGTGCGTGCTAAAATTTGAAATCATTTTTTTCTCTTACATGACGATATTATTTTGCGTGGCAAAATTCTTTGTTACATCATTTTTTAATTAAAAAAAAATATGAAATCAATTCCTTTAAAGGGCTTGACGCTTAAGACAATTGAATCTTTAAAAAAACGTTGTATGTATTATTTACTCGGTTATTTCACCAAAGCTAATATTTTGTCTAAAATTACACACGGCTTTTTTCGAAAAACTTTGCATAAATTTATCTCTATTTTGATAAATATGATATTTTTACGAACATTAGTTTTCTTACCTTATATTTTCTATTGAATTTCACGTTAATAAATCGTGGAATGACTAAACATTGACGTCGGTATATCCAACGGAATGAAATTTATATTTTAATTTTCTTTACACTTTTATAAAACATCTTTGATTTTTTTCGCTAAAAATATTTTATTATATCTTTTTAACTTGCTTTATTTTTTAAGTGTTCGTTTATATGACCATCGAACAGAATGGAATGAAACTGATTCGTGAATAAAATTGTATTGGATCAACTTTTTTGATTACTTCTTTGGCAGTGTTGCATTCATTCACGCGATAAATTACGCACCTACTAAACAAGACGTACTGGGCTCGAAACCAGTATGAAATAAGCGATCAACATATGTTTATGAATCCAGTTATACCTTAATCTACTTGATTTTGTTGCAATATCACAAATGACTCTCTCTATATTATTATACATTTGCGTAAATCAACATGATTTAAACAAGAAAATATTTGAAGACTTTTTAAATTCTACGAAAAGTAGGTTATTTAATCATTTTTTTTTTTATATAAATAACATGTTGAAAATTTTTTAATTTATTTTCGTTCTATAAAATTTATAAGGTGTCTAGTTGAAAGCTATAAATTTATATAAATATTTCAGATAAGGGCGTAAGCTTAAATAGGTATCAATTATATATCTTTTAATTGTGTAGAACAATAATGCATTGCTATTTTTTCACCATAACCACATAATAGAGTTCTACCAAATAAATATCAATTCAATCAATACAATAAACAAAATTGAAGGGGGGGGGGCAAATAATAAGGTAGAGTCTTAACTATGATTTTTTGATACAATGATTGCATGTGGAAGAATAAAAAAGTCTTAACAAATAAAACTGAAGATTTTAAAATGAATCAAAATTGAGTAAATTATTGAACTTAAGGCCAAGTATTATGGACTATCAAAATATACACGAGTATATTGCGTACATGTATAAATAGCCATTTTTAAAAGATCAATCTGTCAAGTGGAAATGATTTACGTCTTAATGAATACTAGAAGTGTAATAAAATGTTTTGATATTTCATGTATTTTTGCTATACCCTATAATGGCAATGTCCTATAGGCTTACATAAAAAGGACTCTCTTATTAGAGTTTTAACACATTGATCACCAGTAGTAATCATTAAGTGAGAGCTGACTGTCAGTCCTCGTTCCATATCGATATTCATTGATTATTTGTTTTACACCAAATGATTAGTTGTTATCAACGAGCTTTCGCGGGATCTATTTTTAGTAAGACAATATTTTGAAATTAAAAAGATTACATGCTTCCAAGATTTGTGAAATATATTTAGATATATTGTGATTCTCTAAACAGGGCTCTAAGTTTTGATTCGAAATGCGTTACTATTCACCCAAGGCAAATAATCTAAAAATCGTTCATCATAAAAAATAAATGCTATCAAATAATTGATCAGTTTTTGGAACATTATGGAATTAAAAAAAGGACAGTTTGCAGTAACTCGTGTGGAGATTTTAGATTTCGGAATTATAACGCAGAACTTAACCGCTAAGCCACGATTGAGTGATGCCTATCGCAGTTGAACGTACGACTTCTTTATTTAGATTTAACAATTTTCTTGATTGACACAGTCGCCATCGTTTGAACAAATATGTATGACTGGTCTATAACAAGTTTATAAAATGTAAATTAAGATTTTTTTCATATGAACTTAGATTTAATCTACAACTTAAGTGACATTCTTCAAATTGTACTAAGACCGGCATTTTTATATTCAAAGAGATAACAGTGTCATGCCAAATTGGATTGAAATGTTATTTTTTCTGTCAGTGGAAAGTTTTAGATAAAAATAACTCATTCAGTTCATCAGTCATTTTTTTGGAAAAACTACATTTATTAACGCATTTTGTTGAGGAAATCGACTTAACATTTCTTCCCTTAGATGCGCTTTCATTTTTCATACTTTTTAAACGTAAATAATTTAGACTTTTTTATTCAGTTTTTTTTAAATGTTATGTGCACTCTAAATTTGAAGTATTATATATAAATTCATAATAATGTAAATCGATAGAAACTATTAGTTAATTTTTTACTTCTGTTTTTTTAAGTGTAAGGAAAGAAGCAGAAGTACATCATTACATTTGCATTAACATTCAAAAATCGATTGAAAAATCCGTGTAAGAATGCTCTCATTCCGGAATATGAAAACTTACATTGACCAATCGGTTAAGATTGTATATACGCAATGTTGATTCAATGCAAGAATTTAGTTCCACTGACAGTTAAAAATGAACATTAAATAGTTGTAGATTCGTACGGTAATTTTCGATATATGACGTAAATATAATATAGTATTGTTGATTCTCGCGCATGTCATATAACAATGCATAAAATATTGTTTATCTCATAAACAATCAAAAGTCCTTGGGCACTGAAAATAAAATAAAAAAAAACCACAATAAGTTACAGTGTAACTTATTGTATTTTTTTCAAACAATTACAAAAACTGACATCTAATTTTTTCCGTGCATAGCCAATCAGGTTGTTGTATGGAGATAAAAATCTTACGCTAAACAATGATAACATCTTTTATCAGTAGAATCTAAAATGTCAGAAAAACCTATTGGTCTTGAAAAATTAAATAAATTTCTTTGTCGTTTTATTAATTTATACACCGGATATTGAACCTTTTTTAATAAATACTTATATGTTATTTTGTACACAATGATGCTTATTTTGAAAAGAATAAGTATTATGAAAATAGAATGAATCACTTAGAGTCGACAAATATTTAAAATTGTTCATTCGATTCCAATACTTTAGAAGTAAAAATGCTAGGTTCGAGATTTAATAATTGAAGAATTCTTCACTCATAATTTTTAATTTCACTCTGTCTGTTGCTTAAAAAAGGACGCTCTAATTAAGCAGTAAACAATTGGGAAAGATTCTTACCATAAGTCATTTGTATTTATTTAAGGTATTTAACAAATAACTAGAAAAATATTCTTTACCTCAAATGACTTAAGGCCGTGGAGTAAGCCGTGAAAAATTCATTTCGAAATATAAGCAAGTGATTGCGCTTGCTGTTCGTTTTCGTCTAATAAATAATCAAACCGGCTCTGACTTAGATTTTTTGGGTTTGGTATAAGTATTAAAACCACTCGTTTATTAATATAACTGATTTTGTTTCTAAATGCCTAATATGTATTTTCATATCATGATTATTAAAAAACATATGTGGCAAAGGAGAAAAATTGATAGTGATAATTATGCCATGTTTCCATAATTAAAACTCATGACATGGTAAACATATAGAAATTAAAGTTGGTAGTTCGCAATGGAATTTAAAAACGACATAAAGCATATTAAGTACTGTCACTTTTCGGTCAATGAAAAGCTCTGGCCTGTTAAGTGCGAGCTGCCGTTAAGCTTGTGGCGATTCTGCTTAATTTTTAACGCAAAACCGTATTGTGCTATGATGAAATATTAGGACTAGTAAATTGGATTATGTATGTGTAGAGGCGATCGCTTTATTACACAACCCACGATAGCAGCAGCACTAAGGCATTATAATAATAACCAGGGTGGGATTGTGGACAGAAAATAATTGTATTATAATTATACAAGACTATTTAAGCACTTCATTTCTTTAGGTTTGTTATGATTATCATATTTGTTTAGTGAACACTCTTGGATGTTAAATAACATCGAGCTTTAATTAGTTAGCGTTATTGAGCTTTTGTTAGATTAAGCTTTTTTAATTTACTTAATGTATTACTAGATGTGACTTGTGTTTCGCTTGTTTGATAATATTCTCAGACTTACTGCATTATTATCACTATAAAATTTATCTTCCTGGGAATTTCCACCTCCAAACACGACTAGTTGATAATGTTATGACTTAAAACAAAGCTTTTACTTTTTCCTCGTCGCGTCCAGTGAAATGGACATAACATATTTTGAACACACGGTTCATTTATAAGCTAAAAATCGTAATCATTGAATAACGTTACTTTATAGTTAGTCTGAAGATAATTCTAAATCGAAACACGTATAAAATTCAGTAATCTATTAAATGGAACATGTAATATAAATAACTTTCAAAAAATTATCTCCAAATTTGTATGTTTTAAATTATCAACATTCTAACAATATTGATACATAAAAGTAAAGGAATATCCAATTAACTTCATAATGAATGTTTTAATGCTACACTTTTTCATCTATTGATCGTTAAGTTGTATCATCGGGTAGAATTTTTAAATATATATCAAATAAAATTTAATGAAAGATTCAATGCTTTTTTTGTTGCATTCCTTCTTTAATCATTGATTAGTATTATAAAAACATATTAGAAATTCTGAATTTATTAACATTCGGTTTTAACAGCTTACTAGATGAACAATCGTCTCATCTGAAAAACAAATGATATTGTTATTTTACTCCTTCGCAAACCTGACCCTTTAATCATTACGGTGGTGATTAAAACAAAACACTAAATACAGCCCTTATTCTCATTGTCTATCTGGCTGGTAGAATAGAGCGTTACAGCTTAGAACGCAACAATCGTCCCCAATTAAAATGTATTGTTAGCCGGACTCGTAGATTCGATAGCCGATAAAACGTGCTCACAAACAAACGGAAGGAGATATGTTCCTACCTGGTTGATATTTAACCGTGGGCTGCAATAAGTTTTCTTCACTCTTATTGAAATGATTTGTAACGCAATAATATAATGAATTGGTCATATTTTATTGTTGATACGCATCGCCATAGCTGCAGTTTCTCAATACTACGCCCATTGACCAGATTTAGCTGCCCGAAATAAAAGAGAGGTCTTTAATATAGATCACACTGTTGTCATCAATACAAATAATAGTTTCTTTTAAGGTGTTAACTGACATTTCTCGATGCAAAGGCATGAAATCAACAGTACTAAAAATGTCTGTCTGAAAACAGCATCTTTGTAGTAAGGGTCGCAGGATGACGGCTTTTGAACAGCTGGAAATCAATTGATATCAACAATCACAAAAGATTCTTAACGAACAAACTAATATATGTCGGTCACCATTATTGAATCCTCTGTGGGGCGTTTCTTTGTTTCGGTAATGGACCATTTCCGTGTCATATTTGAACTTATTGGTATAGCCGACTTTTTAGTTTCATTTACAATTGTTAGTTTTATTGTGAGCAGGAAACAAGCTATGTCGTTAAAACAGGAGAGAACATGTATTGTGTACCTTTTCTACACAGCTATATATAGATAAGCAAATGTTAGTTTAAGCACAGTTCTGACGATGGCGTGAGCCGAAATAGCTATCAACTATATTTCAAAAAATAATTTTGTAGAACTAAAATTCATTGCTATTTTTTTCACTGTGTTGTGTTTTTATTATTTAAAACATGTAAGAGAGTTTGAAAAAAAGTGTAGGACATATAGCTGATATATATATACTGTGTTCAATTGATAGTAACAAATATATAACGAATTCCAGTTTTTTTCAGTTTCAGTCCTTTTTCATAGGAAAATTGTGGTAGAAAGAATTCGGCTTAATCTGGATTTATTGATTACGTAACCGTTCTCGTCAAGTTAGGTTCTTTCTGGATCGAAAAGGTAGAAGACAATATTTGGACATCGTATAAATTTATGCCTACCAAAAAGGTCACGAGTTGTTGAAAAAAATGTTCTTTTAACTGGAATTTGACGCTGCCGCTGAAGAAATAATTTATATTTGCACTTGATGCTTGAAAAAACCAATCCAAGGCGCAGTTACGTATTATATAATAAGACGAAAGAATTATCTATCAAATGTATGTTTAGTTTAGTATTACGCCATCGCCATAACCATAATTTTGAATATATAGAGTTATAACGGCATAAAAAACGTTTTGGTTTATCTGTGTTTTGATCTTAAAAATTGAGATAACTGCGCATAGAAAATGATGATTTATCTATTTTCCACTGAAAAAACCCAACATTTCTATAATCCACCTGTTCCGTTTGTGCAAAAAAACTGTTTTCACCTCTATTTTATCATTCCTTAGTGAATTATTATTCAATTAAATATGCAAATAAATAATCTGTACTTCATAAACAATGTATTTAAATGGGATTGTCGTCGAAGCCGTGCTGCATATTTTATTGAACACACAATAGGTTTTGTTGAAATATTTTGCCATTCATTAGATTCACAAAGGCGCAACTTTTGATGATTTTTATACTAAAAAAAATCTTTTATATATCTTGACAATCGAATTTAAGAGTCGTAGAAATTTATATTTTGCTTTAAACAAGCCAGTTATATACAACCATTCGATATTACGTAATTAATAATTTCAGGATATTTTTTTATTTATATATTTCATGTTGCTTTAACAATGTAAAAATGATAAAATCGTTATAAATTTAACCAAGTAAATTAAAACCAAATTTATTTAATACATTAAAAAAAGTTCTCAGTAAAAGTTTAAGCAGCGGTTCATTAGATCCTTCAGTGCAATGATTTTTGTCTTTGCGAAATATAAATCGATATTGACAATTTGAATCACTCGTACCCAAATTTATATTCAATTGTTGGTAAAACCCACACATATTAAGAAAAATTACCAAATATTCTTTAGCCATATCGGTATGTTGAAAATGTTAGTGTAGTGAAATCAGTCATGAACATAATAAACATGGTGCTTGTTAATTTTTTTGTATTATTTATTAAAGTCCTACGTTTAGTTCAATGTCGATTAGATGAAACGTAAAAATTACTTGAGTTTATCAACGATCTTGGACATTAGCCTAGAATAATAATTATATATTTTTCGACACAAAAAATAAACAATTTTGTTTAAGGCTATACTTTACATATAATCCGCTACACGGTGTGAGTTCGTAGCAGTCTAATAACATCTTTAAATTATTAAATTAAATTAAATCAACTATATTTGTTAAAAATTATTTTGTTGAACTAAAATACATTGCTATTTTTTTTCACCGTGTTATAATGGAGTTCTACCAAGTGAATGCCAATTCAATCAATAAATATTTAAATAAAATTAAGATATTAATCCTATAAATCGTATCATATTATAAAACTAATAATAAAATATTATACAAAGAATGTGAAATACTAATAATTTGTAAACTAGTAAAATTGTGTTAAATTTGTAAAAGATGTCTGCATGCTTTTTACATGATGTCATGACGTGGTATTAAATAGCTGGCTAGAATAACGATTCGAAAAAGGTTGACTATCACTATACAAAGGTCACGAGGCGTGTAAAAAATACAATAAAAGCGGTAAGAGAATCCGCATTAATTTATATACCGAATTTATTAAGTATTTTTGTAAGTATTATTAATGTTTGTATACACGGAATTGATTCGCATAATTTAGCTGTTATAAAATAATAAATTCAAACTCCAAGACCTAACTGTTTCGGAAGGCAGTCAAGTTAGTATTTTTCGAATGCGTTTAGTTTTGTTCAACTTTTTTAATATAAATTACGTCAAAACGAATGAGCAAGTGTATTAATTTTCAAAAGTGGCGTATAAAAAAATAAACGTCAATATTATCGGAGCGTGGGCGGATTTCAAAGTGCTAATTTTACACACTTGACAATCGTTTTATACCTTCTCAATTTAACACCATTCATACAATTTATTATAAGTTACTAATTGTTCTTTATGATAATTTTTCTTCAAAAAATAGCCAGTAAATCTCCTATTAAGTTGCCTTTTATATATTTATTTTATTTAAACATTCCAAGAAGTCTATTTCAAAAAGATTTCTAAATTATTTAAAATATCAAAATTAAATTTATTCTTTTGCTATGCAAACATTTTTTGAAAGTTATATATTTTTACTCTTATTTTTAATTACGTCAATTAATAGAGACCAACGCAGCTTGCTATATATTATTTATATATTATTTTTATATACTAATCCATTTTTAAGCTATACATTTTTATAATAAACCTGATAAACATGCTTGACAGACAATGAAATTGAAATTGATTTTTTTAGATATTAAAACAAAACTATATTCTTCTGGATACAAATCTTGGTTAGATGAAAATATATATTCAAAATTGTTCTTTTTTGAACTTGATTTGTTGAAATGATCCGTAGTAAGATTACAATATTTAGCGTTTTAACAATATTGATAATTTTAAAACTATTTTACAAAAGATTTAAATTAAAAATCTTTCATATTTATTTGACATAATGAATGCAAGCACTGCAACACAATTTTATCTCTATAATATCTTTTGTCTTAAGTAAAAGTCTTTTGTAAAATTTTTAATCGTTGTTTGATTCTAAAACAGATACACCTACATAGCCTGGATATAAAAAAGTATTTATACCAAATGTTATCGCCCTTGTTCTATTGAATTAAATGATGGCGTGTCAATTAAAATCATATGTTTTTTATCATTATTTGGAATTGTCAGTCATTGAATAATGCGAATTGAAGAGAGATACATACAATAATGATAAGTTAAATTTAATATATCATATTTGACATACAAATTAATAAACAAGAAGTTAAATGTGATCCCACGTTAAAACTATTTTTACAAACCCCATAAATTTTAAACCAATACTAATTATTATAATCTCTAACTACTGTCTAGTGAAATTAAATTTAATATTTACGACTTCTTTAAAGAATGAAATATGTACGTATTTTTAAAGTTTGCTGTCTGTCCACTGTAAATAAACGAAATACATAAAAAAAAAACATGTTGAACGAAAAATGAAATGAAGAGAAAAGCCCATTGCCTTCTCGAAAAGTGATTGACCTTGATAATCACGGAACAGCTTCTCAAAGGCCGTGTGTTTATGATACTGCGCTGATATCAAGTCAAATTTTTACAATAATATTTTATTTATTTTAGATAATTATTACTTTGGTAACTTTAAAAGTAAAGTTGAATAAAATAAAAAGACACTATTTGTAAATGTAAAACATTTACTATTTCATTTATTGTATAACTAGGCGTGACACATTTTTCACCATTTTGGCAAACATTTTCAGCGTTAAGATATTGTGTAAAATAGCATCGTACCCATCGAAAATATTTGATTATTTTCCGACGTCTGTTGTTTTATTAACAATGAAAATTCTTGCTCATAACCTAATATTAAAAAAAATGAATTTATCGTAGCTTTGAATAAATATATATTAAGAGTTTTTATTTCTAATTCATCCGGAAATAAGTAGTATTTTATTACGCAAATATAGCAAAAACCACCAACAAGTGACAGTTAACAGATAAATCGTGATTATTTAACAATTTGAGTTTTAAAGTTCTTTATAATAAATACCTCCACGCTTTCATCCAAAAGCTTATGAAAATATTTTCCATTTAATTTTAATTTATTTCCTTATGACAAGTTGTGTGAAACAGAATCTTTCAAAACAGTATTAATTAATTTAGATCCAAATAAAAGTTATTAATGGTAGGTGCATATTAGTGAGAAAATAGACCGATATTATTTGTTTTTTCATCTATCGTTTTACCGGTATATCTGACAATCAATCATTTTCTAATATTGATCATATGAGTTTTAGCAATTTATTTGGTCATTTGTAACATATATTTTTGACGCAAGCTTCTAATGACCGGTACACGAATCGGGACACCCGACATCTTCAGGCAGTAATCGATAACCTTTACTTCTCTTTTAATATGAAAAATATTTTTTCAATGAATAGAATTAGGTAAATTTAACCAGTTAACCTCTAGTCTTCTTCTAGCCATATGATTTTATCTGTATTATAATCTTTGAAAAGTAAAGCTTAGCAACTGAGTAATAAATAGTTCTCGTAGATGGATATCTGTTGAGATATCTACACTGTCTGCAGAACATTCTCCACATAAAAGTTAGACAGAATTTAAAATATATATTTTATTTATCACGCGTAGAAAATGTATTTCAAAGGCCGTGAAGTCGACCAAAAAATTAGTCAAATTTAGATGAAAGGGATCGATATAAAATCCGATGCAACAGCATTCTAAGATAACAAACAGCATCAGTTTTAAATTGAATGCGATCTCTAAATGTACAATAAGTTATTATAGTATAAAAAAAATCATTTATGATACTAAATTATGTGCTGTGTGTTGAGGGCTAGCGTTATTTTATTAGACGAAGAAAAATAAATCTTATATTTATATTGTATTATTTCAAAATAAAATTTTCTGCTTAAATTAAAATAGCAACGGTAATCAAATTAGCCTAATATTCACTGTGTATAAATATTTGTGCATAATAAAAATGCTGCATTTGTTATATAACAAATTAATAATCATAGAACAAAATGTTTGTTATAGCTGAGTTCCAAACTTGTGGGAAAATATTCCAAATACCATTTGCTACCTGCGTCGCCAGTTTATCTAAGTTTTATGCATATAAATTAAGGCTGGCTGTCTATTCTTTTATTTATTTATTCTCTCATTATAACAAACAAATGCCGACGGGTGGGATATAACTTTTTTTTGTTAATCTCATCGATATTGTCACGTGTGACTCACTGAGCGCTTCGTACAATCCTACGGATTAGGTTTTGTATCGTAAACTTAAATAGAACGTTCTAGATCTTTTACTTCGTTTCTCACTTTAAACACACTGCATAATCATATAAATAAAATCTTTTTTTAAATTATCTTTTTTATCTTTTATGTTTCTCTGTTCTGTTCTCAAATGTTTTAAATAGTATATATTATTATATATAGCCAACGACCGTACCACGTTGTAAGCGCCGGCTCTCGTGCGATCATCGAAGTTAAGCAACATTGGGCGCGGATAGTGCTTGGATGGGTGACCGCTCGGGAACACCGAGTGCCGTGTTCTCTTGGCTATGGGAAGGAAAACCCAGACAGAAAACCGAACACCAACCCGCCTGGGCAGCGTGGTGTTGCTATGTCCAAACCCCCCCTGGAAAAAAAAAAAACAAACAGGGGGAGGCCTTCATCCAGCAGTGGATCGACCCCGGCTGATGATGATGATGATGATGATTTTTAAAATATCATATATTGAAAAGATTTATTTTTATTTGATAGATTAAAGCGTAGAAATCATGAAATAATTATAAAATTAGTTATAAATAAATTATAGCGTGTTTATCGTCCATTTGATTCAATGACGTTCGAATGTTATGAAAATCTTAAAATTAATTAAGGAGTTGGTGCAACGCTTTTTTTATTTTTTTTACGGAGTGCAAAGCGTTAATATCTTCATAAGAAAACTAATTTGTGTTCCGATTCGTGAATTGTTAAAATGGAATTAAAAATCGACAGTTTAATTTTGAATTGTTAAAACTTTGTACGATTCCACATGTTTTGTCACTAACTATCCGGGTATCGCCTCTCGGCATCTTCAGGCATACTATCCCGAATCGTTAATGACAAAACATGTGGAATCGTACAAAGTTGTAACAATTCAAATTTGATACTGAAATTCCATCAAGCACCTTCAGTCAACATCATAACTTATATAATTTAATTGTTTTTACACTATAAAATTGTTTCCCCGGGTTTCGCCTTTCGGCATCTTCAGGCATTTTATCAAATATTCTATCACGGGTCGTCAATGGCAAAACATGTGGAATAGTACGAAGTTTTAACAATGCAGATTTGATATTGAAATTCCATCAAGCACCTTCAGTCGATATCATAAATTATAAAATTTGATTATTTTTATTGTACTATATAATTTTTTTAAATAAAAAAGCATTGTATATTGTCAAGGAATCAACCAATTATATTCATATTCACGATAGCAATTCAAAATAACGTACTGACACAATTACTATAGCAATATGGTAATCCTGTGGGGTTTAAGCTGTAAAATTGTATGTTAGGCAATATTTTTTATCATCTCTACGTGGCTAAATCACATCATGCAAAAACGACAAAGTTTCAGCTAAAATCATTTTTAAAGAATAAACTCGTTTGAAATAATCGCGCTATTGCAGAAAATGTCGACATTGTTTTGAGCTATTATTTTGGAGACAACAGTTTTTTAAATGGCCTTGTCTGCAAATTCTCGCTGTAAAAGTTTCATTTAATTGAATGTCTTATTCTATTATAAGCTTTAATTATTAATATGATTGCAATAGATGCGTATGCATCAAAATCAAATTTCGTATGAAGACATTATCCTATCGTTGGTACTTTAAGATTGATCTATTGTTCTATCAGCCAATTTAAGTCTAACGGCATTCAAATAATAAAACACAATAAATTATAAATAATGCACACATGCATGAAGACTGCTGAAGTGAATATAATATATGAAGAGAAGGTACAGCCTGTACCAGAATGATTGTTCCAATTAAAGGAACAACTTTACTATCAAATAGTGGCAGTTTAATTCAATAATGTACTTGATTTTTTAATATGCATGGGCGCACTTCGAGGAGTGATCCAGTAAGTCTAAACTGCCCAATGGATATAAAAATATGTTTTATTATTTTTCTACAAAACTCTGAGATAATCACTGCAATGAGAACTATGACGGGCAATAGATATCATAAGACTATATGAACAATAATTATTAGCTACAAAATTCTACCTTAACCATTTTTTCAAATTGCTAAATTGCTACTCGTCACACATTTCAGTTGAAAGATAACTAACTACATCTAAAAAAAGAATGTCAAACGTCACCATGCAAGAATCAAAAAAAAAAGTTGAAATTGGTTAGACTGCATCTATCATAATATATAAAGTGTGTGAATGAAAGAAAAATAGAGAGCAAGCGAGTTCCTGCGAAAATTTTGTGTTAAATCAATCGTAATTGGTGTCATTGTTACCTTGTGTATGATATGATAAACAGATAGCGTACTGAAATCATCACTCGCATAAGTTATATACTTAACTCAAAAAATATTAAAACGAAGCGAGCTGAAAATAGCTACAAAAAATCTACATATAATGTAATGTATAAAATATTCTACTGGCAAGCTTTGTCATTGACCGATGCATAATTATTTATACTCTGAATATGATAATTGTGATTTAAATTTTAGAAATATTACAAGCAATGTCTAATTTTGTACATTTTTTTTCTATTATTTTAATTAATTACATTTGGAAGGATATGAAAGACTTTTGCTAAGTCTGATAGTATCAATAAGAAGTACGAAAATAGGATTGAATTTAACCCACCGTGTAGTTTTAATAATAAATTGGTGAAGACACGTGAGAATAGGGCATGCGCTGTCAATGCCTGTCAATTGATGATGGATGACGCCTTTTCCTGGAACAGAACCGTTTGTTTCTAACATATTATACAGGTACTTTTCTATTTTATTTGTACTATACAGATCCAACATTTTAATGATACGAAAGTAAATTATTTTTTTATTCTAATAAAATTCATTTGTCGCTATTTTTACTATTAAATAAATAAAATTAAAAATTAAAAATGAACACAATAAAAATCAACATTTTTTTTCAAAATCAAAGTAAGATCTGCCTAGCTTATTCAATATTATAAAGATATTTTCTACTTTGTGCAAACATCGATATACCTAAAATCAGTCACCAGCAACAGTGGCCATTGTGTCAGGCCATATTAATTACTAGAAGATTTTGCTGTGACCACAAATAACTTAACTCAATAGTAAATAGCGTATTGTAATTTAGAGAATGTTTTTTTTTATAAATTAACTTTTAAGATTGTTTATATTTTTATTGATTAATTGACTTGTCCAGTATTTAATCGAACTGTTTCTAAATATGAATAGCATAATAATTTAAAAAAAATATTATTTTTATTGTAAGCTGACATATAAATATGATTTTAAGCAAATACAATTGCTGCTCTTATCAACTCTCAGAACAAAAATTTGGTGCGGCCACGAGACATTACTATATTATCGATGATGCTTATGATGCGGCCACAGTTTTATTGGATTTAACAGAATCCATCTTAATAAAAGAACAATTATGTCTATAATACGTATTCTGTTTGAAATTCAGGCAAAATCGGTGCATTAGAGCTGAATTAAAGATACATCCAAATAATAACGATTTTTTTATGATTATAACTCTTTTAATTTTACCAAGCCCAACTCAACAAGACAAAATATCGGGAAAAATCAATACAATACAACCGTCCATTTTTTTGTTTTATGTCGGTGAACACATTTTTACTTGCAGTTATACGCAATATATTTCTTGCGTTTCTGTCTTCAATGCAATACCCCTGTATAGTTAATAAGAAGACGTTTCTTTTTATTATAATAAACACCGTATAGGATATACTTTTTTTGAAGTATGAAGAGTTTTTTCAGAAGTTCTCAACATAATTAGACTTAATAAGGCAATACAATATTCCATCGCAGATCCACTGCGCTGATCTTTCTATTGTGCTCTTCTGTCGGTGAATCATCAAAGATTGATGCATCGGAAGGGTGCCATTAATCATCACACAATACAGGGATTCTCAAATACTTTTACTATTAAAATACGCCGTGTCTGTTCTGTCTGTTCAAGACAATATTCAAACAGACACATTATAATTGTGACATAATAACTGATTAAATTAGCGTGATTTGAAAACGTAATTTACAGGAACACGACTTGAGTAACTGATAACATATCTTCTAAGTGAATTCGTCATAATCACAAGTTTTATATTCGTACGACTATAATTAAAAAGAAAATAATAGAGTATCATATAGATAGTGAATAAAGGTCAACGTTATTCATGCCAAAATCTTGGATTAATTGTTCCTCTTTAGAAAATGAAATTGCGAAATAATAACGAATCTTCCATTCTTGAAAACAAAAAAGAATTTTCAAAAGCCATACATCCTTAAAATATACTGTTTAAATCTCATGACTTTCAATAAGTTAACTTTTCTTAGAAGAGATAGTACACCCAGTCCTTTTTTTACGCGAATTCGATTATACGCGATTTTTTTGGACGGCACGGTTACGTTTTTTTACGCGCTTCACTCGTTTTTACGCGATTTTTTCCCTAAATTTGTTTCCCCAAATTTGAAGAAATTTATATATGATGATCTTTTTCATCATTTTTTTTAATTAAAGAAATATGTGTATTTTTAAAACTTAATTTTGTTTACAAAACTTAAACTTGATTTTAGCAAAATTCAATACTTTCGTTCAAAAAATCGCAAACGATTACATTTCGCAACCGAGAGTAACAGCAGCGAATAATTCATATAAGTGAAAAAAAAAATATTTTTATAGTCTCATTATATTTTTATAAGCAATAAAGACATGAAAATACATATTTTTTTTGCACGAATTTTGGTTTTTGGTACTTTTTTACGCGATATTTTAATTTTTGGAACCAATTTATCAAATTATATGAAAGTTGTGATTTTTTTACGCGATTTTTTTTACCCGCCTTTTTCTGGAACCAATGTATCGCGTAAAAAAAGGACTGGGTGTATACACAAATCATAAAATATACTCCGTTTTCCATATTTCATTTTATTTTCGCTTACACTATTAGGTCTTAAGGTGTTTTTCACGAGTGGTCATGATAAAAATATGTTGTGGAATGGAATGTGTCCACATGGTGTGGAATTGATTTTATTTGAACACTGAATTTATGGAATAAGTAAATGAATTAAGATCTCTTCACTTTTGTTGTTTGGTAAGCTTATTACATTCATCAATTCGTTCCCTGCTGTGCCTTGTTAAGAATATGCAAACAAAATGTTCAAATAATTAATTTAGCGGTATTAATGGTAAGCATAAGTATATAGGTTTTCAGAACAAATCTGGCTATATTTCAACAAAAATATAAGTTTGTAAGTGAAAGTTTTGCCACTGTTTGCACCCTTATGTTTTTTACTATCATCTATAGACACACTACAATCAGTCGTCTTAACAATTGAGACGTTAGCACTCAGAGAGTTAAAAGAATCTGCTATTCCAGCAGATCCATCGACATCCACTGATCCAACCAATTTTCGAACTTACTTCAATATTGACTACTAGAATTCTTTCTTCAACATAAAATGAATAAATTAATTTTTGCAATGTTTTGGAACCAGTGCGTTTACTAACATTGGTTTACACGTATGGAAATGAGTGTCTATCGACATTTATGATAATGGCATAATGGTGCTATCTATATATAATTAAGATGTAAATTATTATCGATAGAGGAATCTTTTTATTTTGTAATGCAATAAGGTGCTAGATGATTGAAAAAATAGTTGATAAACGGATTAATTTTGACGGAAAAAAAACACTCTGATATTTTTTGCAATTTTTAAATCAAATGGTCATTGTTTATTGTCTTCATGAATTTAAATTATTTTTTCTGTTCAACCAAAGCTGTTTATTTCAAATGCAAAAGGAAAAATACGAAAATATATTTTTTAATTTATTTGTTACTTAAAGTTTATCATAAACTCTAATTATATATTTATTATTCGTGTATTACTAAACTTCTTTTTTGGGGTGAAAACATATGTGGAGCTAAGAACCGGCAAATATATATCGAATCACTCTTATAACGTTTGATTTTTATAATCTTCTTGATGGGAGGGAGTGACAAAAATATTAGGACTGCCGCACACCGTGAGAGTTTTACGCATAGAGTTCCGTCTTCTAAATTTCTATTTGTCTATAGAGACTAATAGAAACCAAATGCTATTCAAAAAGTCAAGCTCTGAACGCAAAATTTCACCTTACAGACGACGATATTAATGAACTCATGTCATATATTAAAGTTAAATTAAAAATATATGGAATATAATAATTTACTTGACAAAGCTCACTGTAGTATTTTTTATCTGAACTAATTATAAAATAAATTGTAGAAATATTACCAAAAAAAGATTTGCCAGATAACACCATAAAAGTGATTAATTTTCTCAAGAAGTTTTGTTTCTTCGTTTCGTTTCGACGTTTGTTGTCTCAATGCGTTTATGTTTTGTTTCGAGCTGTATACTACTTATTTTCTTCTATTACAAAATGTATAAGCTATTACTAAATTATCATTCCTCCTAACCTTAAACCATTATCATAGATCTCTCTAAAAAGATATTTAATTACTGTATATCTACTAGCTCTCGTGAACATATTGATGAAAATTCACTTATTAAATATTGCAATGAATTTTTTAAGATATATTGTTCGAATTCTACAAAGCGTATTTAAGTGGAATATCGTTCAGAATTTTCACTATGAATTTAACAATAGGTTACTTCAAATCTGACATTTTGTGGAATTTTACAAAAAAAAAAATACTAAATCGGTTTATACATTTTTTCTTAATGATCACAAGTAAGTTTTTTTGCGTCTGTTAAAAGCACATTTAACATCAACACGCACGCCTTTTTAACAAAATTTGATTTTAAAATAACACGCGTACTTCAGGTTGCATCGATTTCGTCAAGTGTGCTGCAAGCCTAAGAAATAAAAATATTAATTTCAAGATTTGTTTTTGATGTAATAAAAATTAATTGCCATCACAACGCATTCATTTAATTGGTTCCTAGTAATAATAGATTTTTATCACCGCTTAATTAATTATTCAAAAATAAATAGTTTTACAATTTCATATGTTTCAACATATTTTTAAAAACATATTCTCATTCTATATTAGTTCCTTTTTGCTTTGTTTTTAATAAATATAATTAGTATGACGGGACGTAAAACACAAATGATTTTTTTTGTATTGTTTTAATCGATTTTTACCAAAATCATCGTTCGTAAAATATTGATATGCAAATGTTTATTGTGCAAACTGATGTGTTGCATACACGCATAGAAATCATTTGTGATACCCGTTTGTGTGCGTGTGTATATGTGGGATTAATCGCACTGCGAGAATGGATGCTGCGTTTATATGTGTAAGTACACCGGTAATATAGTTAAGAATGACGTTCACTATTAAATATTTCACACATTTTACACATAAAAAGTTTCGGTCTACAATTATATAACAATAATAGTTATTTAACAATTAAAATATATATTTTTTTTGAATTGTTACAACTTTGTATGATTTCACATGTTTTGTCACTAACGAACCGGGTTTCGCCTTTCGGCATCTTCAGTCATTCTATCACAAGGATGTAACAGAACTGATAAAATTTATATATGATTATAAAGCGCCAATAAACCCGCAGGAACGTAAAAAAAAATATTCCATAAGAGTTATTAAATATGTTTTATTTCTGTTTTATTTTTATTGTGGTCAGGAAAGAATTTTTTTTTATATATTCAAGTATTTTTTTTCATAGGCTTGTCGCCAAATTTCCTTGCCGTTTCCCGTATTTTTGTCATTTTCATATTAAAAAAGCAAAAATCTGATTTTATTAGAACAATCAAATTTAACCTATAACAGGTTATTAACTTTAATAATTGAGTATCACTGTTTTATGATTGATTTTAACACTCAACAATTGTATTTATAAAAAAAGTATGTTGTAATATATTGTGTGACAAGCACACCTGTCGATTTATTTATGTTTCGGATGATTCAACTATTAAAAAAAATGAATATATATTCATTATGAAAATCAAATGCAATGCTAAAATATCTTTAAATTTGCTTAAAATATCGAATAAATTTAAAGACAAGAAAAAATATTGGTAACTATTAAAAATGTTTTGTGTAATGCATTCTTTATAGTTTAAAGATCCCCCACCATTAAAATACTTCCCGCAGAGCGGTGAGAACAAATGAACCTGTCGCGGCACACGCACACTTTTAAACACACCGCATAGTGGACTTTCACACACCAATAAATAAATAATCAGTGATAGTCTACTATTATACAACACAATTATCAAATACGCATATAAAACTTTTTAATTTTATTTATTACCTATTGGATGATATTCATGTTGTTGGTTGATTAAAAACGAACATTAACCGGTAATGATCGCTTGTTGTGAAACCACAAAGGCAAATTATGTACCATAAATTAATCAAAACAGAAATCAATTTTAATTTTAAATCATTACCTTTGAAATGAGTCTATCTTCTCATTTTAACGCATCAGTTTCTAATGAGATTTAATAACTTAAGAAATCTAGTGAATGCTCGAATTCAATATGTCATTCCACTGCCAAATGTTTTAAGCGCTACCATCAGCGCTACATTTTTATTTCAATAAAAAAAATTATACGTATAGATTTTTTTTGAAACATTAACGAAATTAGTTAAATATTGATACATTAACATAATAAATTAATCAAACCACTGATAATTAAAAGATACTAAACTCACTCACTACAAAAAATTCAAAAAATAGTATTTACTATAAACATCTGTTTAGGAATAAATGGTGAATATTTGGATCATTAAATTACCTAACAATCATTTTAGTCCAAGATCATTTGAAATTTACCTGTAAATGAGTTAATTTTTTTTTTTTTATCTATTTCTATTTAATGTATTCTAAAACACCTACTTTTGTTTTTTTCATTATCCTTGGCTTACACATTAGCTGAGTGTTTTAATTATCAAGCAAACATTCAACTACAGAAATAATAATTCTATATGCAAATAAGTACTAAATTAATATTTAAATTAAAAATAAGTATACAATAAATGGCACCGTGTAATACCATAAAGCTATTTGTATATGCAAACATACTGCAGATAAAATATGAAACAATTTTACGGAACCCAATAAACAAAAATACTAAAAAATATCATTGTTATATTATGTCACAAGTAAAATAGTAAAAAATATCGTTGAACATTAAAATTAATTGATTAACAGTTTATTGAGGGTATTTTCGAGAGCATAAAAGGTAGTTCATTTCTGCCAAAAGGTCCCTCACACACATACAAGCGTACATTCAAGAATTGAAACACGCGTATGTTGAACTCATACACTCGCATTAAGTTTGGTCCAGCGCGCTGTAAATGTTATTCATAGAGCCTGGAGAAAGAAAAAGGCGCGCAATTATTGCCGCCATGGGCAGTAGGCGCTCTGCGCATGCGTTTTACGCGATCAACGGAAGCACTCTGAAAATAAAGATGGCCGTTCCCGCCAACTAATCCCCGCAATCAATCGAAGTCGTTTTGATTAGGGAATTAAATAAACAAAATGGTCTTAATAATCGTCGGAAAAAAGAATGTACGGACGTTATTTGACCACCAGCGTTACGGTCAACTTTATAACAGTGAATGTATTCTTGAGCGAATAATAAACTTGATTTAATTTCACATATCAGTGCTCATTAGAATAATTTGACAAAAAAAGAAAACAATTAACGGTAATTTTATCAAGCTGTCTACATCTTAATAGTAACCTACATTCCAGTTATAAATTACAACTGTCTACATTTCCACATGTTTTGACACTCACGATCAAGTCTTATTTCTTTCAGCATCTTCAGGCATTTAATCACACGTTTTCAATAAAACTGACAAACAGATCTTTAACTATTCAAACTTGACATCAAAATATTCACTTAAGTACCCTCTATTATTTGCATATTGAAGAGAACTCTTGTCAAAAGAAAAAATATATAAAAACAATTATTATCGTTTATAATATACATAGTCTCAATATCAAATCATTGTATCGAGAACAAATTTATCCTACATTACAATATTGAAGTAAGCTTTCATTATTTTATTAATAATTTAGATATATTATAAAAGATCACCAACAAACATTTAACTATTAAGTAATTGAATATGAACATGGGTACATTTTGTTTTAAATATGTATTCAATCGTATTTAACAAGTGTTATAATAGTGTAGTGTTTTTAGGTACATTTAATATGTATAATTATGAATAACTTTTACAAAGCATTTTCAGATCATATTTTTGATAAATTTTTAAATGAGACAAAGTTTTATGAAAATAAGACACTTACAAAAATACTACACTATTTATTATATCTTATATAAGCAATAATTTTATTATATTACGAAAAAAAAGAATCAAGCATGTCTATTTGAAATGAGCTGTATCGTGGTTTCGTATTAAGAGAGCATCTTGACATATTTTTTATGGTAAGAACTGGTTTTTTTAACACTTTCTAGATATGGAGTACGGAAAGAAAAATCCGTCAAAGAAAGTATGCTACTACTATGAAATAGGAAGGACTTGTTTGCGCATCGCCACCATGAAAGTTCATTAAAAAAAAAACTTTTTGTTAACATTTGAATCAATAAAAATTAATATTTTTTAATCATTAAAGAAAAAAATATTTTTTCACTTCGATGTAAATGTGTGATAAAAATATGCATATAATACAAAAATAAATAATATTCCACAATGTTGCGAGTTTTACTAAATCTGTTCAGATTATATAGGTAAATTATTGATCACAAAAGAATGTAATATTTCATTTTATCAATATATTATATTATGAAAGTGGTAGTTGTTTTCTGTGAGCTTGTTATCATTAAAAAAAATTTGTGATGATATAAAAAAAATGTTATTAAAGAAATACCTTTGAATGTGCTTTACATATTTTCAATCCAATATTATTAAGGTCAGTATCCGAATTATAAAGAGTTTTTTTTTTTTTTAAATTTATATGGATACTATTGCATTTATATTAAAGGTTTGTTTATACTTTTCTCTATGCTAGTTTATTTTTTCGTCTAAAACTACTACAAAGCGTGTAAGACAATGACACTTGGAAATAATAAGATAAAAATATCTTGTCCCCGCTCTCTCAATTGAATAATCAAATCTGATTTCATCTATCTCCCTCTGATCAGCGGTTCGCTTTTCTCGTCCGTCCACAATAACAGGTGATAAACACTTGTCCGGCCCTCCGGTAGGCACTCGCTTGCCCCGTCTCGCTCGCACCCGCGCTAATCCCGGCACCGGTGCCAGACAGAGACAACGGCAGGCCTTGCAAGGTGATCTCAGTTTAACGACTGAGGCCGGCCGGTGTAGACGGTGCGGGTCAAACAGACAACAAACGGAACATAAACACGCCGCGAATTTTCAAAACATGGAAATCGCCCGATTCCACTCACTATAACAATATACAACCCAGATTTTATATATATATAATCAACATAAACTTACAATAAGTTCGAAAATCTGTTGAGTTTTAGTTAACGAAAACCAAGTGCCAACTTTATGTAATACTTTTACGAAGTGTCAAAACAACGTGCCATGTTAACAAATCAAACAAAATTTTTAAGTTGTGTTTAAAGAATTTTATTCGTGTTAAATTTTGTACTTAAATATATTTCAAAATATAGAGATTATTTACATAAAAAATGGTAACATATTTTTTTCTTCTTATATCAATCCAATACATGTATGAAATACATATCACTACATAATATGTAATCTAAACTTAAAGTTTTTAATTTAAATAATTTTCATCGAATGAAAACTGACAGCTGTATTGTTATTAGAGATATAAACAATCAAGTTAACGTTAATCGAATAAAATGACTCTTCTTTTTTTCATGATTAAAACTGATCGATAAAAAATATATGGACTGTTAAGTGAATATAGGTGTAAGACAAGACTTTCGAAATCATACTACAGTTTTCGCGTGTCCCGTGCGTTGAGCTCTCTTTTCTGAAAATTGTCATCGCAGGTGTTATATGACAAGTGATCTGAAACTGTGTTTAAAATGACTATGAACTATATAATAGTGGTTTGAATTAAATAAAGTATTAGTTCATATTTCTGTGTAAGTAATTTAATACCTCAAAATATTATCGCTTAGAGTACGACAAGTATAATACAAGAACACACAATTTTGCTGAAGGAATATTATATGTAATTTTTCTTCAACGAAACAAACTATTCGCCATCTAATGCAAAATCTCTATATTGATACTGAAAAAAAAATGATATTATCATACTTTTGACGTTACATGGAGGTCCAGATGTTATAAGAATAATTTCATTGGCATGTAAAGCCTAGCAACACAAAAAATGTTTAAATTAGGAAGTGGAGGATTAAATCATTTATCTGAAAGCATGGACAAAATTTCTAAAGTTCAATTTTATATATAACAATCAATTATGTCATAATTATCGTTTTTAAAATTATGACATTTATCATAACATGATGATTAAGTAAAAAATCTAGCTTCTAGTATGTCGTCATCAAGCATATATCTTTTCACTGTAGTTTTATTTTAAATTGTAAAACTTTTAAGTTGAACTGATTATTCAAGTATTCTTTATGTTGGTATTTAAATGTTTTTACAATTGCTTTCCATTTAATGCATCTGTATAAATTTTTTCATCAATAGATAATATATGAACAGAAAATAATTTATTAGGTGTCTTTGGAACTCAATTGTTAATAGATTTATTATATATACACAAAATGTATTTTTTTTTTATTACAAAGTAAATTAAAATAGTGGATCAATATATCACGTCATAATTTTAATCCAAATTGAATATAAAGCATTTCACCGTTATATGATTATTTTAATGTAAACATTATATAACATCTTTAATTCAACTCAAATGAAGATTTTTTAAATTAAGAATATTTGCGTTGTGTAACTCATCTAAATTCAAAACATTTTAATGTATTTTATGGTGGCTTTCTATAATCAACGGCATATCTTTTAAGTACTCTGTTAGAGCACATTTAAATAGCTGCAATCAACGCAAGATAGATTTTAACTCAACCACTATATTATTTTCGTGTAAGCTTCCGAGAAAGCTCATGACGTCACATGGTTCCCACAGGGTGGCGACCTCAACGCATGGTGCATCGACAAGACAGAAACCCGAGTGCCCGTCAAATGTACGATTGATGAATGAACGTTTGATATCATCAATGAAAGGGTCTATCCACACTTAAACAAGAGTTGTCTTTTTTTATTTATTGTCTTCAAAAAGATATTATTCTTTAAAATACAATGATTCACGGAAATAGTTTTTCCATATTGGAATGATTGTTTAGTTGAACTTATTTCAGCACTTAACTTGAACTTGAATTAACAAAAGCGATAAAAAATATATAAAATCCAAGTTAAGACGATTAAAATCATTCAAATGAGATACACAAGTTAATTCAAGAAATTTACTTTATTGAGCAATTGTTAATAATCATTATATTTTTCAATTGATTACTAGGACCACATTACAGAGAGTAAACACTTTTTTCTTTGATTGTATTAATGAAAACATTTTGAAATAGATTGTTAAATACAATACATAATCATATGACTGATTTGCGTCAAATATTTTTTTTATAAACTATAAATGAACTCACAAACAACAGCTTTACATGTAATAAGATTTATTTTCTATTAGAATTGCTTAAAAAAAATATTGAAAAGGCTTTCTATACTTATCGAAAGAATAAGTCAAAAACTCAAAATTTGGTTTGTTTTTGACAACAATTATTTCCTCAAAACGTCATTTACCTTTAAATGTACAGTTCATTCAATCAATCCACCTGTTTGGCCACTGATTTGCGGTGTAGTCCCTTATTGATTGACGACGATCGGAAGGGAAACGTTCCGGCGGGCGTTGCTGTGTTTTTTAAGGCTTTCACGGGACATACGTCACGTTTAGCGCGTTTTGTGACAGCAGTTTTGGCGCATCAGCTGACGTATGGAATGCCCTCTTTGGTTTTTCAACTGAGGCGCTTGACTTCTATATATTGGCCGACAACCTGTTCCCCCGAATTCCCGGGTGCGTTGAGCTTTACGAGTGCTTTTTTTTGTAAGCTCTACAGGTGGACACGCACGGTATTTTTGGATCAATGTTTAACATACATGAACCCATTTTTATGTTCACTATCGACACACTAGTTTTTACATCTGAATAAATTAAAAAAACACAACAATAAATGTTATGCAAGGTTTATTTATGCATATTATACTATTATATTTCAAAAAATCCAGATACCTCGGCTTACAAGCCTTTGTAAGAATTAACTTTACTTCACTTACATTAAATTACCCATATTTGTAAAATGTATTTAATTTACAAACAATATGTAACGCAATAGTTGTTTAAATAAATAAAAAGGTAGATTGTTACCAATATATGCTTCTTTTTGATATTTTTAAAAAATATTTTCTCCCATTATCCGTTAAAAACAGGACCTATTCCACTGAATTGACAAGAAACGTATATATTTTACAAATGAAAAATAAAAAATCTTATGTTAAATGAAGTTTCAGTGAATATTTAAAATAAATGTTTAACTAACAATTTTTGTTTAATTTTTATTATTTCTCATACATTATTAATTCATAAAGTTTGTATAAAACATGTCTTAACGGAATAACAAAGCCTTTAAAATTTATTGTCTGACATTTATTTGTTCATTCTGACTGAATAAATAAGAATAGTTTGGGGATAATATTGCATCGCACAAAAAACAATATTAGACACACACATTATTTGACATTACAAATGATTTCTTCGCCAAAAAATTCTTTTGTTATTTTGCAACACAATTATGCGTAAATATTAATTGTTGGTATAAAATTTCAAGTTATATTAACACAGGTGTTTGTTAAAAGATGTTCAATTGATAACGAATAATGCCGTAGCCTTGCGTTATTGCCTGAAAATGCGGAAGAAAGGTGTCTGACATCACTATATGTTTTTCTGATTTCATAACATCTGTATTAACAGTGAAAGTGAACAGCCATTTAATTTTTTTTAACCATTTGTAGAATAAAATGTTGCCGTGCTTTATTTAATTTGTATAAGAATTAGAATAAGGAATTTATCTCCAGTGAGATTGGCGTTTTAAATATGAGTTTTTAGGAATAAGTGTTGACGACTTTTTTTTTTTTTAAATAATCGTGTTTTTCTTACTTTAATATACTTTAAATTTAATAAAATCAGAATAATAATAAAGAAAATCGTAACAAAGAAGCAAGACTGGCCATTATTATGTAAAACTATTTTAGTCAGTTGCACAAAACTTCTTGCTTTGTCGAAAGATTTTAGTCATGGATAGCATCACTACAGCTAAAATATTTCGTGTAGTAGCTTTGAAATACTGTAACCTTCCGTCGGCGAATATTTAAAAGTTTTTGGTATCATTTTAATACAATCATATCTATATCGATGAGTTGATTCATTTCTAAAATAAATATAATTTTTGTTTCAGGAAGCCATAATTGGTCGCACAGGACAGTATAAAACTTTTTTGGTGATTCAGTGGTATAATAATAATGTTAAAAACAGTGAAAAATATTTTAAAACACAAGTGATTTATACAAAATAAAAAGTGTTATATACTAATGAATTTTTGTAGTAAAGTGGATCATTTAAGATTGTTTACGTTTGTGTTTGGTGGTGTTTCAAGACCAGGGTAAGTGTTTATTAAATATTTAAATAAGTGTCTTTCTATTTTAATTCAATATTGATTTGGAACAAATGATTTTGATTCAATATTGATTTGGAAAAAATGATTTTTATTCAACACGTTTGCTTGATTTGCCGTATAATATCGTGACATGTTGAAATTTTTTGCAAATTAATAATTGGAAATTATCTTTCTGTGTCATATCAGATGCAATAGCAAAAAATGTCGTATTTTTTCCACATTTCATAGTTGTACAAATATTGTTCCTTTCGATTAAAATAGCTTTCATTTTATTTTTCTGGCGTAGAAAAACTATGTCTAAAAATCAACAGATATAATTTTTTATGCGTTCACGGTTTGTTTATAATAAACCACTCTTAGATAGTAATAAGACAAATGATGTTTCACAATCAAAGTTGTGGCTTAAATTTAAAGAGATAATTAAATTCAGTCGTATTTTTAATGTCTTGAGCAATTAGCAATAAAGATTGTCATAGTTTTGATTCAATGGCTAATATATCAATCATGCATGTATTAAAAATATTTAAAAATTCGTTTAAATAAAGTGTTTAAGATCTTTAAAATAAGACTGATGAATAATGTAACATTCCTGTGAATTTAAAAAAAATATTTTTAATGTAAAAAATAAATAAATTTATTCAGTGACATTTTTTAAGCTTAACCGTTTATTAAGTTCAATAATTTGTGTAAAGTGGGTATAAAGAACAAAACAAATATTTTTGAAAAATCAATATTAATGTATTGTATGTATTTATTTGACAAATTATTGAATCTTTAACCGAACTAATCTATATATCTCTTTGAAAAAATAATTATCTTACGACGAAATATTTGCTCAGAATATATGAACTTTCTTCCGATAGCTCTCTATTTTCAATAGCGACAGTAATGTATCGAGTCAGTAGTCTACTCTCACATCAAAGAACAATCAAAAATTTCACCGATGATTATATATTTTTAAAAGAAAGAATACAGCAATCACTTAGTTATACTTAAGTGATTTAAGCTGAGGTGAATTGATTATGTATTACACCAAACGTAATAAATTTTACGGTTCCTGCCATTATGGCCCGGCCATTCGTCAAAATAAAAGCCCAGCCAATTAAAGTGTGTAGGAAAAAAACTTTAAAATGGACCGCCAGTACTGTAAACGGAGCATGGAAATAAATCACAGAGCTCGTTAAGCTAATCAAAGACTACAGTAAATGAACTTCCGATTGATTTGATCGAATTTCTTATGAATGTAAGAACAGCGTTATCTACTCTACATGATGTAAACAGTGTCGGTTTTATCTGCCGGCTCATTGTTGTATAACCCAAGGCAATATTTTAAAGCACGAAAATGAAAATACCTACAGATTATAAACTGCATAAATATTATTTTTTTTCCAATAAAATACCTTAAACGGACACATGCTTTCATTGGTGAGTTATTTCTCTAACCACATTTATTGCGTGGCGAATTGATAATCGTGTCCCATTAGAGTCAACGTATATCTCCCGTATATCGATTGTATCGATTTAGTGGTTACTTTGTGGTAATAGATATTCATAAACCTAATGTAATAAAATGTACAACATTACAGAAATGTTTATTGAAAATCAGACATAGTAGCCTAGTGGTAAGAACTTCGGTAAGTAATCTGAATATTACAAAAGTCAAATGTACATTGACAATACCGATTGAAATTGTTTTTGTGATGAAGTGAATCTTTAAGCTGGGAGTCTCTTCTGGGTGTTTGTACAGGATATGCTATTAGTCATGTGTATTTGTCAATGAAAAAATCAATAATTTTAATTACTAAAACTAAACCATTCATTATTTACAACATTACAACAATTTAAGGAGATTTATTTAAGGTCTTCTATTACGACACATCAGTAGAAATGCATTTTATTTAAATAAAACAACAGCTTAAATATATAATTAAAACAAAGTGTATAATATTCGTAATTATTGAAACCGGTTGGTATTTTGAAAATATATACATTTGGTAATAGTTCTAAATATTGTGTAGTACTAATTAATAGTATTTATTTCATGAAATACTTCAATAAATACGATTGTGTTGCAGTTTACTAAGCTCTATGTCGAAGATAAAAAAAACAACATTGTAATACATTTGTATTCCACATTGAAATACTGTCTTAAGCTAGGAAACGATATTTGAATCCGCCACTGCATGTCATAATGAATCTCCGCTAATGTAGTGCCCTATCTCATGACAAGTGGAAAATTGATGATGCGACAAGTTAACCGAGCTTTGTTTTATTTGCCGGCCGTTGTTACAACAACATTATATCCGGAGTGCGTCCTGTTATGATCCAAACAAGAGTATCAACAATTTATTAAGCTTACTGAGGTTTCCGTCAGGCATCACTTTAAGTATTCCAAAACATTAATTAGCTTTCAAATACGTTTTTATGTACAAAATATATTCCTGATTCAAACTGACATTCCTAAACGATTCTTATATAACGTGTCTATTTTTCACGAATTATAGCATTAGTAGATTATTACCAACGATGTATAAATTTATATATGTGGCGAGAAAAAGTTTTTTCAACATTCTTTACGATATTAAAAACATTTGAAATTATGTACTGTAAAAATTTAACATGTTTTATAATTAATGCGATAAGAAAAGTTAATTACATTTGTATTGAGAAAAACTGTTTTTTTAATACATTCACTAATATTGGTTTATATCTAGTACCGGCTAATTACTTTTTCTTTGTGAAAACTTAAAACTTTTCAATTATTGACTTTAAATTTGAATTGTTGAATCTTTGTACGATTCCACAAATATTATCACTAATGACCTGGGTTTTGCATTTCAGCATCTTCATGCAATTGAACTGATAGGCGATAAAGATTTTTCTCCTTTAATTGAATGGCATTATGATCAAATTAATAAATGTCATAGCCATTGATGCCAAAAGACGACACCCGGGTCATTAGTGAAAAAACATGTGGATTCGTACAAAGTTACAACAATTTAAATTTGATTCTATCTTAACTTTGATGACTTCATAGGACAGGACAATTAAACAAAATAATGTTTTAAATATTACTCCTCAGTATATAACGTTTGCAAATTGCATTTATAAATCGAGCGTTTGATAATATACAATATTTTCTTCTGGGTATAAGTTATTTAACCTTTTGTACATAAAGTAAAATCAATTAATTTAAAATAGTAGCAACTTAAATTTAGTACAATATTTTCTGTGTGAATTTGACTGTACAGTTATTTATAGAGGCAATGTTGAATACGGTAATATTTTGGTATTATATTCAAATAAAATGATAAAGACAATTCCTAGAACTTATATTGAGATGGAACAAACAATATCTGTCAAGAATAACCACTTCAGTTACTCATAATACGATATTATTCTGAGAAACACTTTTCAAATTTCAACGGATGTCTTAATAAAAATTTCTGAACCAATGGAATCCTTAATACTATTGGATCATTTTTTCTTGGATCTAAAATATGACTAACATTTTTTTAATTAATATTTAATGATTGTCCAAGAGCGGTTATTGTATTTGCAAAGTTACCTATTATTACGAGTCGGTTTTGGTAAATTGTTCAATAATTTTCTTTTTTGCATGACACGATCTCACGTGTACATGTGTTTAAATAATAATACAGTCAGAAGTAAACATAAGTGTGTCCTCGATAATTGTACTCGGTAACAAAATATTGGGAAAACAATTTGATTTTTTAATGTTGATGGAATCTCAATATCAAATTTTAATTTTCGAAATTTTATGCATTCTTGATTTGGGTTTCCCTTTTCGCAAGGCAGTGAAAATTTTATAAATAACCGATGCATACTATTCATTGTTTTGTGGTTATATTGCATCCGTGTGATAAAATACTTGAAGATACTGAAAAAGATGTGATAAAGTAAATTAAAACGTACAAAGTTTCCTAAATTTTAATTTTATATATTTATATATTTAAAACGGTCCTTTAATAGCATATATGATCATATCCATTTAATACTAATACAGTTAGTTGTGTAAATAAGTTTACGATACTCGTAGACATGTTTTGTATGAAAAAATATTGCAAGAAATTTAGCAGTCTTACATATATAGTGCGTAGCCTCTATTTCGTATTAAAGCGTAGAGAAGGTCGTGTTTAAAAAAAATATTCAAGAATGTATCTTTGTTCATGTCAACGCAAAGAGTGTTTTTGATTATTAGTAATATTGGAATAAACACAATTGTTCAACCAAACCAAACAAAATAACTCGTTAATCGAACGTTTAAAAAAATGGTTTTCAATATTAATGTCATCACAACAGCTCCACTAAAAACCCAATACACATAGAATTAATTACGAAAACGAATGCATGCCAAAAGTTATACCAGTACTGTTTCTGAGATGTTCAATTGTTTTCAAACCTTTAATTAACATTCGCAAATGTAATCAAACCCAGCGCAATAAAATCTATTTGCTCACAACAATAGCCGATTCAAAAACAGTTGATCTTTTGTTGTGATTGTTACATAAATAATTAAAAGCGGTTTATCATAATATAGTCACAATGCAACAAATTTTATGATGGAACGAACGACATAAAATTCAAAGCTTTTAAATTTATTACTTATCTTTCTGATAAGTCAATTATTTCGATAGAGTAATTCATTTGAGCATTCATACTATATGATATAGATTATTTGTATGCCAGTGTATTGAATTGATAAATAAACATTGTTTTATACTTTTTTTCAATTTTTATGCTACAATTACTAACTTACTTACTATTATTTCATAAAAATAAATATTGAAAAGACAAATATTAGATTCTTAACTATTTATACATGGGCATGGTTTTCTGTGGGAAATCAGTTTTAATGTCAAATCAAATTTGATCTCATCTTCTTGCGTCAAATAAAAAATCACACCCTAATTATTTTTTACTTGTGAGTTCATATTACGAATAAACTTAAAGGAATAAATCGAAAAACCTTTTCGGGTTGTAAATGCTTCTTATGTAAAAGCATGAGTTAAAGTTATTATCATAACGAATTATAATTTATCTATAAAATTCGAAGCTTTTTTTCAGTGACAAAACAATAAAAAGCTATTCATAAAAGATTTTATATCGATACGGTGAACATTTTGGTAAACGTGCACGCTTTAATGCCATTTGTCTAAAAAGTATAATAACTTGTTTTAAGTAAATTATATGTGCTTACATAATATTTTCAATTAAAATGTATTCTGATATTTTCACAATTCATACACAAATCATAAGGTTTAGCGTAATTGTGCTGAGCATATCTAACCAGGCACTGCTATAGTCTGTACATAAATAAATTTGAGAATTGGACGATAGATGTCGTAATCCAATACTGACTAGATGTAGTGGTGTTAGTAATTATACAAATATATGCAAAACATACAGTATCTAACAGCATGCTTAAGTAATGAATCTGTTCTTAAATAACATGGTGTGGCGAATCGAACACAAGGCATCATTGTTGCTTGGCGGCTGTGACAATACAACGTAGAGAAAGGGGCACTGATTGAATTGCACTGCAATACCAATTGTTTGCAGGATGCATGCAATTTATTTAATGTGTCAAGTGAATGACGCCACTATAATAACCACTCATACTCGATTACAAACGAGTATTTGGCAAAAATATTACTATTAATTCCGCAGGGTGAATAAAGTCAATGCGGTCCTTTTTATTGTTCAATTACAGAATAACTCAAATCTTTTAACAAATTCAGAATATTTATTCAAATGAAAAAGACAAAACCATAAAATTACTAATATTACTCACCTTTCTTTGTGTATATCAATGTATAGTTCTGACGATGGCGTGAGCCGAAATAGCTATCAACTATATTTGTTAAAAATAATTTTGTAGAACTAAAATACATTGCTATTTTTTCACCGTGTTTCAATGTGTAGTGTTTATCAATGTGTAATAAACACTATCTTAAATATTTTAATATAGAATGAATATAATTATATTACATGAAAATGTGTTACCTGCACTACTTTTTATATTGGTTAGGCGTCTATCAGGTTTCAACAGTGTAACAAATTAATTTTTATTAAGTAATTATTTATCGTTTCTCGAAAGTAGTCCTTTGTTTCACAAAAATCGTGCATTATAGATATTAAGAAAATGTCATCTTTATTTTTTTATATATATTTATACACGTTACTAATATTATACATTACAAGTTTGTTGCTCTTGCAACGTCAAAATATTGAAAAATTTAATGTTTGAAAATAAAGAAATAAAAACAAAAAATTAAGATACAAAGAAAGTCAACAATAAATTCCACCAGCAATAGAAATACACTTATGCTTTTAATTACCAAAACACGTGTTCACATAAATAAGAAACGCAACAATGGAACGTAAATTTTTTCAACAGATTTCAATTTTACCCAGTCTAAAAAAAATATATACCCAATTCCAAGCTTTGAACCGCAAAAGCTTGTCTTTTTAAAAAAAAAAAATAAAAATCAAACGCCGTTTAAAATGCATTAATGCTTTAATAAATGTATGAAGTCTTGACATATAAAAATATTTTGTTTTGCTGTTTTTTTTTATTTAAGTGTTGTTTTAATTTATTATTAATATACTCAGATTTTACTGCGTTTTAATTAGGACAAGATTCAATCGTTTCATCATTGTACAATTTTTAAGCTAACGCTTATTTTGGTTACTACAATATGAAATAATTTTCAGAATGTTATGAGTAAAGACTTTGTTTACAACTCATGCAGGCGTCATCAAATTGAAAAAATGTCTGCACGGAAGTATTGTGAAATTTCGATTGCCTTTCAAATTCCAATACAAATATACGCAATTTTACTTAATTGATTGAAACATTCATACATTTTTTTTTCTCTAAGGAAATATGATCATTATTGACTTGGTCAAAAGAAAGTAAAAAATCATCAACTTTTCATGTTTTAAAAATCAAACTTTTGATGGATATTACACATATTTTTATTTCGTTCGATAGATTTGGTGGTAGCTTTGTGGAAGTTAATGTTAAAAATTATAATTAAACTATCAACTTTCTTTATCCAAAGTTATCATTTTTTAAATGTAGTTCATAGTTTTCTTAAGTTATATCTATGTATACATTATTTAAGTTTGTAAATCGATTGCATTTCTTTTTATTAAAGGTTTGTTTTGTTGTCCTAATTATATAAGCAGATATCTAAAATTCCAATTGACTACTCAATATATAATTTGGTTATTTTTCTTCCAGTAAAACTTTTTCATAACTTTTTAATTATAAACGATCAAAATGTAATTTGACAATTCTTTAAACAACAAAATCTTTTTTTGTTTAAGATTAGAAAGAAGAGTTATTTAATTAAACTTGATGGTACAATCAAAATGATTTTTCGATGTTGTGCGACGTCATTTATTAAAGGCAATTTGGACTTTTTGCATAATTAGTGGCCGATTTTTGATGAGAATGTATAAAAATTAAATTCAAAGTTAATTTCACACATTGTTATTCACTCGTCAAGATAGTAAAATTTATATTATCTTAATAAAACAAAGCAATGAAAGATTTAATAGTTTTAATTTGATGATTTTAAAAACAATATTCATGTGTTGCAAACGCACAATAAATTTATAGCCCTCACCGGCGCCCAGTGTTTACGATGAAATAATTTACTACAAAGCCTGTCACTAACTTCACCATATAAAGACAGTGCAACAGTATCGTATCATTAGATAAAAGTAATAAAATTTTATTTCATTCTAAAATATTGCAAGAGCAATAAATTAATAAGTAGTTTTATTCTCATATTTTCTCACGAAGGTAATCTGATCTAATAAAGTGAAAAAATACCGGTCTAAGAGCTTTTTCTGTCAATCCCTAGAAACATATATCAAAAACTTTAGGATTTTAAGTATTGTATTGGAATCTTTCAGTACTTTTTCATTTAGATGATAATGCTCGCAATGAGCGAAACAAGTATTGATTATAAAGTATATTGTGGAAATAATTACTAAAAATGTGTTTTTGTTATTTAAAATATCATTCCTTCCCATCACGAAGTAACAGTAAACATTTTAAAAATGATTTTATTCCAGCTTAACACTAAAAGGTTTTCTTGCGCGACTGTGTAGCATCTGTGATTTAAAACGATAAAAAGGGTAAAGGGTAAATAAATTAAACACAAGTGTCAATAGTTGTTATACGACTTCATATTAAAAATGTTTAGCACTGGTTTCGCCTATCGCTAGCATTATTATCTGATCAGTTAATCATTCTTGCGATCATTATATTATATTATGTTTTAATGAAAATATACTTTAAAAAAGATTCTTTGTATGTTAATGTAATTCTTTTCCACCAGAAAGTGATAGTTTACACATCTAAAGTGATAAATATTGTTTATTGTCTAATATACACCATCGATTTTACAAGACTGCGTCTATTCCTAAAATATTTAAATGTTTAATAAAGTTTCTTTTGTATAATAAAGGAATAAGCAGAATTGTGAACTTTAACTCTTTCTAGCTGTATTTTTATCACGAGACAATATTATTTATTTAATTCAATTTCACTTTCAATCCGCACAAAAAAGGTTAAGATATGCGTTTCAAATCAGTTCGATACACTTTGTTTTCATCTTTAACCTTAACAAGAAACAGATTTTTTTATTATTATTACTATAATTCATATTTAGCACTGAAAGTGATGTTACCGAAACAAAAACATTACGAATCCCGGTGCTGTAAGCCCTAGTGGCAAATCACCTTATGCATCACAATAAAAAGAAATAATTCCATGGCACCGGTGATAATCCGACGCGTTACAAATTGGGCCATTCTCTCCATTGTACATAATAAATTAATTTTAACACAAGATACTATAATAGGATTATTAAATTCATATTATTTGATGAACGTACAGAATTTTCTTTTATTATAATACACACAATTTCATTTCCCGTCTGGCATTGGGCAATAATATAATATAATTCACCGAGACGAATCAATCCGATTTGGCGTGGTGATTTGACCAGCTGGTGTCTGTGTTTGTTTTTGCCGAAATACTTGTCGTTTTTCTATGCGTTTTGTTTGTTCAAGTGAACAATATTCTTTCTCTCCGGTGATTGAGGTTTTTTCGTTATTATTATGATTTCAAGTGTTTGTTTTGCATTCAAATAATGAAAAAATTTCAAGGTATATCAATATTTTTCAATAATGAGCGTCTATCTACTCACTTTAAATTAATATAATCTCACCGTAAACGAATATTTGACGAAATATTATTGTTTGAAATATCTAAAATATTAAATTGCGTGGTGATCGATTTTACTTATAGATTATTCCACGTGGAAAATGTTTGTGTAGCAAGTGTTTTTGAAGACAAAAAATCAAAAAAACGTCGTCAATAACAAAAAATAAATAAATAAAGACAAAAATATTTTTTTAAATAATAATAACACATTTTCAGTATTTATTTCCATAATAAACTTTTTTGATCATGACCGGTTTCGCTCATCGCGAGGATTATCAACTAAGTATTGCATAACATCGCGAGCATTATCATGATCAAAAAATATATTGTGGAAATTAGTACTTAAAATATGTTTTTATTATTTAAAATATCATGCCTTTCCATCAAGAAGTGACAATGAAGACTTTAGCAACACGAGAGCAAAATATATATACGACATATACGATAATTTTCTCTTGTCATATTAATGCAACGCGATTTTTATGAATACGTTTTTAAAGCTCAAAAATTGAGTCGTATGCATTGTTTCTCTTATATTAAAATACTTTGTCAGAACACAAGCAAACATAATTCAAACTGCGGTATACAAACACAACTTATTTTTAGGGCCTCATTCATCAGAGACAGACTATAATATTTTTTTTTTAATTTGAGATTTCTATCCATATAAGATTCCCCTTCAAGACATAGTAAAGCCACTGAAGGTATTGGTATCTTTGCAGCATTGGACACGACTTTCGTTTAAGCTTAAATAATTGCTTTTAAATTAAATATTAATTAGTATTAATCGCATGCATATCTTTCATTTACAGCACTTGAAACTTTTATGGCACCAAGGATATTGAAGCTTTTTATTTTAATGGCTTCCTTTGACCTAATTGAGAAAAATTTATTGAGATATAATTAACACATGCCTTTATAAGCAATTATTAAAAGACAATAGTTAAATAAAATTAAAGCCATAATTGAATGCAAAACGATATTGTCTTTAATCCTTCAAAGTAAATATTTATGCCTCTACATAAGGAAATATCATTTCTTGTCATATTTTTGATTCACTACAATTTCAATGAAACTTAATAAAATAGAATCGGCGCTTTACTTGACCATTAATCACATAATTATCATATAATAAGAATCTTGACATAATGGAATATATTTATTTTATGTAGAAAATACAAAGGCGCGTGGACAATTTATTATTGTGTACATGTAGCTTTTCTTGAACGGGTAATTAAAAATGTAAATGACACGACTATTGTAAATAAAAGAAAATCATGGCTATTCATTGTATGAAGGATATCAACCAACCGACTTATATCATATTTCTATCTACAGCGTGTAACAAATATATTTAGTCGACGATACCGATTTAAAATTACAGTCCTAAGTTTACTCAAATATTAGTTCCCATTTTCTCGTGCTAAGACAAGATCAAATTTATTGTTTATTATACTGGCTTTGTCACACGTGTTTCGTGTGTTCGATGAGCATCTTCAAACTGATAAAATTAGAGAAAAAATTATCAAGGCTTGTTGCATGCACTATATAAAGTTAAATTAACAAACGTCTGTTTCTTAAATTATAAAGTATTTTGCCTGATTGCCATGAAATAAAATAGGCTGTATTTTATCTCGTCTTTGTGAATTAATCTGATAAATGTCGCAAAACAATATAATGGATGATGGGTTAATGAACAGTTAGAACTTCAAACAAATCGGACAACGACCACACATTCGGTTGATCGGTTAAAGAACAATTCGGATAGTGGACATAGTCATAGGTTAGATTATAATCGTTAACCGATCATCCCTGTATTTTGAATTTCAAACTATAATTCAAAAATGTTTTAAAGGTTCTATGTTACAAAACGTTTATTTAAGAAGAGAAAAAATATTATCTTCAATCTTACTATGAAATTCGTCAAAAAAACTTATTTTGTCAATTATTATTGAAGTAAAGCTCCACGAGAGAGAAACATTTAGTATAAGCTTTTAATGCTGAGTTTTTACATAAATAAATAATTGTTTATTTAAAATATAATTATATATTTCTAGGCATTAATGTTTTACGAAAATCAATCATCCTATGTGTTTCATTTATCTACAATATGATTATATTAATTTTTCCAACGATTAAAAAATAATGCTATCATTTCATTGTATTATTACCTGTCATATCTTCTTAACAATTTCATTGTAAACAAATATGAAATAATTTCTATCAATCGCAATACATATTCAAAGAAAATTATTTAAAATTGAATTGATTGAATTGAATACGTAATTTTTGAATCTATCATATTATGGTTATGTAAACTAAATCCTCCATAATACTTCTATAGTCTTTTAATGAATAATTATTGTGTTGTATATTTGGTTAAATTTTGTTTCGTGACAGTTTGCTTGTATATTTCTCATCTTAAATACGGATGTCTATATTAAGAGTTAAAGAATATTCTGTTAAACAATGCTTTTACGATAACGAGATAAAAATTAGCTATTTTTTGTAGAAATTCTTAATTATTTTTTTACATAAATGTCGATTTGACATCACGGGAGGCGAAATTTATGACCATCATATGCCTTAATTTTTCGTAAAAATTAAATTTTTCAATTTATATTATTCCAAAATCTTTTTTTTCTATATTTAAATGTTTTGATTTTATTTCAGTTATAAAAAATGTGGACACAAAATTTATACACATAAAATATGTTTAAAATGATCGGTAATATTTAATCGCTGTTAAATGAATTTATTGTTTAATATAAACATGAATGTGTAGCAAAACGTTATGCTTAAATTTATATCATTTTTTTTCTTTTTTTAATATCACTTAAATTGTTGGACTATAATTAGTTATGTTATGGTTCTTTAATGATGGGTATTTAATTACGCTCAAAGATTCGATATTACTTGAAAACGAGCTTACTTCCGTGATAAAGTTTCGTGACTGATCAATAATTTTGAAATATTGTGAAGCAATTTGTATGAAGCATCGATCGTTTGTCATGTAGGTAAGAGAAGACTTGGCTTTCTTTCGAACGTGTGACTTTATTCCAAAGGCGTAGATACTCATCTATACATAACATATTGAACAATTTGATTTGCTATATGAATTTTTTTGCAACGAGTATATCAGGTTACTTATATATTGTGTTTGGTTAAGTAATCTTATTAAATGGTAATAATAAGCTTCGAGTCCGCGGTGCAAAGGTTAACGTTTTTGTCATAGAATGTTGAATAGTAACACACCATAAGATATTTTACATTATTTCAAAAATCAAAATTCTTTATTGAAACTCCATTATCCGCACTCATTTAACTGAGATAAAATGAATAGTTTCTATTTTACATTTTAAATGAATATAGAATAATATGTTATACATATACGATAAGGAATAAATAATAAAATAACCATTACTTGATATTTTTTCTCAATTATTTTTTAATTATTTTAATTTACTCTGTCAGTAAATTATCAATTAAGATTATTTAAACGTCTAGCTCTCATCTTTCATCTTCATAATAACTTTTGTGTGTTTTTTTTATGAGTGCATTTATTTTCATTAATAGATGTCTATCTAAGAACAGTATAAATTATATAGAAAGTTTACAAAAGCACATATCTGCTCTGAATTATTAAGAATAAAAAAGATAAATAGTACAGAAAGAGGTGAAGTCAATTTTAATATGTTTGATAACGCAAGATTTTCATTTTGTTTACTTTATTCACTCACCAGCCGCGAAGGGTATTGATAATAGTATAATGATAAATAAATATTAATGAATGTCGTTAAAATAAAATGCAGCACGCCAATGCTGTATAAACAAATAATTTTGAATAGACCAAAAGCTGTCAATTCATTTGGTACACACATGACGTCACCGGTACATCAATCCTAAAAGTCGTGAATTATTATCGTTTAAAAACTAGTTGATCATGTCTTTGGCACAAAAGAAACTGGTGACAGGTGAATATTGAAAGGCTTACTTACGGTCGTGCATTTTTATGATTTAAATTATAATCGTGTGGAAAAAAAGATTTTTGAGATGATACTGTTATCGGATACGCAATTAATAAAGCAACAAACATGATTTCATTGGTATACATTTTAAAAATACTTTTTATTTTTGAATTTTGATTCGTACTTTTAACGTTCTGTTACTGAGCAATACTTTTTAATATAAGTATTAAAATTCTATTAAAATTTACAAAATGCAGCCTAGTAACGGTGTAACACGATAAATAATGTCTATAATTTTGTTCTCGGGAATTTGATTTTTTTTAAAGAGTTATTCATACATAATTTTGAGTCAAATTTTTCGATGGTACTAAAATAAATATTATTTCGAAAAAAAACATTTCAAAAATTTAACTAAAATGGCGATAAACTTGGCATAAAGCTTTATTTCTTTTGAATAAACATGAAGTAAGCGTTTTGATGTTGGGCAAAAAAATATTTGTAATATTGATTAATTTCCTTATGGATAGTTTTATCAAAAAACAACATCTCGTCTTGAATCATCATTTAAAAATATTTTCAAAAGAAACAGTTCAGAGACCATTTGTGTGACTGGCCTAGTTTCAAAATGTGGACTTATTGAAATATTCTGGAACTTAGGAGAAAGATACTTTCAATGTGTGAAACCAGTAATATTTTATATGAGAGCTCTCTAAGTTTATATTAGTGGTGCTCTAAGTGAACATTTCACTCTTTCATAAATTTGCTATAAAATTTGACAGTGATAGACTGTCATAATAATATGATGTATTATAAAAAGTTAGAAGTGTCATATCTAGTCCAAAAACTACTATTCAATATAAAAGTAAGCCACACATTGTGATTTTTAAATATTTTTGCAAAAATTGTACTGTTTGTATTTTATTATATCGATGTAGTTTTTGTATTGCTGTGCTTTTTTTGAAAAGTATAGGCAAAATGATTTGAATGCTATAGCTTCAAAATTTTAATGTAACATTCGTATCGACACTTAAATGAAGATCTAGTTTTATTGACATTTTGTAAATCGTACATTAGGCCATTTGAATATTTAACTTTATTGTATCATTCTTTGAATAATACTACGATAGTGACAATTGAAATAAGGGGCTTAGAAGTAAATGATTTACATTTGTACATAATGATACACAACTGATTAATTAAAATTGAACTAAATATGTATATTATTTGGAAGGGAGCTCCGTAAAGTGGACTAGTAATATGGTGTATAAAATTCCACGCTTCTTTTACGTGGAGTATTCCAATGATTCCTTGTATTGAGTTTTCTAAAAATGTTCAAGTAAAAATTCCTTTTCCAGATGATTTAATAAGAAAAAGGTCAAAAGTGATGCAATGATTATGATTAAGTTTTTATGAATTTAGTACCATTTATTTTACACAAGATATTGTGAAGTTTTTGAATGCCTTACAGTTTTCCAATGATGAATCCAATTCGGTATGGTTGATTTGTCTAACAAATACGACTGACGGTCGTTTCTTATTTTCTATCAGCATATTTTCACATTCGTGTCCATATCAAGACGTTACAAAAACTAGCATTTATAGAAACACAGAAGCCGCTAATATGATTATAGTTTCGTCTTTTTGATTTATGAAAATACCAATGCCATTATACCTTTCGCATTTGAAGATGTAAAAGTTCACATCTGTCTTAAAGCATTCTATTCGTTTGAAAGATCAAATTTTGAAAACACAGTATAGGTGTTTAATTTATATTTCACAACAGGCTTTTGTTTTGTAGTGCCTGAAAGACAGTCTGTATCTACTGAAAAGTATTTGCTTATTTTTCAAATTGCTTCATCTTTAGTATTAGGGCAAAAACGATGATAGAGATTAAAATGATACGCCTAGAAGCTCATGTAGGTCTCAAAGTGCATCGATATTTATTCACGCAAAAAATGCAAAACAAAAGATTTTTCTCTTGATGAATTTATTATTGTATAAATTCAACGATTTTTTTTCAAAGTCCCTGTTTGAGATATCACTATTTCTAAGATGTTCACACGTTCAAAAGAATACGCAAACTAATATTTGCTTAAAGAATTATTTGCGAACGGTCTCTATGCTATCAAAACAATGCAACGGTTCATACGAAAAAAAATAATCATTATCATTAAACAGTTAAAAAAAAGAAGCCAACAAATTAATTATCTAAAAAAAATGTTTTCGAAACCTATTTTTTTTCAGCAATAGAAAAATCAAATACTATTAGATGTCACTTTTAAGGTGTTAACTGTCACTTCTTGATGGAAAGGCATTATATTTTAAATAATAAAAACACATTTTTTTAGTACTTATTTCCACAATATATTTTTTGATCAGGACCGGTTTCGCTCATCGCGAGCATCAGTTGATAAAGCGAAACCGGTCCTGATCAAAAAATATATTGTGGAAATAAGTACTAAAAAAATGTGTTTTTATTATTTAAAAAAAAAAAAAACTATTAGATGTAATAATAAATGTAGAATAACTATGACGTATATAACTTTCCCATTCGTCGGATATATACGAACTAAATGATTGTATTTATTTATTTTATGTTACAATTATATTTATTACCGTAAATAAACTACGTCGCATGTCTCCAAACGAGTTTTATTCATTTCACTTGCTCAAAGTCTATCTGTGATTTATTGCAAACTCATCCGACTTTACTCAATATGAAAAAGAGTGGCAAGTATCAAAACTTGCAAAGTTTTCATTCAGTAAACTGTAAAATTATCACATTTGATTCTCAACTAAAATTTAGAAACAAAATCATCAATTTTTATCGACAATCGATATATGCTTTATTATTTTCGTTTCTATCGGTGTAACTTTTCTTATTATATGCCACCTGCATTCAGTAAATTTATATTTTCTATTGAAATCACAATAAGACAAAATTGCAGTCTTAAAGTGTCTACTTTTGTAAGTGGTTTTGTTTTAAAGTGGAAAAGGGAAATTGAAAACAAAAGAAAAATATATATATTTGTGTAAAAAGAGAAGGTTTATTTTTATTAACGATGATTAATTTACAGCAACACATATTATTTCATTATATAAACCTTTGCTGTTCACACAGAACAATCAATATTTACTATGGTTATTGTATAATACTATTTGAATTCAAAGTATTGTATTAATGTTAATTTTATTTTTTTGTGATAACTGATTTACGAAAAAATATAAGTCGTAAAAAATATACTTTATTTGACAGAAATAATAATGGTCTATGCTTAGGACAAATATCGATCAGCAAAAAATATTACCTGCCCTACACATAATTATAAATTTAATATAAACACATAATTATAATTAATAACATTAATTATCAAAAAGGCGTAGAAAGGATCATGTGATACAAAAGTATTCTTAAAGATGTTATATGAAAATTGTACTTTTAGCTTGGAATTTTAGATGTTAAAAACAATACTTCCGCAATTTTATATTTTTAATATCTGGATCATTTTTACACATCGCGAGCATTTTCAAGTAAACTCGTTGCTCACAATGAACGAATCCTGCGCTCATTATAAACGTTGTGTTTATATAATTTAAATATCATGCATTTTCGCCAAGAAGTGATAGTTATCACATTAAATTGATTTATATATTATACATTGAGCTTTCCCCAAGAGGGCAGTACAGAATATTTATTCAAAAAAAATGTTATAAAGATTTTTATGGATGCATGTTATTTCAATGTATATTTCGGTAATCATTCAACTATCAATTTGTTAGATTGAGATTTGGAATGACGACCTGAAAGTGATTATACATCAAAAGAAAAAAAGCATATGCAATAACAAGTTATTCCAATAAAAATAGTCGATGAAGAAGATTTCAAACATATTTTTTAATGTGTTTGTAATGCTTTCAAATAAATATTGTGAAAGTAAACTGGCTACGTGAATTAATGTAAAGTTTGGCGAAAAAACATGAACGTGTACTCATCGTAAATGACTTGAACGAGAATGACTTCATGCAGCATTTTGATTGAAGACTTAATGCATTTGTGACTTCATATTTGTATTCTGCCTGTCACACACTGTATAAAGTCGTGTTTTTTAACATTTATAAATAATGAAGTCACACTGCAGAAATTTATTTAACAATCTAACCTAATTTTTATGCAACATTTTTTATTATACTTTAAGTGCAGAACTGTTTTTTTTGATACATATTTATTCTCATGAGAAATCAATTTATGTTCTTATGTTCCGAAAATCTGTATTAATTGTATAAGTTACATTACATAAATTATTTTATGTGTATGTAAAATTATGACAGGGGTTTTTGCTTGAATGATCGGTGAATTTTAAACTCATAACAAGGGCTGTAGTCGCAATAGTCGTCAAAAACCAGTGACTATTTTTTCGATTAGAAGATTCTGAAATACATCTCAATGAATAAGAAGAAATAAATCGTCGTTATTTGAGTCTTAATAAATTATTCTATTTACCGGATTGGTTGGTTGATCTTTATTTTAATACATATAAATAGTTAATGTAGGGAAAAAATCTTACAAAGTAATGTTTTTTTAGTTAAGGTTGGATTCGTGTGTTTTTTTAATGTAGACAACCCTTCTCGTAGCATTCACACAATCAAACTCTCTATTTAAGTATATTTAATATCAAGCACATTGAAAGGACATTGACAAGAGGCACTGTATAGCATTATGTTGACAATTAAGACAGCAAATACTTTTACACATTTCCTTAAAATCCTTAGTAAAATAAATAGTTTTATTGCGAGCAAGAAACAAGCTAGGTCGTTAAAACAGGAGAGATGATGTATTGTGTACCTTTACAACACAGCTATATATAAATAAGCAAATGTTAGTTTAAGCATAGTTCTGACTATGGCGTGAGCCGAAATAGATATCAATCATATTTTAAAAAATAATCTTGTAGAACTAAAACACATTGCTATTTTTTCAGCGTGTTATAATGGAGTTGTACCTAGTGAATGCCAATTCAATCAATTAAAAATTCTTGTTTATTGTATTAATTCATTGTTTAAATATAATGTAGATTTATTTAAATTATACAGAATACAAAATCAATTCACTGTCAAAATACAAAGGTTATTTTTTCTTAATTTTCATTTACAAAGAGGCTTTCCATTTTCGTTTACTATTTGGTGGATGGTTTAGTATTTCTAATGATTAAGCACTCTTTATTTATTAATGGCTAAATTAAACTTAATTAATTCTCACAGCTTACTCAAACCTCTATTATATCTAATTAAATATAAAAATAAAGAAAACTTTTTATATTCTCTCACGTATCTTCAAATTGATTCGTCGTCATAACACAACATGACTATATTAACGATATTGATGTATTCCAGATAAAAAATCTAATAATTAAATTCCTACAATAAAAGCTTCTCTTAAATCAAAAATTGTTAAGCAAATAAGCCCCAATAACATATTTTTTTAATATTACATATTTACGTTAATTGATAAATATACTTGATATACCTATTTTGTAAGATTTTCGTTTTGATTTAGTGTAAAATCAAACAATCATAAAGAAGGAATATTTTACAGTTTTACGTTGGTGGCTAGAAAGTTTGTAGTGAAACTAAACTTCTTAATATTGATTAGCAAAGATTTTGCAACAAGTTTTTACTAAAGGTAAAAAATATACAGTGTAATAAATTTGCTAATGCTAAGCGGTACTACAGGAATAAAAACACTCCACTACTTGTCTTTGCCGATAAGAATCTATACCGCTAGCCCTAACTATGTAATTTTGATACGAACAATATGTTATAGTGTACCACAGACAACAATAAATTATGACATGCGCAACTGTGTAAGAAGAAATAAAGATCTTAATAGTTGTGTTATTTTGTACATTCAAATTTCAATCGGTACAAGTTGCCCATAAAGTCATTTGACTACACATCAATTAAATAATTATTTCAGATCTAAATCATGTACTCTTAGCGCCTTTTTGAATCGGCAATTTACTCGTTGATTTAAAAGAATCATTTATAATTAAATATCAAATGTTTTTAAACAAAAACTGTTTCACTAAATACAAACGAAACCTTATAATTTTGACACAGATAAAACAACACATTTTTAGTTTTTGAATTACTTTATCTTTGTTACAAATTTGAACACTTTTGTAGGGGTTAATATTTTTTTAAAAGCACATTGTTTTTTTTTACTTACAACGTTATATAATATTATTATTGCTAAAAAATACATCTTATACTAGTTACATACTAAATTACCAATGACAGTCAAATATAGCTTAATATAAAGAAAATTAAGTATGTTGAATTAATCTCAACTAAGACTCAACAAGATTATTTCAGTGAGCCACCTTAAGCTATAACTAATGAAGATTCGCTTTAAATTTCTTAAATCAAAGGTCTGCATATGAGATTATATCTAACAAAATCATTTAATAGAAATCTTATACAGTAAAAAATATTACAACAATATATGCGTTATTAGACATAATGTGTACTTTGTATGCAATCGGTATTAAGCTACTTTTTACAATCACTCTCGCAGAAGTAACGACTAACGCTCGTTAATGAGAGGCTTTCTTTTGGTCGTTAGTTGGAGGCTGAGTTGCAACAATGCCATTGTGCATAATATAACGGCACATTATTATTGCTATTACAAAGCTTTGGACGGTAGCTCATACTTACTACATACTACAAGCAACTGGTCAGGTGAAACACGAACGCAAATAAGTATGGAACAGAACAACATTACTTCTCAATACAGTTTAAATATGCTATGATATTCTATATTTTTCCATTTTTATATTGAATCCATATTTCTTCACGAGATATTTTTCTATTTCATTTTTTAGTTTAATCTTTGTTTTCGCAACGACGACATATTTTAAAATTGTTTAAATAATACGCAATAAAACTTTTATAAAATGTTATTATGTGTTATTCCTTATCAATGATAATTAATACATAATTTAAAGTAGATTCTATTGAAGTTAATGAACATTTATGTTTTAAAATAAGACAGCTTTTTTTATTCAAATGTAAGTAAAATAAAATTTCAAATCAATTTTATCATTCATCGTAAACAAGTTTGCTATGAACTGTTCTGTTTTTCATATCCGTAACCGTTTTGAACCACATTTTAATTTGGATGGCATAAAATAATCTCACTCAACCTTTTACCAGTCTTGCTTTAATTTCTAAAATATGTATTTTTAATATAATTTTATCTTTTATTTCATGATCTATCCTCAACATAATTGACGTTTGTCCTCTGCCTATTACAATTTTTCTTTATCTCTTTATGTTTTCTAGTCATTTAACAACCTGAAGTATTTTGTTCCGCAGGTAATTAAATATAAATATCGTCTAATATTAAGTCGCTTTTTATATTAAGAAAAATGAATATTTTTTTGTATCAAAAAGAATGGAGACTCAATTCATAACTAAATTAATTCATTCGAATTATTCCGTTTCAACAAATATTAAATATTAAATTTAAGAAATAATATTAAACGGTTTCAATGAATTCAGTTAGTTGTATATATTCATTGATTGAATTGACATTCACTTGATAGAACTCCATATACAGTACAAGTCTAAGAATTAAGCAATTTGGTCGTTGACTAACTTATGTAACAATTTGAATTTCTTAATCATTATACTCAGTAGCTAAAAGTAAAATTTGATATATTGACTAAAGGTGCTCGGAGTAAAATTTGAATCATGCAGTTTTATATACTTACATAAGTTTTGCTACTGACGTCTTGGATTTATTTTTATGATATAATGAAAAAATCAAATTTACGAATTAACCAAACAGAGCATTGAAAATAACAATCACAAATTTAATAACCAAGATAGAACTTCCCTATTGTATAATAACTAAATAGCTTCTTACTCAATACTTCATAGATAGTCACAAACTTGCAAAATACATTTTAATTAATTACGGCTTAAAATAAGGCGACCATATTTACATATAAAGAATATGCCAAGCTTAAAAAATACTTCCAAGAAATATTTAGATTGTTTATTAAATAGACTGTTGGCATTCTTTACAAATATATATCCTTCAATTGACGTATAAAAAAAATGTTGCGGTCAGTCAAAAATCAACTGAGACCAAATCTTAATCATTACGCAATTGACACGTTATTTATATTTTGCAATCGTTGAAAGTTTATATTTACATAATTATATTAGTGTTGCTATTGTAGGCGTTCTGAAGTTATTACGACTATTACGATCGCCCAAATGTAATATTTGAAAATTATTTATAATCATTTGTGTGTGTTTGATCAAATGTATTATATTTGTCAATCAGCTTCGACCGGAGTACTTAATGACAATGCTCTCGAGATGACATGTGAATACATTTTTTTCTGTTCTCTTTCGTAAACGCTTTTAGCCAGTGTTGCCTTATTATTAACAATTCTCAGTCTTATTACAGTGAAACTTTTTGCGATTTCGTAATGAATATTAATGGGACGAGGATTACCATCATTAATTTATTTAATGAGGAATTAATAATATTAGAAAAATACTTAAATTTAAAACAACGAACTCATCTTTGATGAATGATTTGAACCAATCTTTGATTATCTCATTTAATATTAAAGTGTATATTCACATTAATATCTGAAATAAATGCGTATTAGATTTTTTAAATATTCAGTATTGTTTCGGCTTCCAATACGGTTTCTTAACGATTTGCTCAACCTTTCTTAGTTTTCAAAAGAGTAGTGCTTAGTAAAAAGAAAAGTTGAGGTTTTGATAGGACGGGTAGATAGTTTATAAATTAAGTAGGATGGGTTGCAGAAAATATCACAAATGCCTTTTTTCGGACATAAAACAATAAATCAATTCAAAAAAAAATGTTTGAACCGAGACATCAACCCGTGAGATTCGTTATGGAAACCAACATCTCAACCATTATACCACGAGCCTGACATATTAGTCTCTAAAATTTACAGGATCAATTTCAATTTATCATTTAAAAAAAACGAAAACAATTAGGTTTTTAATCCCCTCAAAAGAATTGCGGTTAGTTTCATAATTAACATTCATAGATATTTACTTGTGATAAATAAAAGTGGAAAATACTAAAAGAAATGATTATAATGTAGGGGAGAAAACATTCATATTTTTACACATCATTGTGCTAAAAATTCGTAAACAAAATATAATTTTTTCCCGAAATTTCTAAACATAAAAGTTTTAAATCTTCATAGCTAACGTTGTACAAATTTTATCTTTGTATCAGTGAATTATTTTAGAAATAAAAAAAAAATTTTGTTGATTAATAAAGTAACGTAACCATTGATTCAAAGAATAGTTATCTCTCTAAGTATACAAGGAATAAAATATTTCTTGCCGTTTATAGGTAACTCTTCAATAATTGAACAGTTAATGGTCAACAGTGACCAATAGTTATGATGACTGGAGTTACATAATTATATAACGGATAAAAAAGCCGCTCATTCAACAAAAGAATCAACTCAATGCAATGACAGCAGCTGGTACGATTTGCGATAGAAAATTCTAGGGATGTGACAAAAAAATGTATTATTTATTTACAATTTTTTGATTATACAACATTAAAAAAACTTCAGCATAATACTGATTACGTTATAGTTTAATATAATTAATGTAAATCTACACGAGGCTTTCTCTTGTTGTTAGCACATAAGCAGTAGTACGGTTTTTTCGATAGCTTGATGAAAGCATTGTGAACACTCATATTCAAGTTAGAGATTTAAATTGACAAGCTGTTATAACACCGCGTTGTATCGTTATATTTTTAAATGAAATAAAATGAATGTTTTCTAAATAAATCCAAACTCATTTCACACCTAGCTACAAAATTTGTGGAATAACGACGTTTTTCATAGAATTTATATCAATAATTCTACGATTTTATATTGAATCTATAATAATATATTCAATATAATATATTTTAAAATCACATCGAATTATTGTACACGAAATTTTTGGATGAAAATTTTAGTAATAAAAAATCACTCGCCATAATTGTGCTAACATTATTTAATTGATGAATACTTTTAAATACCTTGGCAGATAATTTATTTTTATATCGTTAATCATAAAGGATAAATCTTCTGTACTCAAAGAGACGATAATGTGTTTAAATTATTCAAATAGTAAATTCTTTCATATGTTCTCGGCATAAGGTATGGACATACTTGACTAACTAAGCTATTATTAACTTCACGTAATTTTGATAACAATCGTAATCCTAATGAGTAACGACAGATTTGAATGACAGCAATTAGTAAATATATATTGTACTACAAAGAATGTAAAATTTTTCGCTCTTTTATTAAATGATAATATAACGTATATTTTTTAAGGCCTGTATTTAATGGGTCAGTATCTAATTCAAGATTCAGTAAATTAAATGAATGGTCAGTATGAATGTGGTCAGTTATTAAATTAAACAGTTAGGTAATTTTAAATTAATAGTCAGCTTAAGTTTTTCAGTGATATTTTTACAAAAGATTAATGACCAATGAATCAAAAATAAACACATGAAATGAAGTGATTTAGGTGTTCAACAGTAAATAATATTATACTATTCTCATAATTCTGGAGTTTACACTATTACAGTCTGGCGATAATTTTTTACTGACCATTTATAATTTTTACTGACCATTTTATGTATTTATTACAGACCATTTCTTTTATATTTACTGACCAAAAATCGAATTAAATGCTGACCTAATAATTAGTTGCAATTTTTTAATTCTGATTGGATGTTATCATGAGAATTAAAATTGCAAGCCAATCATTAATATTCTTAATTCTGCTTGCATAAATTAACACTTGTAATCGATGCCATAATATGCCATAACGGCCATTCATCATATTCGATGACCCTGCTTTATCATTCTATTCGGTCGTTCGCATTTCGAATGGCCGGGGGCGCCGTGCTGAAGGGAGGGAGGCGGGGAAGAATGTCATGTCTTGTACCAGATCAAATCAGGTGGAAACGTAAAAAGGCTACTGCGCGTATGCGTATTATATTATACTCTTATATATTATACTACTAACAAAAATAAATAAACAGCCTTTGCAAGAACTAATATAATCCATGGGTGTTCTAAAAACACTCTCGTTTTGTATTGTATCTCTTTCAATATTCTCGTAACTTTTATCAATTTAGACAAAGGTTAAATTTGAAGAAATTTTTAAGCACCTGAATGAAGACTGGATTCTATAATAATTCACTTGATTACTGGTAATGTTTCGATTTCTTAAGACACTTATAATCATACTATTCTCGTCTGCTACACATGAAATAAATAATAATTAATAAATAAACCTGTATAAAAAAGCGAGTTGAAGATTTAATCACTATTTTTCGATTTGATAGACTTTTAACACATTATATTTACCCTAATGTTAATAGCAACCTATTTTTCACAAAAGAAGTTTAACTACAGTATTATTGCTACACAAATATTAAAAAAATATATATTTTTTAATTTGAATTGTTGAAACTTTCTTCAATTCCAATTGCGGTATTCTATCAAACGGAAGCAACAGAACTGACGTACAATAAACAGTTAGCATCGTCTATGAACCAAAGGTTCCTTAATAACAGGTAATATATTTTTAAGGTGTTAACTGTCACTTCTTGATGGAAAGGCATGATATTTTAAATAATAAAAAACAGGTAATATATACAATGGTAACTGTTTATTGTACGTCAGCTCCGTTGCATCCGTGTGATAGAATGTCTGAAGATGCCGAAAGGCGAAACCCAGGTCGTTAGTGATAAACCATGTTATGTACAGAGTTATAACAATTTAATTTGATATTGAAATTCCGTCAAGCACCTTCAGTCGATATCATAAATTATTAAGATATCATTATTATTTCCAAAAAATCATTAAATCTATTAAATCGATTTTGTATTTCAATTTCCAGTTTCTTTTTTACATATCTCATACCCAAGAATACAACCTCTTGCATTTTATCAGTGGCATAACAACCTTATGATTGCTAAGAGCTAATCGCCATTTTTGACGTTTGCGTATAGTATTCGACTTGAGTAAATTAAAATTAAATTGAAGTTTCCAAAAATATGTCATCAACTATCTTAAGCCAATTACTTGATGTTATTACGATAAATAACCGATCTATTGTAGAGTGTTAAAAATCCTTTGGTAGGCGACGAGTAAGATTTTTAAAAATATCAAATATATTGATTGAATTGGCATTCACTTGGTAGAACTCCATTATAACACGGTGAAAAAGTAGCAATGTATTTTAGTTCTACAAAATTATTTTTAACAAATATAGTTGATGGCTTTTTCGGCTCACGCCATCGTCAGAACTACAAATATCAAATATAATATCAAATATATTTATTTGAAAAATATGTAAATCCAATGCAAAGACAGTGTTTTGTTTAATCGAATATTTCACTATTTAATTAAAATATACTTGATAATTTTACAGCCTATTATTCTTTTTAAATAATCAATTTATCACTTTACATATATGGAGATGTCAGTGCTATTTTAGAGTCATTACAAAATCACGCAATCTTTTTTTTCCATTAGGAACATTCCATGAGAATTTTAACGACAAAAAAATATTTACCGATTGCGTAGCAAACAAAGCTACAAACTGGAGGTTTATTATTATGGTATGCCATTTTAATAACAGTGCTGAAAATAGTATACTATATAACACAGAATTACACAAATTGCCATAACAATCATCATAGCAAAAAAACCTTCAAGATAAAAATTTAAGCACGTTGGTTGTCATAATCCTATATATGCAGAGCGTTTGCTATACCCTAGGCCTAAAGCATTGCTGAATCGAATGGATTCATCGTTGTAATTAGAGAAGTATCTCGTACATCTTCAACAGTCTGTAAAGTATATTTTTACAGTTTTCTATAAGTCATAGACCACGTTTTGTGAATTAAATTGTTGTTTTAATCGGGTGGAATTTATTACACCCCACAACAGAAGGATAAATAAGTGTTGTTAGTAACCTTTTAAATGCCAGGCGGTATTCGTTTGTCGGAACTCGGCAGGCTTAGCAAGTATTTTTTTTTTAATCGAAACCTTATATATACATCTTTTTTGACAGTATGTTTCACGTTAATATTTCCCAATTATCACATGATTGTTGGTGTATTTAAAATATTAGATTACATTGAACAGTCAATATTGACTATATATTGGGTGTTATATTACAGCGTTTAAAAATCAACAGATCACGTTATCATACATATGGCATGGATCCGGTTAAAACAAATCAATTATTGAGCCTTTTTTCTCCATGTGATTGTCTTTGTATCCCTATTATATCGAAAGTTTTTGAAAAATATTCGAAGAGCATTGCATAGTAATAATTAATAGTAAAAACATGTGTAATTTTAATATTTTTTCAGTGATTTGATCAAATGTGTATGATTAATTCCGCTCACCGCGAAAATTTTCGGCAAAGATCGTATGGGAGAAACCAGTCCTAGTTTTGGGATATTAATGATAAGGGAAATGTAATACAAAAAAAAATAACTGGGTTACCAGTATGGATAATACAAATTATTATCACGTTCAAAATATACTTTTTAAAAATATTTTTATTTTATAAGTACATATTTGATAATATAATTGAAAAAAGTACTGTTTCATAAAATCAGCTATTTTTTGTATTACGATATTCATAATTTTATAGAAAATTGTATTCAATATGCTTAAATTTAATAACAATAAAGCCTACTTGAAATCGTATGTATTATATAAGCTTGATTGGATATTTTATAGACTGTTTGCTATCACTCAAAAGCTTTTAATGCAGATAAATGTATTCGAGACAGCTTTCAGGCCTAGGAAACATTAAAAATGATTGCATAGCACTAACACATGCTTTCGTAATAAGTTTTGACAATTACACTAGCTTAAAATAATTACTAGTACAATTCCTTATCAGTTATACCCACATTAAAATTAAGTGCTTCACATTAACGTATCTCTAATCTGGCGCCAGTCGTTTGATTGACTACCATGTTACGCGAAATAGCCCCAGGGTAGATACGTGATAACTAATAGGTTAATTACACAGGAACACCATGTAAAAGTGAAAATTTGTTCATAAATTAATCCCGCAAATGTTATAAAATAATAGTTCAAAAGTCTATTAACAGTGTTTAATTAATTCATGAATTGCCTACTGCCACTACTAATAAAACATAATGGTTTTTTATAATTGAAAAACTAGTTACTTTGTATTTTAAAAAATATTATGTGTTTATGTACGAAGTTTTTTTTATGAAGACACTTTGTTGTAATTAATGTTAACCTAAAGTTTTGAAATCATTTCTAGCTTTTTTCTTGTCGGAATTCCGTTGTAATAACAAATATTTTTTTGTTTAACATTTATCTTATGTATTGGGTAGAAATTTTAATTAAAATATTGAGAAAATGTTTCGTTAATAATCTGTTCACTACTAGAAATATACGAGTCGTTTATTTTATATAATCATATAAGGATTAAGAAGTATTTAATAATTGCCATATGGCGAAAATATTTTTTTTTGTTAAGCCTTATGTGAATAAAAACCTTATTATTTAAGAGTAAGTAATACAAAATTTCTTTGAAGATTGTTATCTTTTGTTATTACATTAAAAACGTTATTGGCTGTGGGCTACTGGTTTTGTTTTTTTTTATTTCGATTAAAACGGCGTATGAAAGTCTTGACGTGCTTTTAAGCACATGATAATATTTGAATTAAACTTTATTATTCTTCCGCAAGGAAACTGGAAATATAACAAGTTTTAAAAGTGTTTTTTATGGTTGATTGACGCGTCACTTAATTTTTACGTACAGTATTCTGACGACACAATGTAGTGGGAGTGTCAAAACGATGAATCTTAAATGTTTTTATTTCAATAGGTTATTTGAAATAATGGTTAATTTGAATTTAAGGCGACGTGATTTACGACGACACGGAATCTTTTGTCTTGATTTATTCTAATATTTCTTATTAGAACATGATTGTCTTTTTAAACAAGATAATTTCGTATATACACCCAGTCCTTTTTTTACACGATACATTGGTTCCAGAAAAAGGCGCGTAAAAAAATCACAACTTTTACGCAATTGCATTACATTTCTTTACACACCCTTAAACATAAATTCGCATACTATCCGATACACTAGTCTACACTACACTAATATGCATATTTAAAAAAATGGAATGCTTTACAAAATTAAGTTTTAAAAATACACATATTTTTTATTTAAAAAAATAATGAAACGTACAAGCCTAGCATCATATACAAATTTCATCTTTAAAATGAATTTGGGGGAAAAATCGCGTAAAACTAATGAAAGGCGTAAAATAATGTAACGGTAAAAAATCGCGTATAATCGAATTCGCGTAAAAGAAAGGACTGGGTGTACATGTATTTTGTGTAGAATTTCTCTCATACGGCGTATAGTACTGAGGAGAAATTTTCACACGTCATTCTAGATCAGTTGTGTTTTTTTTCAACTGTAAAGGACTTTATTACAACTACATCAAAGTGAAATGAAAATAGTACTTTCACCCTTTTTTATAATCATAAAGATTGATTTTACCTCATCCGCTTTTAGTAATCCCTATTGGCTAATCCTAAAGGCAGAAAAGAATCTTCATATCTGTCTCTCTGACACAAGAACTACTCCCGAACGGCCTGCATAAAATATATCGACTCAGTCGTCGATTTATGCGTCTTTCGGTTGTATTAAACAATTTGTATATTTGATTAGAGATTTTCTTAAATGAATCTTTAAAAAAATATGATTCCACAGCTTTTCCCGACTCCTGGATTTTTAACAATATTTAACACAAGAAATATGTCTCCGTCTAATAATCGATGATAAGCAGTGACATATAAAAACATTTGAATTCTTTTAATGTCACATAAAACAAGAACATTAAAACATTTAACAATCAATATAATTCTTCTGACCTTATTGTTATCAATGTATTAACATTTATACAAATAAATTAACTTTCATAAATAGATTCACTAACAACAAAGTGGTATAATTGTTATTATTCTATTGTTTACAATATAACTGCTCTTTGAAGTGGTTTTAACAATAAAATAAAATTTGAATTGATAATTTGGTTGAAAAAAACCATTCTAATTTCTTAATTGTAATATTTGAAGCACATTTATAGGGAAATTATTCAATTGAGTTCAAACTAGAAATATTAAATTTAGAATTATTAAGTAAATTAATATTAACGCATTATTTACATAATGGATTATAAATTGGACGTAAAATGTGAGTGGAAGGTTTTTTTTCATCAATTAATAATTAAGAAAATCAGATTCGTACGTTGTGTGTAAATTTTAATGTTCTTTATTTCAATCTAAGCTTTACAAAATTTGTTCTTTATATAAAATTTAAATAATGAAAAAACAACGCTTAGCTTTTGAATCAGGACCAATTTTGACCATCGCGAGCATTATCAAATGGGTTCTTTATAAACTGACGATGGGTTATTTTAGTAACAGTAATATATAAAAATATTTCTGCCGAAGTCGAAAATTGTCGCCCTCAAAGCACACTTTGTCAAAGCTCTATATTTAAATAAAAGCATCTTGGGCGTTTTTAGAGCGAAAAATTTTCGTGTAGTTTATTTTGAAATCAAGCATAAGCAAATTATTTTTCTATCTTTTAATACTGTATTTATATACGTTGAATGTCACGTATTGTATGCTATAAAAATCACAAATTTACACAATCTTTAATTGCTACTTTCACCTACACAGTTTTAAAATTTCAAAGCAAAATAGTGAAGACGTTAATTGGAATATAAATTTAAATTCAAAATGTTTTGCTATATGTGAATTGAAAATTAGTTTCGAAAAACGCAAATTATTATTTTTTTATATGATTTTATTATTTATAATATAAGTAATAATTAGATCAAAAAATGTTACAATAATACCTTTGACGTTTTGGCGGTTAGAAATTCTGAATGTATTTTTTTACATTTTCCTTTTTATTTTATAGCGTTTGATTTAAATGTTTCCTTTTGTCAACAAAAAAAAAATACATTCAGAATTTCTAACCGCCAAATGTCAAAGGTATTATTGTAACATTTTTGATCTAATTATTGCTTTTATTATAAATAATAAAATCATATTTTAGTACTATTTCCACAATACATTTTATTCTCTGGACCAGTTTCGCTCATGGCGAGCATTGTCAACTGTAAACAAAGTAAGTGCTTCACTATATTATCACGATGAAAATTAATTGTTTAAAATTACGGATTTCGGAAAACAGATTTGTGCGATGGTTGAAATATTATGCGTTGATCTAAAATTTAATTTACGTTAAAACATAAAATAAATAGTTTTTAGGATGCACATCAAACAAATGAATGGTAAAAGAGCTCAGATTATCGGATTCACTTGCAATCGAGTAATAAAAAGAATATTTACACCTGAAATGATAATATATGATATTGAGTGAATAAAATACAAAGAGTATTTCAAGCTCATCATCATCTAATGTATGCGTTAAAATATTTTTGCGATTCATCGTTTATTCAAAACTCTATTGAATTTAATCATACGACTCTTAACCGCTGCCGAATACCTTTTATTTTTTACATTGTTACAGCGCGCGTTCTTTTTTGGTAGTTGTGCTTATTATCTTTCCCATTGTCTGATAAACAATTACACCCGTTTTTCAATACAATGAAAAATGATCGTTAGATTGTCAATGTTAGGGTTGTGATAACAATTTTTACAAGATACATTATTTTAAATCGTTTGGTTTTACAAATCTTTTTTGTAATGTAAAAAAATCATATCTAAATTTCGTATTTTATTTAAATATGGATATTATTTTCTATTTTGTTGTAAATATTTCTTTTGGTATTTTGTATGAATTCGATTTACATTTTAAGAGTGACATTCTATGCCCGTTGATGTCTAGAAATGTTATTTTAAGGTAACTACACATTTGTGATTTCTATCAACTTCTGATTGTTTTAGTACTATTGTATATATATTAGGTGATTTCATAGAAATCAATATGATAGCAGTAATAACAATAATCATATATGTCAATACGCCGTATATTGACAGTAATTTTGAAATGTGTTTTTTTTTTCAAGAAAAAAAAACTTATTGACGTTAATATATGAACACTGTAATGCAAGTAATTTTAGATAATTATTTTAATGTGGTTTGTAACCTTTTCTTTAATAGTCTTAATCATTATATCAAACGGTTTCGGTTAAGATATATATACCTCATAGTATGTTTTTAAAAAGTTTCTATTTCACTATGTTAGCATGTAAGAGTTCCCCACAATGACAGAAGGAAAAAATTATAATGTTTCTTGACGTTAAATAATTAAATATTTTAATCTTTTCACTTATCATATATTCATTTTTTTATAGAACAGCATGCTAGAAAATTTATGCTCTACGTACATCCTCACAACCCTGTCCAACAATGATGATAATATTAAACTATAATAATAACATTATCGGAAAGGTAACATAATGTTTTTGTCCGTCATTGACTTGATCAATCTCTAAATTTAAATTGGACTCGAGGACTTTTAAATTGAAATACTGGCCGTCAAGCGACAATAAAGATTAATCTAGGCGCTATCTGATGATGACTCAATCAAATTGTATATTTTTTACTCGCAAAGGTTGTTACGCGAGTAAAGTGTTAATTGTCCGACTTGGCGATGCTTCGCGCCATGGCGTCGTAATGGTTGACTCACTGAAAACATGTGGATTCTGCTCAATCATGCTTATGCGTGGAATATGATTGTCTGACTTTTTCTATGTCCATCTATAGATCATTATAAGGTTAACTGCTGTTTCCAAATTGAGTTCCATCCATTACTTATTGACACTTGGATGTCCTGCATTAACCAATGACGAATGTTCTCCCAGAGTTCTCTTCCTAAGCATGGAAGACATTCTATTCGTTGGCCAAAAAACATTATTATAAAAAAATCATTCGATACCATAAGCAACAGAAAGAGACATTGCGCTTCTTTCAAGGCTTTAACAATATGTTTTTTTTCTTCAAAAATAAATACTTTTTCATTTATTTAATTAGCAAGATAAATCATTGAATATTATCCTTGAAATTTAACAAATCTGGGACGACTATTTTTAACTTAATCAATACACTTTTTTATTTTATTTATTTCCGAAAACTTAATAGTTAGATGAACTAACCAAGTTCGGCGGAAATTCGTGGCGGCGAAGTACTAAGGACCGAAAAGAATGGAGGAAGCAGGGGGAGGCCTTCATCCAGCAGTGGATCGACCCCGGCTGATGATGATGATATAATTTCAAACAATTATAAGCTAATAGTTTTATTATTGTGGTGGTAGAAAAATCGAAAATAAAGGATTGTTATAATTAACTGTCATTGTCAGTTACTGTAAAATCCAACTATGATAATGAAATTAGCCTTGTTCTTTAGTTAATGATAAAACTTGTGCAAAATAAAAACAAAAAATTGTTTTTGTGCTGGGTTAAAAAAAAAAAAAATATTTATCGTGCTAATTCAATAGTAAAGGATCGTGCACATACTAGCAATATTTTATCTTCGCATAAATTTTAGAGCGTATGACATACAATATTAACATGAAAAGTCTTTTAACAAAGAACTTTATCCAGTTGTCAAATTGCCTGGACCTCTCGTGGCGGAACTTATTGTGAATTATTGTAACACTGGTCAACGTTGCGAGCTTTTAACAATCATTTCTGTTATTACTGCAGATATCTGCTATATCATTTGTTCATTTTACTAACGTGTCCGATCGTAATTCAAATATGCCATAAATTTTTATTATAGTCGTTTGGTTTTAGTTTAAGCCTTGGACAAATAGAATTTTTACTGTAGGAAAGGATGAGATCAATTTGAAGAGTAAAGCAATATGGTAAATTTGGTAATTTACAAATGTTATGTCTTAAATTTTTCTTTTCGCAAAGCAATTATAATAAAACATTTACTTTTCCGATAAAAAGATTTATGCCAGATAAAACCTCAAATATCCAGTTCGAAAAATAGCTCTTCTTTAGTATAAAGTCAACGAAAATTGGGAGACAAAATCTTCTCCAATGAACTTCAAATATTCAATAGTGAATTGAAGAATCTAGTGTCAGTTTTGTAATACAATACATTAAAACTTATATCAGATGTGAAATAATGAAATAATTAGAATTTTTGAATCAACTGCTTGAGATATCAACAAAAGGTTCTTGATAAAATTTCAATGGTTTGAATTTACCTTAACCGTTAATGACAAAACATACGAAAATATAAAAAAATTCAACGATTAAAATACACTATTGTTGTATAATATATCACGTCACAACAGCCATAAAAGTTGTTTCAACCGATTTTTTTTCCTTTTTCGTAAACCTTTTATTCTAGTGCTTTGAATAGAAATTTTACAGTCAATAAATAATCTGCCCGTATATGAAACAAATCACTAAATTTCACACCATGGCATTCCAACATGTACATCTTTCACACATTTCTTCTTAAATTATTCTTCAGGTGCAATTAATACTTTGAATTTAAGCCGCGTATCTAGCACGGCGATAAAAAAGACTGTTTCCCAAACTCTTCAATTTTGTAAGTAGAAATATGATTTATTGATTTCATTGGCAAAGTTGAAAACGACGTTTTTTTCCGACACAGTTAAATACTACGAAAAAGAAACACATTCTCAAAGTTCTGTAGCGATTTTCTTATTAAAAAATTGTTGGTAATATCACATTTGACTCGATTAAAAGGAATCCCTTAATTTACCACACGAGTGATTTTGATTTAAAATTGGAATAAAAAATAGCACTCTTCACGAAATCTTCATTGAAAAAAATTGATACATAGAAGCATATCCAAAACCTATATAAAAATAACTCAAAATAGTTCTTTCACAACCTATAATCGTGAATAAATTCAAATAACAATGAAACAAATTATTATATTTTTTCGATGCTTTCAAAATTTCAAAAGTCCAATGGATGTATTGATTTGACTTTTGCTCTTTCTTAAAACCAATACGTATCCCCTTTTTTGTAATTATTTCTATGTTTTTACAAAATTTAATATCTTTTCACATAATCTAAATGATATTTTTGCTTACTTTATTCTTTCTAAATTGGTTGAGTGTAAAATTAATCTTTTTTAACTATTATATGAAATATTGAATATAAAAACTTTTTTTGTAATATCCAGGATGTAGAGTTAAAACTAGTTGAAAAGTACTGGCGTAAGCGGTAAGCGATGTCAATATAAATCACTGTCTCTAAATTGCCGCACTTAATTATAATTGATCAGCCAATGAAACTGCTGCTAATAACAGACCATGCCATGCTAGGTGTTGTTTACGTAGATACACTCATTTATTACATCTTCAGAATAGTGTTTTCTTGAGTTATTATAAAACACAAAACGGTTCTTTCAGGATACTCGAGAATATTAAAAACATCACTATCATTAGCTACCGCTCGATAAAATGTTGCTCTCGACTTATTTCTATTTCCTAATCGGTTGTTCGTAATGATTATTAAATTTATTCAACTCTTTAATTACACATACATATAATCTTACTAATCTCGGAACCTAGATCACTTGCGCAAAAACCGGCATTCCATTTCATTACCTATATCGAATTGGCATAGTTTTTTCGAATATAACAATTCGTTAACAGTTTGATACTGACTTTAACAAGTTTAAGAAATACCGTTGTTTAAAAAATCCCGAATATCATTTTCAAAATAACGTGATATTTTCGCAATAAACTTTACTGTAATTTTATCGTATAATTATCGCTACCATATCTGTAAAGATATTTTATGACTTGAAATTCCCATTTTTTTACTCTGTAACTAGTAGAAAATGGTAGATTAGAAACCGTTTTGTTGTTACTCCTTACTAAAACAAAACAAAAAATAATCCAATGAAGATATTAAGAAATGTTTATTTAACGATTAGGTCAACCTTAATTTCTACAAATTACGCCCATGTTTGTTTTTAATTTATTATTATAAAAGCTTCTAGATAAGTATATATTTCATTGCTGTTTTAGTATAATAAGACATTTTCTATCATGTATAAAAGCTCGGATTTAATAATTCCATGTACAATCAATAGAGTAATTAAAAAGGGTCATCTCTTCAAAATCTATATACTTTTTAAATTAATACATGAGTATTCTAGTATAAATAATATGATAAACATTTTAATATCTTTTTTATGTGTTAATTGTTACTTCTTGATGGAAATGCAAGTTATTTTCAACAATAAAAACACATTTTTTAGTACTAATTTCCACAATATATTTTTGATTAGGACCGGTTTCGCTCATCGCGAGATTTAGTTTATAATGTTTGCGATGAGCGAAACCAGTCCAAATCAAAAAATACATTGTGGAAATAAGTACTAAAAAGGTGTGATTTTATTATTAAAAAAAATAATATCTTTCACAACTTTAACAACTGAGAGTAAGCCGACAAAATATTTAGTAAAATTCTGAAATTACACAGATTTAAGCTTGAATGATACTTGAAATAAATATTACATATGTCAATGTCACACAAGCGTCAGTGCTTACCTTCTTTTTCATAAGAAAGGGCATATCTAGAATAACATTTCATTATAAGGGAGATACTTCAATAACCACACTGAAAAAAAAAATGATAATACTGAATAGTGTTGAGTGAAAACTCGTTATAATAATTAAGTCACTTTATATAACTGTAATAAGTGAACCGGGTATTCGTGATTGTTCTGACAATAAGAAGCAAGCAAAGTTTACAGTTTCACTTTTGGTTAAATAATGACATCTCTCAAGGTATTCAATGTGTTCGTATGTGGGAAACGTATATATACTACACATTTACAATATATTATTACACAGTGGTTTGCAAGACTTGTTTAATTGATTGTCGCAATTATTCATTGTATTCCGGTCGGTAACGAGTATTGATGACTTTCCCCAGGCATACCATGTCCTGGATTGGGTATCCCGTATATATAATAAACAGGTTGATAGTACATTGCCCACTAACAGTGATCAGACAAAATGGTGTACAAAAAACACTAAGGGCTAATTATTCAAACTTAATTCAACATGTGGTCTTCTAACAATACGGTCCACTCCATTTTGTGAAGCAGCAATACGGCAAAACATTCGGTTGTAATGTTAAGAAATATTGTAAGATATTTTGTGTAAAAATAATTTTACCAAATTTCAATGTTTTCTTATATGATATAATTCGATTAGCGATGTTTATAATAAATCAATTAATATAATTTAATAGTAATATAGGAACACACATATTTGGCATTAATCTTTTTGGTATGTATATTTGTTTTTTTTTTTACTTAATTATGTATGTACAGTAAGTAGTTTTAATTCACACATGCATACAAACTAACTTATTAAAACAGTTAGAAAAAACCATGTGGTGCTAATTTGCATTTTCAATAAAGGTGACTATTTTATTTATGCGTTTCGAATATATATATAATATTATTTGCGTAACGCTGAATTGCATCATTAATATCAACTGTCGGCTCTCAAAGCTTTTATGTGCACAGCCTATATAAAATAAAGATTTTTTTTTTTTTTTTGAAAACAACTTAATCTGCAACATATATGTGAAAAGAGAGTATTACATGATAAGAAACTACAAAAAGTGAATTTGAAACTATCAATTATTTTTTTTTGCTTATTAATCAGTTTAATTACGATTGATTTGAATAATATAACGATTCAATTCAGAAAAAGAACACTATAGAATCCACTATTTGTAAAACAAAATAATTAATTCTTTTGAAAAAAAATCTTTATTTATCTTTCAAACAGTGTTATCAAACGCTTGTCTGAGTAGGTGGCAGATTAATTCCAGGATTTTTTTATGAAGACACTATCTTAATAGTTTATCTCTGGATAAAACTCAGCACGTAAAATAAAGGAAGAACTTTTGCATAAAAATAATAATTATTAGAAATCAAAATTTATGACTTTTTTTAAATAAAACACTTTGAGTACCAGTGCAAAATTTAAGCTTTATGCATTAATTATATTGTGAAGAGTACTGGATTAAAAGAATTAAAATTAGGACATTTTTTATAATGTTATATGCATATTAAACCTGTAATTATAACAGTTTGGTGATACTCGTTTCTAATTATTCAATACAAAAAAATCACGCATGTTTTTTGTGTTACAGAACATATATATAAAAAATTACATAACAAAATTTAAAATGTTTTAATCATTACGAATTATTCGAACAATGAAACAATAATTCATATTCCATCGATTTAGATTTGATCATACTGCAAATCAAAATGACTTTTTAAATGATACATTTATTTTTAAAGTCTTTTTATGACGCAAAGAAAAAAACATGAAAGCATATGTTTATATTTGAGAATGTGATAGTATTTGATACATTTTGTTAATAAAATTATTTTAGGCTTACTTTAAGCAATTTTATTTTCCATAATTTCCTTGTTGATCTCATTAAGTTTTTGAAAACTTGAAAATTAAGTGATTGACTGCGACGACAAATTTTTAAATTCTCACAAAAAAGTATATTTTCTTCAACACGAAGGAAACACGCGGTGGTATTTAAAATAAATGTTATTTTCTTCTTTCGACTAAGAAATGGTGGGACAAAATTTATATTTCCATAAAATAATTTTTAGCATCTCCATCCATGAAAATTTTCTATTGATCCATATACATCACCTTCATCTAATAAACATTACCTTCATAGAAATTCCTAGGAAATACTAATTAACAGTCGAATGATACGATCACGTGTATTTTTTAATAGTTGATAAACAAACACTTCAAAATTCTCTAGCATCTTTTAAAAAAATCACTTCCTTTTGACAATAATCGAAACAACGAATCAATACATCAAAATCCGTTTTATTTATAAATTGAATGTTAAAAATTAACTTTAAAACATTTAAGTCATTTATAAAGCCCATTAATTTTCAAACATATATCTATACACATTATGATTTTAAAAAAATATATATTTATTAATATTTTGAATAGTTATCTTTCTCTATTAAGAAAGCAGTCGAATCAGTCAGTGGGCATTTTTTAGTGAATTATTTTGAACACGTTTCTACAACACTTAAAATTTTTGACCCTGCACGTATGGAAAGGTCAAATCGAACATTGATCGTCATATTTTTTAACAAAACGGTTTTGCGGTGCCCAGACGCGTCGTTTGATTGGCCCAGAAATAAAACACTCTTTCTCATTATTATTAAAGCGACCCTCAAAACTTTTGCGGTTCCTGTGACAGACACAATAGATCATCAAAATTACAGCATTGGTCGTCAAAAAGCAAATTATAAAACGTTTTAAAAAGAAACCAATTTTTTGAAAATATTTTTATTAAAATAATTAATATCCGTTTTTGTTGTATAAAAGCTTAATAACCTGTTTCATTTTCGTAATTTGACTATCACCGTTACCGCTTAAAACGTTTTAACTAAGGAATGGGTAACCTTTTCAAAAAAGACGACACACATAATACTTTGATACGAATAATGTAAGTATCAATACTTTTTCAAGAAAAATCATTTACCTAGTACTATATAATATTTTTATAAATTATGAATTATATTTTATAAATTATATATCTTATACTATGAAACAAAATCATACTACTGAAACGGTATGAAAACGAAAAATATATTATTTACTGTATTAACTGAGGGTGCTTGGTGGAATTTCTATATCGAATTAGAATTGCTGAAACATGACTAACCAGTCAATTATATTGCATCCGTGCGATATAAATGGCTGATGATGACAAAAAGCGAATTCCGCGAGTGACAAAACGAGTAAAAATGTGCACAGTTTCAATAAATCAAATTTGAAAAAATATGTCATAATTTCACCATACTGAACTTCGATTGTTTAAACAAGTATAAAATACAAAAATTGTCGTTAAATTTTTGAATATTTTTTTTACTTTTAACATATGTCTTCGACAGCAGGTAGCGATAATAACGCGTCTCGTATAAGTTAAGAAGCACTGAATATGCCGTTGAAAAAACCAGTCACTAAATTTAACATAGCAATATCTTATGTTTTTATGTACCCTAGTACTTTCACATACAGTTGGTGAACTCCTAGTCACTTGTTTCTTCTGTGTGAACCACGATAAAATGCTTTCATAATGTTTTGCCGGGCTGATCGATTCTATCTCAGAATAATTAGCGTAATTTGATTTTTTTCTAATCTAATCGTTTTCATGATCGCTGTAAAGCGATTTTTTTATTATCATAATGTAGGCAATAATTATTCTAATTGAAGCACAACTTACCACGTTTTTGAAAAACGTATTTACTATATGCATGGCCCATCTATAAAATAATCTTTAATAATAACAACACACTCGCACTTATCTGTAATATGATAGACTAATCTAAAATCGATATTCAAGAATTTTAAAAGTTGTTCCGTATTATATCGTTTCAAAATATGTTCAAAAAATAATGCTATTTTTATATAATTTTAAGCAAAATATGAAAAAAATATTGAAAAGTATTGCTGCTCATATGGTATATATAGTATTATAAAAAATATTGTATCTTACACGAGCTTTTACAAAAGATTTTTTATTCTATATCTCGCTACTCAGCAATCTCTCAAAATGATGTGTTTTGGAAGATGGTAATAGAATATAACTTTTAGGTAGATTATACCTTACGTTATGCTTTGTTTATAGAATTGGATGGGCGGTTGGTTTAATTTGACACAACAGATATTTTAGAGTACAAATTCATGAATCCATCCATAAAAATATTCGTTCTATGTCTAATGTGACGTTAATCACTCGACACAGACTCATTAACGCCTTATAATCGAATTTATCTCAACAGCACTCGCCAATCAGTACATCAATTTATCTTTTTTGTAAAAAGATAGCATTAATCTTATTGAGTCAATCGATTTACATATAAATCATTTTTTAAGTTCTAATCTATTATTTCTCTATAGAAAAGTATCATATGTAAATAAATAAAACACATTTTTTGTACTTACTCCGTAATTACATTAGTTTTGGAATTGTATCAACATAGTATCAAAAAAACTCTCATTAATTTATTCAAGTAAATGGATTTCGTATAACAACAAATTTCTTGTGCGTTTTATTACAAACCGATTCCTTAACGCAACCTAAAAATCGATGACTATAGACAAATAGATAACATCCGCTACTTTCCTAATATAAATGTTTTATGATCGAAAAACGTGTTTTTTAAATACATAATTAAATTCGACATGTTTCATGTAAGGACCATAAAAATTCATATTATATCTATTTTTTTAACTAACTGATGTTGTATCATTTCTTCCGCAACTGGGCAGATACTTACCCGTTCATCAATTGTTATCATCAAAACACATTGTTTTGTTTCGGCAATGTGTTTCTATAATCACTGATCACAGCGAATCACCAGAACCACCTCCGTAATGATCGGTTCGAATCCGTGCTAGTCCACTCCCAGACGTATGGAGAATCCCTTATGAATTAAAATTCACAGGATGTATGAAATATTATACACTAGAAAACGCAACATAGTTTATACAACACGACTACCAAAATCGCACGTTTTGTATCCGACACTATATATATATATATATATATAATAAATTTATAACAGGGGTGGCCAAAACGTCGCACGTGGTCGACAATTCAAGGAGCAGCAATTAGCCCATAGGCTGCTAATCTTTTTTGGGTGGCAACCCTTTTTCATAAAATCCATGTGATCCGCGATCCCCCATACAATCCAAAATCACTCAAAAGATTTTTTTTTAGTTGATCTTATAGGTTGGCCAGTAATAGTACTAGTAAGCCAACGACCATACCACGTTGTAAGCACCGGCTCACGTGCGATCACCGAAGTTAAGCAACATTGGGCGCGGATAGTGCTTGGATGGGTGACCGCTCGGGAACACCGAGTGCCGTGTTCTCTTGGCTATGGGAAGGAAAACCCAGACAGAAAACCGAACACCAACCCGCCTGGGCAGCGTGGTGTTGCTATGTCCAAACCCCCCCTGAAAAAAAAAAAAAAAGCAGGGGGAGGCCTTCATCCAGCAGTGGATCGACCCCGGCTGATGATGATGATGATGATGATGATAGGTTGGCGACCCCCAGGTTGGGAACCTATAAATTAGCCAATATAAAAAAGGCTTTCATCATGTGTTGCATAGCGATACACTGCGTCTTAAGCAAATTGTAAGTAATATTTCAGTCTTGAATTTAACAATTTCCGGTCTATGAAAATATGAATGATCCTGAATATATTTTAACGATGTATTTTCAATCAAAAATGAAAAGGATTAATAAAATGAGTATGTTATTTTCCTTCGATTTGGAAAAACATTTAAGTTTAAGCCATACTTGTTTTTTTCTTAGTGTTTTTAATAGAGCATTATTATTCAAAATTCATGATATTATTTGGGATATGAATGTTAAATATGTTTTTTTTATTTTCTTAATAAGTGAATATTTTTTAGTAAGAATGGGTAAATAACTCAAAACCATTTGCTTGAGATTTGCGTGAATTGATCTAACAGAACTATACAAAAGAGTTGAATTAAGATATTTAAAAATAAATGTGTTTTCAATACTTAAATGTTATATGTTGCATCCGTGTGATAGAATGCCTGAAGATGTCGAAAGGCGAAACCCGGGTCGTTAGTGACAAAACATATGGATTCGTACAAAGTTGTTACAATTCAAATTTGATATCAAGAACCTACAGTCGATATCATAAATTATTTATAAGTTAGCTTAGAATGTTATGATTTCAATTGAATTAATTTAATATTTTTGGTTATAACATGACTATTATTTTTAATGATTATTTCAACAGCCTGTAGCTTTTATTTTTGTGGCCAAAGTACACCAAATATCTAAGCGTACATGAAATCTTTTATATTTTGACCAAATTAGATAGACCGATTATTAACTGTTGTACGTAATTGCGGTCTACAGATGCAAAGTAATAGGCCCATTCGTGGCACTATTATTTCAATACACCTAGGGTATATCATGGCCAAGAATTTATTCATATTTAATTTTGTTAATAATAAAACGAAAAGCAATTTACGATACCATTTAGGTAGTGATTGTATAACCGTTATTTAATGAAATGCATATTAATATGCTTAAGTGCTCGTATAATTGATAAACAATATCAACAAAATGCCTAGTATTTCTTATTTCGTAGTGAGGAAAGCAGTAAATGTTTGAGCGTTGATTTTTTTAAATTATTTTAATACAAGCAATGAATAATCATCAATATTAAATAAATAAAAATAATTGTTATAAGTGATTTTTATGGAAACTAAGTTATATTCGTAATTTTTTTTATTAATGTACACTTAACATTTTTTCGTTTGTGAGATTGTCAATCTCTTTATTTAATTTATATATGTACATAAAACTAACGTTAAAAAAGAATTTTCAAGAGTAATGGAATCAAGCATCTTTTAGTTTAATATATTTATATTTTAAATTTTAATTGTTAAAACTTTTTACGGTTCCTCATGTTTTCTCACTAACGGCCCTGGTTTCGCCTTTCGGTATTCTTCAGGCATTCTATCACACGGATGCTACAAAACTGATGTACAAATTTTTTTGATCAAAAAAATCATAAATTATTTTTACTCCAATTAATCGGCGTATACTTTTACAAAATTTGCATATATTTTTGTTACATCTTGATTTTATATGGTGGATTGAATTATTTTTTACATGTGAAAACGGAAACACATAGAACCACTACAATAAGTTTTGATTAACTCTTTTTGTATACTAAGAAATATGATGATACTATGACAAGATGTTTTTTTTTCCACAAAAAAAAAAAAAGAAAAATGCATGTTTACTTTGAATTACCCATCATCCAACACATACATATATTATTAAGCTCTATTTATTTATAGCTGAATGACCCTTTATGGTTATATCATGTATATGAAACTATTGCAGTGTTCATAGTGTTATGCAGATACAAAATATAAATTACAATATTTTATTCCTGTTAGAGCGAATGGTTAAAGAAAGTGATTTTATCATGAGAAAGTTTATGTGTAGGATAAGACGATTGATATTTACAAACATTATCTGGTGTCTTCATTTATTACTAGTAAAATATTTTTCGATTTACATTCATAATTTGTAAGGAACGGACTATTTATGTAATGTTTCAATGGACATTGTTAAAAAGTCGCTAAGAAGTTAACTGTTCGTCTATAGAACGGGCAAAAATGTATTTCATTTTAAAAAATACGATTAATTTAAAAAAAATACTACTTAGTATTCGAACCCTCCACTTGGACAAAAATTGTTTACTGACAAATTGAAATTAACTAGATTAAATATACCTTGATCGAAACGCAATATAATCGTTTTTCAAACTATCGATACTTATTAGAAAATCATGGTATTTTAAATAATAAAAAGACATTTTTACGGTACAATTTCCACAATACATTTTATTATCAGGAACGGATTCGCCTATCGTGGGAACTATATTAACTTTTTTTAAATAATAAAAACCCATTTTTTAGTACTTATTTCCTGTTAATGTTTTGGATACCTGCTACATTTAACTCAAATATTTTGTATAATATTATACATATAGACTTGGTTATAAATTGTATTCTATCAGTTGATAATTCTCGCGCTGAACAAAGCCGGTCCTAATCAAAAAAATATATTGTGGAAATAAGTACTAAAAATGTGTTTTTATTATTTAAAATATCATGGTTTTCCATCAAGAAGTGACCGTAAAAAACATAAAAGTGACTATATTAACTGATCAGTAGAAAGCCAATCCTAATCATTAAATATATTTTGAATAATAATCCACATTTTTTGTCAATTTACTTTTTACGCCATACCATAATGCGGAAACATAATTTTCAAATCTGGATAATTTTAGTTTATTGATAGATGTTTCTATTTTTAAATGAATATTCTAAAAATTATTAGGTTTGTATGGAGATTCCTATTTTAACAAGTTTAAATATATATTATTAACATATCTAATGATAAATTTTCCCAATTAGCATGAAATTTCGTTGTTTACTTTTAATAATGTTCACATAAAAATTTATGACACATATTGATAAATTACACATCTCAATATGAAAATCGTGTTAAGTTTCTTTTCTTAATTATCACATCTTTAAAAATAATTAAAAATTTTAAACAAACAGTATCGAGAATGAAATTATCAATATTTTCACCTGTAGTTTTTTTCTATTGGTCGTTTTATTCGACTGACGATAAAGGTCGCTGACCTCATAAATCATAACAATAAAAAAATCTCTTATTTTTTTAATTTGGTTTGCACATTTATTTTACAGTTCTCGAAGTTGAACGTTTTTGCAGAATTAAAACAATTCGTTTTGGTATCCTGCTGCAATTAATTGCAATTAAAATAAAATGTAGGTTTGGTAATTTTTTTTAAAGCGATACTATATTTTAGGATTAATTAGTAACTAATATTTTCATCACTGATTTATTACATTACAACTTTAGATGAAAATCATGTAATTTTTAATTGATTAAATTTTAATTTTAATTGATATACTTTTTAATTTAATTATAGACTTGTACAGATCTTTCTGTATTTTTATCGCTTTTTAAATAAATCTCGAATACAAAACATAATTTGCTACATTTTCTATCACATAAATATTTAAGCAATTCTCATGTGAAGCAATATACGTATATAGTGCTTTTTAACATGTCCGCTCCAATATATAAAATAATATACAATAGTATGGATTCGTAATAAAGCATTACATCATAAGTTATTTATGTATTACAATCGTCTTCAGTCTCTTGAATGCTTATATTCATAGGAAAGCATAAAATTACGACTCGGAAAGGATTTTGTTTTTTAAGACTCGACAGGTGGCGAAACCTCAAGCAAATTAATTTAACAATTAATTTATTAATATCTAAACAACATTTAGTGTAGGATAAAAGTTTTGTATTCTTGCTGATGTATTATCACATCATTTGGCTTGCAAATTTCAACGTGCAACACTTAACCTGTTTAGAGCAGTGATCTCCAAACCCAACAAGGATGTGAGCTACTTTCAGAAATTGAAATTGTCTGGTGAGCTACATATACATATGCCTTCTTTATAAGTGGTAATACAAATAAGCGAGAGCGAGACAAAGTGTATTGTGCAGTTCGCATCAATCGTAATACATCACTGACCGCTTCTCTATTTTACTTCGTTGTACGCACAAACTTGTTATGCCAAAAAAATAATATTACAATGGCAACCTTTCAAGCACTTTGTTAAAATTTAGCTCAATTTATTTATTTTTTATTTTGAGAGTTCAATAATAAAATTTTACATGCAAATTTATAAATATGATAAAATATCCTACGCGAGCTACTGAAAAAACCTCGGCGAGCTACCGTTTGGCGATCACTGATTTAGGGAATCAATTTCTACAATTATCTTTCCTTAAATAATGGCTGAAGTATCTTTGCATTATTTAATGTATAATATGGCCATGAAATTTATTGGTTTTACAGGCTTTAAAAGAACGATAAGTTTATTGAATCATCAGATCAAAACAGACAGAATCTATTTTGAGTCACCAAAAAACCAATACATCAGTTCAATTACGAATGCTTCGATTTTCCGCTGTAAGGAACCATTTCATCCCCGGAGTTTGGCAAGACGTTATGAAGCTTACGTACATTTGTTCTTCGGTCTATTAGTATTCAATAAACGAAACTTCCCATGACGGCATCATGCTATTTGACTAACGAGGGGCTCGCACACGTATTCGTGTAAGCGGACCTGCTGCGAGAGCACATACATTTGACCCCTGTATCTTGAAATAATTGATTAATTTTGAACAGAGGTTAAGCAAAGAACAATATTTCCATGTGTTATAATAGAGTTTACAGAAATCACACACAATGTAGGTACAGTATTAAGAATAGATATACACATTATTTGTTTGGTAGACGGAACTCTTTTGTGAAACACTAATTTATAACAAAGCTCTTAAATTTTAAAAAAGCTTTTACAATAAGTCCACATAAAATAAAAGTTATAATTTACGATATCGACTGAAGGTGCTTGATGAAATTTCAATATCAAATTTGAATTGTTACAACTTTGTACGTTTCCACATGTTTTGTCAATAACCACCAGGGTTTCGCCTTTCGGCATCTTCAGGCATTCTATCACACGAATGCAACAATCAGTTCTTCTGCAAGCGGATTTATATGTTTCCATTTTCACATATATGAAATAATTCAATCCACCATATAAAATCAAGATGTTACAAAAAAAATTGTACGTCAGTTCTGTGGCATCCGTGTGATAGAATGCCTGAAGATGCCGAAACGCGAAACCCGGGTTGCTAGTGATAAAATATGTGGAATCGTACAAAGTTGTATCAATTCAAATTTGAAATAAAAGTCAACCAAAAAATGTTTTGGTACAACAAACATAACTATATTGTAAAAACTACGTTCATCTATCAAAATATCCTGAAAAGAATTATAATGTTTCTGATTTTTGAATTGTAATATTTGACACCCTGATCGTTGTAAAATTATACGTTTTTAAGTGTTTTTTACTGTTTTCATAAAAAAACTTTCGTTTATGTCAAAACATTAATAAAGTAAAAATTATCTCGCTGATTTACTGTTGAACTCAATTCTAAAATTTTTGTTTCAATTCTACGAATAGATTATCTTGCATAATATTCTTAAGTCCTGTAATTATGAAATCTTCTTTCAATGTTTTTTTTTTCTTATTACAAGCTGCATATTTTTTATTAACTTATAAAACCCAGCATATAACATTTTTTATTAATTAATATTATTATAATACAAATCAGAATGTTATAATTTACGACCAAATCGGTCGCCAGGCCAAGCAAAGCTTATTAATCAAGCTTCAATTATTATTTTATCGTAACGTACGTACCTTAAATAAATAATATATTTTCGATTTAAGTACACAGAGCTATCATAACCTCGGACCTAAATATCTATCTACACGTACTATGCGAGGGTAGGTGCATCGATAAACTTTCATTTCAACATATATTATTATATAATTTATGATATTGACTGAAGGTGCTTGATGGAATTTCAATATCGAATTTGAATTTTTACGACTTTGTACGATTCCACATGTTTTGTCACTAACGACCCGGGTTTCACCTTTCAGCTTTCATCAAATGTTTGATAGCAGTTATCTCTACATTTAATAAAATCCATTTATATTTTAATATTAGTTGATTAATATTTATTGTAAAACCCTTTCAAGAATGACTCATTAACAAGGTCGTCGATGAAAATTATCACAGGCAACTGTGTTAATTATTATTCGATTAATATTATGATATTTGTTTTTGCTATAATTTACTGCTTGCATTGGGGTAAATGTTTTCCTGTAATTAATTACTTTGGTATATATACTATGCTAACCCATTATTTTACGTTAGTTGTGTTGCATCCGTGTGACAGAATGTCTGAAGATGCCAAAAGGCGAAACTCGGGCAGTTAGTGACAAAACATGTGGAATTGTACAAAGTTGTAACAATTCAAATTTTATATATTATTATAATATAATGTATTACCTGGTAACGTTTGAATAGGTTGTGTTGGAAGGAAGAACATTTTCTTTGTAAAAAATAAACTCACATGTTTTTTACTGGTGTTAATTATTCTCATTCACTTGATTTTCTCCTGGTACGTTAACGATACTTGAAAAAGTTAAGAAGAGGTAATTGTTTCAAATGTCATACTTTCTGAATGAACTTTAGGATAGCTAATCGCTATCATTGCAGCCGTATTTACTGTCTGATTGACACGATTAAAAGTAAAACTTATGTCAAAAATCCGTATATCAAATTAAAAATGCAATGAAAGTATTCTTTTCGAGATTTTAATCCGTAAATACCGCAGCGAAATATCACAATCGTCTTAGAGCGTTCGCCATTTAGTTTCAGATCCGCTTAGAAAGTAAAGACTCGTGTTAATTCAATTATTTTCAAATCTGTTATTCAAGCTTTTAGAACAAAGTCTTTAATTGGTAGCATGTCCACCAGAAGAATTAATAAGACGAAACTATTCAAATTTGTACGTTTCATTTTTTATAAAAATAAAATAAATATACATTTTAATAATCTTTAACCAAAAACCAATACGTCAACATTGTATTATTTTGAAAGCTGTAAATCATTAGTTTTAACGATATATTCCCTAGACTGTCAATCGCTTATTGCGATAAATATTTATGAAGAAATTAAACTGGGTACATAGGCGTTGAATTTATCGGTTTCTGCATGTGAACGTGATGTTTAAATGAGTTTTAAAAAAATGAACATTATTGTAATTTACACATTATTGCAAATTAAAAGATCTCTTAAATGATTTCTTGTACAGATGTTTATTTATTTGTTTGGTTTTAGTCGTTTCATTTTTCAGTAACGAGAACAATAAAAATTACGTTTTCTCCCATGAATGAATATTGTTTGCATTCTTATTATTAAATAATTTAATTTATTAAAACGTTATCTGTCACCTTTTGGTATTCACTCAATACTTATACCCGCTGAAGCGTTCTTGAAGTGCCTAGCTAAACGTGAAGTTATTAGAACAATAATTGGTGTAATTTTGCATGAAAACGGTTTCAATGCGTTGAGTTATTATAATTAAAATATAAACAATATTGTGGGCGTCGTACTTTACAATCACAGAGCTAATAATTTAAGGTGTTACAATAATTAGTTTGGTACCCACGTGAGTTATGTTTTGAACTTTTTGATTGAAATCGGGTATCTACTATATGTAGCATAATAAATATTATATTTAAAGGAAATAATTAACATGAACGTGCGCTGTAAATCATAGAAGTAACCTCATATTACTACAAAATTTCCTAGAATCCAGCAAAATAATGAACTAATTTATTTAATTTCTTTGATGTGTTATAAGCCGTGTTAGTTTTTTTATTATTTTTTAGAAAATAGCAATCTTACATATGAATTAAAAGACATATATATATTTATATATTTAATGGCAATATTTTTAAGAGCATCCAAATAATTTAATAGAAAAATTTCACAATGTATATAAACAGTATGTTAATAATATAACAATAATATTCAGTTAAATCTTATTAGGAGTTATCAAATAATTTATTTTTACTAATTATTAGTAAATCACATTTGAAATATGATGAGAGATAGGCCTAGGAATGTATGTACTAGTGGCTAGTTATGTATCGTCCTTAATCCCTTTCTTAAGGATCGGACAGGTGGGAAGGAATTTTTATACATCATACATGCCAATGCCTTCGAACAGAATCAATACGACGTATGAAAAAAAGTTCTTCGTACTGAGATTTGAAACAATGATGTCTGTCACGAAAGTCAAGACATTGATGGCCGATAAAAATGTAAATTCGTTTGTAATTTACTTTAATTTACTATAATGTTTACGATGCAATTTTTCTGAAGATTCTTTTCAAAGATAAAAAAATAATTATATTTATATATTCACATCGATTTTTCAATTTCTTCTTCCAACCTATTAATAAAAATATTTTTTAATATAATACTATTTTTTCGAAGTAATTTGCCTTTGTCATGAAAAAGCAACAGTTTGTACGGCAGCAATCAGTTGGTTTTGTGTTCGATTTTCAAAACCAATTTGAATTTTAGATTTATTTAAGATACCAAATCTTCGGCGTAGGACTTCGTGATGTTATCTCCTCTAGTTGATTTCTAATGACTTTAAAATTATTCTTATCGAGGAAAAAAATACGTTCTTAAGAAATTTCAACATAAATTTGATAACAATTTTTTTTGATAAATCTTTTCAAATAAAGTGTTAATAATCAATACGTCTTCATATTTAATTTATTGTCCATGTAAAATGTCTGTCAGTTTTTTACTTTCCATAATGGCTTGTTTAGGCTCATTTGAATAAATATACAAACGACAAGTAGTTTCCATGTTTTGTTGATTGTAACATTTTTAATAAAATCGGTATTATGACAATATTTACGACTATCATACTTAGTTGGTTTTTTTCATTAATTATATTCATTTTACTTAGTATAAATCGAATTGGTGGCAAGTTGTCAAACTAAACCAATATTATAAAAATTTTGTTGACGCTTAAATTTTGTATTGATTAGAAACTAGTATGAAGCTTTAAGCTTATACTTACTAACACGGTGAAAAAATAGCAATGTATTTTAGTTCTACAAAATTATTTTTAACAAATATAGTTGATAGCTATTTCGGCTCGCGTCATCGTCAGAACTATGCTTAAACTAACATTTGTTTATCTATATATAGCTATGCAGAAAAGGTACACAACATCTCCTCTCTCCTTTTCCAACGGCCTAGCTTGTTATTTAAACACAATGACACTAAATTTTCAAAATTCTAAATGAAACAATAGGTGTCTATGACAATAAGATTATGTGTGGGACGGAAGTGGTCCTTCAGGAAGCAAATTAGACCACCCCTTTGTGCAACGGCTTGACAAGTGGCGATATTATTACACAATGACCTAAATTTTCAAAATTCTAAATGAAACAATAGGTGTCTATGACAATAAGATTATGTGTGGGACGGAAGTGGTCCTTCAGGAAGCAAATTAGACCACCCCTTTGTGCAACGGCTTGACAAGTGGCGATATTATTATGTTAGTTTGATCGTTAAGAATCCTTTGTGATAATTGGTGTCTATTGATCTCCAGCTGTTCCAAAGCCGTCATTCTTCGACCCTTACTACAAAGATGCAAACATTTAGGAGCTAAGTTTGAATTTGTATTATGTGATTCATTAATAACGTGATTAGCGAATTGTGAATCTGTTTTTTTATTATTGAATGATCTTACATGTTCCTTAGCTCGAGTAGATATACTTCTACCTGTCTGTCCGATATAAACGGATAAACATGAGCCACAGGACATTTTATAAATACCGCTTCTGTCCAGTTTATTGATTTTATCTTTGCTATTTTTAAGATGTCTGCCTAAGTTATTGTTGACCTTGAAAGCTACGTTTATTGAGTTTTTAATCTTATACTTACTGCTTAAAAATTCTGTTGTTTACAATGTATTTAATATTTAATTAAATATAACTAATAAACAATATATTTATTTACAGAACAATAATTGTGATATTGGTTGGACACATCGTATAGACACAGAAAACTTATTTTCACAAAACAATTACCGAATTCATTAAAAATAATTTGATACCATTATGATTACAAAGCACTAATCTATATTATTTTATATCACATTCTGTCGATTACTTACGTAACTATAGAATCAATAAATATTTCGAAAGTTATCATTTTTATTGTGCTTCATGTGGATGACCAATCATTATTTAATCTACTCAGTACAAATAAAACATATAAAAATTTAAAAAATCGAAGAGAAATGTATCTAGCCTCATATTTCTTTCGATTAATTCTAGGTCAAAATGAAAATTCTACCATCCTTTATAATATCAATTTGTATTTTTCGGATATTTTTTTAAGAATTCGTGAACATAATTTGGTTATTCTTCTAAAGTACAGAATCAGTCTGCCAATAGCGATGCCAATTGTAAGAGCATTAACAATGTTCAACAGTATTGCTTCGGATGTTGACATATTCCATGTGGACGAAAGTGAGTTCAGGCGAATACTATTTTTCAGTTAAAGTAGATGTTTCATGAGCGTACTTGGTTGACTATTTTGCAATCCTTGTTCATTGTTTTGCTGTGTATTTGTTAAATTTCCAACACTTTATGTTCAAATATGTTAACGTTGCAAAAGCAAGGAATTTATAATTTTTAAATTTTGTACCAAATAATTATAAATAAATAAAATAATTTCAGATCCACAGAATATATATATATATACAATATTAATATTGCTGTGGCTATTTTTATAAACATATTTTTTCTATCATTTGTTTTATATCTTTTTAATAAAATCGAATCATTGGAATATTTAACTCACTTCAAAAATAAAATGTTCAATATTTAGTTTAAAAAGAGATAAAAATAGTTAACAGGATTTTTTCTTAAATTGAACTTGTACCCGTTACCTCTTCAATAAAGTACATGATCTTACTACGCTCGATGATATGTTTACATCTTGTTAAGAAATAAAAAAATGCCTCTTTTAACCTCTCGCCCTCCCCCAATAATTATGAATAAAAATGCTAAGTTATTTCTTCGTAAAAGCTATAATTGTAAATTTCACAATTCTAAGGCGCCGTACATTGTTTATTGTGTAAAAGCATTTGATTATAAAATTATTTGCTGGCACATGTGAAGTCGATTGTACAGGTATGTTCAACTAAAACTAAATATGAATCGTTTAATTATGATGACGCCTTGTATCTGAAAATTTCATAATTAATTTCTAATAAAAATTTATAGTTATTGGGATTGCAATAAATATTGTTTAATTCGCAAAGCCATCATTATGTTACACTAACAGAGATCATTGTTATCGAAATAATAATACTTTTATATTGATTGAACAAAATTTTTCCCATATTAGAAATAAATATGTATAAAACAAGAAAATTGAAAATCTCGTGTTACACTAAAAAAATATTTCATTTGAGTATTTAAAAAAATCTATTTTTTGAAATATATATATATGTAAGATTTTATACATATTGAAAATGATTTTAAAATATAAGGATTTATCTGTCCGTATTATTGTCTGAATATCTGGGTGTTAAGACTCTACTGTAACAATTTTTCAAATGATTAATTAATGAAATAATACTCACACAAAAATGGTCAGTATTATTTTTTTAGAATCAATAAATAAAAAAGTTTGTTTTATCTAAAAAAAATTTTACATCAACATCAGAAAATTATTTTATTTACTTTTTTAAACGCAAAATTATTCATTTCACAACTGACTTTTGCAATTTAATACGGACGACTAGTTTAATTAACTTACCAAAAAAAAAATACAGTTAGTATGAACATTGAGAAAATATAATATATTGCTCATTGAAGACACCAGACAGACATAAGGCGTGCAAGTGCTTTTATGATTTGAGGTCAGAGTTGATAAAACTGGTCAAATTGTCTATACGCTTGAGAACAATAAGCCTAACCGTCAAAACACGAAGATATTTTCCACCTGTAACAGTAGAAATGAACATTTAAACAAGTGATAAATAATTTGATTGCTATTTTCGACTCGAACGCTACTTCGCTTCAAGCAGCCTTCTTTACAGAGCATTAATATAAATTATTCTACTGTTTATAATATGCAATTTTTATACAGAATTTATTTACGTTATTTTTAATCTATTAAATTATTTCCTTGCGTATTATGATAGCCATCGATAGAGATGCGAACGCTTTGATAGAGGGCTAGGATGAATAGGGGAATCTTTTATGAAGTATTAACGCAATATTATTCAATCAAGCTAGAGCGCTATCGAAAAAAAAATATAATCTGAATTATATATTTGCAAGCGCTTTATATTAATAGTAATGAGTTTAAATGATTTAGTCAATATACCAAAGTTTCTTTAATACTGTTTTGCAATCTTCATTTATATACTTACTTGAATATAGATTTTAAATATACAAATATACACATTTTCGGTGATAAAATAATATGACGATATAGATTGAAAAATCAGTAAAAAGTTAGGTTATATGTTATATTTAGAGAATTTCTCTGAAGATTTTATCGAGACCTCCATGTAAAGCTTGCGGTGTTAAGCGTCCAAAGGCAGGACGGTGAACACATGACTCTACACCACTAAGTTCATCCTTGCATTAAGCTTTGTTAATTATTACTTATTTGAATCAAATATGATTTTTCAGGAAATTGATAATTTCCACTATAAATGAAAACAAGAAAAGAGAGGGATTTAAAAAAACAATTATTTAATTATAAAGGTGTTAAATTTGGTGCCGTGTTCCATTATTATTTATATAAATACGGTTATTCTATACAATTCATATTTCCCGTGAACATTCTTGCATAATCACAATGTTAAACAAATTCAATTCTCAAAACAATCCACACGTAAATGTTATGCAATATTTTACGAATTTAGTTCAGAATGATTTCAAAGACGAATTACAAAATACACATTAATTAAATGTAAGTTTTTTTTATCAATTTTTAATATAGCCCCTGCATTATTTTCAGGTGAGATTATAAAAATTGATTGTACCAATAAAATATTAATTACAAACAATAATGGCTGTGGTACACGTTCGAGTGTTCAATAAGCAACTATAAACCGGAATATTAACACCTGCAGTGTCAACAAAGCTATTCTGAAGTAATAAATATTACTTTATGATATGGCCGACGAAAAATTTCGAAGTTATCGAGAAAATCTACACGAGATGATATTTTCTATGCGATATTTTTTTCAATAATTATCAAATAAAATTTTGTAAATAAATTTTCAATCAAGATCGCGTTTACTTCATTCTATTTCTTAAAACTACGAGTCGTTTTTTGTGTTATTTACACACATAATACTCGTTTTTTTCTTATATGGTGAAGAAAAAAAGCTTATTTTAAATGTTTAAAAGCAATACATTTTTGTATGGACATTGATTAACTTTAGGAGCTCATAGCATTGTGTTAATATAGGAAGTAAAACCATCAAAAATATCATATCTTTTGTTCCCTTCGAAATATTTCGAAAGGCCTGATTCCGAAAAACCACAATTATTAAGGAAACGATAAAAACGTATCCATTAATTTACAATATAGATAATATTTTGTTCTATTTCCATCACATTCTGGCATATAATTCCTTTTTCGGTTGTGATGATATATACTTTAAACTGATATTCACACTAAATGTATTGGAATTTTAAGTGGATACATATACAATACGTATATTAAAAGCGTTTCCGGCTAAGGATTATTTTGACCAAATGAAAACTATATATTGTATATAGCGCGTGGTGTGTCTGGCCTATGATAGCTTATAATAGTTCAATGGTACTCTGATTGGCAAAGTCTAGCTTCGATTGTGCTGTCCACAAATAAAAATCAAATTAGAAAATAAATTTATTTTTCAAAAGATCTATTACAAATATATTTTTGTTTGAACGCACGGAAGTCGATATCACCTCTCTGTCCTAATCTGGTATATATATATATTCTCTCGGAAAAATTGAAGATGACATTATTTTAGTTATAATCGTTTTCATATAACAACTTATATTGAGATATCAAGTATTTTTCAATATGCTTCCCTTTGAGGCCGATATGGTTTCATATTTAAAAAATATGATTTGCAGCTTATTTACTTGAAAAAAATTTAACTGTTGAAATCAATAAGCTTAATTTCAATTGTTATTTAAAGAGGAAATTATTTTTAATATTTTCTCTATGGACCAGCACAAGTTAAAATATTCAACATGTATTCTTAACGCGCACACAATAGTTTAGAAATTCGTGCACATATCGAACAAAATAATAGCCAATTCTGACGAAAGATTGCGAGAAATTTTTATAAGTATAATAATGAAAAGGTGTTGCCTCTTTTTTGGGTAATTTTGTTTATGAATAACCATTAGAATTGTAGTTCAAAGAGGTCTGTTATTATTCCACCGCTTTTGATATTGTACTAAATTCAACGGTCACGATTTCATATCTAAGCTTGTATCAAAACTTACTCAGTTACACCAGAGTCGAATATAATCGCCCAAAATTTTTACTAATGTATAAAATGTACGTTTGATCATATTTTTTACTCTTTAATCACTAACGACTTTTGAATCTTAACTAAAATTTCTTTTTAAAAATAAATTTCTTGGTAGTCTAACACAACAAAATTGTAATAACTACAACACAGTGACACATAAAAATAAATCATACAAAATATTTATAAATAAATTTAAAAAATTTATTATCCTCCAAATATAATCCTCCCGGCCCCTCAGTAATCATTTTTTATCAAATTAATAGTGAATTGAATATAATTCCTTTCTAGTGAGAAGTGATACTTATAACTTTAAAAATAATGAAAGTGTTATATTCAACCCCGTATATTAGTATACAAATCAAAATATTGTAATATTCTATACGGGAATTAAAGGTATTGACTTCGAAAAAAGGAAGATAGACTCGTTCGTTAAGAGCTCTTCAATTTTATAGACTAAGCATTTAGTAACTTTTAAATGAAAACTGAAATCTTATTTTTCTGAACATGAGAAATTTTTATTATTTCGATGACGTATTATACACATGGTCACCTACTTTATCATTCAAAGAAGACATGGATTAAATAAAGAATATGGAAAACGTTTTGTATTTTGTTCATCCTGCGACCGCTTTTGAGAGATGAAAACATCATATATTATGTATGTATGTGAACACACCTTTTTTCTAATTTAAAAGAACACCAAAATCAATAAGCACGTATTGATTCAAAGCTTAATTTATAAAATGTTGAATAGTCATCTCACGAGCGTCGACCACCTGGCCATAATACTGGCTATAATTACTTTACTCTTATTAAGCTCTGGCTGATAAGAATACTATTGAAAATAATAAACTATATTTAAGTTTTACTTTAATCTCAGTAATAATTGCAGGTGACATTCTTCGATGTACGAAGGAGCATGGCATTTATCTAAATGGATAAAAGTAACCACGACCATTGGAAAATGCTTTCAATTTAACGATATTTAAATGTTATTTATTCAAAACAGTGTGCATTTACTTTGTTTTAAATTATGCAATATTCCAAGACGCGGTATCTTTTACAAGAACATTATCGGTTATTTAGCGGGTGCAATAAGCGAACTGTTTGATATTAAAAGCTCTTAAATTCTTTAAGTTTGTGGTGTCATTTGAATCCTAAGTACCCATATTTGAGCTTCCTATCACTAACGTATTTAACTTTCTTTGGTTACCACGCTATTTTTTTGTAAATGCCAAAAAGACAAAACAACGTTTATGAACAATTTTTCATCGTGTTGTGATGTATATCTGTTAGCAAAAACTATTTTGTAACATGTAAAATAAATGGAAATTATAAAAAATATTAAATTATATCTTTTTCCACGAATGTAAACTTTTTTATTAACATTACACAAAAAAATTAATCAATTCAGTTTGAATGATCGTTGACATACTATGATGGATTTTATAAACTATTAATTAAATAAGAATTTTTTTTTTTTTCGTAAAATAGAAAAATATCATTGGACTTTTGATAGTTCAGCACAGGTTTTCTTAGGTTTTGTAATACTCTACAACTCATACATGTGTTAACAATAAATTCTACTCGTTACTAACCGTTACTTGCCAATTATATGTTATATTTGGTGTAAAACCCTTTCAAGAATGACTCATTAACAAGATCGTTAATGAAAATTATCACTGGCAATTGTTTTGATTATTATTAGATTAATATTATTAAGTTTGTTTTAGCTGCTATTTACTGCTTGCCTTGGGGTGTGTTCTGCTGTAATCAATAACTTCGGTATATAGACGATGCTGACTATTTATTTTACGTCAGTTCTATTGCATCCGTGCGATAGAATGCCTGAAGACGCCGAAAGGCGAAACCTGGGTCAATAGTGACAAAACTTGTGGAATCATACAAAGTTGTAACGATTCAAATTTAATAAATTCTATTCCGTTTTCATTTTAATTTAATATAAAGCTAAAATTAAATAACAACTTTTTTTAATAATAGACAAAACCAAAGAATTCAATTAGTCCATAAATGAGAAATTGTTTTATTATAAAGAAAAACGAAACGTTACAAAGCATGTATAACACATAAAAAAGTTGTGTGGATATTGATTATTGTCAGTCAATAATTTCAACAAAAAAACTGTTTCAAATCTACAGAGGTTGAAAAATATTCTTTCAAAAAATTCGTAATTTTATTTCGTTTATCAAACAAATGCCTTCGTACAATATGAAAAAAAATGTTAAAAAATAAACTCAGCCCGATTTTTATTCAGCTGTGCTCTGTGTATTTGATGATTCTCGATACAGACCAATTTAGATAGGAGCCAGTCAATTAATATCGTTTAATATACCGACATCTCTCGGTTAGATAAGAAGCGGGAACAGTGCGACATTTAAAACAGTTTGGTAATCACTTAACCTGAACCACTATGGCTTTGAAAAACGTTCATATATTTTATTTAAAATAATTTCGCATTTCGAATATATGCTTAAAACTCTTTATTTTTATGTTTTTAAAAAATGACCATTTATATATATATATAGCATCGTACCTCCGTTTTTTTAAATGTTACAAATCTTTGCAATATATATATATAATATGTACTTGTAAAATCAGTGTAGAAAAAGAAATTAACTAACCATCTCTATATTAAGGTCCTATGTAGCGATTGCAATACCAAACTATGTTCTGATACTCATGACCAAGATTTCGCCTTTTGACACCTTCAGGCGCCCTATAACAGGATATAATGGAGCAAACATATAGTAAATGATTTGCATCGCTTGTGGGCAGCAAAATTCTGAAAAGAGTTTGGACGCTTTAACATTTATAACATATAACCGATGTAAACCGTTCAAGTGTCAATTCTTTTCTACATACATATACGTATGATAGAAAGTCTAAAGATGCCGAAAGGCAAAACTCTGGCCGTGTGTGACAAAACATGTGAAAATTTTTTTAATTCAAATCCAATGCTAAAATTCCACCAAGCAACCTTAGACGATATCATAAATTATATGAATAAAACATAATTTCTCAATAAATTTCAAAATACATTGCTTTCATATATTACTCTTCATAATCATAATACATAAAATGGATTCATGTCTAGTATTGCAGTTTATCAAAATGACATATAAAATGTTGATTTACCTTAAACGGGTCGAGTTTAGAGACATTCATTATAAAGTATCATCTTACTACTGATGTGAGGATTTAGAGATGGACCATGAAGTAAGCAGAGCCGTACTTTGAAATCACAACGACAAATCACCCGTGCTCAATTAATTGCCCCACGTGGCAATAAATAAAACCAGGACCGTATCGTAATGTTGTTTCATTATCACAGTTACCTTAGAAAATTATGGCTGATCTCAATCTGTGCGGCGTGATCTCAAGAGAACAAAATCATTTGTTAGCCATTATTATTCTTTTGCATATTCTATATTCGAATAATTTTAAATTACTCTTCAGTTTTTTGATAACGATCGATTTAAAGAATAGCGTTGCCCAATCTTGATTTATAATATATATCTATTCTAATGCGAATAACTTATTCATTTTTTTTGTATTATTTTATGGATAAATGATTGCAATGGGCTTGATTGTATATTAATTTTTGTCAGAAAATTTTCTTCGCGATAATGCAATTTACACCTAACATATTTTTTTATATTTAAAAAGAAAACATTACAATATAAAAGAACGATTTTATTGACACAATATTCATTTACAGCATTTGTAAAAGCAAAATAATATAACATTTAATTGTTAATATTATCGAAGCATTAGCATTTAAGAAAACATTGTATAAATATAATATTATCGAGAGCCGTAAATGCCTACTTGATACTGCATAACCGATGCTGATTTTATCTTCCAATAATCTTCCATCGAATATTAACAGTACAGCTACCCCCAAAATAATTGTCATTCATCATTTTTTCCCATAAACATGTGCAGCGACAAGAATAACTTCCCCAACTTTCATTAGCTAATATATAAACAAAAAATTTTCAACATAAAAATAGGATGTAAAATTGAATGACTTGTTTGTAATATTTTATTTTTGATCAAAAATATAAAAATTGTTCTATTTTATTTTTATTGCTAATTAAAACAACAAAAATGGGCTTAAAATTTTGTGCACTTGATCCCGATTAACGCAATGGAATAAATTATAAGTTGTAAAAATCATTTAGAGTTCACATAAAATATACATGTAATATTTTCTTCATATTATACATTCAACTATTATATTACTATCCTAAGAGACGATCTTACTTACTTCAGAATGCTTAAATTTATTTTGATATTATCTATGACGTATTCCTTAGTTAAACAATCATACAATGATATAAGGAAAATTATCAACTCACTTTATCGACAAGGCTTACAAAGAAAAAATATTGAAAAGCCTCTGCCCTATCGATATTAAGTATCTATTCAAAGACAATAAATCAATGACCACGAGATTTTTATTGGCCCTCTTCATTCACAAATAAAATGGTTTTCATTTTAATTGCCAAAGCTAATCGATGCACTGTTTACTGTGCTTTCGATGTATTTAAATTGTTATAATTTAACTGTTGAATATGACAGAAACAAAATTATAGTGCATTATAATATTTTACAATTACAGTCAGTTTTGTAGTCATTAAAAAGCAATATTATTGACGTAGAAATATAACTAGTAAATTATCTTAGAATACTTCTAATGTCAAATGTATATTTGGATATAAGGTTAAAACAATGATTTTTTTAATGGAATATTTTTGAACCTAAATAAGCGATTTTTTCCTTGTTAGCATATGTATGTTAAATAATTACTGCCAATAAATATAAAATTATATTATTTCAACGGTTGTCAACACACGGTATGAAACTTTTACTGTGTACTCTTTTTTTAATTATGACACGAGTTTTACCTTTCGATATCTTCAAACATTCTATCAAACGGATGCAATTGACACTGCATCCGTGTGATAAAATGCCAAAACATGATGAAAAACAAAATCCGTGTCGTGAGTGACAAAATTTTTGTACCGGACGTAGCTTGGACGATTCAAATTTGTTATTGAAATTCCATCAAACACTCTCAGCCGATATCATAAGTTATGATTTATTTTTGTCAATAATATTGGTAAGCTTTGTATTTTTAAAAAATAAAATAACAGGAGATAGATGGCATGAATAGAATGAAACTTGATTGTGTTAGTGTAACTGAAAGAGTAACTCTTCCTTAAGTATATTTGTACAGATCCATAGCAGGGCTGGAGAAATATTATATGTTCATACTTTAATTAAATAAAATATGATTTTTAATTCCAATCAAAAAATCTATCGTCAGAAGTAAAAACCTACAATGTTCAGGCCGAAAGCAATATTTACTTTTAATTGAAACAATATAACCTCAAAAAGCTTTCAATATTACATAAAAGTTAGTTAACTCATAATTATATAAATTAAAATTTGAGCGATGCACCCTTTTTATTTAAGATATTTATACATATCTGTTAACACAATTGATACTTAGGTTTCCACGTTTATTTCGTATACTGTGAAATATAATCAGATTTTTTGATTATTCCGTATTTGATTTAATAAATGTTACGTGTGATAGAATGCCTAAAGATGCCGAAAGGCAAAACCCGGGTCGTTAGTGACAAGACATGTGGAATCGTACAAAGTTTTTATAATTCAAATTTGATATCGAAATTCCATCAGTCGATATCATAAATCTTTTTTTTTTTATTTTTCCGTAATTGACTTAACAAATGCTGCAGAGTTTATTTTTAAAGCTACATTGTTAGGTAGATATTTAAAAAAAATGATAAACTTTGTTTATTTTATTTAGAACAAATCTATATGAACAACCCTATCCAGTCAAGCAAGACAGGTGTATATGGAGATTCATATGTGCTCATCTCTCCTTAAGCGTTCATACCCGTGAAGGTGTACTGGTAATAAAATATACAGGTAGATACAAACTTGAGATCGGCGTCTGACCAGTGACCACTACTTGCGACTTGTTATCAATTCCATCTACGTGGATGCAACTTCAAATCAATAAAATATTAACAAACATTTTTTATGACCTGTTAGCTGTTTGATTTTAATATTGTTAACCGCACCGTCAGTAACTTAAACAAAAAGCTTTCCAATCAGTGCTTCTTATTATGTAGTAATAAAAGTAAACATTGTAAATGGTTAATATTTATGCTATAATGTAAAACATAAGTCAATACAAACCAATACAATTTTGAAATGAGCTTAAAAACTTGTTCAAGTGTAAACTTTTTATGTGTGTTTCACACATGTGTTTCTTTTGCTTAAATTACTAAAAACTTTTACAAGGTTTTTTTAAAGTAAAACTGCGTTGATTCATTTAAATAAATTCTTAGAACTTAATACAACAAATGATTCCCCATATTACTTTATTTTTAAGATTTATTGATCGAATTGGCATTTACTTGGTAGAACTCCATTATAACACAAATAATAGCAATTTATTTTACTTCTAAAAACTTTTATAAGATATAGTTGATGGCTATTTCGGCTCACGCCTTCGTCACAACTTTCTACTAAAATACTGAAATACATTGCTATTTTTTTAGCGTGTTGAAGATTTATCATCGTAGATTTTGAATTATAAACTAATTGTATTATTCAATTATTTTGATCATGCACAGCTATAGTCGTGCCTTAATAAATTTTTAATAACACCAAATGAATTATGTATAAGAATTTTTTTTTTTTTTTATTCAGTTACTAAATAAAAATTTAATATTTTTTATAGAATGCGACATAAAAAATAGATAATTCAAAAAATAATTAAAATTTACAACGTCAATGTGTTCTCAAATTTTTATGAGTGTACATTATTCATTGAAATTCTTCGAAAAAATTCTTCTGGGAGTTATTACGTTAGCCGTTATTATTACAAAGTTTTCCTGTCCTAAATAATATTGGGTTTAAACACCGTGTCCGAGCGTCGATCGCGAACGTTTTATCAAACAAAAACGAATGCCTTTTTTCTCCGATAAAAAGTGACATGTCCTATTAAATGCATTGCCAAATATAGAAAAGAGGTAGTTTCTGACTTGTGACTATAGTGGCTCTTCGCTAAGTTTATCGCCCTACTGTGTACTCCTTATTCGTCCAACGGTGACGTAAGAAATGATCGCGTTTAACTCACTGCTGCCAGTATGAACTTTCTGGCCATATCTGTATCCATATAATATAACCCGTTAGATCGGTTGCCCCGGCTATCTCTTAAAGGTTTGACGACTTTTATTGAGAGAATAATAGGAATTGTTTAAGCTTAGGAATGTCGGAGAGGTGTTTTGTGGCAAGAATGTCGAAGATTTTTTGTTTTGTCATCTTCCTATATAATAAAATATAAACACACTCGTTTCATTACTAAGGTTAATTTTAATTATATACTTACTACTTTAATACAGAAAGAGAAAAAGAAGCAATGATTCGAAATAAATATATTTTTAGTATTAATTCTGCAATTTAATGATGTAAATATTTCAGGACTACCATCGACATCAGGGGAGCGAAACAGGCCATTTTGGGAATAGTACCAAACATTACACATTTTAATGTAATGATGTCTCATCAAGAAATGACAGTTTATATGTTAAAGAAAATTATTAAATACTTTTTTTAATCATCACGTTCAAGGTCATATTACTACAAAACTGAAGGATATATTATTTCACTCATTGTGTAAATATGAACGACTGTTGTTTTATCTCACCAGAAGCATTTATCAAACAAATAAATAACAACAAATCCTATTCTTCTATCTCTACTCATTCCAAAAAAAGATCTATTCCGACTGAGTTAACAGTTCGTAGACAACCTTCGGTTAGGAAACATCCATATGGAGTCTTTATGATGAACGTTTGAAGAGGAAATGGTTAAAATGTATGATATATGCTCTTGTAAATAAAACCTAAAAGATGTATTTAAGTTAGCGATAGGGTGCCTACAACAGACAGAAATACACCATAATAACTTTATAATATGCTAAGCCATAAATGAATCAAAATTATAGTGAAATACAATATATATCTATGATGAGATATATACAATGCGTTGTATAGAACATTGGCGTGTATTGTAAGCCTGGAGTAATTTTATGTACATCTACCGTTAAGTGCCAAAAATGTAAGATTTAGGAAAATTTTAATTTAGAAAAATTTTGACAAACCCCTTTGTTGAAAGTATATGGCTTAGCACAATTATTATTATAAGTCAGCACGCGTTAAATATGCTATGGTGATATTTTTTATTTATTTTCATTACGCCTAATAAAATTATATTCGATTATCTGTTGTTTAAAAAAATACAGTATCGGTTTGCACGGACATTTTAAAATTTCTTCAGCAATAATCACTATCTTTATTTTATAACATAATGTGACATCCAAGCTTTTTAGTCCGCCGTGAAACATAAAAATGACTCAGTCTAGAAATCAGTTTCAACAAAATATTTTAAAAATAACTAAAAATAGATAAAAACATAAAACTATAAACAAATTTAAGCGACGTAAAAAAATATACGATCAAAGAAACTAAGCACATATTTACATATCACATTACGTTATTCTGCATTCAAAATACAACATTAATTAATTATTATAATTTTTTCAACGACATAAACTCTTATAATTATAATTTCTCATGCTAAATATTCATAGCAATTATCGGAGATCTTGATGAATATAACGGCAATAACATTCGGATGTCGTATACGATAGAAATAAAATGAATTTTTATTAGCTGAATCTGTCGTTTTAAGATGATATGCATTGATGCATGTTTGGTGTCGTCGATCAACAAAGCAGGTGATTTAAGTTTCAGTACCATCGCATCTCAAATTAACAACATCTCGAAACGACAACTTCTTACATAGTCAATATCTTTGAATTTGAACAAAGTCGGTCTTTAACAATCATAAATTATAATTATAATTCAATATAATCAAATATATCAAGTATCAAGCCTTTTCAATCGCTGATTGCTTTTCATTCCCCTGTGATATTCCAGTATCCTTTAGCTCCGTCATTAAATCCTTTGCACAGAACCTTTGAAAGTCTCCAAGGGCGCCAGAATTCCATCAGTCATAAGAGGACACATGTGGGACTTAAGAAACATTGGCAGCACGTTATTCAACTAGTTACAATGTCTTCCCAAAACCACTGACACAATATAACGCTTCCTTTGTAAAAAAAATACGTATTATAAAACCTGCCGTCTATTTTAAGGTATCGCCGAACAAAATACAGTTTTTTTAAATGGCTATCTATTCGACCATTTCGTATATGTGTTTTTTTAATAACACTATTATTTAGCTGCTAATACCGCTAGTAACATAATCAATTTCCGGTCCTCAAATCACAATAGAAACAAATGTTCGCGTGTTCAAAAGAGAAGCTTGAAACTTGTATTCCTAATTGAGAATATTATAAAACACATGTAGACTCTTAAAGAATATTTCAAAGTGTTATTACCGAAGTGAAAATACGAAAAATTAATAATTACAATTCAATATTGTTTATATCATAATGATTTTTATTCGTAACGGATGATTCATTTCGGCATTAAAGCTTATGTATACTGATTGAATAGCTGTATACCATATTATTTCTTCTCGGCGCTTTACGATATCCCAGATCACGTACTCTGGACCAATGATTATCACATGAAATTTCACTGGGACCGCATTATAAACATCAGCGGCCTATGGAAATGTCTCGTGGCCGCACCAAATGTGATAAAAATAGCAGCTGCATTTACGAAAAAAAATGATTAATTTATTACTTTATACAATTTATGACATCGACTGAAGGTGCTTGATGGAATTTCAATATCAAATTTAAATTGGTATAACTTAAGTACTTTCGTCAGTTATGTTGCATCCGTGTGATAGAATGCCTGAAGATGCCGAAAGGCGAAACCCGGGTCGCCAGTGATAAAGCATGTGGAATTGAACAAAGTTTATAATCAATAAAGTACGTTTTTTAAGCATATTGGTATTTATCTGTTTAAAAGCAATACAAATGGAAATTGTTCGACAATTCACTCTTCTGTTGCAAGCAATATAATACGACATTGTTATTATAAACATGTATGCTTTTTTACGGTGTATAAATAGATCTAACGTATAGATATATTAAGATGACGACTATAGAATGAGTACTCGGTAACTGTACCATATTATTTTAAACATACATTTGTTTTATGTCATCGAACATCCCTTCCTTGCTATCTTAATTTTTTGATGTATATTTAAAACTAATGAGAGTTTTATTACATACTTCCTTTCGTTCAAACGATTATAGTATTTCGTCATTCATTTAATGACAACATAAGTATTATAAACAGTTCAAATTAAATTCCATCACAGGAAAGTAACTTTCTTTGTAATATTCTTTGTAATAAGTGTTTAAAGAAATAATTAAGCCTGGACAATTATTCTACCTAATTAGCGACAAAAGACAGTATAAATAACTATAAAAAGAAACCTGTTTGCTGACAATCATTTCCTGTTGCCTATTCAGAACGGGATATTGCGTGATGTTAAACGCACAACAAAAATAATTTTATTATTAGCTTTTTTAATTGATACCCGTTTCTACTGAAGATGAAATAAAGCATAAGAAATAAGATTTTTATCTTAGAATACTTCATTAATTTTATCGCTTTCTTAACACAATTATTTCACAATCGTAACAATTGTATACAAATCAATAAGTTAACAAATATCGTTATTTCATTTTATTGAAATTTCCTGAGTAAGGCTGGATTTTTGAATAATTTTTATTTTTAAGGCATTTTTATTACTTATTTCCACAATACACTTTATGATCAGGACGGGTTGACTGTTAACAATTTAGAAGTAATTAATGAAGCGGGTACAGCTAAGCTTTCTAGCTTATTTAAAAAATACAAATTCATCAGATTACACTCACGATGAGCGAACCCGATCCTGACCATAAAGGATATTGTGAAAATCGGAAATGAAAAATTTGTTTTTATTATTTGAAGTATCACGCCGTTCCATCAAGAAATGACAGTTAACACATTAGATATAGCTGAAATTAATTTTTATTGATTGTTATACAAATAAAACTGGTCGCTGACATATATGTAAACAAGATTAAAAAAAATATTGTTCGAAAAATCTTGATTCTTCTCAAATTTTTGCCGTTATTAACTGGCTATTTTTTTTTCTTGATCTCAAACAGTAATAATTAGTTAAAGCACACCTTTAATATTTTTTCCTGATGATAGTTTTAAATATCGACGGTAAAATTCGTAACACTGCATTTTTTCAATCATATATTAAACCTTCTTATATTATACTATAGAAAATACACATAGAAATATTGCGGAAAAAAATGCTGGATATGTCCATTAAATCAAGAAAAGTTGTGCTTAATTTTCACAAAAGTTTTAAAATACAATGATAATGATGTAAACAAGTTTATTGGTATTTGAATGTTTCCTACAGTAATATACGACAATATTTTCAGAAGAAAAACCCATTTAAAATCATATAACAAATATGAATAGTTTATTATAAGATTTTCATTCTATGCACATCACAAAGATGAATTCAAAAACTTCTAAATATAATCAAACGTGTTCTAATTTCATTTTTTATGTGTACAAAATCATTCACATATAATTAATTATACGAAATTAAATGACTGTTGTGCAAACAGAATAACTTCTAATGTTTCACACAACGTCGAAACAAATAATCTTCGACCAAATACATTTGTCTTTTTTTCTGCTGTAAATGATACTGCAAAGCAAATTGATAATACGATACTTCATTTGATTATATGTATAATCGTGATTGTCAAACTGTTTTTGAAATAAAAATTATGAATTACTTGTTATTTTACACAAAACATTAAAATTAAAAAATATATTACGATAAAACTCTGTCCTCAATTTTTTAGCTGATACAATAGTGTTTTTTTTTCAATTATAACTTAGACTTAAAACATTTTATTTATAAGGGGAATTTCGCGGACTAGAATCATGCGCTTAGATACACTTTAGATACAATTATTTGGTTTTAAGATAATTAGAGACGAAGTTATACATTGATTAATTATGAACCAATAGATGATTTGATCATGCTTTTATAAATTGAAATGTTTTCTATTCTTCCTTTCAAGAATATTCATATTAAGATTTTCTGCTATTTGAGTAAAGAATAGAAAATATAGCAGTGTAAGTTGCTTGTTTTATGTGGTTGCAAGAAATGACAGTAGTCAGTAGACATAGTCATAAAACAATCATTTAATTAAGGCTAATATTTTGCCGTGACAAAAAAAAACCAAAATGTTTAAAAGCGGTGAAATGGCTAACTCAATTATTTTATTCTCGTGGATTAAAATAAAAATAGGGTTGATTCACTCAACTGTTCGTTACTATCTGTAGAAAGTATTATATTTTGCCAATTACTGTTCAATTATTGGAAATATCTTTATCTTCCATCCGTAAGTGTCTCGAGTAAAATAAATAAATATTGTCTGCGTATTTAAAATGCAGTGGAGTTTAAATACAATTTAAAACATAAACAAATATATATTTATAAAATAGTTTTAGAATCTGTTTATAAAGGTCAGTGTACTTTTTGATATCATATTAATTTAATAATGACGCTTGTAGTATGAAAGAGAAAATATGTGGCGATCCTCGCTCCACTGGATATGAAGCTGTGACCGCAGGTTTCATTGTCACGTTGTGAAATTTGTACCTAACAAACCGTCAACAGACGCCCTTTGCGCGGAATAATTTTAACGGTCGAATCTTTTCGGATTAACACAAGTTAGAATATATCTGTGATTAGCCGTGTCATTTTTCAATAAATTTATAAAGGTATATTGAAATGGGAATATAAAGTCTTCGTAATATTATCTTAAAAACTGATGATAGTACATATACCGCAATGGCAAAAATTATTTTTATGCGATTTCACGGAGTATTTAAGTAAGATATAATTAATAAAAAAAAATTGCAAAAACGTTGTTTACTTCATTTTTAAATATGCAATATAATATGTATTAGATATACTGCTTAAAATAAAGTTATTTTAATGGTCTTTTCATTTTAACTATTTATATAGTTTGTAGACTTTTTAGGCGTTTATTTAAATATACTCTATTCATCAATTTATTAAATACGAATATATTATCTTATTTTCACTCGGTAATTAAAAAATATATATTTTATGCTTTAAATTGCAAATTTTATAAAGTGAGAGTTGCTCGCGATCTCTGCAATTTCATATTTAAATCGATTTTGTTTCTTTTACTGCTATTTTCAAAGCCAGAACATAAAAAATCGTTTTCGAAATCACCTTCATTTTCATAATTAAACAATTGTGATAAACATAGAGTTTGGAGGAATGCAATAAATCTATACTTCGAATATCATTACCGTAATCTGCTTTACGAATTTGATTGATTAATACAGTTATTTAATCAACGGTTCGAAGAGTCTTAATGTTCATCATTTATACTTAATATTATTTCATACGAGAAGATATGACAACACTTAAATATCGCCTCAAATTACTAGGGCCATTTACATTTATTTCCATGTGAGATTAAGCGATTTGGGACATTCATGTGAATTCGACACTAAATATAGTTGACAAGCAGTCAAACCTGTGCTGGCCGCGGTTGTCGACAACAAGGGTATAGCTTATCTCTTAAAACAAGAGTTAACTTTTTAAATAATATTTTTTTTTAAGAATTACAATCTTACATACCACAATAAGTATTATTAGACAATAAATTACCATGCTACCGTAATGTGGCTGAAACCATACACTGAAAATATTGCAATACACCAAATTTTCATAATTCATAAGTTTTATTTATTAAGTTCTTTTTTATTTTGAAATTTCCCGTTTGACTAAAATAAATAATTTATATTTAATCGCAATATAACTGTATAAGCAAAATTGTATCAAAAATTTGTATATGGGCCACCACATGAACATAGACAAATATTTCTTTATAACCATAATTGACATTTCGTCAATCGCTCAACGTTTGTTAACTGTAACATTTTTAAAAAGTTTTCTGATTATTCTCCAGATAAAACAAGCGCATTAGCCTCTTTGGCTTGCAGCCGTGCATATTTTAATTGTTATTTTTTAAGATCTCCTTTTCGTTACTACAAAAATAATATCTTTAATTTTAATTTTTTTGACAGAGATTATAAACATAAATATACTTAGTTTTTTTCGCTGCATTTTTCTTGTTCAACTTTTGCTCAGAATTACTATCATTTTGTACGAAAAACATTTTCACTCACGATGGGTAATTGAAATATTTTTTTTCAACAAGAAATTGTTTTTATTCAAGCTTTATATTCAAAAATGATTTCTAATTATCTAAGCCGTTTCTCTTTATCTTTCCTGATTGGGAAAAATCTATTGAAAACTAAAATATTGATATATTTGATTATAAATAAAATATATAAAAGTGCAGTCAATTTATTTGTTCAAAAAAATTAAAGCGCTTTAAAGTTTTAATTTTAAATTAATCCTTATTTAATGTTTAATTCACCGCTTGAATATTTATCGACGATAAACAAAATATATGTTTTCTAACGATTTTAAAAATTTAGGTGATATGATGACATGATTTTAAGAATAGCATTATAAGTCAGTAGATTAACGAAATAATCTATCATATATTAAACACGAAAGAGAGTGAATAAATATTCAAATATGAAGAATAGAAATTTGGCTTTATTTTTGAGATACATGTTTAAATGTGCTTTTCTTGAACAGGTCAATTAAAATAACTATGTTAATGTGGAGTTTCTGTCAGCTCAAAGTAGATTTATAATATCTCTCCGATCTAATCTACAGAGAATGTCTAATCAGTGACGTTTGAATCTTATAATTAGTAATGTATTAATAACCAGCATTTTTTTCATTTTCTCGTAAAATAGGAAACAATTAATAAGTTTTGTAGGATCTTTATTAATCTTCGTTTAAAAGAAAAACCACAAATAAATTTTATTGATCAAAGACAATGCATATTTTCTACTCAATCTCTTTATGTAGTTGATAAATGATTAAGGAATATGACAAGCTTACAAAATATAATATTTTGATGCATTAAAACAATTTGATCAACTAAAAAAATTTAATTAGCATAAGTGATTAAATTTGATAGAGAAATTTTATCCGTTAAATCTAATACTCTCATAGTACCGGAAATAAACTTATTGTGTTGGGTGATAGCTTATTATTAATCCTTTTATGTATCAGTATAATATTATTGAGAATAAACCCGTCTAAATATTTTTACTAGGCCGTACCGAAAGAACAAAGAAAATGGTTATAAATATTCGTAGATAATGTTATATGTTTTTTATTGCAAGAGGAATGGTCCTCGAATTCTTCAATGAGTCAAACATCAATTGATTTTTTTTAAAACAAGCCCCAAAACAACTTACAACTAGCCTAAGATATGCGAGTATTAATTTGACAACTGTTGCTTTTTTCTCACGATTTCCAAATGAGATTCTGTTTTTAACTGCATTTTTGACGCTTTTATAGCGGATTGTTGAAATCTCGGCCGTGGGCAGTTCAAAACAGAGAATATTTCAATTTTAAACCGGTTTTAATTCGGGAAAATAATTCAGTGAAAGACATTTGTAAGAAATTGATGATCACGTAACACTGATATCTCAAAAGTTATAACTTATAAATTAAATCAGCGCTGTCTGAGGATTTAATTAACAATATAAAAATACAGAATCTTTTCAAATATGCTTACGCAAAGCCATTATCAAGAATTTATGATGATCCCATGAACCTAAAAACAAAGAATTTTAGCATCCATTTACTTTTTTAATAGTTTAAAGTGATTAATTACGCGGTTTGTATTTTATTGATAAAATTTGTACATTTTGTTACTAGAAACATTCATTTTAGTTGAAAAAGAAATTATCTTTGATATTTAAAAAAATATTCAACATAAAAAATACTATTTTCGATAAAAAAATATTACGGTACATAATAGAAAAATGTATTTATATTTTTTTATTTAATAATAATAATAATACCCTAATTTTCATGATAAGCCTTATAAATGAAAGCATTTTTATCAGTGGATAATGAATTCAAGAAATTATTACAAAATGCCAAAATCTTAGTTCATATAATTCACTTGCAATAAATTGTTTACTTTCTTTCTGTAAAATTATGAAATATTAAAAAAAAGCAATTATTACTGTTATTATCTTTTTTTTTTATAAAATCCTATATTTTCCCTAATTTTTGTCGTGTTGCATACTTTCTGATAATAAATATTTTCTCCATAAAGTATGGAAATAATTTATTTAAATTTATGAAAGAAACAACAATCATGTTTTTGAAGCACTCAATTTATTTTGCGCTAAGTAAATACCTCCTCATTTTTTTCAGGAATTTAAAAAGAAACTGTTTTTTAAACATTAATATTTATTTAATATTATTTATCACCCAAAACTGAATATCTGAATGAACAGCTTCATTACATTACAAAATTACCAATTCTAGAAGCGCTTTTATGTTTGTTAACATCTTACAATAGTCGATTATATAAATCAAACAGAAAATATTTTACAAAAAACAACATCAAAATATTTAAAGAAATTTTGTTGTTTAATTTTTTAAATGGGCGCTGGTTGTCAGAAAAAGTTATAAATAATAATGGTCGAACATAAAAATAATGAATATTTCTACACTAAATCAATATAGAAAAGAATCAATCCTTAATATTCTGCGCCCAGCAGAATTAGATTTTACTTAATAGGAATTAAATCGTGGTTTTTTAACATTTAAAAAAATGTCTACAAAAGTTTTAATTAATCAGAAATTTGATTGGAACATTAACATATCATGATATTCTACTAAAATATTAGCATTTATGTTATTTTATTCTTAACAAAAAAGGTTTTTTTATATTTGTACTTAGTTACAGCCGAACTGTAAAAATCAAATTAATCAAGAATAATGTGCCCAATGATCCAGATCTGTCTAAAGTGACCACATTATCAAATATCTTGTCAGATTTTACCGAAATATAATTTACATAACTAGCTATCTTCATTTCATACATATTAAATACCAGATATTGAAAAATAGTCCATTTCAATAAAGGGCCGACATATACCTTTATCTCTGATGACATTGACAGTAATATTTAATAGAAGAAGTTTATAAGATAAACAACAAAAGTAGAGTCATGAACATGGTATCGATATTTATTTATTTTAATACAAATAAAACATAAACTCAAAATAATATACTATATATAAATTGTCATTCTGAAATGAAAAAAAGCATATTGTTCAGATATGAATTAAAACTGATATTATTTCAAACTTTTCTAAGGTAATTTTATTAGCCCCTGATTTCCTTGCAACCATGGATCTCAATTAAACAACTTATAAATTATAAACAATCGTACATCTAAAGATGTGCGAGTTTTTGTAGGTATGTCATCGTTTGTGAAAATTCACATATAGACTAATATGCATTTCGTTTATTTCATATTTTATTTGGTCCATAAAATTAGCAAGAAACTTAACATTTTAATTTTCAGTCACTTTAACGTTTCAAATTGAAAGTTGACAATACCTCTTGAATACCTACTGAAATAAAGTTGTATGTAAGAAATGTTGTAGAGTGCGTCTTTTTCAATTAAAGATCGTTTTGACCTGAAATAGTTGTGCAACAATTTCATTATATTTTTATTGTTTTATACTTGTTTTATACGAAAATTTCTATTTGTAAAAGATCGTTCTCTCACAAAGAACTAAATAAATGAACTCATTTGCGTGTTTACTTAGAAACAGGTTATATAATTGAAGAATGTATTGATAGCCCACGTGAATAAAGTTTCGTGAATGTCTCAAATTTAACCGTTGCATCCATCAGAACATTTACATAAAATCTGACGTTAACTACAAAAAACATCGAACCACTCATGATACAAAGATAACATTATTTTTGTTTTAATATTTTACAAAAAAATTTCATATTTGTTAATTTTTTTTTTTTGTAAAAGTAATATATATATATATGTAATATTATTTGTTAAATACCGCCTCCTTTTATCGCCCATTCTTTTTTTTTAATATGGAGAATTTTTAAACTATCATACAAACATAAAAGATGTGACACGGTGGAAAAATAACAATGTATTTTAGTTCTACATTTTTTTGTATAAGATGAACTTGATAACTATTTCGGCTTACATCATCGTCAGAACTATGCTCAAACGAACATTTGCTTATCTATGTATTGCTGTGTAGAATGGTACACAATACATCTTCTCTCCAGTTTTAGCGTACTAGCAAAACTACAAAAATAGTTCTGACGATGACGTGAGCCGAAATAGCATCAACTGTATCATATAAGAAAAATTGTAGAACTAAAATATATTGCTATTTTTTCACCGTGTTATAATGGAGTTCTACCAAGCTAATGCCAATTCAATCAACAAAAGATGTGATTCAATATTTTGGCGCGTGGAAGCACGAAAATCTTTTGAGCCCGATCTTACTTACGGTCGCTCTTTTTTATGCACCTGTTTTTTATTATTACGAAAGCGGTCTCGTTCGGCGATACGATAATCTGATACGACAGCGTTACATCTATTCTCTTTACGCTGGACGTTGTTTTGTGTTGCATCACTATTGTCAAATAATAACGATATGAAGCGTGTAGGGATGGCATCACCAGAAAAATAAATCAATACCGGTATTAAATAATACATACGGCATTAAGTTATTTCTTAATAACGTCCACTGCGATATTAAATCATATTGAATCAAAATAGAACTAATTTATGATACCGGGTGAAGGCAGTTGATGGATTAACACACGTTTTGATAGAATGCCAGAAGATGCCGAAAGGCGAAACCCGGGTCGTTAGTGACAAAACATGTGGAATCGTGCAAAGTTTTAACAATTCAAATTCAAAATAGAACTGTTGATTATTTATTCACACTACCTTTGGTTTACTCCGTTTCTAGAATTTCGGTATTACAGTGTTACAGTATTCGAGCATAATAGGTAATAGAATAGGACATATAAATGTATCAAACTTTTTTTACGAAGAATCGAGCAATCGATCAAATTGACTTCATTCACCGCTCAGTATCACATTAAATCATATCGAAAACCGATTAAACATCTCTACGTAGAAGATTGATTTTTTCGATATAAACTGATGACTGTTCATTTTTTTATTCAAAAATTATCTCAAAAGGGCAAATGCTGAAAATTAACATTTTATTAAAAAAAAATGCTGCTATACCGTAGCAATAATCTTTTCATATTCAAAGATTGTCTAAGAACAGGCACTATAATTTAATACACTAAAATACCCAATTACTGCTGCAATACATTTTAAGAACCCGGTATTTTGGCAACAAAAAACAGCGATACCCGTTTGGATTATGCCGGAATAATAATCATTGCAGTTCTAGAACCTGTTGGTTATTAACTACTGCGATATAAATGCATCTTGGTAATTGCTTAAAATTATATAAGTCAATTTTAAATAATTCACTTTTTCAAACGAATACAACATAGATGCATAAAATCTTACATACCTTTTGACAGATTGAATACGAACAAAAAATCTGATACTTGGACATAACTGTTGTCAATAATTAAACCGTAATTGAATTGATTGTGCGTATCTTTTTCGGTGACTAATACTTTTTGACGCGTTGGAATTTTTTAGTGTTGACTTATTTGACACGAATATTTTTTATACAATTATCATCTTGTGTCTAACTAGAACATACATATATAATATTACAAATAACTTACCGGATAACTGAAAGAAACTAGTTGAGTTCAGTGACTTGTTTTCTTCTATCTCATTATCAGCTACCATAAGTTTTATTTTTCCATATGCTATAACTTCTTTGCTGTGGTAAAACAATCTTTTAAATATAAAGTATATTCCAAAACCCAACAGCTATTAAATGTTCACCAGGAAAATATTATACGCAATAAGTTAACAAATATTTTCTTTGTTTGCCGTGTACTAACGTTAATTTGAAAATCACATAACAATGCGTAATGATTTGATGATTATAATCATTACCATATTACTGACAAAATACACAATCTTGTCTGTTTGTATGTCAGAAAAACTACTCCAAAACGACGATCAGCAGCAATGTAAAATCTGCAAAAGTCGTCATCATGGCCGTCAGTCATGTTAAATTAACATTATTAATAAGTTATAGGCTGTATTTAATGGATGTTGGTTTAAAAGCCTTGGTGTTTAAATGTTAGGGTATTAAGGTGATAAATACTTATATTATATTATATATTGATTGAATTGGCATTTACTTGGTAGAACTCCTTTATAACACGTAGAAAAAATAGCAATGTATTTTAGGTCTACAGTTTTTTATAAGGTATGGTTGATAGCTATTTCTATATAATATTTCGAAATACATATCAACTATACCTTATTAAAAAAAATTGAGGAACTAAAATACATTGCTATTTTTTCATCTTGTTATAAAATATGTTATAATTTAAATTGTTTTAGCTCTGTGAATGACACCGCAACGTTATTAAATGCTAGAATTTTTGCCCAAGTTAACATAGTCAACTTAGCGGATGGTGTGTCATGTTTACATAAGTATTTCTTCCTTTTAATTGACCACCTCTCGACATTTACATGGGATATCATCGGGTCCATAAACTTTATTACCTCGCTCAAATACATATGGACCGCTCAAACGGACACTTCGGTATAATTGCATGCCTAGTGCGAACAATTCCTTTATATTTTCTTACTGGCACTCTGATGAAAGCAAATGATGAACATAACATCATTCTACGAAAAAATACTTAGAAATACTCAAAAATATATATATATATAAATGTTACGTGTAGAGGCAAACAAAATTGAAAAGCTGTTATTGTCAAAACTTTATTTTTAATAAGTTACATAGACGCTTACACCTACACAAGCACTAAGTAATTGGATATACTTATATTATATAGAGTATAAACCATTTTCAAGCACTATTCAAATTAATAAATAAACTCTATTATATTTTATTTTATCAGTGAATATTTTAAAAACACATTTTTTTATCTTTGAGTATACAAACATATTCAAATTTTTTGACTTCATTTGCGATATTGAACGCCTACGAAATAACAGAATGGATTAAAAATAATTTAAAACAAATATTCTGGGAAGCACTACCGTAGACCATGTTTTTGTATATAAAGACTTTGAATTTAATTTGAATATATTAGCCATTTTCTCAGTTGTACTAAGTCAGAAATACATTTTAAATTAAACAATCTATGATATTAAATTTCTTCAAAATTAAATGTTTTTATCTCACATGTAAATGAAAAAATACGCCTAAGTAACTTTAAATTTAAAAGCATTATTAAATCAATTATTTTCATTTTTTAAATAAAACATTAATAAATTTCGTTTAATTTTTAGAAATACCTTCTTTTGGGCATGATTATTACTGTATCTATTGATTGAATTGGCATTCACTTGGTAGAACTCCATTATAACACGGTGAAAAAATAGCAAAAAATATAATATTTTAGTTCTACAAAATTATTTTTAACAAATATAGTTGATAGCTATTTCGGCTCACGCCATCGTCGAGCCGAAATAGCTATCAACAAAATAATTTTGTAGAACTAAAATACATTGCTATTTTTTCACCGTGTTATTACTGTATCTCTCTTTTATTTTTATGAATAATACCAATTTTGAGTATATGAACTACTGATTGAGAACAGAAGTAGTCACACGAAAGCATTTTTTTATTCAGTAGCGCAGCTTAGAATATTGGGCTGAACGTAAAGTAATGAATTCTTAGTATTTTTTTTTAATTTCTAATATCCAATACTTTTGTACTTGAGTTATTAAAACTTTCAACTTTTCCACGTGTTTTGTCACCCTGCGATCGTGTTTTACTATCTCCAGGTATATCATCACACGAATGCAATATAACTGACACACAATAAAAAGATAATGACATTCGATTTTTGAATTGATAATTTTACACACAATACAGCTAATGATTTTGTTATGAATGGGTTTTACGGTTATTAATTAAAATGATATCTGATAATATGATAATCAGATATTTCTACGTATTATAAATTGGTGGATTATATATCAGGTGAGATAGTGTCAAATTATCACATTTAAGGAAAATGTCTAGCAAAAGAGAATAATAAAGCTCAAGTTGGTCATTTAATATAAACATTGAATCTAGTTGGACTCATTTTAAATTCTTGAAAAAAAATAAGTTAAAGAATTCACCCGACGCAATAATTACAATAATGTAGTAGTGTCATAAACTATGCACGTTTGTTACGCATTTGGCACATTGATCTAGTGGAACTTATTTTTAGTGTTATTTTAAAGTAAATTTTATGAAAAAAAAAATCGTCTCTTGAACTCATCCTTAACTCATTCAATACACCAAAATGAATCTTGCTACTAATATTTTATAAAAACGTTATCGATATTGATTTTCGGTTTATCGATGTATGCCTTTTTAATTTTAATTTTTAATTCCTAAGTTATGTCGAAATATTATCAACCAATATATAAATAGAATTAGTATCGAATGGGAGCGTCTTCAAGTGGTTTCTCCGAATCTTCGTTCCTAAATATACATTAATTCGCTAACTGTACTTAGAACCGCTTTGTAATATAACAAATTAAATATATTATATTAAACATTCGGTGACCCTAAAATAATTATGTTACGTGTAAATTTTACCGTTGACAGGTAAAGATATTGCCCAGACTGTTTTTTTTTTTTAATTCGTACTGTCACACATTTATATTTTTTAGTACTTGTATATTGTGTCAAGTTGTTTATAAGAAAAAAATCTTTTTATTCAACTATTAATACAATTGATTGGCAAAGCAGGTGTTTTTTTTTCTCTTATTAAGTGAGGTATGCAGATACGCCACATGTTTTCATTACGTTTTTTAGGTTAGCTATTTGTTAAGCTTGGATAAATATTATTTACGAAAATGATCTCATAGACAAATAATATTTGTTTCATTGAAAATATAATAAATATGACTCGTGTTTATTAAGATCGGTTGAATTTTTAAAGTTAATTATTTAATCAGAATATTAACAAGCACTATGACGTTTTATTATCTATGATGTTAAGTGCGCGGCGGAAATGTAAAAAATTCCACCAATTTTGCTTTTATTTAAAGTTAATGTTAAAAGAATCAATTATTATTGCATAGAATAAGATCAATGGTAATAATTAAAATTTAGTCACTCTATTTGTAGCGTTTTGAGTTTTTCAAATGTAATTCTAACAAGCAACTCTTATTAAAAAATATTAGAAGTTATTCTTCTAAGTCTATTCTTTTTTTTATATATTAGAAACGTTTTCATTCATTTTGACCTTTTCACCTTGTAGTCTCCCACTATATATTATATAAAAATCAATATCCATTAAAAAAATCTATTGTGTAACGAAGTTAATCAAATGGTTGGAACTATGCTTATCACAACATTAATAAATTCATTCATTACTTCTGCCTTCTAGATTTTTTTATTTGTGGTTTTCAAATAGCAAAAAAAATACTTAATGGTATACATAATAGATGACAAGTTGGCAATATTTTTTTTTAATATTTCGATTCCAACAAAAAATGGGCAAGTGAAAATATCACTCTTTAAACATTCACTATTAAATGTATGCATGTATTTTTTTTTCGTTTATTGCAAGTTTTGAAATGAATATATTTGTACGTATATCATACAACACCCTATTCGTTTTGAGAAAATTCATATTAGCACGGGCTTTGTCAACGGGCTACTGTTGAAAATAATACCGCATATGACAGCGGAACATTGACGTTCTAGTATTTGTATTTTTTTCAAACTATAAATCACCATTTCTTTAAAATTAACTGTAGGACTCCAAAAATATTCTGTTTGATTTTATACGATCTGCAGTCAAAGCATTCATATAATAAGAAGCATTAAAAATCAATGTCATCACTATTACCAAGCACTTTGTTGTTGTTCTCCCTAGAGATGAATGTAATGAAAACTTCTAATGTTATATTTAAAAGTTTTTCTAAACGAATTGTTTCCTCCTCAATTAATTGCTCAAGATTCGTGTTTTTCGAAGAGAATATGGATGAAAAATATACAGTTAGAACAGAATTAGTTGTGCAATTGTTTTAATTAAGAGCATAGAGGGTTAATCAGTGGCAATACATCACAAACACTCATGCTTTCTAATATAAATCCAGTGAAAAGTGTCATTTTTACATATACATGGAATCGTCTGATACAAAACAGAAGCGAATGAATTTAGCAACTACATTATATACCCAATATAACTTGTTTCCTTGCAAGTAAAGCAAAAAGTGGATTGGGCAAAAATCATCTCTATTGTTGTGCCAAGAATCAGTGTAAAATTTTCTCAGTTACAAAATTCCACGCGTTAAAAAATTCATATCCTCTCTCGAATATCTTTTATCTTGTTTCCTTCAATAATTTGTATTCAATTAAATGTTACAATTTTATTTCTTGAGCTTGCAAAGCAATCATCTAGTATTTTAATACAAAAAGATATTCTTTTATCGTTTCAATTTCCACCATTCACGCCACTGCGCCTTGAGCTTGCTTAAAAATCACCGCTCGATTGTTCTCCTATTGTCCTCTGAGAATAATGCAACAGTAAGTTTGCGAAAAAAGTTCAGACATAGCAAACCTTAAACAATGACATACTTGAAAGAAATACTCGATTTTGTACAGCAGAATGATGAAGCGGATAATGAACTCTTAGATGTGGTGTCTAATAGGAAACTGTACGAGAGTGAATATATGCGAAATGATAATAAAAATATTGATTGCTTGTTGTGATCGTAAAAATAAAATAAAAACACAAACCATATATCGTTTGTTTACCGTTTTTTGATTCGCTTAAAATATTGCGAAATTTAAATATTTTCCTGAATAATTTTAAACAAATTATAATATTTTTGGTCAAGCCTTCAACAAAGAATGATTAAAACAAAATATTAATAATATTAGAATAAAATTGTGAGATTGATCGTCAAATCGAAAACACCTTTATCGATACTTGCGTTGAGTAATTGATGGAAAAAAATCTAAAATAATACATTTTTATACTCCTTGGGTGCAAATGTGTTATGTATAATAATGTCTTTTGATTGATTGAATTGGCATTTACTTGGTAGAACTCCAATATAACACGGTGAAAAAATAGCAATTTATTTTAGTTCTACAATTTTTTATAAGGTATAGTTGATAGCTATTTCGAGTTCTGACGATGGTAATCCGAAATAGCTATCAACAATGCCTTTAAAAAATTTCATTTAAATGTCATTTTTATGGTTCAGGGAAAAGCATTATGCTGGTCATAATTATTTCCGTTACTGGGGTTACTTCGGTATCTTAAAATAATAAATGTTAAGCAATGAATGTATGTCAATACAAAAAAATATATTTTCTTATATATCTTTGTGACCTCGATAGATATTATTCGAAATATTAAAATAAAGCATTATGAAAGTCTTAAAATAGTTGTAATTTTTCAGAAACAATAGCAGGTTGCTCTTAAGAGTATTTACTGAAATATGTAGGTAAGTGCCTGTGAGAAAAATGTGATACGTTGTGAGTTTGCAGTTTGTCGTCCACGGTTGTATTGTGTGATGAACGGGAATGAAAATTGCCTCTGAAATATGCAACACTCATTTTGTGGAGATTCCACTATTCCTCCGTGCTTGTATGCTTCTATCATTCGTTATGACGTAACGGAGGACTAGCATTCTTTATTTATTAATATATTTTTTTTTGATTGCTCAACATCAAACGTAATAAAATCTAAAGGAGCATATTACATTTTTTGAGAGGGAAACAAAAGAAAGTAAACTCGTAAATTTCTGATTTTTTATCAGTATTAAGGATCAGGCAAGTAAAATACTTCAGAAACTTGTTATATTTTTTTTTTAGTTTCCTTTTGAATGTTTCACTATTGGTTACAGAGAAGCATTTATAACCTGGTCCGGATACAAGAATTGATTAATACAAAAAAACTTAAAATTAAAAAATATTTGAATTCGTGACATTTTTATTGACAATATAAATACAAAATCTTTTGACGATCTTGTACGATTCCACATCTTTTTGTGGTTTTCACCTTTTGGCATCTTCAAGCACTCTATTACACGGATGCAACATAACTGATAACAATTGAAATTTTATAGAAATTTTATCTAACACTTTCAGTCGAAATCTATTTATTCATTATCGATGTTTATAATGTAGTAAATTAACCAATGCGTTAGATGTTTTTAAATTAGAATAATAAACAATGAAAAATTTACAAAAAGCTACTAAGTTCAATCCGAGAAGGAAAAACAATCACAAATGGATATCCAAAGTTTTAATTTTGTAATAAAACACATCAACGCAAACACCTTTTAATCGCTCAACAATGTCTTTTTCGTAAGACTGCATTGCATTTTTTCACAATGTAATTAGCATAAAAAATACAAATTAAATTATTTAATACTTAAATTTGCTGCAATAATGGATATGAAGTAAAAAATCTCTTTGTGTTTTGCATCTGTATAAAGTTAATTCTTTTATATTATTTGATATTTTTCATTAAAACAAAAAACAACTTTGAAACACTCCCGCGATCCATACAGCATCTCGCATGCGAGAGTCCTATCTTGTCGTGACGTCATCTGTTAGTCTACTACACACTCTTACACCTAACATTTGTTTTGTTCTAGCTTCTAGTAGTGGTAAGTAACACAATGAAAAGAGACAACGGAAAATGGTGGAATAGAAAAGAAAGAATTCATATTGTTGACTTAGCAATTGAAAGACTGAGTACCAACAAACAGACGGGAGTGTAAATTCTTACCTCATACAAAATCTATTGTTTGAACAAGGTGAAGATGATTTGCTGAAGTATACATATAGTACGTTGTTTGGTTGTTGAATTTGTTATTTGAACTATCGATTCTTTGGTTTCGTAATAATTTTAAGCGTTTCTTTTGAATTGGAAATACTAGAAACTAGTATCACATTTGAAATTTATTAAATCTTAGAAGATACCTAAACGTTTCCAATATTTGTTGACAGTAAATAGGTATCATTTTTCAAAGTGAGCTAGCTGTCTTTAATTTATTTACTTCACCTCTCTTTCAATATAAGTAATCAAACTATAGTCACAATTTTCAAACATTAACACTAATATCAAATCACTGTATTATTCTACTGAAATAAATTCGTGCATATAAAAGGGAATCACATTTTTTTTAAATGCTTTTAATTCTAGTATAAGTAAAGACCAAGGACGTCTAATATATGCTTCGATCGCATATATTCTAGACTAATACACCAAATTTTCGGTTTTCAAATAACCCAAAAAGCGATAATTTTCGGAAAAAGATTATTGTGATAACATTTTTTAAAAATATTTCGTCATTTTATTTGTAATAACACGGTGAAAAAATAGCAATGTATAATATTTTAGTTCTATAAAATTTTCTAAGATATTATTGATAGCTATTTTGGCTAACGCCATCGTCAGAACTATGTTTGAACGTACATTTGCTTATCTATATAAACCTGTGTAGATAAGGTACACAATAAATCTTCTGTTCTGTTTTAATAACCTAGCTTATATCGTGCTAGCAAAAAACTATTTGTAATATTTTAACGATTTATAATGTAGTTGTTCTCATATTTTTTACGTAATAGTAAAAAATACATTCGCGAAATAAAACTCATGGAATGTTTACTAAAAATATATACCTGTACAAATAATACTTTGAAACATCTACAATACTTTTACACTGTAAAATTCTGGATACACTATGGTTTTGTACAAAGGAAGAGAAAATCTTTCTGGGTTCTAGACCGTGGATGCTTTGTCACCAAGTGTTCAATTATTGTAATGATTCGTTTCTGGTTTGGTATTAAAGGATAACATTTTGTTGCCCAATACCTTATTGACCAATTCGTTAGTCCAACAAGTATTAATTTTGTACAATGTGAATCGATGTCAAATTGTCAAATTGATGATAAATATATCTACATGAAAAAGTATTGCAAAATTAAATCGGCAAAGTATAATGCTACACTATTTAATTTCTGTAAGAAGCAATGCGAAATATTAAATTCAAATTGTAACTTGGAACCATAGCGCTGCATAATGCAAGAGTAGTGTTGTGTGAACATTTGAAATTTATGACCGTGCCTATTAATCTTTCATCCATGATAAACACACCTAGTCTTGTATTGTTTTCCGTACTTGAGTACTTGGAAACAATTGCTTTTGTATTTTCGATTCCTTCTATGGAAGTTAACATACTGGAAAAACAGCTGCTTGAGGCAGGCCAGACAGATAATAGAAACGGATTTGTCCACCATTTTTCAAAATCAACTAAAGTTACTGCGAATCCGTAACCTAATTGAGATTTTTCGTTGTAAAAAAAAATATTAAATAATGCTAGAATACATGTAAATATTAGTAACAATTTAAATAATTATGTTTAATAAAATACTAGGGTTGCCAACAATGGTAACCGTCTGGTCGCAGTTTTAATAACAATAATACATTCAAATAATTTTGAAGAAATTATTTATTAAAGATATTCTTTTTATGTTAATTCGAAAAAAAACATATCATTAGCTTCAAAGTGTTTCCGAGACTTTTCTCACAAAAAATTGGCAGACCTGTGAAAAAAGATTCATAACAAAATCATTGCACATTGAAATAAGGAAGTTTTCCATATGCTTTAACGTTTTGCAGTCGAGCACTTTTTCGTATGTGCCTACCAGCAACTCGATGCGTTTTTTTGAGAAAATAGTATTCTCTACATGAATCAAAGTAATAATAAAAAATGTATATAAAATTTAAAAAAAAAAAAGTATATATATTTTTTCTGTTAAATAGGTATATAATGAATACAATGTACACATGTTTATTTTATTTTTAATTCTTCATTTTATGGTATTTCACAAAGCAATCGCCAACATGTAATCCTGGCTTATTTACGCAGGTCTCGCAAAACAGCCGTGTTTCCGATCTCCCGCCAGAAATTTTTCTATTTGAACATACAGCATAGTCCTTCTCAGTCCCTGAACGTAATATATGAAATAAATCTGCAAGACGGTCTTCTGTAGGAACAGTTGAAGTACGCTCTCGGGATCCACCATGCATTTCGATGAAATTCACGCCATGAACATGAACACTTATTGATATTACGCAAACCGACTATCATTGGCTGTTTTTTTTTATCAGAAAATGACTTGCTAATGATCTAGTTGAAATCGACACATAAAAAATGCTAAAAGTTTACAAAAAATTACTTTATAAACATGCCGCCACTGCGGCGGCATCCGAGTAATACGATAAACTTACAATGCCGCCTCTATGGTGGCATTCGGATGCGAAGGGTTAATATTTATAATCATAATTTTGCCTATAAGCTATTTCAAATCCTTATAACAATAAATCTACTCAAACTTATGGCTGTGTATGAAATATACTCTTATTTAAAACGATTAAAACATTTAAAAATACTAGATAAAATTTATTGTTTTTTAATGTCCATGTCGTCAAAGCTGTGTTTGTAGTATGGATAAAAAACGTAAAATTGCGGTGGAAAATTATAATTTAATAAAAATCTTCACCAGCTACGGCAACAATCCATTGTTCTTATTATAAAAGAAGATATCTTTTTAGTTTCGTGTTTTTATTTTACATTAATAGAAAAAATATTCAATAAACAAGTTGCATAACTTGGTTAAAACTATTTACTCATAATACAATGATATTTAATTTTTTTCATTAAAATTATCGTAAAATAAATTCTCACATCATTAATCAAAATTTTGTTTATTTTTAATGAATATTCAAACATGAGTGAACGCAGATCCTAGAAGTTAAAATATTTTCTTTTGCATTATGCAAAAGTAACTCTTTTAATTTTACAATATCTACTATCGAAATAAAGGGATGATGGGTTCAAACTATGAATAATACAGACCGAATAAAATTGAAATATTTTCCCATTCTTATATTAAGGATATTTAAGACAATAATATCACTTAACTTTTATTTTCAAACGTTGCAGGTGTAGTTCAATAAAAGCTTTTCACAGCGCTTTAGTTAAGCTATAACAATTTTGAATCACATGAAATCAACAATTCATATCCGTTGGATAATTGTTTACCATCCTGTCCGTCAATATCCGGCCTGTCACCCCTCATTTATGTTTTGTCCGATTAATAAATTTTCTTTTCCCCTATTTTAGCCAGTTTAAAATGGGGAATATTTGCAGCCCTCGTGTTCGATACATTCCAGACTAACGGGAATCAATTTTTCATCCAATTTCATTACACTCTCGGGATTCGTGGAGAATTGAAGGGTTAAAAATTTCGCGATTTTTGATAACTTAAACGGCCATTTCCGGTTATAAAGAGAAATGTATAAATTTTCACGTTATTGTTAGTTTCTACTTTAGAGTGTTAATTTATTGTGCTGAACCAAAAAATATTACCACTAGATTTAATGAATAAAGCATTATTAAAATTCTTGAAAAAAAATGGTCCATTTTTGAGTTACATTTGACAAAGAAATATGAAATGCTGATTTTTTTTGAAAACAATTAATCAGAAAAATTAACAATATGAGTAGACATTTTATTCATGAATAGCAAAATATATTAACAACCACTGACTTGCATGGATGGCAACCTATTATATTTGATTTCAATTATTATATCAGCGCTTCATAACTCAAAATCTTGTTTTATTTTAAAACCTTTACTCTCAAGCCTCAAATATTTGATTTTGATTGGTATTTTTTTCCCCTAATTAAACTCATAATTATCCAAAAATCAACTTGAGAGGAAAAAACATTAAAACATTCATGCTCAAGATTAAGAAAATAAAAAGCGATTCAATAAATATTAAATTTTATATTGACTATACCTGAACGCAGAAAACTATAAAACCGCTAGCTCAAAAAACTAGATCATTTAGAAAAAGGATTTCATTATTTTACATATAAAACTGATTAAAGTAATATATTTCTTTGAATATTATTTACGTTTTGCGTTTTTTGGTTCCAATTCGGCTCTGCATTAGTAATTACATAATAGTTCGATCAACAGTGTTATAAAAGAGTTGAATAAAAAAATGCGCCGAAAATAAAAGAAAAACTAAAATTGATTGGCCAATCGGCAAGTTTTTCCCTTTTATTGCTAGCTACATAATAGCAACGGGTCAAAAGGGCTCTACTATTTTTAAAACGTTTTTACTGTCAGTTCGAACCGTTATTATTTTCAAACTTAAAGGCGAATTTGTTAAGTTTTTGCAAGTTTTTAGAGCAAATAATAATTGAATCATGTCTTATTGGATATTCTTTGATATTTACAGTGTGAAACTAATTTTTATGTGATGCGAAATGGTTTTGCGCAGATATAGTATTGCCTATTGCCAACGTTGCTGCTAAACAACACTCGGAGAAAGAAAAAATAGTTTTAACGTGTTAAAATAATTCTTTTTACAATAATAAGCGTATTTTTTGCTCATGCTGTTTTTTTTTAAATTTTACATTCTTCTCTATGAAGCACTGATATATAAAAAAACATTTATCAATATTTATACTCACCGAAATACTTTACGAATACAGACCTGTTATGAACTTTTATTTTTTGCCCGTAATTAAATTGAATAAGCTTGATAGAATAATGCGATGAAAAAAGTTATTATTGTGGATTATGTACATCGACTACAACATGACCTATCTAGAAAATGACAGTATAAGTACATTTAAAAATTAAATATGCATCCCGTAACTATTTGGGGTTATATATTAAAATATTTTAGTAAGTTAGTTTTTTTATTACGACGTTATTGTATTCAGTGATATATACATTATAATGTTAGTGGGCGATATATCTTTTTTTTTTTTTTATCAGTTGACTTTACGGACATCACGTCTCTCGCTTTCGGGAGAAAATCAGGAAATGGATGTGAACGAATCTCAAATGACAATTCTATGGCAGAACGAGACGTCAAAAAATAACTAAAAAAAATGAAATTGGCTTCAGAGACGCATTGGTAAATTAAAAGCCTATTGTGTTCAAAATGCTCGATATGAGACGCACATGATTCTAGTTTTATTCTTGTAGTTTTAACATTTATACAGTAAAAAAATGATTTGTTAAAAACGTGAAAACAACTGCACAATATGCAAATAATTATAGCATTCCATTATTTTATGTACTTCGATTAATATCTTTTTTTAGCTACCTTTTTAGATGACTTTCTTCTTGTTAATTATTTGCTTATAAGATAATCTTATTTGAATAATAATAGCTAAATTTATAATTTTATAAAATGGCATTTTTAAACTTTACACTAATGACGATAACGTGTCTTATCTTCATCATGTGTTACCGGACATAAGTCATTTTTGATAAAATATATTAAATCAACTTCTACCTCTGATACATATCACACATGTCAAAAAAATTAACAATTTATTGGCCCCTGGAAAAATATCTATTTTTTTTATGATTTTGTTAGTTCAAAAAGTTTGCTTACTGACTGACAATGTAAATACTGTAAACCATTTGGTTATCAAGATCTTTTGCAAATAATGATAATGTTTTTTTACAATCGAATAGATAACAAATGTTATGCATTACTGCTGTTTATAAACCAATGGCATTAAATATTTTGCGTTAGAGAAAACGTCAATAAATATTATGACATTAAGTGGTCGTCAAATATTCGTGTATTTTAATGACGATACACGTGAAAAACAAAAACAGTTTTGCTAAATTAAAGCAGAAATATTCGCAATAAAATATAATAGATAACGCATGTCTGAATAAATTAAAATTCTTGCTTTCATCGACTGCAAAACTTTTGAAACTTTCAATGCCAAGAAAAATTTCTTATACAAAATGAACTTTTAATATTGTTTGTAGTTTTTTCACGATAATCTTCAAAAGTAGAGATATATTACTAATTTTGTAATACCAGCGTTTATATTTGAAAATATTATCTAGTGTTAGCCTCTTACATTTATAAAAAAATAATGTAATTAAATTCAGGTTAAAATAAAAGGTAATCTAATTCATGAGCAATCGTTCAATAGCGTAAATATTTTTTAATAAAAATATTTTTTATATATATAACAACAAAGCAGATAATCATTTATTTTCTTTTTTTTAAGACTGAATAATTAAAATTTCCTAATAAAGAATTTCTCTTCTTTGTTTTTCATTCTCTCACAATTTAAATAAAAACACAAATATTGTATATCTTATATATGATAATATACTGTATCACAACTTAATTAAGCTGATTATGATAAAACAAAAAGTTTAAGACACTGTGTCATACAATAGTATATCAAAATAAAATATATGAATGAATTCACACGCGTGTATATACTTATAATTTTTTATCAATTTTTTAAAAATATCAAGGTGCGGTTTTCAAAAGTTATATCGATAATACTTGCTCTAATCTTCAATCAACTGCAAATAGTTAACACATGAAAATTTCATTCCAAGGGTATTTAAAAACATAACTTCAAAAAAACTACTTTTTCAACATTATTCTCAAAATATTATTGTTTAATAACTTTTCTCGATTGTCTAATAATACTAAATACATAAAAACTGCTCTGTTTACAAAAGTTTCAACGCATCACTGTTTTATACGACTGTAAAATGGTTGCATTCAATGTGTCTTGTAGTCGAATGGTTATGCAGACAATTGTACGAACCGCTCGACCATCCGATCATTTTTTTATTGCTTATGGATCACAACTGATTATGTTCACAATATTCTTTACAAGCTTTTCTTATAAATGAGAAATCAGGAAAAAAATTGGCTGAATAAACTGAATATAGACTAGATACTTTCTTGATAGATTTATAACATAATATTATGCGTCAAAATATATTTTTCTTTTTTTTGTATAAAAATTCTTGTTCATTTATTCAATTTAGGTATGTTTTTTCATATTTTAATTCAAAAGTAAAGTTTATGATAAAATAGTCGTATTTTTCAATACCAATCAAATTCGTTTTTTTAGTATAATGACTCACCATTTAAAAATTATTAAATAATTTGTGATTTCTATATTCTGTTAATTTTAAACCTCTCAAACGTTTTATCAGTGATCATTTTCGCAGAATTCAATTGTATTTTATATGTTCGAATACCTATCGACAACCATCCTAAATTATATATTATTATTAAATTATAAAAATAACAAATCTAGTACATCACAAAATAAAATCATTACAATACAATATAAATCTTTTGTTTTAAAAAATACTAAAATATCATATATCTTACAATGATAGGGAAAGCCACAGCAAACAATCACAGATCATCGAAATTCTCGTTTTATTTAATCAAACCCATAACAGAAATAATAGAACATATAAAATAGAAAAATTATTTGTTGTTTAAAGTAGTTTGTAGCGATAAAAGCCTTCCCTGCTTCTCTTTGAATATAGATAGTCTTTTTTTCAGCCAGTTTCAAGAGGAAACACTATTTTTTATGATATTCAATTATAGCAAACAGTAAAAAAATGCTTAAAGCTATTGGAATATATGCATAATTTGGAAATCGTAGAAAGAAAGCTTTTGTCGCAACGATGAACGTCCGAGCTTTATACAATATATTCTTTATTACATAAATATTTATTTCATACCAAAATCACAAACCTTATATGGTTGATGACAAGTGTCAAGACAGACAGATTACTGATAATTTTTTTCATTAATATATTTTGAAATGCGATAACGAAATCGGTTAAATAATTTTGTTATAAATTTCCGTTTAGTGTTCATCGTTTACTTGGAATAATTATAATAAATTAATATATGTTTTTGGTTTATAATATTAACCGAACGCAGTTAACAGTTTCTTTGTAAAAACCCGATTTTTTTCTGACCCATAAAAATGGCATCCCAATTAAGTGTATTTTTTTCTTACAGATATTTAAATTCTGCTGGACATACGTGCAATATCGGATTAGATTGCGACCAAAAAGCCGGCGTAATGCATAGAAAGGTAAGATTTTTTGTAACATACTAATATTATACCATACTTAAAATATGCAGTCTTCCCCAAAAAGAATCTTATTCACGTTCCTTATATCATACATATTTAAGTCGACAATTATATAATACAGTCAGTACACGTGGCTTAAACCATATAACCTCAAATTATGTATCTGTACCTGCGAGGATATTACGAAAATCTTCCAATTTACTTAATTGTAAATTGTATTGTTATATTATAATTATCTCTTCAAATCAATTAAATATAATAGAATTTTGCGTATGATCATATTCATTGACTTTTAAACATTTTATATGAAAAAAATCTCAAAAAGTCCTTAAAAATTAAAATATACACTTATTATTTTTTATACATTATATTCACATGATAAAACATTGAATAGTTCATTTTTCTGTTTGATAATAGATTAACAAAGACAATATGTCGGTGGATATTTGAAAGGCCCAATATAAATAACAATGACAGATGTATTTTTTATTAAAAAACTGTACCAACCACCTATCCCGTCATAAAAATCGGACATTGTAGGAATGAAGAAAAAACAATTATGCCTTACCTCCATTATTTACTTTTCTTCGTAAAAAAGCAAGTAGTTAATGATAAAAAATCTTTCGATAAAGATAAGACGTCTGTTTATTTCATATTAGGTAAGGGCATGGTTAAACTTTTGTGATTTAACACGGTGAAAAAATAGCAATGTATTTTAGTTCTACAAAATTATTTTAACAAATATAGTTGATAGCTATTTCGGCTCACGCCATCGTCAGAACTATCATAGTCATAATAACATAATATAAATAGTTCTGACGATGGCGTGAGCCGAAATAGCTATCAACTATATTTGTTAAAATAATTTTGTAGAACTAAAATACATTGCTATTTTTTCACCGTGTTATAATGGAGTTCTACCAAGTGAATGCCAATTCAATCAATAATTTGTGATTTAAGTTTATTCCAAAATTGGCATAATAAATTTACTTATCCTGATAATACATGAATGAAACATTTGACGTTTTGTGTTCACCCTCCTTATAGTTATTCAATGATTTGTATGTTAAACCATCGTAAAAAAAATAATATTCTATTCAAGAGAACCACAACTATTTACACAATATAAATCGTTATTTATTAAACTAATATAATAAAATAAATCATAAAAAATATCAGTTAATTGTCTTTTTTTTACCAATTCCTGTCCAATTGAAGAGTATGCTAAATTCTCAAGGTTAATATGAATAGAGCTTTATTGTATAGTGCTTTTAAATGAACCAATAATCAACATCTAGTGTATACATATTATATATAGATTCTATGATGTCGTAAATATTCAAAGATGGCGTGTTACATAAGCTCTGTTTTATTCAAAGATCTCGCGGTATCCACATATATTATCAAAGTACAGGAAGAGAATAATAAATATCGCGATAAATTTTGTATCCTCGTGTACTGAAGCTATTTTTCAGTTACTTCCCCCCACGTCAAGTACCCCCTTGTGTCAATAATACCCCCGCTGGAATAAAGGGTGAAAATATTTGGGACATGGATACACTTCGCTATATATTATTATAGAAACCGAGGAGCACGATTTGCTCAAATATACAGCATTGTAAAGAAACCTTTATATTTAGTTATAATAAACGATTAATTCGAACAAATTTTATTAAACGATTGACACTTAATTTTGTTATCGAGATTATTTCCATTTTTCCAAATACAATTATTTCTTTTATTAACTGCTGTAATTTTATGTTCGTTTTTGTCCGCTTACTTAACAAGCGCATATAATATTTTTCTATATATTTTATTTTTCTCTAGTCTCGAAATAAATAAAATATTAAATACAAAGTAAATAGAAAAAAACTTTATTCAATTCGTTTTATTCTTCATTTTTTTTTCTTTTATTTTGCTAATATTAAGTTAGTTAAAATAAAAATATAATCTTTTTTAATCATTCGCTTTTTAACTTCAAAATTTCAAGGAATACACTGGATTTTTTTTTAATTCAATATATGATCGAAAATCAACTATTTCATACAAAAATATATTTTATGACTCTTCCCATTTATGTATTTATACTCTATACTGTATGTTATATGGTATATGTTTTATTAAGGCTTTTTTATTTTACGTAAATAAATATACATAATATATTGGGTATTCATGTTAGATACACTCATTGAAAACAAATCACCTGGAATGCTTGGTACATCACAGAAAAGTGTTTCTTAGCCATTATTAGCAGTATAAAAGTTTAACACTGACACGTGAACGGAATCTACATTCGTATTTGTGGAATATAAAATAAACCGGAAATTCAAAAACACCTCCTTGTACGATATAGATCCCTGGTAGTTGTTTTATCATCTTTCCGATTTACGGCTGCCCTCAAATTTACTCTCCGTAACTTGACCGAGTCCTCCCATATCAAATTATTATACTAGTCGGACCATTAGTACTCTACGATAAATGAAATATTGTCACGTAAAATAAATTGATAAATAAACGAATAATATTATAACACGCATTGATAATATATATATATATATATATATGTAAAAAAAAAAATTACCCACCAGAACAAAGATTATACGAATAAAAATGTTATTCAAATACTTTGATTTTTTTCTATATAATGCTAGAAAGTAATAGTTTGATTCAAAAAATGTTTTTACTTATTTTCAAATGCAGACAAAAAATTATAAGCACTGCATATTTTCTTAATATCGTACATACTACGTCTCTGTCAATTATTATAATTATAAAAATCACTTGTTTCTTCATTCTTGATTCTTACACTGTTTGTTATTAAAAAGCATAGTGGGAACACAAATGAAACACGGTAAATTTATTCAATTTAGCTCTAATTTTTTATGTCTCTATTCAATAAAGCAACTTCCTCGTAAATATTTATTTCAATTGTTCAACTTACACTAGAGTAACTTATTTATTGGGATCTTATATATTTATATGAAATTAAGAAATAATAGACTATTAATTTTGGTAAATTGACATCCAAAAATTTCCATAGACTTTCCTTGAAAATTGAGCAGTTTTTCTTGATCGGTCTTTTAGATTTTGCGCTCTACAAGGCCTTAAGCGATCTTTTTTCATCCGAAAATTTTGACTAAAAATACATGTTGATAAAAACACCATAAATCGTATTTTAGTTTTATTTTTCGATACGTATGATCTTTCATAAAGATAAACAAATAAATTGAAATAAGCGGCAATAACAATTTACATATTGCCCGTCGGAAACGGAAATTGTGATAGCATTTGTTTCACTAAGAATATGTAACATATTAAAACTAGCGTCTTTTAACCACAATTAATTCACTAAATTGAATATTATAATATTAATAAGTGAAAAATCATACACAAATACACAGTCTACAAAAATAATGATGATACTGTATTATAGTGCAGCATTGCACGAGTCAGGTTAGGAAAAGTATATTGAAATGCTACGGTCATCGGCGATACCGGACGTCCGTTTACGACGCCATTTCGTGGCCAATAATTCGCTGATCATGTGCAATCATAAAAGTAAAAATATTTGAAACTCATCAAACAGATGTGAGCGCCATTTTTTCATTTTATTTTTACGTCCGCACTTAACTTCTGGCCAGACCCTGTGGCTAAGGTCCACCCCGTGAAAAAGTCACCGAAGAAGTGGGCAATATTTTTCTTCAATAAAATCAATATTTTTTATTATTTATGGTTTGATAAGTAACCAAATTCACAGTGAGCTATGGATCAACAATATATGCCAATTATAAAGAATCATTATTGACAAGTAAGGGTTGGGACTGTTTATTTTTAATATAAAATTAATATTTTTAAAATTGTTATTAGAGTAGTGTATTATTTTATGTGATAATATGCTGACTATTCTTTGAACAATATTTTTCGTTTGAAACTGCTTTTAAAAGAAGAGCATTGAAATAGAAAAACTGACCCACTTATTTTGTGAATTGCATATATTCTGACCATTATTCTTCATTGGCACATTACTGCCATATTGATATATTTCATACAGATAATAAAAATTAATAACCCAATCCTATGAACATATATATTTTGATAAAGAGTGGTAAAACGAATACAGAACATTTTCGATGCTTCATCAATAACTTTACACATTTTAAAATAAAGTCGTTAGGTTTGGATCTTAACCATTAAAATAAGTTATAAACTTTTGCTCATTTTCAACCAAATTTTACAGATAGAATAAGTAGTATTAGTATAATTATAAAGATCGTTTTAGTTCGTTATCCGAACATGTGTTCGTTGTCCAAGAACAAAAGTCTTTCGTGAAAATGTTCGTTGTCCGATTTTTTCGCATTCCGAACTGCTCGTTAACTGATCAAACACTGTAATATGATTTTATATAAATAGAGTCATACAAAAATATTATGTTACGCACTATGGAAAACTGATTTGCAAATAATATTGTATTAAAATTTTCCAAAAGGGAATATTTTTTTCTTTTACTTCTTATGCCGTTTTTGAATATTGTGTGTAAACTTATAATACCTTACATTTGTTTTGTTGTAGCTCGCTTTATTAGCTGACTATTTTTATGTTATTTGATGATATAAGGTTCACTGTATTGTACAATTGCATATTTAAACAATAACAAAACAAAAAGCGCTCAGTACTTCGTCCTGTTTCAATCTTTAGTTATTTAAATTTATTTTTTTCAATGTGTCCGTTTAATATGAATGGGTAATGATTTTAAATATAATTTTAAGAATTCGTAGTCCATCTGTTGCCAACCGCTGTCTTGAGGGCGCAAACAAGCGATAATCGAACGGGCAATGTCTATAAAGAAGAAAAAATTCACGAAACCACTTTGTGTTATTAGAATCTTAGGCATATAAGGCTGGTACTGTTTTTCAAACACTCGTTGGAACTGAAAAGTAAATTTACTCTTTTATGGTTGTTCTTGGAGGGTTTTCTAAAGGCGAAATTTGTTTTATTTTTGCACGCATATGTTCAGTATATCAGCTATTTTAAGCGAATAGCAGAAGTATATATGTAAGGATATGTAGAATTCTATGATTATTACAAGTAATTGAAATGATTTTTTTTTGTATAACATACCACAAAAAATAATTTAAACGCGTTCAAATAACAGTTCTACTTAGATTAATCATTTTCAAATTACCGGTTGAAAGGGCTCACTCGATGAGCAAAACCAGTTAAATTGCTTTTTTATTTATATTTTTTTCATTCATATACATACTTGCAGTCATTTAAGCGCCAATTGATTTCATAAATGAATGCATTTGTAAAAAATAGTAATCGAAAAATTGAGTAAATCTCTTAATTTTGTTATTAGTATGTTTCACAGATTTATCCATTTCTGAAATCAGTCGGTCGTTTCGAACGAGGGATGTTTTTTTTTAATAGATCTTTGTACGTAATTAATAATAGCATATAAAATATCGAAGTTCTTCTTGACTTTATTTCACTTATAAGTGATAAAATATCATTTGTTTATTAATGAATGTAATTCTATTAGGTTCCAATCTGTAACGAAACGTGTGATTGATGATACCATGTTAGATAAATAAAAATAAGGTTGTACTTCAGCAACACTCAAGGGATATAGAAGGAAGTCGGGAACACGGCAGCCTCCCTTCACACCTCAAGATAAAGTCGAAATATTTGTTTTCGACCGATCGAACGTGTGTTGAATTATTCCCGCGAAAGCTTAAAAGAATCTTAGCCACTATCTCATCTTTCAATCGCCCCAAATGGCTTCGAAAACATTTGGGCGTGCCACCATATGGTATAATATATATTTGGGAAGACCATCCGTTGTAATATAAAATACCTGTAAACTATATTATTTCATAAGGGTAAGTGCATTTCTTTTGTATAAAGTCAGATCTAATCGGCAAGACTGTGAGATAATTTTGAAAATTCTTTCTATTTAATTGTAGTGTAAGCACTACAATTAAATATAAAGATTCACAGACAGATTCGAGTCATCTGACAAAAATTGATAATAGAAATCGATTCTTATATCATTGGTAAAATGAATGAACGTGGCAAAAGAAGAGCAATTAGTTAACTAGCATTCATTTTACAATCCTTCCAATACCAAGAGATATGGAATTAGCATTAAAAAAGTCCTGTAAAACAACTTTTATAAGAGTCCTTTTAGGAGCAAGCATACTAGAAATCGTTCCTTAAATTAAGTCACACATGGCGTGTTGAACGTAAGTTTTAATTAACATTCCTTAAAATCGAGAAACAGTTTCATAATGGTAGCTAATATAATAATGTTATAGGTTAAATATTATGATATGAAAACAGATTATTCTGTTCTCAGTATTACTAGTTCTGATGAGGGCGTAAGCCAAAATGATCACCAAATATCTTATAAATTTTGTAGTTCTAAACTACAATACATTGTTATTTTTTCACTGAGTTAAAAGATATTATTGTAAATTTATTAAATCTTTATTTATGATGATGTAGTATTGACTTAATTTTTTTAAATGAAAATTTTTTAGTTAGTTAATTAGAAATTCACATTGTTTTGATGATTTATACATGAATTATCTCAGCAACACTTTGATATTTAAATATCAGAAATATAATGTTTTTTGGTTTATTAAGATGGTCACCTTATATTATAACCGTAAAACAAGATAGGTTTATCATACCCCAGACGTACCGTCTATTTCGTATTTGTAGGAAAAGCTTTTACCATAGACTGCCTTTTTATTCATGGGATAAACTCGTAAAAAATACATACAATTAAGAATTATTCACTACCAGATCTTTATTGACATTATATAAATTAACGAAAATGAAAAGGTTGTATTTATTTTAATTTGAATGGTTAAAACATTATACGATTCTATGTATTTTCTCACAAACAAACCAGGTTACACCATTCGGCATTTTCAGGAATTCTATGCAGCAGAATTAACATGACAAACATTTGAAATCATACAAAGTTTCAACAATTAAAATTTTATAATGAAATTCCATCAAGCACCTTTATTCGATATCATGAATTAGTTTTTTTAATCAATTCTAACTTTGTCTGAATCCAGACGCAAAAAGACTTAAAACAGCAATAATAAAATACTATAATATCTATTTGTCATTTAATACTCAAAAAAAGGTAGAATATGTTATTACTTAATGTCTCTTATTTCATTGTCAAATTATTCAAGCTATCTTTGTTAAATATGGCGAGCTTCAATTTAATTCTTTGAGAAAACTATAGCCAAATTTGCTGTTCATATGAAGCCGTCAGTTCATAAATGCAGTAATACTTATAAAATTAGCAAATATTTTTTCTTTTTCTGTGTCTGACTGTCGTTAGCGGTATCTGTAAGAGTTTTTAAGTGACTAAAGCATTATTTAGTTGCAGTTAGTTATTTGCAATGAGTATGCAAATTACATGCGGACATTCAAAGCATAATAAGTATTACAACAAGCTTACCTTCCTCATTAGGTGATACATAAACGGTGAGATCTTTTATGGGTTCGAGGATAATATTATCTTCGCTGTAATTGTATATACACCCAGTCTTTTTTTTACGCGATACATAGGTTCTGGAAAACGACGCGTAAAAAAATCGCGTAAAAAAATCACAACTTTCAAATAATTTAATAAATTGGTTCCAAAAATTAAAATATCACGTGAAAAAGTACCAGAAACGTATGAAAAACCAAAATTTGCTCTTTAAAATTCGTGCAAAAAAAATATATGTATTTCATGTCTTTATTGCTTATAAAATATAATGAGACAATAACAATATAATTTTTTCACTTATATAAATTAAGTTTTAAAAATACACAATTTTTTTTTTTTTTAAATAATGAAACGTACATGCCTAACATCATATGTAAATTTCTTCTTTACAACATATTTGTGGAAAAAATCGCGTAAAAACAAGTGAAGCGCGTAAAAAATTTAACGGTGCCGTCCAAAAAAATCGCGTATAATCGAATTCGCTTAAAAAAGGACTGGGTGTACAAAAATTCGTTTTATAAAAAATTGTATAAAAGATATTTCATATTTACCTGTATCATGTTTTTCAATTAATTGATATATCTAATACTGGCTTAGGGACCTATTTCAGCAATTAAACTCTATTTTAAGACAGCGATGGTTGGTTTCGAGTACTTACACGTGTCAAGAAAATATATTATTTTCGATAAGGAAGAGGCAACAATCGAAAATCGAAGTAAATTTAACTACTTCAGTCACGAATTTTACAGTGAAATATCTTATGGACAAACAGATTTTCCGTTGTTTTTAATTTTTTTGTTGAAAGAAAACTATCGAATAAAATAAAATTTAAAAAAAAATCATTTATTATCATTCAAAAATAATTGACTTCACTATTCATTCTAGATATATTTGAAAATTCCTAATTGTTTCAAAGAGTAAAAAATCATCCGTACATATATCCGCAAGCGTCAGAATCATTTTGAATTTTGAATGATTGAATAGTGTAAATATTGTTTAGCTCAATTTTTCCTCGAGTGTATGACAAAATTTTCTTGAAATTTAAATGCGTAAACATAATGGTGGACAAATAAGAAAAAATCCCGTTCCATAATAATCGCCATTGTCCACTTGTATGCATTGAAATATTTAACAGGGGCGTAGTTATTACAAAAGTTATAAACAATAATTCTAATTAATTTAGTACGGAGAGATACAGTCACGAACTTTGAATTAAATAATTAAAAGAATATTTACAACGTACAAGAGCAGAGTTTATCTTGATTTGTTCAAAACTAATGGCAACTCATTGTTAATTAAAACATGACCGATAAATTAAATCTATAACTATATTAGAAGTTATTTATTCAGCACGCACGCGCAGCAAAAAATAGACGAATGATATATGTATCAAAATAAATGTAATGTTTGTTTTCATATAATCAAGAAGTTGTGAAATACGAGCAACTCTGACTACTTTTTCGACTGTACGATTTAAAATAGCATCTCAATGAAAAATGTGTCCGATTGGTTGGTTGATTTTTTCTTAATAGACAAAAATACGAGAGGTAGGAAAACACTTGGTAATATTAAACTTTTTGCAGTTAGATTGTTTTTTGTCTCTGTCGGAGTTGTAGTTTTTTTTACGACTCCCCTCCCCTAAAAAATGTAAATTGAATCAAGAATGTCACTATCACAAGATGGGAATTTGCTTTCATTCCCATCTTAGATATTTCAGAAGAAAATTTATCATTATACAGACTGTATGTGCATAGATTTTTTATTTTTGTTCAAAGTCAAAATAATTCTAAAGGAACGTTAAAAACAATAATAAATAACAAATATTCGTGCTTTTCATTAATTCTATTGTTGTTAACAATGTTTTGTATGTATTTAGAAATAATGAGAACGGCGTTGTAAATTATTGCATCAATTATTATTAGAATATATCTAAAAATAGTGCTTCAAATATGTCAAATCGTCAACATATGTATTCAAAAATAAATTTTAGTATATAGAAATACCTATTGGATGATACAAAACAGTTTTTTAATATTCATCAAATGGTATTTTAAACTGACCAAAAGGTTGCGATTATCCGTATTTTGATCACTTTTGATGACATTTAAAAGAATGCAAAATAAAACTAATGTTATATAACAATATTTTTATTTTGAATATATCAAAATAAACCTGGCAACATTAAAAACTATCAAATACTAACTAACTTCTTAATAAAACAGAAAAGAAGTCTTATAACCTTGTTGGGATACATTAATTAAATTTATATTGCTAAAATGGAAAACCCTTAATCACAATTAAGCCGAATTCAGAAATAATCTAGACCAGTGGTTCTCACGTGAAATTTCACTGTGGCCGCATTACAAACATCAGTTTTCCTATAAAAATGTCTCGTGGCCGCACCAAATGTGATAAAAATAGTTTCAGTATTTTTTTTTATAAAGTCCATTACACTGAATGATCTTTCACAATATTCAGTTGTAGGGACAATAGACAAAATTAATAAAGCAATTGTTGTTGATTCTTTACATTGACTTGATTCATGGTCAACGTATAACTTCGACCAAAATTTAAAAAAAAACAGTTTTATTATTAAAACGGTCCTTTACTTAAACTTGACTAAATTATTGATAAGTCCGGTTTATTCAATTAATTTCAAAATACAGGTTATCCTCGACCTACGACCGAAATACATTCCTGGACTTTGGTCGTAAGCCGAATTGGCCGTAAGTCGAATTTCATACAAAATATATATATACTTACATATTAAAATATACATGTATATTTATTTTTATTGTTAAATTTATACTTATTTATTAATAAAAAATAAAATACATCCTTCATTAATATTTAAAATCTTTCGTCATCTGTACTTATAAAAGTACAATCCATTGGCTCATTATCAGTAGTGGAAGAAGAAGCAGTTGTAGTATTTTTTAAAAACATCCAATTTTAGTTGACTTGTTTTTTTTCTGTATATTTCTTTGTAGCAAGCAAGATCTTCCTGAATACGGTGGTTTATACTCAAAAATCTTTCGTTGGCCAAATCCATTTTTGCATATATATGCATTATTTAGTCAAATTGAGAGAATTTTATTTTATACTGTTTTTTTGGTCGTGAGTGCGAATGGTCGTAAGTCGAGGACTACCAATAATAATAAATTTACAAATTTATTTGTATTGATACATTTTTTTTAAATATTAATATTTACTATACAACTGTTGGTGGCCGCACACGAGAACCACTGATCTAGATTATAGATTCCGGAAATGTGTCTCAAATAATATCATTGTATTGAGACATAATTCCTTGACAGTACAGTAGTGAGATACAATTTTTACAACTGAATGACATTAATATTTCACCTCCACCACTCTCCACTATTATTTTAATCACATATTTACCTGAACAATTGTTCGACGTCGGACCTATGTGTTGGTAAGAAAAAATGGTACCTAGTCGGTACTAATACCTATGCCTGGTCTCCGTACATAGAAGCAACATTAAACCAGCTCCTGGACGACCGGTTCCTTCTCTTCTGTCTCTAGACTCGACTGACCACCATCAATCTATTTGACCAAAGCTTTCAAACTAAATTATTACTGACCCCGCCTGCAGATTAGCACATACTATTAAATATTATTACAGTTATGTTGCATTCGTGTGATGGAATGCCTGAAGATGCTGAAAGGCGAAACCCGGGTCGTTAGTGACAAAACATGTGGAATCGTACAAAGTTGTAACAATTCAAATTTAAAATAATATATTTGTACATTATATGTGTAGCAATCATATACTGCAGTAAATTTTGTCTTACGAAAATAAGTAACTATTAACATTAGGGTACAAATAATATGTTAAAGTCTATCAAATCGAAAAATAGTGATATGTGTTGGTTAGTTACAAAGCATGTGGAATCGTACCGAGTTAATAACAATTCAAATTAATTAAATATTAAACTCAAAGTTTTTTAAAAATACAAATTGAGTAAAAAAAAAAATATAAACAATAAATAAATCGCTCGGTGTTTTTTGTAACTAAATATTTATTTATCACAGTTTTTATTATTCTCAGTAAAATTATAAATAATATTTTCTGAAAATGAACTTGGCTTCATTGGTGCCACAAAAGGTATATATTAGTGGTTTTTCTTCTTCAATAATATTTTTATCGTGAATTTACCGATATATAAAAAAAATAGGACAAATATTTCATGGATACTTTCAAACTATACATTTTCGTCGATACATAATCTTTAAAAAAAAAATATTATAAAATATTGTATTAATTTTAGTTTAGGTAGCTTTCTTTATGTACAATCATATTTAATAAAAAAATACGTATAAACCATTTAAAAATGATCTGATGAATAATTCGTTGTAATAAAATATTCGTTGAATAACAAAAACTTTGAGAACCATTCCCAATAATAACATTCTCTATTAAACTTTTTCCCGACTCGCGTGTTACTTCGGAACACAATATACTAAGCGAACACTTAAGACATACACCTGACTCTCTATATTTCCGTCTCTTTCGTTTCGCGTGATTCAAAAAGAGCTGGCAATAAAATCAACCTGTAGTTCTTCCGACAATCGGCCATAATGCTCGTTCACCTGTGATAATGTTACTTTGTTGAAATATCACAATAGATTTGATTTCGAGTTGTTGAAAGTCTTCCGAGATGATTTATTGGCTATTTGAAATTTAAATTTCGAACAGAAAACAATTTAATTTTTTTCTCAAAACGAAGTCGAAATACAAACATAAATAAAAAAAACCACTCATATATTTTTTCTCATACATAATAAAAGATCGTAATTATTGAGCACAAATGTAGTGTTAATCAAATTTCATAGATACCAAATCTTACTTGAGAATTCTTTGAATTAAAATAACATTTTTTTTAACGTTTTTAGAAGTTTTTATAGACATTATATATATACAATATACATAGGTATTTCATATTTTTATGAATTCATGTCGCAAGTCAGTCACTCAACTTGTATAATTTCCTGAGAGTAAGGTAATAATGACAGCATATGGAAACGTATAGTAGATAGCTAAAATCTCCATATATAATAATTCCCGTTTATAGATCATATAGGAAGTTACTTGATTAGGCTTGATAATATGGTAAATATCCATGCCTTTGGATAAAAAAACAATAAACTTATGAATAGTTCCATTTCGGGACTAAACCCCGGGACACAAACTGAGTAAAAAAAGCCTTTGTGAAAAAAACGTTGACCACACGACTGTTGGAATAACAACAAAATTAACACATACTACAGATTCGAATGTCGAATTGCAGTATTCACTCATTATGCATTTTAACTAAAACAGTGCTTCTCAATCTTTTACGGGGACTGTAAAAAATTTCGTTTTTAACATATTTTATATTAAAGGGGGTCGTGGAGTATTTTTTTAAGATTTAGGGGGCCGGGGCACCAACAAGTTTGGGAAACGCTGCACTAAGTAAAATACCGTGTGAATTATATTCTGATGGCTAATGGCAACACAAAAAATATAAAATTCGAAAGTGGCAGAAATGATTCATAAAAATATATTTTTTACTCTTGACTTTTTAGTGTGCTTCTAATTATGAACAATGGCCTATTATTTGAATCCACAAGGCGGATATAAAAAAAAACACACGTCACCATTCTACTTCCATGAAATACTGTTAATCTCACAAAGTGATGATATATGTGGATATATTGTTTAAGTAGGATATGTATTGTGTTGGCATTAAAGTACATACATGTGTGTTGGCACCCGAATTTATCTATCGCGTTAACAGATCCACCGCGGGCTGCCTCTGAAGAGGCCATCAGTTGACCGAAAGCGCCCTGGGCCTAATATAATGAAGACACAATAGGACAGGTTTCGTGCACCTTTGGCATATGAAACGTAAACTGGCAAGGTTAAGTAATATTTCACAAATAATATAAATGTCAGTGAATTTATATTTTACCAAACAATGAATGAAAAAAAACGCTAATTAAAAGTGTCGTATTGGACTTTCTCAGACAAGATTATTAGTGGCTAGACAATTATATAAATTACTAAAAAAGTAAATACTCGATTACTTCAGACTGGGTGGTACAGTTTTTGTGTTTCCTATACACTGTGTTATGTTGGTAGCTCTTCACTTAAATTAGTGTGTTTATGACGGGATGTTTATTGCTTTACTTGTATCATAAAGATAATATTGTAGGTGAAATAGTTATTAAGTATTAAAAACTGAAGCTTGACCGATTGGCAGATCTTCTAACAAACCTAACCTAACTAAAAAGGTGTAGAGGAAACATGACAAACGTACCTCTTACCATCAAACATGATCATATCGTCGCGTATTAGAGCATTAAATATATGGTTTTTTTTCTATGGTGAATAGATGAGAGGGACTTTGTCGTTTGTTCTGATCCATATCTAAGACTTTTTATCAATATTTCAGATATATATGAATGTCTAGTTGTCAGCTTTATTTCCATTTCTAAACCTCTCAATTGCCTGATATATTACACCCTTCTTATTAAAGTAGTATGAAAAATGTTTTGTTTCTTAATAATGAAAATATCAAAGAAATTTTAGAGGTGTTATTATACATTTATACAAGGTAACAATTTTTGCTCATGAAATAGCTTGATATCAAATCCTTGCTATTCCCAACATTATTTATTAATAGAGTTTTATTAAATTTTGAATACAATTGTTTGCTGAAATAAAGCTATACTTTTTCTCTAAAATATGCCACTCAAGCAACGGTTGATTAAATATGTTCCGCTTTTTAATTCTCTTTCCGTTTTTTTTCTTTCAAATTGTAAATATTTAATGATCGGAAACCGATAAAGGAATTCTCGTTGGTATAATTTTTTATCATTAAATTATTCAAAGAATTTGAGAAGATTTTACGCGCGTGTCGTGCAGTACATGTTGTCGAGCGCTGCAAAAGATGAATAGAGATTCCCACGCATGTTAGACTATGTTCAGCAGGTGTAAGTTTTTTATTCGTATTAAAATACAAAAGCGCGCTTTTCTCAACCGGTTCTCCTAGATCGATGGACACAGCGATAGTCCTCAATGATAATTTGTTTTTAAAGTTATTATAACCATTTATAATGCGATTTTTTTCTTCCGCCATCGAACACAACTAGTGTACTCCATCAATTATGACAGTTGGTTAATAAATTGAAATGCTGCGTATTCATTTCTTTAAATCATCGTTTAAAATACGATTAATGCACAACGACAGCCTTTAACTAATGATTTATAAAGCCTACCACGAAATCCCGAGGTGTTTTATGAGTTACATTTTTGTATGTAACACCCAGTAACATTGTTTTTTGTATAATATGTCAGGAAAACTTCTACAAATTAATATGACATAAAATATAACATATCATTTCATTTTGTTTGACAAATTGAAAAATGAAACTTAACTTATGTTATGTTATAATAACATTATAACAATTACATTAATTTGATGTCAGCGTTTATTATGTTATCGCAGATGCATATTGCATATATTATACACAATGAAATCAGTTAATTTTATTTTTTATGTAACATGAAAGTGGTGGTTTTGAAGAAAAAATCTGACCTTTAAAACAATCATTTAAAAGTTGCAATGCCGATAAGTAGAATATCACTATTTTTATATATTATAATAGTTGATATAATATCAGTTGATAATGCTCGCGATGAGCGAAACCGGTCCTGATCAAAAAATATATTGTGGAAATAAGTACTAAAAAAATGTGTTTTTATTATTTAAAATATCATGCCTTTCCATCAAGAAGTGACAGTTAACACCTTAAAAGTGATATTATAATAGTAGTTAAATGAAAGTGTGTTAATTATTAGTGTTGAGCGTTTGCTAGACATAATTCATGCGTGACATATTTTCAAGTATATATATTTTCAGTAGCTTGTACATGGAGATTTTTTTGTATAAAAAAAAAAAATTAGTTTTTCAGGTGAAATATACTTAAATCTATCTTTTGGGGAAAATGATACACATTGATTTATACACACGCCACTGGAGTCGTGGTCAGTTTTAGGAGTTAACAGTTAATTAGACAGAATTGAAATGAAACCGTATTCGTAAAAATATTACACTTTATGATTTATTCTATAGATGATTCTGTCTTAAATCTGGAAACATATTTGATAAGTAATGTAAAAATTATATACTGCTTATAGTTCTTATCTTTAAATTAATTGTTTGCTCTTTCATTACTCAACTCTTTTATTGTTTGAATTGATTTGATTTAATTGGTTTAACTGTCCATGCTGATAACCGAGCTTGTTAACAGCATAACAGAAAATGACAACGTTTACCATTGTGCTAAAAATATCTTTAAATAGTTTTAATGTATTGAAGCTTTAACTCACCTCTTAATAATATACTTCAATATAAATACTGTGCAGAATTTAATTTTAGAATATTTCTAATACTATTAAACAATGTATGAATAAAACTTAGCAAAAAAAACTATAAATTGTATGTTATACAAATTGATTATGTATAATAATTAGTTTCTCTTGCGACAAAATGTCGTTTACAGATTAAATAGTAAAAAAAGCCAGTATGTTAATTTTTTCGGCAATATTTTAGATTTTGGTGGTATAGTGGTTATTAAATCATTTTAATTACGTCATAAATTATTTTGGAGACACACTGTCTGATCAGTGTTTCTAGTTGAAAAGACTTCCAAATATTTTGGAATTGTCTACAGGTTCTTATAAATAGCAATATTTATTACTCGCATAATGTCTATAAAATATTCGTTAAATTACAATATTAGAAAAGAATAAATGCATATTAACCATAAATACTTGCAGGGGGTAATTTTATTGAAGTTAGGATAGATATTCAAATGAGAAAATTAATATTTGTTATATTTTATGATACTTAAAAACGTCTAATTGGTCTGCACACATGTGTATATAGCCATTACAACATTTTACTATGGGCTATATAATATTTATGTTTTTATACTCGAACAACACTTGTTAGCAAAATAAAAATCATAAAACTATCACATGTGCAATTAAAATTCTTAATATTAACACCAAAGCCTTAGAAAACCTGACTTTATAATTATTGGGAATTTTGCCTCGCTGCGTCTGGTGTCAAGTTGTAAACAATGTCATGGAAAAACTGGATGTATATTGGAACTATTTTACAGAGGCGGAAATATGATTTTATATCCATACCATGACATAAATCATTATTTGTTATATCAGTAGCGTAGCTGAGAGGTAACACTCTAGGCACGGCAACAAACTACAGTATGGTTCTATAATATTCAATTAGTTGCACGTCGATAAGTTTTTTGTAAAAATCTGCAAAAAACAACCATTTGTTTAGATAAATATGAATATACTGTTGTTCAAATACTTATGTAAGACAGTTTAAAAGAACAAATCTTCGCCTACAACATTCGCTTTTTCTATCAAAATATGAATTTATATTAAAAAACACGGATTTTTGTAACATTTTTATCATCCGCAACCGTAGATCAAACACGAAAATACTAATCAATAATTTATCATTAGAACACTTTTTCTATCTTAACTATTCATTAATCACTCTTTTGAATTGTTACAACTTTGTAACAAAAGTCGTATAGTTCTGTTTCATCCGTGTAATAGAAATCCTGAAGATGCCGAAAGGCGAAACCCGGGTCGTTAGTGAAAAAACATGTGGAATAGTACAGAGTTGTAACAATTCAAATTTGATATTGAAATTCCACCAATCATTAATCAGTTGGTGAACATGTTAACAATTACCATCAGTTCTTAGTAAAACAGCATATTATGTCTACAGAAAATAAAGCGCATTTTTTAGTACTATTTATGCAATACATTTATGATCAGGACCGGTTACTATCATCGGGAGTATTAATATTGGTAGATACTGCTCAAAAAAATCAAAAAATATTTTAAATTTTTTGAATAGCAACCGTTCATTTCTTACTTTTTACGGCAGAAGTTTATTAAACAGATGACTTATTTTTAAATTCTTCACAAGAAATACACATGCTTTTTGTTGGAAGAAATCAACGCTAAAATCATAATTTTTACAAAATGTGTTTTGCTGCAAGCACCGAGAGATCTATTAAGCCAGCTTTGAAACAAGACGATTTATTGTATCAGTTCACCGTCTAGCGATAATAATAGAAAGCGTCCATAAAGAGAGGTTTATATTTTTTTATAGATCCAGTTTTACAAATGTCTACTTATTAGTTCAAGAAATAAAATAGTTTGTCAATATATAATGGATGTAAGTTTAGAGCTACTTCTAAATCCTAACGTACGAATATCAATAAGAGCCACGGGCGGTAATTGAATCACAGGTTACATAAAAAAATCCACATGTTAGTTAGGCACAATCAAATCAAATATCACAAATTGTATTTTAGTATTTTCGACAAGGAAAAAAGCTCAAATTGAAATATTCTTTACAACTGTTTTTACCAACATCAAAAATCGTTCAGTTTTTCTTATTTTTATTTCGCATAATTATTTATAAATTTAAACTATATGTTAAATTAAGTTTGAGTGTAGTGCTATGTTGAACAATACTTCATTTTCATTTTTTATTCAAGTTTTCTTACATTTAGTAAGATTTTTACATCAGCATATTTCAATTACATAGTGTATAATCGCAACGAGACAAAAACTTCAGTGTGATTTTCGCTGTATGGTGTATTTTGTTATTTATGATATCGACTGAAGGTGCTTGATAGAAATTTTGAAAAAACTATTCAACATGTTTTGTCATTAACGACCCGGATTTCGCCTTTCGGCGTCATCATACATTCTATCGCGCGGGTGCAATATTTCACACGTTCTGTTGCATCCGTGGTGTTTTGGTTTGTGACAGCTTAGTTGCAGAAGTGCAAAATATGCAATTCGATTTAAATTATGGTAAAAACTATCATTAAAATTTCAATCTCTATGCAATATAAGAATATTGTCATAGTAATAAAAAAAAAAAAAAATTAAAAACGAAGTGAGAGTAAAATTAAAATAATTTGACGATCATTGGTAGTTTTAAACTTACAGACAATAATAAAAAAATACATTTTACAACCGATTCAAATAATATTATTATCATTGTTAAAATAGGTGTTGTAAACATTATTACGTTATTATTAGCCGTATGTTATTGATAAACAAATATTAAAAATTTATTTATTCAAGGCAAGTTTTTACTTCTAAATTTTTTCGCCATTACAGCGGCAATATTCGTTTTCATACGTATATAAATTCACACGTAATCATGGTTAATATTATCAAAGCTACAACCGAGCCAACATATTTTTCGTAAATAAATTTATCTAGATATTATAAGGTATGAGAAAATCTATACAATCTTTTCACCATAAAAATCAAAAAGACAGAAGAAGAAATCATTTTTTATTTAATTTATGATTGACATGGGTGGATTTTGCGATGTGTAAAAAAACACACTGCAAAATTCGTCTTGCACTGTTAGTTTATCGAGCCTAAGGTAACATTCCTGGCATCCAACGTGATTGTTAAATAATTATTTAAAAATTTAAAAAAAACTAGTAGGTATTTCTCAATAAATAAGCACTTATCTATTTCTGCAGTCCTTGATTTAATATTGAGTTTAATGGTCATATTATTAAGTAATATTGGAAATCGAAATCATATACATAACAGAACGATGATGAAGGTATCAATGAAATGTATAATTAGCTTTAAATTAATTCATTTTATGAACTTTTTTGATATCATATTGTTTTGAAAATCAAAATAACCTAATAAGTAAAATTAAAATTCATTTTCTAATTTATTTAACAATTCTATTTCAAAACATTAAGCCGAAAAATCTGTTTGTAGAAATTTAAAAAATCCGTTTCAATATTGCTTATAATACCTTCTATTAGGAAAATACAGCAGAATATTTCAGCTTTTACGCCCACATTAAAAATAATAAACTATGCAAAAGGAGAGTTTAAACAGAAAAAAGTAATGAAAAAAAAAATGTTTTTTATTCAAAAATACGATGCTTAAACTTTCAACACAAGTATATCGAAAACAGTTAGTACTTATCGCTTGCATCAAAATTAATTACACTAAAAAAATCAATCATTTGCGACGAATAATAAAATGATTGTAAATTTATTGAATAAAAGACTATTAATTTATCTCATCACATGGGCCAACAATTTGACAATGAGTAAGCATTTTTCGTCAGATAAAAACACGTGTGTTAAAGGTCTTTATCAGTGGTAAAATGAAGTTGTTTATTTTTTTTCCACTGACATCATACTTACATAGGTGTTGAATATAGAGATGTGTTTCTTGATAAAAACCCAACGTCGTTTATAACTGACATTCACTGGAGAGAGAAATCACCTGTTTCTTTTTTTTTCATATATTGACAAGGAGTTGGTTTTTTCGAACGGTTCATTTATGCCATTGTATTCATAGTTTTTTTTCGGTAATAAGCATTCAAAATCCACCTAAAATAACCAATTATAAAAGCTTAATAAGTGTAACACAGAATTATATCCAGAAAATACGTAAATCATATTAAAATACATTATATAATCGGAAGTTTTTCAATTATTTGAGATAAGAATCGCAGTTATCTTTATTTTTTTATATTACTTTCAAATAACATATGTATGCAAAGAAGCAAAGAAAAAAATATTCTTTCAACAACCAATTTAATATTTTTAATGGAATTGACGATAACGTTTTTAAAATTGATTATTAATTAATAGATTTTTTAATGCTTTGTAAGTATGTCAGGTATTTTGGTTCATTCAGAATTTTCCACAAACTAACAGTATCTTATAATATTAATAAGTTTTCATTGATTATAATATTTTAATTACTAAGCAATGAAGTACACTAAATGAAAATGTAAATCAATTCTGAATGCTAATCTCTGGAAAGCTTGTATAAATTCATTTCTCTAAAAATAAGGAAAGTCAGTAAAAAGTGAGCATGTAGGTACTAATGCAATAAAATTTTTGAAGTTTTACACAGGAGCTTTTATGTCGCGCCAATAGGAAAGCTTTGAGCACCCTGACCATATTATCTGGCCGAAAGCCTTTATGTAGGTAGTAAGTCAAACAGGCCGTCGACCACCGCTTCGTTGTGTGTGACTTCGGGTTAGATATTACAAAATAAAACATAACTGAAACCTTTGATCTTGCAATGTGTACTTTGGTTTAGACATACCAGAGTTATTGCAGGCGTCGCGATCTTTTACGAAAAATCTTCCGATTATATAATATTAAATCCCAACCAATTGTTATAAATCAATACAAACATTATAATTCAGGCTAGGTAAATTAAGTATTATTTTAGTGCAAATGTCAAAATGCGTCGTGTCTTCTACGTCTATTATATTCGGAGTTATTTTGCTTAGAGTTGAAGATATCATATTCCAAAACGCTTATCGTGACAACCTTCAAATTTCTGAGATATTTTTTTTAACAACATAAATCTCGCTACCCTGTCTCCATAATAATTTTCAATGATTTTTTTTATGTATTTATCACGAACTACCCTGACTTTAGTTTTCGGTGCTTTCATTTATTCTGTAAATGAATTAAACTCTCAAATACATTCATGTAATAAAATGCCTGAAAAGCGTTCTGACAGTTAAAGCTCTATAAAATTCCGCGGAGTGTGTTTTTAGTGTGTACGGAACGAAATCCTATTATGTATATATATTATAAGTCGTGGAATAAAAATGGTATTGGTAGTTTTAATGTAATTTTTTCGAAAAGGAGTAAAGGGATCCACTTCGATTTCTTTTCTAAGATCGATTCTGCGTAAGTCGATTTTTTTCCATATTAACTGAAGATAGGCATATTAATATAATACGTACTAAGCAGTAATAATTTATTTTTATTTCTCAATAAAAAAAACTTCGTTTTCAAGCGATAAGGTTTTTTTATCCAAATAAAGTTTTACATAAAATTAAAATATAACTTACAAATGAGATTAACCGTTAAATGGTAAGTATAAAATTTTTCGAATATATAAAACATTAAAAATGCAATAAAATATAATATAAGTTTAACATGTTGAAATAATTTTCAACATTTTTTTTAAGTCAGTCTCACTTAATAAATTAAAATGCTAAGCGCTTAAATTACTCCTCTGCAAGTCATATATATTATTTTTATAAATTTCAGTACAAGTCTCATCGTATTATTTATACATAAATCAATTATATATATATTTAACTTTTGCAGAAAATGTTCAACTCTTCTGAACAAAGTCATATCCAATAAGGTTGCACACGATATGAAGTCATTTTATATGCTTCCTGTATAAAAGATATTCCTTTTCTGATAATGAAAGTAGTTTGATGCGATGCAATATGAGACTTCCGATTAATTGGATTTTTCATAAAAGCATTTATGACTTTGTGAAACCCTTGTATTACTTTACGGATTACAGAAAAACTATTTTGACTTTGCAGTAAAAGCTGCTCTTTGCAGGATTTATATTTAATTCAATTTTCTCCACGTATATTTTCAGTTTTAAAAACAATGCATATTTATGGCAAGCAATTTGGGTATGAATCAATTTCTATAAGTAAAAGCACTTTATTATTTTCACTTTGCTACGACAATATTCAACAGACATAATATTCATTATCACTTGATTATATCTAAAACATAGAAAAGCAGAAATAACTTTTAACCGTTTCCGGTCACAGTGTGGTGAGAGTATGTGATTTATATAATAAAAAAGCGTGTGATGTCCACGTGAACCTAATTCATTGTAGATTGCTCAGCTCTGCAGCGACTTACATCTATTAACAATACTAGAATAATTATGTAACAAATAAATCAATACATAAGAGATGAGTGAGACTTAAAGAGATCTAAATAATAATAACGTGTCATAGATCTAAACGCTCAATCAATTCTACGAAAGCTGTTATTACTCGATCGTTTAACTTGACATTTTAGGGATGGAATAATAGTCTTAACAAAATACTAATAGCTAGCTAATCACTCTTGCTATTTTTTATTTTTACGATCGAATAAAAGGGAAAAAAATGTTACGTAGTAGTTAGGCAGCACATCTCAAAATATGTAATATTGTCTAATATCATATTTGAAATATTTAATTGCTGAGCTTAATTTGAATCCAGTTTTAACTCTCAGCACGATTAATCTGCTTTAGGGTTTACTCACCTGTTTTAAAATTATAAAAAAAAAACAATGGTTATTTAAAATCGTTCAATCTGAGTTCCTTGGTCTTATTAATATGCAAAAAAATACTTATTCAATACCTTCTAAAATATGACTCCGGTAATACTGCCGTGTCCTTTTACATACAACGGTGGACATTAAAAGAGGGTGGGATTTACATGTGTATCTATATGATTCCAAAATATGACGGAATAATTCGCAGAAATTCATCAAAGAGAGGCGCAGATACATACTCGCAATTAGAGAAATGGTCAGCGTTTACCCGGCACCCTTTCTGTTTTTATTTTGGCCGCGAACGTTGCGACTAACCTCACCGTAGAGCATTGGGGTATATAATTACCATTATCGACGACATTCAATTTTTAACGTATATATTTTTTGATGGAAAAGCATTATGTAGAAAACACCGTTCCTTATCATTACAATTACGTGAAAGCTATTCTAATCAATTTGTGTTTTATTTGTTATTATAGAATACTTTTTATAGACGTAAATAATTTACTAGAGTTTGCTTTCCTATTTTTATTAACCATCATATTCCGATCTATTCGAAATTTGAAAGTAAACTTCTTGCATGGATTTAATAAACTAGAATTAATTAAATATCAAAGCACTAGTAAAAATAGTTAGCCAATTTATTTTTATATGCCACATATTAAAAGTCAAATCGAAGGCTGTTGACACAAAATATCAGCATTACATATATTCGTATTGTTTGATTAGAAACCATGTTATAATACAATTCACTATTTTTCTAAAATGTTAGATTCATAAAAAACATTGTTTTTTCGAGAATATTGCCTATTTTATATGTGAAAAATCTTTTCATTACAAATGTATTTCAAACCAGTTTTTTACTATTAATATACATTTAAAATTATTAATCGAAAAAATGTATTGTTAGTGATGATTGAAGAAAATGAAATATACGATTAACATAATAATATTGTAGAATGATGAAAAATTGTAAATAAAAATTATTGAAGCACATCAAGGGTTAAATCGGTTCTTTTATGTCAGTAAATTCGTATTTTGTTCATTAAAATTTTAAATTTTAGCAACAACCCTCCTTATACTTGAAAATTCGTCCTAGCGTGATTGTAGCGAGAAAAGAATTGAATTATTTTCAATGGACATCAAACCTTTCTTACCCACCTGAAAGAGTGAGCTTTCGTTGTAATAAATATAATAATACAATATATCATGTAGCATATAAAATTTGTTTACCAATAAAGGTTGAGACTTTAAAAATCCTACGCATTTCACTATTGCTTATCAAATATTCATTATTTCATGCATTGCATTTAAAGAATCAGTAATTTTTACTCTAAGGAATACTGAAGAATGTTAGTATGTTTTATTATATGCCATGAAGCTTGTATGATTATGTTAACACAAGTTGTGGTCTCAATATAAATTTATGTAAGTTTTGGTTTCAATAATTGAAAGAAAGCTTATTCTACAACTTAGCTTAGCGCAATATAGATGTCACTGTGTTGCCAATATTCAATGTTAACTCAATAATATTTTAACAAAATCATTTACGTTAGTTTTGTACATTTTAAATGTTTATATATTATTGAGAATATAATTATTTAATATTTTTCAATGTTATTTGAATATAATTAAAACGAAATAGTGCTATTATTATCTTTATTTTCCAATAAAATATATATTTTTAAAATACATTTCAAAAGAATAATTACAATGTATAGTTTATACATTTTTTAATTATTGAATTCTTATTTTATAACTAAGCCTCGTGAACAGTAGGTGAAAATACTTGATTATCACATATATGTAAAATAAATGTATTCATGAAATGCTGTGATATGATAAAACCAAGACCGCATTAACGTATTTTGTTTGTGAAATAAAACATTCGTACTAAGAATTCTTTCATTACAATAATCCTTAAACCATTTTGTCGACTTTCATCAGAAAAAAACCAATATTTTTATTTTGCATCATTCTTACCCCACCGTGTAAAACTATAAGCTGATTATAAAATTTTCCATTCCAAATCATATTTTTTAGTTACAATATCAAATTTTTGATATTCATGTTCATCCAAAAAATATTATTATCTTCTTAGCCATCATATATAGAAAAATATACCCACGTGGAGTATCTATCGTTTGGATCTTTCAATATCATGCCGGCATCCTTTATTTCCACCAAATACAAAATATGAATTGACAAGGCGTTCTTCTTTAAATGTGAAAACTCAAGTTTTGCGAGACGAGGAAGGGTTTATGCTTTTCCGAGAAATTCAGTTCCACTTTCTAAGATTAAGTCCATTAAAGCAACGTCAAGCAATTTACTCTCAGTGTAAGATGCAAAATTATATCGGTTTTTTTTCAATTTAATATTATTTTAATAGTTCGCCATAGCCGCGTTTATTTTTTTCAACGGGATTTCAAGTATTAAGCCTTGCAGAATAAGGCTCTATTTATTTTAATTAAAAATTGAATAATAATATGCTTCAAGCTTTTCGTAACAAAAAGCTAGTTTGTTTCTGTTTTGGAGTACTCCGAAATATTTAATTCATAACTTAATTTGAACATCGAATAGCGATCCAATATCAGTGAACTGAATGACAATAAAAGAAACCTTTCCCAGACCGAAATCTGTTTGATAAATGAAAAAAATATCTCTCACAATGTAGTATTATATTATAATATTGCAGTGGCATTTCAACTGTACCTACTTCACATTGAATGCCGCAGAGGGTAGCTTACTAGCATAAATATTTTAAAGTGGAATATAGTTTGACCATCCCATCTAGGAGAACAGCGATATGCATTATGTATCACCAATAACCCCAAACAAGAAAGAAAACTCGAATAAAATTTTACGATGCCCAATATTCTTGTAATACACTCAAAAAACATTGGAAAACATTGCGGTGCGCTGCCGCCAGGCGGCGCGAATAAAAACCTCATTTTCCAAATGCGCCGGCCAATCACAATGGCCGCATTCGTTTCCCTGGGCGTATAATAAAAATCATATTATCCTTCATAAATTTCAAATTTACAGTGCGACCGGCCCGGGTCAATTCCCACGACATGACAGTCCCCTGGACAGTGGAAAGTGAGGGGTTAGATCACTCTATACAGTCCCAAGCGTGTCTTTTCAGTGAAACTTGCTTAGAGCTTTTTTTAGAAAGGGAATAACGTTCTTTCTAGAGTGCATTTCGCGCATTATTAATGCATAAAAGTTTTATTTCATTGTTTTCACATTGAACTTTTTCTAACATAAACAACATTCAACCTTTTACTTGTATAATAAAAGCGAGATTGAAGGACTGGATTTAAGTCTTAAATACAAAATAAGCTGATATTTTTATGTACGTTATACATACTACACAATTAAATGAAATTCAAGCTAATTGGAATTGTTGAAACTTTGTACGATTCCACATGTTTTGTCAATAACGACCCGGGTTTCGCCTTTCGGCATCGTCAGGCATTCTATCACACGGATGCAGCAGAACTGACGAATCGTTAGTGACAAAGCATGTGAAATCTCACAAAGTTTTAACAATTCAAATTTGATGTTGAAATTCCATCAAACAACTTCAATCAGTATTATAAATTTTAAAAAATGTTAGGCTTTTAAGTAATTTTAAAGTCATCTTAAAAAAATTCAATAAAAATTATATACTAATTACTTCCTTATAATTTGAAATATTAAGTATACACATATTTGATAAATATGTTTTTACGCTTCTGATAATCTTACTTTGAGTCTACGATGCCAATACTTATTTGGTCAAAAAATAACGAATTTGATGCTTCTTATCATTTAGTATTCAATTAATTTATAAATACTAATCCAAATCCATGTATGTGTTCGTTAAAAGCAATTCCTATTCTTACTTCATCTTTTATTTTAATACTGTATCAAACATCAAAAGTCTGAATGTTTATAACTTATCTTCACACCAGCACCCTAATTGAGCTTTTTTCTTTGCCATCAATAGTCAAAACTCGAGTCTCGATAGATTTAATTTTGAAATTAAAATATGAAATATTTCGCACGAACGCTTCTAATGTCACTTTGCTACTACTTTGATCTTATCGCGTGTGTTTTAAAAATTCGAAATATTTGGTGAATCAGACTTAATTTTTCTCTGATAGTAAACACCATGAAACCGAAAATGGTTTAAAATTACAGCACGAATTGATGATGTAGGTATTGAAAGTAAATTTATACACATCCATATTTACACTCATAGTAAAATGTTGTCAACATATGTCGAATATAATATAAAATACTGAATAATGCAATGTTTTGGTAAAATCGTTTTATCGGTAATATTCCCATGCATATTAGCACACAGACTATCTACAAATCAGAAATTTTTAAGGAGCGATTAATAAACACATTTATGAGTTTTAACTATTTTACGTTTATTAATTCAAATTTGTTGAAAAGAAGACGACCGATAGAATAATACAATACACTATGGTGCTTATTTTTTATTTGTTTATCCACAGTTATTTAGAGATACGTTTTTGTATTTCGAATATTACTGAGTATACTGAATAGTTATATATAATTTGGAACATTATTTTCACAGATATATTTTTGTATCATTCACGCTTCCGTTTTTCTAGAGCGTAAAATTTATATAGTTATTATTTAACTTATCTTTAATCATTGTAAAAATATGGACGCACCCTGAATATCCGAACACCCGATCGAATAGCATCGCGTATGTTCGCCGCGCCGCCCAATAAATTGCCCTCTACAATATGTGAATCGGTTTTTTATTGCCCCGCCGAGAATCAACTCTGGCGCGGTGGTCGCTTCGCCATACCTTACTCCCACCCTGCGGTCGAGCATGCAGGACGAACTCTTCCCGTACGAAGTTCAACTTCCTATTGAGATCCTTTGTGAGGACTTTGAAACGGCAGATCGAGCAACCTAGAGGGTTGGTATGTTCGGAGAAATTGGTCGGCCATAGGTTTACAAATACGTTTGTGTGTTCGAGGAAGAATTTTAGTGTTTCTTTCAAAGGAAGGCAAGGGTTTTCCATTTTTCTTGGCAATTTTTCCTACCGTAGGCAATATTACTAAAATTTATTTATATATTTGACAAATAAGACTGTTAATAATTAATAAGAATGCATTAAAGAGGATCAACATTACAGAAAAAACTGAAATTAAAATAATCACCGTAGATAGCAAACGAATACTTAATCTCTTTCAATTGTACTCCACGTTGTAGTGATAAAGGAATATAACCAGTTTGTATCTCATAGCACAGCAGCATGAAGAAATTTCAAATGATTGCCACGAGTAATTCATGAGTTATAGTGATAATTGATCACGCGTTTACATATACTAATAGAAAGCTAGCATTAGCAATGATAAAATAGTTCTTTATTTATGCTCTATGTCTAGCTGACGTTTCTTTCATGTTCGATCCTTAAAATCACGTCCCATAACATTTCCCAGTTAATGGAGAAAATTAATTCAATTGTTTAATTCATAATCATATTCCACAATAAGTGGCTTTGAAAAAACATATCCTCCAAGGAAATTGTTTTAAAAATATACTGAAAAATAAATAAATATAAAGGAAAATAAACAAGCAATACATTAACATATCGTTCGTTGCTATATTTAAGTGACCTGTTCCACAAAAGAAGCCACAACATCAGCAAGGTGTTTGTTATCTTAAAATGGACTGATTCGTAATATCAATTCAAAATTAATTAATCAACTAAGACGTTTGCAATATTTAAACCGGTCTTAGTTCTTAAAATATTCTTTCATCAATGGTTACATTGATTATTCTAAATGTTTATTTTACACATTTTTACAATGCTCCAATAATCTTTAATAATTTATTATTAATACTTTTATCAATTCAAAAAATCCTTGTCTATTAATTTGTCTTTCATTTACGTTCCTCCTTAAGATATTAAAAAATAAATATTTTACATTAAATGAGAATCTTAAATAAAATAAGTGTTTATTTTACTTCATGAGCGAGTTTCTCTTCACTGTTTCGGAAGCTTTGAGCTTTGAGTAAAGTTCAGTGCAAAAGTATAAATTGTTTCTTTTTCTAGAGAATAAATAACATTCTTCTATATTGAACGGCAAAGCGCTAGGGAAAAGCAAACAGTTTATTTATTTTTTTTGTTTCACGACCAAACGTCTTGGCTAAGAGAGAATTTACTAACAATCATTTTACAACGAGGAAAATGTCAATTAAATGATTTATTTTATATAGTATTCCACGAAAAATAAAATAAGTTCAAGGTAATAAAGTTTTTTTTTTGACATTTTTCCATTCAAAATAAATTGTTTTCCTAATAAATAATAATTATTCAATATACATTTTTTTTAACAATGAATACACAAATTTTAGTTATATTTCATTAAGTTTCGGTTACGCTCATCGCAAGCACTATCGACTGATTATTGACTACTATTTAAAATAGCATGCCTTTCCATCATCAAGTAACAGGTGACACTATTTATTTGTTACGTTCGTGGAATTGGACATTTTTACATATTATTTTTATGGTCAATCAAATTTCAATTTAATTAGAAAACACTCGTTCACTAGTTAAGCCAGACCTGATGATATAATGTAGTATATTTGCGTATTCAGTACTGCAATTTTGATTCTATTATATTTATAGTATCCGATGTTACATCAATAAATGTAAGAAACAAACATTTATCGAAATATTTTCATCTTCCGAAACTATCTTTATTTTTATGACTCAAAGTTTTTTGTAGCGATAAGTTCTTTTTCATAAGTTATCGAAAGAAAACCGAAAAAATATACGAATTGCAAATTTGATAGTCCACTTTCATCTGGCAATACATATTTAAAGCATTCGTATTCAAATATATCGAGGTTTTGGTGAATTTTCGGGAAAATCTTTATTCGTTTTTCTGGGAAAGCCAATGGAATTTAAAACAGTAGTCATCCTTTTATACACATCTACTGCATCCTTTTCAGACTCCCTGTTTTACTGTTGTAGAGCCAAATGTATATACATGGGGCTTATCGTAAGAAACTTAAATCTATTCAGTAAAAGAAACAACCATATATTGAGAGTAAAAAAAATGTTTTTATTCGATTAACAATATAAGTTTAATATTTTCCTATATATATGCAATAACTTTGATAGTCTTAGTCTTATATAAATAATCTTAAAAAATAGCAATGTATTTTAGTTCTTCAAAATATTTTTTTTAAATATAGTTGACAGCTATTTCGACTCACCCATCGTCAGAACTATGCTTAAACAAACGTTTGCTTTTCTATATATAGCTGTGTAGAAAAGGTACACAATACATCTTCTCTCCTGTTTTAACGACCTAGCTTGTTTTCTGCTCGCAATAAAACTAACAATTGTAAATGAAACTAAAAAGGCGGCTATATCAATAAGTTCACATATGACACGGAAATGGTCCATTACTGTAACAAAGGAACACCACCCAGAGGATTCAATAATAGGGACCGACATATATTAGTTTGTTCGTTTAGAATCCTTTGTGATAGTTGATATCTATTGATCTCCAGCTATTCCAAAACCGTCATCCTGCGACCCTTACTACAAAGATGCAAACACTTAGGCGCTGAGTTTGAATTTATATTATGTGATTCCTTTAAAACGTGATTAGCGAATTGTGAATCTGTTTTTTTACTGTTGAATGATCTTATATATTCCTTAGCTCGAATGGATATACTTCTACCTGTCTGTCTGATATAAACGGACAAACACGAGCCACAGGACATTTTATAAATATCGCTTATGTCCAGTTAATTAATTTTATCTTTACTATTTTTAAGATGTCTGCCTAAATTGTTGTTGACCATGAAAGCTACGTTTACTGAACATTTTTTTTCACCGTGTTATAATGAACTTCTACCAAGTGAATGTCAATTCTTTCAATATCATTCGTTGTTAGTTTATAAGCAATAACTTTTTCAAAATATTTATCTAGAATATTATGTATTCATATTTTTCACAACACAATTAACATACATTGAAAGATAATAGCAAATATCATATTTTTTTTTTAATTTTCCCATAAGACTACTTACAACATTCTTATACATATAAAAACGACGTCAAGGTTTATAATTTTTGAATAGTTTTCTTGATGCTAGCTCTGCTTTATAAAAATGTGGGAACTGGTCTGTAAGTAAAAGGCAGTAAAATTTTTTGTCTATTTGAAAACATTTATAATTAATCATAAGTCAAAACACAATATTACCTTACTGCATTTACTGAACATGAAATTTTAACTGCAATGTCATAGATATTATTTATATAATACATTATGAAAAAGCTTTCGCAATAATATACTAATGCAAACACAGTACAACGGAGTAGCTAATAAAAAGTTACTAAGATTAGCATTGGCTATTTTATATTTATTATAGAGGTACTTGCATTTGATATATTTTAATATTATTTGCATTAAATCAATTAATAAATATTGAGGCTTTCCGGAAATTTTATCTAAAACTTGTCAAAACTAGTAACAAATGAATTACATTGTTATCAAATCAAATACAATTTATCATGTAAAATTGTGAACTTAATTTGCTATTTTTAAAGAAAATTAAATCAATTTTGAAAATAATCGTGACAATTGTAACATATATCTCTTATAATATAATATATATTCTCTTTGTTTTTGGTACCACCACACTACAATAGTTCAAAATAAAATACTGAAAAAATAAAACACACTGTATTAAAATCCCACAATAAAAACATAAAAGACTAGGCACTTAGTATCCTTCAAACAACCAATAGGTCCAGACACAGAATAGAAAGAAAAAAGGGAATCGCACTGAATAATATATCACCATCGATCAAGGGCAACCTCACTTCTTTTTGTTAAAATACCCCTCACCTTTTTACGTTTACTTTAACTTGATTCATTGTCTTCATGAGAAAATTTTTGGTTCACTGAAAACTCTACTTTTGTCGTATAAAAAATCATATATGTTTAGTGAATCGGACCGGAGAAGTATACATCTAGGATATACCTAAAATCCATTGTGTCAATATGTGTGCATAAGTTTATTTAGAAAATTTAGCTTGTGCATTAATGTTATCATATTCACACAATCATTTTAACATTCAACCTTTAATGAATTGAGCACTCCTGCTCATATGCCTGCCCAAACGATAAATACTAGTTTTAAATAATAAATGTGTGTCCAACACAGAAAAACAGAGGAAATAACACTGAATCCGGATGCTGCATTTCGCAAACAAATCAATAAAATAAATACATATGTAGTTCTGATGAAGGCGTAAGCCAAAATGGCAATCAACTACATAACATATATATATTCTTATCAAGCGATATTAACTGAAGAGGCTTGATGGAATTTCAATATTAAATTTAAATTCTTGAATCTGAAATTAGTAAATTTCCACATGTAGTTTTATTCACGACCGGGTTTTCATCTGTCAACATTTTCAAGCATTAACCACACGAATGCAATAGCACTGGTGGTTTTTTCTTACTTTTGTCAATTATATTGCATCTATCTTATAGAATCTGGTATGAAAACTGGCGAATTAAAATCAATACCGAAAAAAGCGCTGCAGTTATGTTTTCAAATGGTTTCATTAGAAAACCCAATTTCGATTGCATTCGTATGCAAAATACAGAAATCAAGTGGTCCAATACTGTCAAGTATCTAGGACTCACTCTAGACAATAGACTAAAATTCAATGAGCACACCGTGATTAAAAAACGTCAAGCTTATGGTGTAAAAGCTAGACTAAACTTTATGCTCAATGTGAAGAACAAGCTTTCTCTCAAAAGCAAGCTGCTCCTCTATACAGCTATAACTCGGCCAGTTATGGTGTACGCTACTCCAGTGTGGGCTTATGCTCACCAGAAGCATCTGAAGACACTTCAAATTGTTCAAAATAAATCATTGCGACAAATTTCTAATGCCCCGTGGTACGTTCGCAATTCGCTGTTACATAGAGACTTGAAAATGCCTACAATTCGGGAGTTCGTTCGTGAAATGCCTCGAAACTTTCACAGCGATACAGGCAAACATTATAACCCTACAATTTCTTATCTACATAATTATGATTAGAAAGTACCGAGTAATCGTCTAAGGCCGAGAGCGGTTTTGCTCGATGACCCGCCATAGGTTTGTTGTTACAGATCTTAATCCCAACAAGGACAACCTCGGCATCTGAAAATGACTTTCCTATTTTATTTCCTTACGTATTGTATATGCATGCGTGTGGCTGTGTGTGTGCCTGTATGCACACGTATGCGTGAGTGAATATTATGCGTATGGTGTCCGCGTGAGCTGCACTCATTGTGGGTTCCACGGCTCAGCTGCGACCTAATATTGTCAACAATGACACAACAATTATAACAAAATTAAATCTATATATGAGAGATGGAGGAGACCTGAAGAGCTCTGATGCTGACGTGTCATAGATCTTAACGCTCCATGAATTTGATATACCAAAAAAAAAAAAACTTATAGAATGACTGAAGATATGAGATATTAATCATGTGGAAACGTACAAAGTTTCAACAATCAAAAATAATATATTTTCTTATTTTAAATAGCTATATAATCAATTATCAAGATCTAAAATTATAAGACTCGTTGAAAATTTTACAGAAACCTAAGATCTCAGCACTCTAAACTTTGGGAGTAAAGGAAAATAATTAATTGTAAATATATGAATAATCCGTACACAAAAATCAGACTGTGATGTGTTCAATCCACTGTATTCTATCTTTTGATTATCTTTATCTGATATGATGTACACTATGACATAGAACTAAATTTGTACCGCACCTAGCTATATATTACTAACGTTACCATACTAAAGACAATAAAATGGCGTTCATTAAAGTGTATATTGCACTTGTGAGTAATGATCTTATTCAAATAGCAGTAGCGTAGCGCCAGAGGCATCAAGCTGCTGCTTGCAAAGTACCAGGTTACAGGTTCGAGACGAGGCAATCACGATTTGCCTTCTAAACAGTGGCGCCCTTTACCATAATGAATGTATATTTAATATAAATTACAATGGCTATCTGCAATGCGCTGTAACCTAGTTCATATTGAAATATTATTTATTAAATTTTATGCTATGTCCAAGAAAAGATTTTCATAGCATTTTATTTTAATAGCATACTAATCAATAAATAAACAAAATAAAGTATATAAAAACATTTTCTCCGAATGAAATCGGATGTGAGAAACACATTCTTGATAAAAATGTTAAACCTGTATCTCACCAATTTTCAACGTTACGGCGGTGCGTAAAATATTATTAGAGATTAAAGATCACCATAAAATCGTCATTATTATCATATTTTTTAGGTTTTGGACATTATAAATAATTTAATGCGGATACAAATATTTAATACTACTTCTCAATGTATCAAAACAGAAAGATCATGCGTGTATAGCTTGATAAAAATGTGTAAATATACATAAGGCTTATTTTATTTTTTTAATTTGCGCTTAGCACTACATTTTACTTAGACTTAAAATTTAAAAAAAATTTTCATTTTTTTTAAATAAAAAATTCATAGACAAGTTAAACTCATTATATCAAGAAAGATACAATCATCTTAACTAAAGCACCAAGGGCGAATGGATACACTCCGTGGCTTTATCCAATTGTCTTTCTTTTTGGTATGCCCACTTTTTAGTTTGAAAAATCGAAGAGAAATGTATCTAGTCATATATTTCTTTCGACTTATTCGAAGCCAAAATGAGAATTCTGCTATCCTTAATAATATCAATTTGTACGTTCCTGATATTTTTTTAAGAAATCGTTGACATGAATTGTTTTTCTTCCAAAGCGTAGAACCAGTGTGCCAATGGGGATGCCAATGGTATGAGCATTAACAATGTTCAACAGTATTGCTTCGAATGTCGAGATTTTTCATGTGGACGAAAGTGAGTTCAGGCGAATACTATTTTGTAATGTGTCAAAGTAGATTTTTCATGAGCTTGCTTGGTTGAGCTTGGCTTTCTTGCTATCCTTATTATTTGTTTTGTAGTTTATTTCTTGAATTCTCAACACTCTTAAATATTCTGACATTGCAAAATTAATGAACTTGTTATTTGTAATTTTTGTGAGATGTATACATAAATAAAAAAATAAATCAATTGTTTAGACTGAAAATTTGTAAAAAAAGTTGATGCGTAATATACAAAAATTTACCGCTAACAACAAATTTCGAAAATTTAAGAAATATATATTTTATTTTAATCGATTAATAATCATTAAAATTACTACATACGCACATGTAGCCTAACAAACAATGCTCTGAATGTGGATAATTGAAATGGTCGCCAGCTCGTGGAGCATTTGCATCACTACATTTTTGCACTTGTTATCTGTGTGCACATGCCACTCGCTAATGAATGGATTATACAATTAACTCTTTACAATGCAAAGCTTAAAGCAAGACAAGACACCGATAGTGTATTGAATATATTATATCTCACATATTTTTTTCCTACGACAGTAGGTCTTAACGTGAGAAACTACAATGCAGATATCCGTGTGCATTTTGCATGTACTGGCGATCTAATCCTAAATGTTGATGAGATTTATTCATTGAAAATGCTGATAATTTGGAGCGAAATAAGTAAACCTTCTAAATTGAACCTTCCTTTATTGTTTACCCCATTTGTTTATTCTGAAATAATATGAAAATTTTTAATTTACTTTTATAAGTGTTACCCAAAAAATATACAAACTGTTATTTAGAGATATAAGACGAGTACTACTGATATCACGGTAACAAATCGCAATATTTTTAAGTTCTACAAAATACATTGCTATTTTTTCACAGTATTACTACTGAGTTTTAGCAATTAAGCGCAAATTCAACTAACTACCGATAACGTTTCAAATATGATCATTTCGGAACATAACCGGCTGATTCTTTTCAAAACCACTAAAATAAGTTAATAATTCTCATTGATTGAATTGGGATTTATTTGATAGATCTCTATTGTAACACGGTGAAAAAAATAGCAATGTGTTTTAGTTCTACAAAATTTTATAAGATATAGTAAATAGCTATTTCGGCTCACGCCTTCGTCAGGACTGTGCACATAGTGGGCAATATTTGTTAGATTGTTCTAACCGTTTCTAAAATTTCTTTCGACATAAATCTTTGTTTTTTTTATTTTATTTAACAATTGAAAAATAAAAAACAAATAAAAAGTACATCTTTTGTTTTTATTATCATAAAAAATAACTCTTACTTAAATGCTGTAAACATACAAAATTCTCCATCTTATATGTTACATCATTCCAGCTTCGAAATGTAGACATTTCATATTGAATATCCAGTGAATGTCCTTGCATTGTTTTTAATTAAGTAAGCAACTCTACTTGCTCCAAGGAAGCCATTCCCACGATCCAAATATTACCACAATAAGCATTCTGTTTTCTCATTTGATATTCTGTTCTCTTGCTATCTGATTTTTATTGGAATCTTATTTAATAATAACAAACCATTGGAAAGTTCTGATTTATCAACGCCGAATTAAAATAACAGCACATAATTACAATAAAATTGCAATAGGCACTACTTTAACGCGACTTTTTCCTCCTGGTATGAATAGAATAACATTTTTTTTTTATTAACAAGTTTATTTAGGAATGCGTAATCTTTTTCCTTAACACTTGTTAAGTTACAATATAACCTACTTCTATTTAGCCTGTGAAACATACTTCTTAGAGACCCGCTTAGCATCAGAAGTCCACGCGAATTAAATATTAAAATATTACTTTTTTAATCGAGCATGGTTTTTATCTTCTTATATTGATCTCGTGTGACTTTGTGAAAATTCTTATTGAATTAATATTGTAAAAATTAAAACAAAATATGGCACACTGGTTGTGAGTTGTGTTAATTTAATGCTACAAAAATATTAATATTTTTTATTGAAAAATATATTCTGAAACACTACATGGTCGTTGAGATATGAAAATCTCAAAACTTACAATCTTATAATATCGAGTTTTTGCACATACTTTACAGCATTTTGAATAGCTGTTGACACATCTAACACGCGTGAGGTATTTGCTTTTGGTTATTAAGATAAATAAAAAATAGCAAACTCACATTTCAAAATATATTTTATTGGAAGTAATTCTCGTATCTCAACCGTTGCTGTGACAAGATTCAACGATGAGCGGCGCTTTTTATCAATATTTTAATACTTTATAAAAATGTAAGGAGAAGAAATAAAAATTTCAATTGATCAACTTGCGATGAGCAAAACAGGTCCTGATCGTTAAATATATTCTGCAGTACAAAATGTGTGTATTATTTAAAATATCATACCTTTCCATCAGTGAGAGTTGACAGCTTATAAGTGAGAAATAAAAAAGTCTTATTTTTTGAATATATTCCATTTCCGCCAAAGTGTCAGTCAATAACTTAAAAATCATAAAAAATAAATCTTCAAAATCGAATATATTATATAGGTATTTCAATATCTATTATAATTCATATTGCAATTTTCTGTTAGTCCAAGCTTGTTTTTATTTTCTACTATAGTGTCTATTGAAAAAAACGTATAATTAAATCGGAAAATATAATCAGATTTAGAAACGATATAATACATTAAGATATTTGTGATTTTCAGTTCCATATTTAATTCCACCAATTCTTTGAAAAAGTTCAATATGATGAATCTTATAATTTTAAAGAACTTGAAGAAAATATTTTTAATAAAAATGATCTCCGACTTCTTCTTCATATCTATCAAAAGTATAATATTACATTAATAACTTTTCAATGACATACTTTAGTATTGTACGTGAAATGAAAACCAAAAAAATTACGGAAAAATAAATATTATACTATTTAAAAGTCGGTTTTCAAGTAAGCAATTAAAAGAAATCATGTTATCCGGAGTTCATTTGTTTTGCATTCTGTTCTTGGTTAAAACAATTTATTGGTTGGACCAAAATATCTACCGTTCGTGTCGGTACCAAAATGTTGACGATTTTTATACCAGGCGCTATGAACATTATTCCAGAGAAGAAAGTTATTCTCTTAAGATATCTCATCTATAAAATGACCGCTCGCTTACTAATAATAATAAAAGTTAACCCTATGTCGACGTTGGGATATCCGACGTATAGTAAGTTCGCCGTTCCAGACACAGGGGCGCTACAGAAGAAATCCTTTCAGGAATTTTATGACAAAAAAGGAATTTCGAAGTTTTGTCATAAAACTGGCTGACGGTGGACAGCGCTGGTAATGGGTTGGTTAACAAAACGCAGCTTAACGTTATTTAGTTCTTTTAAAAATTGACAAAGTATATATAATATTCGATATTTTTTCTCACTTATCTGATTCAAAAAACGACACATCTTTTTTTTTAAATAAGTAAACATTAAGTCACGAGATTATTTCTCTTTGAAAAACACATTTTTATATATTTTTATTAGGAGAGCAGATAATTTTCTAATACTTCTATTGTATTAATTTTTTTTTCTCATTTTGAATCATTTATGTTATACATGATTATAAAGAATTAAAAACACACGGCCCGATAACTACAAGGCAGTAAGAGTCAATTTTCGGTGAATCTATAATATCAAAATACAAACAAGTCTTTCACACCTAATTCTTTCTGAATAACACAAAAGAAAAGAAAAAAGTGATTGTGTGTTATAACAGGAAAATAGTAGTAATATCTGTCTCAGTCTTTTTTATCTGTATCTCAGAACATACTCACTCTCTCTATATGTACATACGCAGAGACTGAGATTATTAGTGAGCATCAATTTTGAATGAAAAAGGTGCAGTTTATACACGTTTCTCACTGTTTATCTGGGTAAAGTTTGCATTAAAGTATTGATCGAATACAGTTCATATATAATCATTAAATTGTTTCATAGATACTGTAACTGAATAGACTAAAATTAAATATTATCAATAAAAATACTGTGTTAAATAATATCGTGATGATTTTTTTGGGTCACCGAGCTCTGAGAGTCTTCTATGTCAGTTACGACATTATGATCTAGTCTACTACAAAGTATTATAAGATCTGTGGGTATAAAAGTTCTCTACTTACCTAAGTTCTCTCTGTACTTTCATATAATACCCATACAAAATAAATGAAAGATGACAGCATAGAAAATAGGAAAAGTTTAGGATAAGCAATATACGCTAACTTTACTTGTATTATGTACTCGAGTAAGGGTGAGTGGAAAGAGGAAAAAGCTCATGTTTGGCTTAGTCAAAATTCTTTCTCATTTTAACCCTGCTTAATTATGTATCGCTTGGAGACGACGATATGATATACACCCAGTTCTTTTTTTACGCGATTTCGATTATACGCGATTTTTTGGACGGCACCGTTACATTTTTTTACGCGCTTCACTCGTTTTTAAGCGATTTTTTCCCCAAATTTGTTTTAAAGAAGAAATTTATATATGATGCTAGACATGTACGTTTCATTATTTTTTTTTAATAAAAAAAATATGTGTATTTTTTTAAACTTAATTGATATAAGTGTAAAATTATATTATTAGAGTCTCATTATATTTTTTTTGCGCGAATTTTAAAGAGCAAATTTTGGTTTTTCATACGTTTCTGGTACTTTTTCACGCGATATTTTAATTTTTGGAACCAATTTATAAAATTATATGAAAGTTGCGATTTTTTTTTACGCGCCGTTTTCTGGAACCAACGTATCGCGTAGAAAAAGGACTGGGTGTATATTTCATATTGTTTCAGTAAGATATTGTCTTTTGTGAATACATATTACACTAAAATAATCATAACTCAAAATCACCTTACAATATATGGTAAACGCTTTCCTACTCTCGTGTTACTTGGGATATGCAGTCAAAATTTCGTGCAATTAAAATTTAATATTTTATTTTAATTACGAATTTGCTACGTATGGGAAAATTTGTCCACAATTTTCTTAGTTACTCTTCAATCCTATTTGTGAAAATGTAATAATTAAAAGTAACCGGCCTCATAGTTTCGATACGCGTATTTTTTCCTTATCTACTACATCATATTAAATGATTGAATAACAACCAATACACATTAAAAAAACATCAAAATGTACTTTTGCGATTCCAAATAAATATTTATACAGTCTTAGTATAGGTTTTACTTTTAATATATGTGTCTTCACAAAAAAAAACGATACATTTTTTATTATATCTTCGTTCGTCTTGCATCTCAGATCAAAATGTAATTATCAGTTTCCCTTCACCTGTACAAGGCAGCACCAAAAGAGCATTACTCGTTATTCGAGTGCTAATCTGCGCACTAGATATGACGACGCTAAGCCTTGCACACCTGTAGTTACATACTTTAATATGTTTGATGCGCTCCTCTAACTATGTTACTTTATTTGTGTTTTTTGTCAATACTTTTATTCATGTCTCATCATATACGTCGATACAACAGAAGACACCCAAATAAATACAATATGCACTATTTTTTGATAATGTACTCTTTTTAAACATGCGCTTTATAGCATTAACGTTTATTGGTTTTCTAAGCTAATTTTGATTTGATGATGTCCACGTCTAATTGAAAACGAAGTCCCAATATTTGATATGAAAAAAAGAGAGTAGCATTCTTTTAGAATTTTTGTTCAATCTAATCGAGCCCAAATATTTTTTTAATGTATCTGAACATATCTACTTTGAATTTGAATTGTTGCAACTTTGTCGGTTTCCGTATGTCTTGTCACAAACGACCCGGCTTTCGCCCTTCGGTATCTTCAGGTATTCCATCGCACGGATGCAACAGAACTGACATATTATATCTACGATGGTCAAATCTTCCTTTAAAAGAATAAAAAAAAAGAAAGAAAAATGATAATACGAAAGTAGTGTTCTTTTACAGGTACATAAATCAATTGAAAAATCCATACACAACTATTTCTTTTCAATAATAAAAACACATTTTTTATTACTTATTTCCACAATGCATTTTTTGATCAGGACCGGTTTCGTTAGCATTATTATCAGTTGATCATGCTGATAATGCATTATAGTTCATAATGCTCGCGATAAGCGAAACCAGTCCTGATCAAAAAATATTTTGTGGAAATAAGCACTAAAAAATGTGTTTTTATTATTTAATATATCATGCCTTTCCATCAAGAAGTGGCATATAACTCATTGAAACAACCATATCTACTTAATTATCGAATAAAGGACATCACATACACATAAAAAAGCTCTTTGTCTGTTGTTCTGATATATTTTAGTTCAAAAGTGTCTCAGATATTTGGTATGCTTCAAAGCGTCCATATTTCATGTATTATAAGTATCTTGATTATGTTATATAAGATAGCTTTCTTCAGTAAATTATCATATAAGCCTAAAAAAATAATTACTATCTGCAATACTCACTGACCATATTGACATAAATATTATACTTTACTTACTTGACTTACCTACAAAAAATGTCGCTGACTAGTATTTTATGTTGCTACTTCTAGATGTTATCTGTGTACATAATATACATGTTATATATATATTGAACATTTTTATGCTAATAATTCCCATGGACGTATTCGGATGCAAATTATTGACATATTTCAATACATGTAACGCATAGCTGTGATAAATATTCTTTAATACGAGCACGCACGATGTTGCGGAAACGACAGTTTATGATAAAAATATCCGTATAATTAATATCACAAGCGTGAGAAATACATATGGTTGTCCAGCTGGTGTTGACTTAATCAGATTCTGATGTTTTAAAGTCGTTTGAACTGTTTTTAAGTGTTTTGATAGGAAGACAGATGATATCTGATTTCTTCTCACTGTTTCATTTCACCGCCTAGGAATTTTATCTCTGATCAAATCAATTGAGCATTCAATTAGTGACCTTATTTGCATTTGATATTTTGAAAATATATATCTCGAATGAGGAATACTTATTTGGCTCCCAATTTATTTTTGTTTTATTTTCAGGTAAGATATCCTAATGTTCCGGTGCCATAAATCCTAAGCTGTGAGTATTATATGATAAAATTGAGAGAACATTTAAAACTAACAAAAGGATTTTTTCTTTATCTATATATTAAATCACCTGCTCAATTTGATTTAATTGAAGTTGAATGCATGTAAATTCAGTATTTTTTACAAACATTCTCAGACCATACTTATTGTTTCTAATATTATATTTATCATAAAAGTCACCAATATTATTTAATCAGAGAGAAATAATAATAAAAAATATTGTATCATATTTATGTTATTATGGAGGACTACGTCAGTCATTACTTATTTTTTTTTATATTTATATGTCTCTTTTTTCTATTCAATTTAACGCGTTAAGAATCAGGGAATATAAATCTGAATAGATATTTGAAAGCAAACTTTTTAAATCATTCAGTGACTATCCGTTTATCATTATCTACAACATTATTAAGCTGTAATTATTATTTCAATTTATTGATACGAAAACAATATTTAATTTTAATAACATATAAAAATCGTCCTTTTGCAATCTAATTGTTGAACTATTTGTCTTCATCACTCTATCATTATACCTTCTCCTAGTGTTTCCAAAACTTGATAAAATAACTTTGTTTTCTTAATTTTAAACATTTCTACTTCCATATTTTGTTTTTTTTTTATATGAAAGAAAGCGATTCAATTCTTCATTTGAGAGTAAATATTTATTAAAGTAATTTACAACACTGTACATTTAAATGAAGAAATATCGTGGATTTATGTGGAAACGAAACCTCTTTCTTTCTTGAGGTAAAATATTTTTGTGTCAACTAAAAGTATAATATATATTATACATGAAGCTTTTAATTCATGACATATGTTATAATTTTCATAATTCGCGCGGAGCTTTTACCTCAAGTAGTCATTTTGTGAAACTATTATGCACATTTTTTAACTCTCCCACGGTTGGCGTGATATGTATATATTGGAATCCGTGTCCACACGCATAACTGCAATCGATCGCATCCGACAATTTAATCGTTATTTTATGATTGGTTGAGTAGTTCAGGTCGAACTAGTTGCCGGTGACCAGTTATTTCTAAGTCATCACAGTTATCAGTTATCACCTGTCCATGCTATCATCCTTTTCATAATCTATGTATCCGCGGAAAGTTATTATGTGAAGTCGATTTCAGATCATGGGAACTAATCCCTAAACGTGTATACACTTGTCGACTGTAGCAATATAAAGCAGAAAAGCTTATTTAATAATATTGAAAATAATACGGTGGAAAAATAAATATAATTTATGACAAATTTTATAATGAATTCAGTTGATAAGAGAACTTTAGTTCTAATGATATCGATGGCCGAAATACCTTAATTTTTTGTAGAGCTAAAATACTTTGCAATTTTTTCATCGTGTTATAATGGAGTTCTACAAAGCAAATGTCAATCCAATCAATAATAAATTTTTAAAAATCATTTACTTAGTGTATAATCGATTTAAATTTTAAATATAATGTTAATTACCACGTACTATTTTCAGAATAGTTAATCTTTTTCCAATTCAACTGAGAAATATATTGCTATATTTAGAGAGGCACGGAAAAGTATAGCACCCAAAATTAACAACCCAATACACTGTTTTATGTATAACTTTTACATTTAAATACAATCAACCCTTTAAATAAACCCTTAGCTTATTCGTTTCATTTATAACAATAAATGCTCTGTGAAGTATTATATTTTAAATTTCAATATTCATAGTTTACGCAACAATATCGACCGGACTCTTTCTATTCGACTCTTTTCGTATAATTGATAAAACCCCGCGGAAATTAGTAATTAATTGAAATACGGTTTGACTGATAATATTCTTAACTAAGCGATTGTCGTTATTAATTTACGTTCTTAGTTAGAACAACTTAATTTATTTGGATAACTACGTCAATAATAAAATGAATAGCTGTTTTATTCTACATTTATCAATCTTTTCTGCTTTCATTGGATATTCATATCTTAATATTTATTGACAGACTAATAGTTAGACGGAATTTTCTAAATTATAAATGAGAGAGATGACAGTATCTTAAATTAAAAACAGTTTTCTCTACGCGTTACTGACTTTGAATTATTCGACATTAATATTGCTCCGTAGTTTTTCTTAGCATTTCTAAAGCGTAATTAGTAAGAGTATGTACTTTATGATTTCTATTTACGGACCAATTCATAACAGTTATTCAGCGGAAGTTTGCGTTTTTTGCTAAGCAACAGGCGGATGAGAGTCAAATTTATTGTTGTCATTTGAATAAAGGGTTGCGCATCCAAGTGCCGTACCGTTTATTTTCGTACAGCACATGGTCATTCGAGTAATACTGGCAAATGATACAAACAACCTATACCAAAAATATGCTGCTTGTTTATTTCTGTTATTTAAATTTAATCCGTGAATCAACTGATATGAAAACATAACAAAGTATTATATAATATTTCATACCAGGAAATTTATTTAATCTCTCTGAGTGTTATCGTCTTAACTGTTAAAACAACAGATTTTTATAGTTTTTATTCAAAGTTATAATACTGTAATCAGTACTAAAACTTTCCCGTATTGTCTATTCATTTACTAACGGAAATGTAGCCTTATTTATTCCTACAATCTTCATATTTGTTTATTATTCCAGCACGTCTGAATCATTTTTTTAAGTTTTCAGTTTTGGAATATTTTCTATATGGATAAACAAGGTTTCAATCTATGACATAAGATATTTCTTATACGATTTTGAAAACATTTTTTTTAATGTGTGATGTGCCAAGTAACTGTAATTTTAACAGAAACATAAATAAAGAAATTGTATGTGCATCGTTTACAATTTTGTAATTTTAGTTGTTTTGTTTGATGATGGCATAATTCCAATACAGTTATCACATCTAAAAATTGATTTTAAAGAAATTTAATATATAATAGTATAATTAAACGTATTCATAAAAATAAAACTCTCTCGCAAAATATCTATGACCAAAAAAATGCTTTATTTCATAGTTTTTTTAGATTTCATGTTTTTATTTCATGCTGGATATGCAACTATATACATCCATTAACAATCATCACCACTCAGTTATATCTTTTGGCATATACCAAATATGTATATAGAACGTTTCTAATATTTTTAAATACATTGTAATCTAAACGTGTCATATGAAAAACAAACAATTTAGTTTTAACACTTGATGTTCCCGTACGAAGTCAATTTACTTACCGTAATTATTTGAAATTAAATATCGCTTTAAAATATGTAAAAAGTCTTTTCTCAGTATCATAATATTATATTTGTAATTGTAATTGATTTCCAATAAATAAAAATATAAATTGAGTACTCTTTTGTAATAATTGCACTGTAAATCTAATTCTTAACTTGACGTGTAGACCATCCCTTGAAGCAATTTATAGGAACACTTCCATATGTGAATTGCCCTTCTAAGCTTTCCTTAAAAAGGGTTTCACTGTATTTTTTATGAGTTTGTTGTATGTTTTTCAGCGCTAAATGGGTTCTGAAACTGTGATGATTATAATACTTAATATTTTAATAATTAATAACTAAAACCTCTGCATTGCGAAATCTAATTTTCGGAATCCGTCAGAACTGATATCACCATTTAAATAGTATCTGATTTATTTTAAGCAGTCTGTAAGATACTGTTTCAGGGATAGTAGTATAAATTAAATTATAAAACACATTAATACAAGCTTTATTTATAGCATAGCCTTACAGTAGTCTTTTAGATATTTTGTATATAATGTTAGTTGGCTGTCCCAACACTTACAACATTGTGTTTGCATCGCAAATTTCATATATTAATAAAGCCATAAAGGTTAGGAAGCAATAAAGCTGTTTAACGCTTTCTTATTATTGCAATACTCATTTTTACAGGGATCACTTTTTCTCATTAAAAATTCTTTGTTATTGAACCTCATTAAAATTTTATTTAAATTGCAAGCATATTTTGCTATAAGCAAAAAATAGCGGTGCAAAAATTTTGAGAAGCTTTCTGTAACTAAGGAAGGTATTCAAAATTAAGTTGCCATTAAGCAATTTGTAGATGCTGTAATGCAAGAAGATGCTCATCTAAGATTGCATATTCATGCGGGATCATTCTACTGTAAATTACCTCAAAGTCAAACAAAGGTGTCGGGCGTTACTGTTTTTTCGTCGGCTATTTTTAAAAAATGCAACCCTTTCTTACAACGCATTTTTTTAAAGTAGAAAATAGTATTCCACTAACATAAATACGCATCATGTAACATGTTAAGAATTGAACGAGATAGTAAAAACATTGAATAAACAATTGATTTTTTAAAACCAAATCCGATATTAAGATTTTGTATACCTGCTACGTTTAACTCAAATATTTTGTAGAAATAGACTTGTTTGTAAATTGTATTCGAACAGTTGACAATGCTTGCGATTAGCGAAACCAGTACTGATCAACAAAATATATTGTGAAAATAAGTACTAAAAAATGCGTTTTTATTTTTTAATATATCATGCCTTTCCATCACGAAGTGACGGTTAACAACTTAAAAGTGAAAAACCAAAATAAATCGTCTGTGTAATATACGATTTTACAAATTTATATATATTGCATTACATATTTACGCTATTATTTGAAGAATTTACTAATATTTCGATCGTACTCTATTTTTATACAACAACAATTATCATTACACTTTTTGTGAAGATTTTTGGCATTTACTATCAATAATTTCATTTAAATGATTTTGAGATTATTGAAAATTAATGGAAAAGACTATAAAAAAGTCGACAATGCTTTTAACAAAAGTCTTAAATATTATATTACGCGCATTGAGGTAATAAGCAAAATTTTTCACAAAACTTTTTTGTTTAATTTGTGTTAACAGTGACTCTAATAATGACAGCAGTACGTTTGAAAAAATAGTTGTTAAAACACTTTTGATGGTTTCTTGGTTTTTGATGGATAACTTTGATTATTCCACATATTGTGCTACTTACTGTGGCACGTGTTTCGCCTCTTTCAGAGGCATCTTCAGACTTACTATCGCAAAGTTTGCTTAAGTAATGGAAATTAGTTGTTAAAAAGTTGAATATTTCAATCAACAACCATTATCACATCCTTTGCAAATAACTTTTATTGTAATGAAATAATTGTATACACGTTAACGTGATATTTTCAGAAACATTAAGCTTCTATAATGGAATACAAAGTATAGCGAGATCGATTAGCTAAGCACTAGTCGTACCATATCCCAATTAATTAAAACTCTACTATATTTAATATGAGAGGATGCGCAACAGAATAATAACCAGATCAAAAAAAAATGTTAAAATACTTTCACATGAATACCATATGATTTACACTGGGAGCGAAAATGTTTTTTTTAATGTATTCGATTTAATATTATTACTTTGGTAAAAACTCTATTTCATTTTTCGAAATGTATAGTGAAGACTATAATTTTACAAGATAATATTATAAATATCTGTTTTCATAGAAATAAAACGAATAAGCAGTGATTATTATTCGTATTATTCGCAGATATTCTGCACAACAAAATTTCTGGTAATAGAACTCTATAAAAATGCCTTGTAATTTTACGTCATATTATTGAATTTTATTATTAAAATATAAAAAATGAAAAACTACATTCCAATGCAAATACATATTAGTTTTTTTGTGCAATTTTCTCTTAGATACTTATCTGTGTACAGAGTAACGCATATCAAACAGATAAAGGATTATCCCCGCCACATTACCGCAACCACAAAAGAGCAGTGGCGTGCCATAAAATACCGGTTTCCGCGTATAAAAATTGAGATAGGCTGTTACGAGCACACTTTGATACCACATTGTTTTTATAACTTTAAGAAATGATGGTAGAACTATAATTAAATCAAAATATTTTTTAAATGACAGATTTGATTATCAGTAATACTACTTGGAATATCATGAGTATTCTTTCATTCATCTGCTTTTTTGCTTTTTCAAAAAAAATATTTATTCATCTTAAAGTAAAACGTTCTACGATTAAAATGTTGTATGTTATTTCAGTTCAATATTGATTTCAACTTTGACATATGCACCACTAATGTTTGTTGGTTGTTAAAAAAAGAAAATAATGAAACAAAGCTATATGTGAACACAATATATACGTCCTCCAAAAATTAGGTTTTAATGCTGAAAGCACAAATTATCCATAAATTTTGGTAAAAAAATCATATCAGTAAACAATACAAAAATCATTGTTCTCACTCAATAACCTTTAAACACTTTTATAAATTAAAACAATTTTATAACATAATATGACGTTATGTGAATTTCGTGATTATGATATAACGTCGTATCCCCTCATTCATGTTCACGTTTAGAACTCTCATTCCAAAAATAATCCCTTTTGATCGGTGAGCGCAGTTCCGAAATAGACCTGTCATAACTGGCAAACACACACTATCGCATTTCGAACAAGGAGTGTATAGTAAATCAAAAATAATTATTTTGAAACAACTGTGCATGTTTTTATTTTATGCATACGAATGAGCCATTGATTCATAGGCGGCTCGTGAGTAAAAAAAACATTTCAAAATTACACTTTGCTCTATATTCTATTTAAACGCAATATAAACAAAATTCTTTATTTAATCCATTCTTAATTCTCTTTTAATATTTTTAAAATACATATATTATATATAAAGACCATAACAAGTATCATATGAATAATGCGCCAACCATATTCGCACCTAAAAGACGTAGCTTATCACATTGACGATTTAAAATTCAATATAAATATTAAAAGTTAAATGAGTTGTTTAGTCAGTTCTGTTGCATACATGTGATAGAATGCCTGAAGATGCCGAAAGACGAAACCCGGGTCGTTAGTGACAAATCATGTGGAATCGTACAAAGTTGTAACAATTCAAATTAAATAAGTAGGTTACCGTAATATTATATTGAACTCACAGCTGTTATTTGAAATTATTATTTTCCTTTACACTAAAAATGGGTACATGTATAATATATTAAACGTTATTGAATATCTATATAATATATTTTTTTTAATATTAAACGTTCTCTTGATAAAATATTTTAAATGGTTATCTTTCTTTAAACAATATAAAAAATCTTAACAAAAATTAAATTGATTCAATTAAACTTTGGGGTGAATTTCCACCAGTCACCCCTGAGTTTCCTCCATGACAACGCAATAGAAGTTATCCTCTAGTATTATTATGTCTTTTGACGGTTTAAGTGAGCGTCGATTTGTGGCATTATAACTTGGGATTTATATTTCTTTAGCCCACTGTTTCGACTGGGCACTTTAATTTTACGAGATAGCTTTAAAAAGTCCAAAGCCACTATCAGTATTTCTTACTTAATATCCAGATGCTTTCCTTACTACGATAAGCTTATCATTAAAATATCCTATTAAATCGCCATCGTAGTTTGTTTACCAGAAATCGTTGGAAGAAATTTATATGTATAATAAATTAATTCACACCTAAAGTCATCATATCTTTGAATAAATTAGATTGAATTTGTTCAGTATAGATACAGCTTTTTAGTCAATTCTTCGAATTTCTATTTGTTTACCCAAAGCTATTCTGTAATTAAAAATGAAAATAAACATTAACAATTATTATTTTATTAAAAAAAATCAAATTTGCATTTTAATTTTGTTTTTCTATTGCTATAAAATTTATACTATTCTTAAGATTTTGAAATTTTATATTGTAATGAAAATGTAAATATGTTATGTATATCCAAAAAGTATTTTATAAATGTCTGGCGCTCAATATATATAGAAATATAATTATGTTATTATTATAACAACGTGTTATTAAGAAAACAATTCGATATACAACTTATTTTGTAATCATTTATTGTAATAGAAAATATCTTTATCGTTAATTTGACATTTAATTCGATGGCTTAAGATCAAAGTGAGGATCGGACACACCTGAGAGATTTTTTCATTACTTAACTTCTCCGCGTTGATATTCAAATAAACATTGCTAAATTTCATTAAATAATGAATGTATTTAAAAAAAAAAAAAAAAAATTTACTACATTGTCTGTCCTTTGTATATGATGACGTTTTTCTATTTTGGATTCATTCAAAATGGTTTTCATTTTTCAATATTAAACTAAAAGTATACAAGAGGCACATGAAGGCATTCTCGTTAAAAAAATATAGAAGACCATAAAAAGATGTTTTTGTATACTTCACTTTTGTTTGTCAAATATAACACAATTTTTTGACTCCTTGTATTGATTATTTGTTCCATTAACCGAAAAATGTTGATTGAAATGAAAAAATGAATACAATAAACCATATCTTCTTTGATATACAATTACTTGATATTTATTCCAGTTTTTTTTTCAATTTTCCTCCCAAATTATGAAACTATGTGCATTTTCCATCATATAACATTTTAAATGCGTCGAAAGCTGCCGCTGTCTACCAGCCTATCTTTCGCATTTTAATATTAAATAAATAACACATTATCATTTGTCTTTTGAACGCTCAAATACTTTTAATTTATTTGTTTTTTCATCTCGCGAACAGAAAGTCGTCATAACTTTACGTTATGAACGAGCAAATAATCTTTTTACGACTAAAATTATGACAAATCTACAAAATTTGAACGTCATTGATTCTTTCGCAACGTATTTTTTTGGCTCAACATACTCACCTGAAGGGAGAAAATAATAAAATTGACATTATTAACGGGAGAGCTTATAAGCCTACATTATAAATTAATTGACCGGTTAAAAAATTCTTAGAAAACTTTGAAAGCTCTTATAACTACTCAATTAATTCCTATTCTGTTTTATTTACATCTTAAGTTGATAACATATTAATCATGACTGAGTTACAGTAAAAACAATTGTGCTTTTTTTATAATAATTGATTAGTCTTCTTTTTTCTTCAATGTTTATGAACTTTAAAACAAAGGAAAAACAATAAAAAAAATTAATGCAAAAAAAGTAATTATATCTGATTAAAAAATCAATTAATAAATATGTAAAGGTAATTTATGCATTGAATACGTATTTTTAGTGACGTGACATTTTTAACATATCTTTTTCTTATATATATATATATATGTGTTACAAAAAATATCCATTTTTTCTGGTTATTTGAGAAACAAATTCATATCCATTAAATTCTCCTTAATTTAAAAAGTGTATAAAAGATCAATGTTTCTAAAATTATTCCAAAAAAATACTAAAATATTCACTGCTTTAGCCATTATAGAGATCATTTAAGAAGAAAATATTTTTTATACAATAAAAAAATTTCAAATGCTATAGAAATAAATTCTATAAATATTCGAAAATGATTTCTTAATGAATGAAGTTATTACTCACAAACAATATAAAAATGTATTCTCATAATAACTAAATTAAAGAATCTTTCAATAACACTCAATCTTCAGCTATTTAAATAATGAATAGAAGTAATTAGTAAAGTGGTTTTTACAGTTCTCTTCAACAAAAGAATTGCAAAAGTTTTTTTTTACTAAAAGTTTTATAAATGTTCAGTGTATCTATCTACCTTACCTGACGACCTTGATTACCAATTCATTTATACTTATTTAATTATGTAAATGATAAATTACAGCTTATTTTTGTTATTTATCCAAGATTCAAGCCGAATTTCTACTTTAACACAGTATTATAAACATTCAAAGAAATTTAATTTATCAGTATTACAAACAGCTTATAAAGGAATTAACATAAGAATATTTGTAATATATTGTTGTTTAATTCGAACACGTGCATAAAATATTGGGTGTCTAATGAGTAAATTATTTGATATCACATTAATATAACAAATACATACATTTTCTGAAAAGACTTAGCATTTTTAATTATTTTTATTGTTATAAAAGAACCTTGCCATGAAATTTGCTACTTATATTAGAAATTTATATTCTTGTTATACTCTATTATAAAATTATTGTAACTTTATACTTAGTAACGGTAATCTTAAATTAAACTACATATTTTTCTCCAATGTTTGTATTTTTATACAAACACACAATAGTAATTCAATGCCAAGTTGTTAAATTGAAGTAATAAATATTGATCTAGATATCTCAAAGACATTGTTATAAACTGCCCCTAACAATACATATAACCCTTTTGTTTTTATTTATAATAATCCTAGATCGATGATTTAAATATTTATAAAAAAATTATGTAAACCAACAATGAAATTTGTCTGATCTTCAGTATAAGCAGACGAAAAATAGCGGTGTATTAACAAAAAAAATTCAAACACTCTAAATAGATTTTTGAACGTTTTGATCAAACAGACGCACACTGATACATATCAGCGTTCTGAGTTCCATTTTTTGATCTGTCATTGGATTCTAAGAACTACGAAGAATAATATAAAAACCGATTTCAATTCAGTAAATTGAATATAAAGATCAGTTCCGGTTTTTCTCATCGCAAACATTAGAATCTGATGAATGCTCTTGATTTTAATAATAAAAAAAGTGGAAACATATGAATTCGTTTATTTAATGCAAGTAAAATTTGATATCTCGGATTAAGTGTAAAAAAAACACTTTTAAGTTGTTAACTGCCACTTCTTGATGGAAAGGCATGATATTTTTAATAACAAAAACACATTTCTTAGTACTTATTTCCACAATATATTTTTATGATCAGGATCGGCTTCGCTCATCGCGACCATTATCAACTGATAATGATAGGATGATAATGATTCATCAGTTGATAATGCTCGCGATGACCGAAACCGGTCCTGATCAAAAAATATACTACGGAAATAAGTACTAAAAAAAGTGTTTTTATTTATTGATTGAATTGGCATTCACATGGTATAACTATATTATAACACGGTGACAAATATAGCAATGTATTTTAGTTCTACAAAATTATTTAAAAAAATATAGTTGATAGCTATTTCGGCTCACGCTATCGTCAGAACTATACTTAAACTAATATTTGCTTATCTATATATAACTGTGTAGAAAAGGTACACAATACATATTCTCTTCTGTTTTAACGGCGAAGCTTGTTTCTTTCTCGCAATAAAATTAAATTTTTGAATGACAATAAGTTTACATGTGGCACGGAAATGGTCTATTAAGAAAGCAAATCAGATCTCGTAACGTATAGCGCTTTAATCAATGGGCTAAACAATATATTAGTTTGTTCGTTAAGAATCCTTTGAGATAGTTGATGTCTATTGATATCCAGCTGCTCCAAAGCGGTCATCCTACGACCCTTACTGCAAAGATGCAAACACTTAGTGGCTGAGTTTGAATTAATATTATGTGATTCCTTTATAACGTGATTATCGAATTGTGAATCTGTTTTTTTACTATTGAATGATCTTGTGTGTTTTTATATTATAACTGAGTTTTTATTATTTAAAAAAGTAAAAATAGATATTCAAAGCGTGATAGTTTACAGTTACATGCAACACTTCTTTATGACGAACCACCAAAGAGAAATGAGTATTCCACTATTCGATCATAAGATTCATCGTTTGATACCTTGCTCAGTGGTGACGGTAATTACCTTTGATGGCGAATAATCCGCGTTGATCCCAGGGCAGGGTGTAACGACCCATTCAACTAAGCCCTTGTCATGACGTCCTTGCCCCTTTCTAACTCATTGCCGTTATAACGAAAGGCTACTTAGCACTGAACGATTATGATGATGATGAGGAGCTAGTTGGATGACGACTAACTGGGCGCTTGGTGATGTCGTAATTCCTTTTTGAATTGGCAGTGTGTTTAATATGTATCGAAGGGATATGTTTCGTAATAACCTTCTGTATACAATAGTTATACTGACGTCATATAATACATACAATTATTCTTAAGCCTTACGTACATAGCTTAGAATTAATTGTAAATCAATTATCTTTATAACTAACACTACAAACTCTAACGAAGTAACAATGTAATATATTTTTTAACAATTCATTAGAAATAATCTATTGTATGATTCAATTACAACAACACCAAAGCTGTACAAAAAAAAATGTATTTCAACAGCATATGAAATATTAAAATAAAATAATTTAAATACATACTTGATTCAACATTTAATATGCTGGTATTGAATAAAATATTAAAAATGCCGTTATTCATAAAAAATCTTATTTTTAATTCATTATTTAACAACAGAAATATTTTTCAATTTTTGATTGTTTGAAAATAATGCAATAGATTCTTAACGAAAAATAGCACAATATTATTTCAACACTAACACTAACTAGTTATAGTTAGAGATAGTTCTGACGAAGGCGTGGGCCGAAATAGCTATCAACTATATCTTATAAAATTTTGTGGAACTAAAATATATTGCTATTTTTTTTACCGTGTTATAATGGAGTTCTACCAAGTAAATGCAAATTCAATCAATATGTTTTTAGCTTGTCTTCGTATAAATAATTAAACAGGTATATATTCACTATGGGCGAAGTTATTCTTACTATATGAAGGTAAAGTCATTTAAGTACGAACAGTAGTCTTATACGAGATACTTCTTTAGCCCACCTTTTTCCTTCATCATATTCAAGAAAGCTGTTGAAACTGCTGCAACTGTTGCAACTTATAACCACTCTCTTAGTAGCTGTGATTTTTATACAGAGTGGCACAGAAATCCAACTGAAAAGAAAAGTTGTCCTTTAAGCTTAAGTAATTAAATTTATTAACAACTTTCATTCATTTATAAGGTTAAAAACAAACTTTTAGCCGTATTAATGCTTGGTGTCATTTTTCAAAATCATCACAATTAAGAATTTTTGTGCATATATACAATACAATATTTATTTACTGTTTTATTATATAATTTAATTTTTGACAAATTTATTGTTCAACCTGAAATAACCAAATATTTATGCTATTTATATCTGGTAATAGAGAATTATAAACCATTATCAAAACTAAGCTACCCATGTGTTAAATTTATTTATTGTATTTATAACTACACGGTACAAAACTTACAAATTATAAATTCATTGCTTTTGGAACGTTAATATATTTAAACATAAAGTATTGGAAATTCAACAAATACACAGCAAAAAAATCAACAAGAATCGCAAAAAAATTCAACCAAGTAAACTTATGAAATATCTACTTTAACTGAAAAAATAGTATTTGTCTGAACTTAGTTTCATCCACATGAAATATGTCATCATCCGAAGCAAATCTGTTGAACATTGTTAATGCTCTTGCCATTGGCACCCCCATTTGCAGACTGATTCTACACTTTGGAAGAACAAACAAATTATATCCACGATTTCTTAAGAAATTATCCGGAACACACAAATTGATATTAAGGAATCAAATGCCATCTAAATTATCGAAAATACTTAAGAGTTATTTATGTTGATATGTTACTCATCATTTTCTATAACAAATGAGATGATAATATACAACACATTCGCTAATGGTTCTTTGAAAAATGCATATAAAACCTCTTGCATGTGACGTGATTTTAGTCATCAAAAAGCTCAATCTCTATGACGGGGAAAGCGGGTAGTTAAGATGTCATATATCCCAAGATTGCTTTGGCTATCTCAAAAGCTTATTACAGCTTTTCTCCGAGTATCGGGTGAATATTAACGTTACATCAGTCATATATAAATACAAGAGTCCTTTGTTATAATAAGAGACTTACGGCTTGCTTATAAGCCTGTCATAAAATTGCACGAGATATTATGTCATATTACATTTATTATAAGAAGGTTTGAAGACTAACGCTTAGTCATTTTTTTATCGCATATATAAAGCAAATTTTCATCTGCATAAATATTTCAAATATGAAATTAAATGTGTTTTGAAAGTATATGCTAATTTGACAATCAACATTAAATGGTAATTATATCACTTGGTGTGGGAATATATCATGGATATTTAATCAAGCAAAAATCTGAATTGTTTATTATCCCGAAATGTTAAAAAAAAACTTGTAATTTGCGATGCCGCGATATTAGAATTATTAAAAAAAATTTGTTAAATGATCTAATAGCTTATTTTAATTACGTAAGTGGATCTAGACAAACACTATTGCAAAAGCGTGTGTCGTAGAATTTATTCCACAGATTCTACGCACAATTTTTAAGTTAAGAAACTTATAGATATAAAAATAAATAATTAATTTCAAAAATATAACTATCGCAAAAGACTTATTTTTTACTTTGTTTAAGTATCATTTAGTGGTTTTTAAAGAAATAAGCAAACAATATACGTCTAATACATATTTTAAACCCACTCCATCTTACTGAGCAAGGGTTCTACTATAACACAAATCCATCAAAATCAATCATTTATTTTTGCACTGGCACCGCAAATTACTTCTTACACCACAACCCATTAAAGTAGCTTTTAGCGAAGCAGCTTTTATGGTGACTTAGAATAGCTTTTTTTCGGAAACTCAATATTATGAAGGTTCGAGTATTCAATCATAATGGTGACAAAAAGCACAAAAGGTCTACGCCGGCTAATATCTACACTAATCCGTATTGTAGCGACATCTATTGCTGGGTTTATGAGGCATTACAACACCCTACGCCCACACCCCTTCAACTCTCTTTCTGGCGCTGTTATTATTATTGTAACAGAAGTGGGATTTATGGAATCGCAGGGATTGTCAATAGTATTATGTTAACCACGATTAAAATGTAGCAATAATACTCTTTATATTGAAAAAAATATGGATCCCTTTGCTCAGGCAAAAATCACTGATCATAGAAATTTTAAAATGTATTTATGTGAAACGATGAGGCACTTTTTATATAACAAAATAATGGAGACACCAATGCAAGACGAACCGATTTTTTTTGGGTTTAACGACCACTTAGTGAACATTGACTTACTTATAACAACTATAAGCATATTTAATCGGATACAAATTTCAAACAATAATTTATCAAAATAAATTTCTTAGGATTTTCACCCGTTTAAGGCAATACAAAACTACAATATAATATCGATCTCACTCATTTTCACAGTAGATAAAGATACAAGCCATAAAAAATTATTTTCACAATAACTGAAAAAGGTTTTGATATCCCTGAAGCTCTTTCTATACGCTTCCAATATTTGTAAGGAGAGGCGCGACATTTTCTACGTCGATACATTATATTTCCCATTATTTCGTAGAGAAAGGTGTCGGCTGCGAGACGACTGATGAGGACTGCGAAGCAAGGGGTGAGGGTTCGTTTCAATGGATTTCTACCTTATTGTGTCAACGTAAGCTGCAGATATTAAATAGTACGGAACGGGGAACAGAATACTAACTTCATTTTGCTAACATTCTGTGCTACGTGTTCAGCTGATAGGACTTTCTATTTCCTATGTTATCATATTTGGCTCATATAAAATATGACATGGAGGAAATTTTTTACACTTTTTATAATAATATAACGATATCGTGAAAATAATTGATACATTAAAATAAGTACATAATAGAACCGTTAGATTTGTGATGTATTATACTTACAATATCCTTCTATCGAACTTGCTAGCCACCATCTGCAATATTGTGTTTATTTTATCATCAAAGCTTAAAACAATAAGTATTTTTTTGGATCTATTGACTGTCGATTGTCTAACCTGTGTGTGCTAAAATTTTAGCAAGAGAGACTAAGAATCATTGATGATTTATTACCATGTAAGAGAGCTTTTTAAGAAAAAAAAAAAGAAAAAATTTGTCGATACGAAGAATAGTCGTTTTTTAAATCCATTTTTCTTTCATTACCATATTTAATAAGGCAACTTGAGTGATATTTCATTTCTGAGAGTTCTGTACAGATTTTCCCTTATATTTCTTTAACATATCATTGGAATATTGTACTGTTTGTTCATGATAGAAATATATGTTTTACTAAAAATTTTACTATTCCACAATTTATCAAATAATATCAACCGATTTTGCTTTTTCGTGCATTATTTAGTTTTATTTTAATATTTCATTTAAAAAAAATATCATTATAATATAACGTTGGTGCGTAAAATATTTTTTAATTCAATCAAGATCAACTCAATGAGAAATGATATTACTAAACAATCATGTCCAGATATCACAGAGTTTACTTCCATTAAATCTTTCTATCTTTATCTCTATCTTAAATCTCACTGTCTTTATAATTAGTCTACTATCTATGTATTATTTTCAAAACGTGCGGACATGATAATATTATAAAATTTTCATGAGTTAAATAATGTATTTAACTCAAATTAATAACGCCTTTGCTAAGAAAAAAGTTAAATATATTATGTTTTACGTACGAAGCCGTTGGCATGGATAATCTTTCAAGCTACGCCACCCTGGCTGTTTTGCTCAAGCTAAAACAAGTTTCAATTCTGCCTCCCCCTTTCATTGACAGCAACAGGAAATTATTTTCTTTCTAAGGAGAAATCTTATTATCCATTTTCTTATTTTTCTTGTGTGTCTATACCTGCCGGTGCCACTTTGTTTCACCCGCGTCTATTATATGTATTTCGCTACTTAAGAAAACTGTTTTTCGAAACCAACTTGTGACTGGATTTGTTACAAATAATAAATCATTTAAAATAATATTAACAAATCTTTTGATACGAAATATTTAACAGCTATAATATATGTTGTTATTCAAATCAATGCTTTCTTACTCTTTATAAGTTATAAACAAATAATGCCACTTTCATTCAATACAAAGCATTGTAGACTAATTTGACAAAATAGTGACTTTTATTAAATAAACAAATAAATATTTATTGTACACTTGTAATTAAAATAAATTAGTTATATATTAGACGGAAATAAAAAAATACGTAATTTTTGTAAATAATATTCTTTTATTCTGTTGGTAATTGTTTTACACATCCGTAGGACCCTTAATCTTGAGCAAATCGCTCCCCTAGACATATTTTTTCTCAACATCTTACAGCCATGTCGTGAATCTGACATTAAAAGTAAATAAAAATACTCGTTCAACATCAAAAATACACCAAAACACTGTATAAACTCGTTCAGGAAAAAGGAGTAATGACGATTTTTTATGAAATGATGGCGTCCATAAAAACTCTATTTTTTTATTAATGACTTAAATTAACACTATTAATTTTCTTTGTAAATGATAAATTTCAATTCTTAGCTTGGCTTTATTCAAAGTTTTCTGCCAACTGCTCTAGGATTCTGCACAAGGTTTCAAGAAAAATTGTTGAATGATGTTCATGAATAACAACAAAGCTTTGATGGAATTGGTACAATCTATCTTAATATAATTTATGATGTCGACTGAAGGTGCTTGATGGAACTTCAATATTAAATTTGAATTGTTGCAACTTTGTACGATTCCATATGTCTTATTACAAACGACCAGGGTTTCACCCTTCGGCATCTTCAGGTATTCCATCGCACGGATGCAACAGAACTGACGTAAAACAAACAAATATTAATCCAATAATAATTAGCTATAACAACTTTCATTAATGATCTTGCTTATGAGAACTCATTAGCAAGATCGTTATTGGATTAATATTGTTACATTCTTTTCAGCTGCAATCTTTTGCTTGCCTATTGGTTATTAGATTCCTGTTAATAATGATTTTTATATAAGATATATACGATGCTAACTGTTTGTTTTACGTCAGTTCTGTTGCATCCATGCGATGGAATACCTGAAGATGCCGAAGGGCGAAACCCGGGTCGTTTGTGATAAGACATATGGAATCGTACAAAGTTGCAAAAATTTTCTATCTTAATATCTCAAAAACGTTTTAATCATAAATTAGTTAACTTAAGGAAACAGTTTGTTAATATCATGAGAGATCACCATCAGTAAAGTAACAGAAAATGGGAAAACTAAGATTAATTTCTTAATTTTGCCCACTGTTTTTTCTGAGAATAATTAATACTGAAAAGACTCGAAGCTCATATACAATGCTTTTAAATTATTTTAAAAAATATTATATTGATTACCTTTTTCGCTAAATATAGATAGAAAAATCTTTATCGGACATCGTGTTGATATTTTAACAATTTTCAGCGACCCACGCTCGCCTTCTATAGGTTGTAGTACTTTTCACCTTTATGAGGAAGTCTCACAAAGTAAACGTGAGAGCATAAAGTAACAATCTCGATAATAGATGAGAATAAGAAACGTGAAAGAAAAAGTTTATAATATCGAAAAACTCCATCTCTTCCCCAAAGTAATTGCTTTTTTGTCCTTTGATCTGCTCTGATGACATATGAGAAAAATGAGTCCCGATAAATTGCTTTATATTTTCCCAGAAAACATGCTTTTTTCCGAAGTTCGACGACCTCTTTTAAATTAATCAAATTTATTGTTGTAAACATTTCATATTTTTGAACACGTATTTATATTTTAAAAAATAGCGTTTTGTTACATTTTTGTGTCATCATACTCGAGTATAGTAATATGGTTTTATTTATCAAAAAAATTATCTTTTTAGCATAAAAATTACAATGAAGTTTTATATGCAACAAAAGAGAACAATCAAATTGAATATTTATGTGTAAGACTACTAAATGCCTTTATTTTTTAAAGAAGCTGATAGAAAATAATAATGTTTATCATTAGCATTGTTTGGAGACAATTATATATAAGAATTTAAAAGTGGTACTCGTGAGTTATAAACCAATATCCAAGCGCCATAAAATATGTATGTATACATATGATTGTGATAGTATTAAATCGTCGCAAAGAATTTTACTTGTTACAATGTATGTAATGTGGGAGTAACTTCTTCATAACCTTGCATTGGCCATGTTTCAAGGATTAAGAATGAAAATTTTAAACTTGTTATCTCAAATGTTGACTTTATAGCATAGGATAATGACAAAAGCTCTGCATACCAGATGGTAATAACGAGTGGGCAGAAGCTTTTGTTTGTGGCGTGGGCGATCTACGGATTTGAGAAAGCGCTAAATGTCATCGAGAAAAATGCCGCTTAATTAAGTCGACTGGTTTTGTCAGGTGACGTGTCAACGCCATCTGCTGGTAGGGGAATCGATGACAATTAATTTCAACGACAGTAGGAATTTTCAGTTGTTTTATGTTCGAACATCCAGATCAAAGGGATTGTTGTGTCAAGCTTACAAATTTCTGGGGCACGGTGGACAATAATATCTCAATAATATTTGTGGAGTGATGAGAGATAGATGCGAAACGCGTATATTTTTCTCACATATTGTTAGATTTTTTTTTAATTCTTAGCTTAGTGAGAAAAATGAATGTTCTTTCTTCTTTGAAGGAAATCACTTAATCAAAATGCAGTTTTATTCAAATAAAGTGAAGCTTAAGAGATTTACATTTCATAATTAAATAAAGCATTTTGAGAGAAAATTCTCTTAAAATCAGAACAAAAAGCAGATATACAAAATACAATACTATGTCAGACACATTCAACAATTTAAGTAAAATTTTTATACTGTTACAAAAATACTTTTGGTACTATATTGGTTCAAATAATTTGAAAATTTAACTATCGTCAGATTCAATGGCAGAAAATTTTGAAAATTTTAAAGAAAAAAAAATGATATGTGCATTTTCCTTAAAAAACAGGTGTATTGTACATTATTATTTAATTGATTAATATAAATATTTTTATCGACTTTTCATCGAAATTTAAGCTATGGAAGCTAAGCGGTGGAAAAAATAGTAATAAAAAAGTATAGTTTTGACGATGGCGTGAGCCGAAATAACTATCAACTATATTTTAAAAAATAATTTCGTAAAACTAAAATACATTGCTATTTTTTTCACCGTGTTATAATGGAGTTCTACCAAGTGAATGCCAATTCAATCAATAGACAATAATGAATCTCAAAACAGTTAGTTGACTCGTAAAATACAGTCTTATTTTTATCTTTGAAAGCTCATTTAAATATTATCAAGTTTATGTTTTATAAAAATTTTCTAGTTAAAACAATATATAATATTTAAATCAGTGTTTAAATATATAGTATTAAACATTTCCAACTATGGGCATTGAACTAAAGCACCATACTAATCAACATATTTTACATAATAAACTATCTCGGTTCAATCAGATAAAACAGCCCTCACTTTTTATTACGATTATTGTGTAAAGTAATACACGATAGATGTATATTTCATCATATACTTCAATCTATCAATTTCTATCTATAAATACAAAATTCGTGCACTCAATCTGTCAGTCTTCGTTTAAAAACCCCTGACAACAAAATCGGTGCCAACAATGACAAAACTTACATTTTTTTAATTATCCTTACACGAAAGTAAATACTAGTAAAAAAAATAATGTGCGATTGACACCATCTTTCAATCATACAACATTTATCATTTTTATTTCAAAAACCTAGTTTTTAACAACCTTAGTTATATTAATGGAAAAAGAATGTGTTAAATAACTTGTTGTGTTTATTTTAAACTAACTATTTCAATTTTTTATAGTAATTTGTGCTTGTTTCGTTACTTACATGATGAACATAAGTACAAAGCGAGTTAACTAAAATAAGTGAAACGAATATTATTTTTTGCTAAAAGAGTTGTCCATCAATGTTTATAGCTAAAACAATAAAATAAATCGTAGACATATATATCATTAAAATTTATGATATCAACGGAAGGTGCTTTCTTGGAATTTCAAGATCAAATTTGAAACTTTGCACGATTCCTCATATGAACGTGTAAAATCGTAAAAAGTTTCAACAATTAAAATACACATCATTGACTACCTTCGAACATTTAATTAATGTATAATGAAGTCAGTAATTTTAATTGATATTCACAATACAGAATACATACTCAGTGATACCCATTTCACTTCATTGTATATTTTACACCGTATCATTTTATCAAATATTCCTGTTTTATAAAACACTGAAATATCAAATAATTTTTAAAATTACATTTCATCTAGAGCTTTTACAGTTTAATAGCATTTTGTTTATTACATACATAACAAACTTTTAATAAATATAACAAAAATCTTAGACAAAATAACAATAAATATCATCGAAGCCACTTCATTTTATTCACGAAATCATTTTTCTTTTCGCCGGTCATATGCTCTTAGTTCATACAACAATATAATATATAATCACACTCAAAGTCATCCCGACTGAAACTTTTCCTTATAGTTCTTTTGATGTTAATTTAGTGTTATTTCAAACAATGCGCATTATTTTTTTAAGAAAGCAATTATAAATAAATTTACAGCAGACATTGTCGTATATTTTTCACTATCTCTTTTGATCGCGGGCACACACTTAATAAACCGTATGGATTAAGGGAAACATTCTCGAAACCAGAAAATTAAGCTTTACTAGGAAGACCAACGCAATATTCAATTAATAATTAATTAACATATCCAGCAAAATTTTTGTTTAGATGAAAAAAATATGACTTAAAATTTGTACGAGATTTTATTTTAGACTCTCCAATAAAATAGTCAATTAAATGATTGTAGTATTTAGCTTATTTCTAATTTCATGCTACATTTATACCCACTCATTAATAATTTTTTTCGCTCCACATCAGCAACAAAAAATACGTTTATTACACTAACTTTAGTATACTTTTTTTATCAATACATACATATGTGAGAACATTATTAGTGTTCGCAATCTCTTTTGTAATTATTATACATGAGTAAATAAATACATATATTTTTCAAAGATATTTATGACTTAGCTAAAAATATTTTACTTCACTTATTTTCAATTCATTACAATTTGAAGTATTCATTTGTTTATCTTCAGGCTGAATGGTTCCTCCAACATATGATATCACGATTAAATATATGATACAACAATCTGATATATGAATAAAAAACGTTTTCTAATGAAGTTTTAGTGTACCTTTCCGATTTAATCCCAAGCAACCGTGGTTGCCCTATACAATAGCAAGGCGCGTAAGCATTGTTTTTTACGATTGTAGTAAATCTGCTACACAAAATAAAGAAGATAATAAACTGCCAAAGCATCTTTGATAATTAACAAATGCCGTCAAAATCGGATATACGCAGCTCTTTTGTTTTATAAACTCTCGACAGGGGAACAAATGGTCGGTCGTAAAATATGTATTTTCATGTCTTAAAAAAAACAAAATGCCATCAAAAATCATCAACAAACACAAAAGCATAGAGTTTTATCATACAACATGGTAAAGATATATTCTCCTTGCTTCTTATCTTTGAAACATAGAATTATGCTTCGGTTATTATGATAGGAACTGTTTGAATAAATAACCTTGCAAGCATAATTTATTATCACATATAATTTCACGAGAAAAATAATGACAGTCCAAAACCATGTTCTCATCTGATATGTTATATTATAATGATCTATGGGAATTTCATCTGTTTTATAACCATTCGAGATCAATTCACCGCAAAAAGACATCAAAAGAGCACACAGCCAAATTCCCAAATATTAAATGTTCCAGTTGTGTAACTCTACCTTATCTGATCTGTATAGCAAAGATTTTTTGGTGAAAAAATAGACTAAAGGAACCTACTATTATACATTATTATAAATTGCTAGGAGGTCCACCTGATATGTGTATGTGAACGACCGCCTTTCATAAAGCAATGCTAATGAACAAAAACGAAATTACTTTTCATTTTCTAAACCATATACAGAGCTGCAAAGACCAATATTTAGACCATGTACTATTGTTCTAAAACCGCAAAAGCAAACTACTTCTGGTTTTATCATTTTATTTCGCAGTTTTACAAAAACATCGTCTACGTTGAAAATGAAGTCAAAAATGAAAAGAATTTGAATGTATTAAAAATAAATATATGGTCAATTAATATACCCGTGCTAAATAAAGACTGGCGTTGTATTGCATCCGCAACTAACTGGTTAAACGAAGTTTCCGAAAATATGAAGAAAATAAATAAATTAGTGAAAAAGGCCGTGAAAGTGCCAACGCCTCTGTTAAAGAAACATAAAAGAATCTAGATAATACCCTAAATATAGGGTTGGCCATGGAAAACAACATAAATTATATTTTCAAATGTATTTTAATAATGTAAGATTTTAATATTTTTGTTAATTAAGATAGATTTTAACAAAAGTTTTGAAAAAAATCGTAAGATATTCAATATGTATGTGCTGTAAATAATAAAAACACATTTTTAGTACTATTTCCGCAATGTACTGTTTTATTTTATCCGTATACGTCTCATTGAAAATAGATTATCCAGGAATTTTATTGATATCACAATAAGTATGCTACATATATTAAATTCTTTGTTTCAATTTAAATATATTCTCTAGAGATAATATTTATTTAATTAGACGAATAATTTAAATAATATTAAACGTTATGATGTCTCAAGTTAAAATATAACAATTAAAATTAACGGCTAAATCATTTAATAAACTACAAAAGCTTAAAATTTATCGTAACAATTGAGTGTTAAAACTTTTGTATCATATAAATTTTGAAGCATTTTTGTTGCGCCTTAACCGTGCATTTGTTATGCAATGGTAAATTATAGCAAATTAGTTTCAGAACAATTTTAAAATCAATTTAAAACATTTTTCTCTCACACATCACAGTTATTTCGTATTTTTTTTGTCCTACTAAAGATGTAAGAATTTTTGTCCATAGTTTCAACAGTTAAATGTTTATTCAATCAATCAGCTTAATTATTATTTATACTTATTTAGTTAAATAATATATTTGCTTTTATTCGGTCCTAATTTTATTAAAAAATTTTGTGACAACCCTGCGATATTTGGCAGTGAGTATTTATTTTCAGAAGCTGTATAATTAATTTCGATCTTTATTGTCCGGCCGAGCGGGAACACTGTTGTTCTTAGCACTTTGTTCCCGAGTTGATTGTTACCAAATTGCCAAATAAACTGCGTCACGGCACATTCCAACTTAACCACCCATGCTTATCGCAATCGAGAGACACTTTGGAATGGGACGAGTGGTGGAACGAGCGAGAGATATTCCCGAAGGAAAAATGTATTTGTTCTTTAAGTCAGTTGTGTCAACCAAGACTAGGCGTTTTTTTTCGAAAGTGACTATGATATTTTTTCTTTGATAAATGACTGCTTTGGAAAATAAGGCAATATATATCTGAATAATAATCAATATAAATCAAAGTTATTTTGAGCAGTGATAGGAAACTTCCGCATCATGGTCATTTGTATTAATAAAATCAATTTCACGCTGACATATATTTGAAAAATTGTGTACATTGCATTATTATATACAATAAAATGAAAACAGCAATGATTAAAGCAAAATATTGATGGATCTTCACTTTCTTTTACAAACGTTTCAAATGATAAATATAAATTTCTTGCGAAAGAAAACTAAAAACTATCAAAACGTTGAGTGATTACCCCCAATAAATATGTGGTGTCTTAAAACAGTGATATCCAAACTTTTCCCTGACAAGGCTCCCCTAAATAAAAATATGTTGAAAATTAAAATATTCACAGCCCCGGAGAAAACCTGCGGCTCCCAGCTTAGGAAGTCCGGTAAATCAATATTTGTGGAATTCACATTTAGGTCTGTGGTACACATGTGTCAATTGTATTGACTTACTTGACAGATATCATGGAATCGAATCCTGGAATGAAAAGATTTTTTTTTACAATTGAATTTATCGGTTCTGTTCAAATCATGAGCCGGGAGCCCCAAAGCAATCCAAACAAAATCCATACAATCCAAAAGCATAAAAAAAAATTGTCAGCCGTATAAGTTGGCGACCCCAGGTTGGGAGCCTAGGGTCTAAAAACTAGTAATATTCAAGCTTTATCCTTACTCTAATTATATCAGAGAGGTTGGGAAACTAAGCATCAAGCAATTTTCAAAGAGAAATCTGTCTTCAATGCTTCAAAAAAATCACCTGTAGTGCAAAATATTATTATCGTATTTAATTAATACAGTGGTATTAAAAATATACATATTTATACAATATTATTCACAATTAGTATCCTTTACAATTATTCGATGATATATTTCAATATTTAATTACTGTTGTAATGACAAGTTTTTAAAAATAAAACAAAAACACTGACATTTTTTCACAAACTACGTCAACGCTTGAGTAAGATTTGTGAAGTATTATTATTGGATTTTTTCTAGTTTATTTTTAGCGCGAAAATGAATTGAGACATTTTGAAATAGGATTATAGCGCTCATTGTATTGCGTAGGCAAAGAATAAATTTCGCAAATAAAATAAGAGATTATCTCGTGGGTATATTTTTTATCCTTCACAAATTGCGAAATCAATAAATCAGACACATTAACTTTTAAGCCACACGATACCAATGTTATAATATAGTACAGACATATAATATTTTTAGATATGCAACATTATAAAAAATGCACAAATCTATTTAATTTCTTGGTTTACCATCAATAATTCTTGAATTGGTAGAACTTCATTATTTTATGTATAATATTGAAAAATATTAATTATAATTAAAAAGAACATACTAGCAAACTAAAGCATTAAAATACATATACCTTTTTATATACATTTTTTTTAAAGTAATTGTTTTTTTATTCCTGAACTTTCTTTTAATTATGTATGACTTATTTACAATAACGGGAGTTCAAGGTTGTGTTGGACTCATTTCTCCGTGTTTCGTAAAATATACAAAAATTTTATTAAAAATAAAATATGGGGGTTTCCGTGGAGTTTGATTGAAGACAATCTCTCGGTGCTGGTGATACTATAACCTCTTAGTCAATCTTCAGTGTCCCAGATGTTCAGGAGGTTCTCTTAGAGTCGCTATGTCGTCTTCTTCTTTTATGCTGTTGCCCAAAACTGTTTAAGTCTGCCAGATAGAGAGGAAAAGGCAACTACCTTGCACATTATATTATATTTAATGAAACTGCCTGTATTGCGTGCGATTTGTAAATGACATCAATGCCAATCCCTCTATGGACAATTACATGAATCAACACGGTGAAAATAATAGCAATGTATTTTATTTCTAAAAAAATATTTTTTTTAAATATAGTTGATAGCTATTTCGGCTCACGCCATCGTCAGAACTATGCTTAAACTAACATTTACTTATATATATACAGCTGTGTAGAAAAGTTAGTTTAAGCATAGTTCTGATGATGGCGTGCGCCGAAATAGCTATCAACCATATTTTTAAAAAATAATTTTGTAGAACTAAAATACATTGCTATTTTTTTTCACCGTGTTATAATAGAGTTCTCACAAGTGAATAACAATTCAATCAATACATGAATCAATTTTAAGGTTTTCTATTAATGATTATATGATTGATTATCAGTGGTATTATTACCGACCTAATATTCGAGATAAAAAACGAGGCATACCGAAAGTGACAAGCTAATTTGATGTCCTTTCCTTACATTGTCCGTCAACTCTTCTGCTCTAAAAAACTAGGCACAGACTAAGCGATAATCCAACCAGTTCTAATGCAGGCAATTTAGATACTATGTATCACATTCGAAGTAGACAAAATACTGAGTATAAAAGTAAACGTCAAGTGTTTAGTTACATCAATTTGAAAAATTAAAATTATAAGGCGAAGTAATTGATCCATTTAATATATCTGATAATTGAGTTGTAAGACCTGAATATAAATAATCTAGATAACGGTCAATTTCATAATTAATAGTTATTAGAGCCGAACGAATTATTGGGTGCCGTTTGACGTTTATTTCTAGACGACTTTTTTGATAAACTACTCGTACAAACGGACGCATTCCTGTTTACAAAACGCTGCCACTGAAAATACAAAACAAATTAAACAAAGGAACGTGATGTATGATTATAGCGAAAAAACTCGCTTTTCAATTCGTTACGATAGGAAATTAAAATGCTAGATTCAAGAAACGCTTATGTTTTTAAGTGAGACGTTAAAAAAGACAATAAATCGTATATCACAAGAGATTAAATAAATTATCACGCATGACAATTAAGAGAAAACATAACGCTTCTCTTAAAATAACAAAACATTCTTACTTCAATTCTCAACATGTTCAACGGCATTGTTTAATTTAAGGGCTTAAACGAGATTCTATAACTCAAGCTCAAATGAAGTGAGATAAAAAAAAGAATTTGTTCCTACAAGAGACTTTACTTGTTGATTCATTATTTAATAAGTTATTACCATGAACACATGATTAGAGTAGATAAAGCGTGTCACTAAATTTTCTTAAAAATTATTTAAAGCGTATCATTGTGTATACTAATATGTTATAAACAACTTACTATCCGAGATTCAATACTTTTACACACTGTAAATGTGAAGGGTTTTTCCCAATTCGATTACCTTTACTTATGAAACAATCATCGATTAAAAGAATATAATGAAACCAAAATAATCAGGTAAAAAGAGTGATGGACAAATTTTAACATCTCTTAAATTAATAATATTCACGCCAAAATATCATAGCGTGTGTATTTAATTAAATATCTATCATCATTCTTACTTCCAATTTATGAGTGGTTATTCTTATATCGTACATTTTTGTAACATGGAATATCATACTATCCCTGGCTTCGATGTCACAAGATCAATGAATAATGAATAATATTTTTCAAACTCACTAATATACGCTAGGGTCTATCGTCGTCTAATGACAAATCCTAAATAAGCACGGTTTTGAACAAATTTATTTACAATGGTGAAAATAACTTGCAATCGGACTATTTTTACACATTTTCCAATAAATAATTTAAGATTTTCAAATATAATCTTGTCTTCAAAAATAATCAAAATTTACTTATTATTAAATTAGCTTTGTTAAATTTAGTCCCAATGGTTTAATGATTTTATATCGAAATTTTATTTAATGATTTTTTATATAAATATAATTTAAACAATACTTTTAGCATTACGTACATTATTATACGTGTACCAAAACTAATGAAGAATTATTTAATTTTAAAAAATATCTGCTTGATAACTATAAGCGAATTAATTACGAAAAACCTTATATCATGTTTACTAATTAGTAAGATTACAAGTAACAGAATGCAATAAAAAACATAACAAAAAATAGTCTAGTAAAAACTCAGAATATATTCGTTAGTATTTTTCTTTTTGTCTAAATAATTTAATGGCCCCTTAATCACGTTTAAAAGAATAATAGTGAGCTTCACAATGATAATAAAAATAATTGCTAATTTCGAAGTATTTGGTTCATTTCTTTTAAATTTGTTCGACATCACTAAAATTTTTATTTGTTCAGCTGTGCATAATTTATGGGGGTGACCATTACTAAGACGAATTCATTGTTTTTTTTATTACTTCAATTGAAATACACGCTTGCATTTTTGTAGTGAAATTCCGAGAGATTATAAATTTTGTGTTATGCATTGTGATGAAAAAAATTCTAGATCGACTTGGAAAATTCATGTGTTACTAAGATGATACCAACTGTCAGTGATATTGTATATCAATATTTTTGCATATTTTATAGACAAATAAATCACTAGTGTCCCTATTTTTACATTGATTTTTTTAAAGAAGTTAAAACAAACTCGCCATTCGATAGTTATAAAGATGATGAACTGCTAAAATAACAGTCAAAAATTATTATCGTGAAAAGAAATAACAGAATAAAATACTTTTTTATCGATATATCATAACAGCCATACTTAAATAATACAATAATAAATCACAACAGTCTTGAGTAATTCTTTTGTTTTTCGTATAGAGATCGTTAAAATAAAGCATTTCGAAATACCAAAAAATAAATTTATACATTTATAATTGACGTAATGTCTCCGCATCTAGCGTTTAAATCATGGTAACATTAAAATTCAAGAACTTTTCTTATTTTTTTAACATGAATAACATTAACCATCATAACTTCGCATCATTGATATAATTAGGATAGTAATATATCAAAAATTAAAAGTGTTACTGGGCGTAACTGATACCAGACAAAAATGACAAATTGTCTAGCGACATTGTCAGGCAGAGGAAAACAAAATTTCCTTAGTATAAAAAAGACAATGAAAACTGACTTCTACGCTTCCTAATCTGTTTTAGTTACAAATCCATTGATTTTATTTAAGTTTATGCGTTTACTTCACAGAATTAAATGCGTGAATTTCGAAAATATTATAGTTATAATAACATTATAAAGCTGGAACAATTATGACTATATTTTTCAATTTATTGAGGTTAAATAACATATGTTATAATATATAACGAGGTGAACATATTTCACAGCGAATATTATTATCTTTCGTTTAATTGTCTCGATTTTTATCTTTTTATTTCCAAACTGAGGTACTTAGATATACTCCTAACACAGACGTATTTTACAATACGTTGTAGTAGAACTGTTTTTTTTTTTAATTCACTCAACATTTCCTTTTTGAGGTGGGCAAAAGAACCTAGTTGAAACTTTAATAGTAGAAAAATCGCTTTTGGTTTAGTATGTTTTTTTTTTTTATTTGTTAGTTGGGGGCCAAAAACATATCAGACATACTGGTTTGTCAACAAAAATTCACAAGATGGTTGAAATCATCCATTTCTGGATTCGAAGGCATTTACACAGCAATTGAAAAGTAATGCGAAATTTTGTATAACTGAAATACATCGATATTGTTTCACCGTATTATAATGGCGTTCTACCAAGTTAATGCCAATTGAATCAACGAAACTAATATTTTTTTTAGATATTTTTTCTAGGATTTTTCTGAGATAATTTTTTTGATACATCTTTCATCTGTGGTGTCTACAACATCGTTTACTGATTTAACAGAAATCGTTTATTTTTCAGTTAGATAAGTGCGTATCGTGCGTGTTTTAATATAACAATACCTAAAATAATATTGAAAAAGTATTCGTGTGTAAAGCTCTAGCATGTATATTTCGTAAAAAATCCTTTGCCTACGATGTTTGGTGACACTGGTTTAAAGAATGAGTTTTAGAAAACAATATCACCTGTTAGTTTCTTTGTCAGAACTAATTCAGTGAGACGTTCCTTCCTAATTGTCGTCACATTGTCAAAATATCTATTTGTCATTTTCAAAGTGTTTCCTTTAATTAAAATATGAAATGTCAAGCGTTATGGACGAGGCGAGGCGAGGATATAATGAATTGTATCGTCGGAGGATAAAGTCGTCCAAGTGTGAATTTAGTGAACTAGATTTTAAGTTAATGCACTACTGGAAAAATGTGAAAAATTCGGCTAGACAAAATAAAATGTATAGTGCGTAAAAAAATTTAAATAATTCTTTATTTGAATAAGTATTAAAATTAACAAAGGATATTTACATCGTTTTTAAATTTTTAATTAAAGTAAGAATACTTTTCCAATACACAATAAATATTATTGTTTTTTTACCATTAGTGAGACAAAATTTGTAAAACTTTAATTATGGCAAAAGATTAAAAATAAAAAAATTTGTCACTTTTATGGTCGTAACTGTCACTTCTTGGTGGAAATTCATAACATTTTATCTTATTTTAGCTCAATGCTCGCGATGAGCAAAACCGGTCCTGATCATAAAATATATTGTAAAATTAAGTACTAAAAAAAGTGTTTTATTATTTTAAATTTTAGTACTATCTTGTAAGCTACATTTGTCCTTAGCATTGTATTGATTTTTACTAGTAACTGTATTGATAACGAAATTTAAAAAACGGCGACTTTTATCATTATATATTAAACTTTCCCATGACTTTTTTGACCGAATTTTTATAATTAAAATCACTGGTCTCAAAATAATCCAAAAATATCCTGTGTCGTATATAAATATAAAACAAACCACCAATTCCAATTTTCGATTTAATAATTGTTAATGTCAACTGATAAGTTCAAACAATTGAATAATTCAAAAAATATTTAATCATTACAGAATAAAAACTTAGCTGAAAGAAATAATTTAAAGTGACGCGGCTGCTTTTCCCATCGTATATAATTCGTAGCAATTTCACATTGGAAGCGCTCCTCATTTGAAGATCAGTCTTAGGAATTTTTGGGTCGTAGAAGAATTGTTATTTCAACGTTCCGCATAACAATCGAGTGAATTTAGTGTAACTAATGATTTACAGAATTTATACATTGCTGATGAGTTGAAGTTTGATAAATTTCCTTACACACAATACAACCCAAACATAAATTTAACTAAAAAAAACTCGCAAATCGTTCGCAGCATTTTTGAGCCGGTTAAATGATAAAAGAGAATGTGAGAAATTAAATAGTGACTGAATGTAATCAATCAAATGTAAGTAACAGAATTTATTTACTTGTTTTTTTTTTGTCTTATAAAAAAATTGAATTCGTGTATTGTTAAGCTGTCACGAATAATATGTAAACTTTGAATGAAGAAATTGAGCGTTTTTGTTTTTATAACTTGTTATGTGTTATATATAGTATTTCAAAACGATGCCATAGTCTCTAAAGTATAGAATTTATTAAACAATATGAACTTTTTCATTAAAAAATATCACATTAATCTGCTTATTCTTGTGCCATTCATTAGCGTGTTTTATGTCAATGGCTAAACTTTCATGGCTTGTTTATCAATTTCATTCGACTCTTTAATTTTTTTCATATTTAATCCTCTTTCTTATTGTTTAGTAAAACTACTTTAATGAAAGTTATTTAAAAAATTTATCTGAGTTGAATTTCAATAGCTCAACCCTATAATTGAATCTCTAAGTGTTTTTTTAGAAAATTATTGACTTTTCACAGTATTTAATAACATCAAGACCTATATGCTAAGGAAAAGTCAATCATTTGATAATCATATCGAACTCTTGAATTAAAAGAAAAAACTAAATTTATTTATAAAAAAATCAATGATTTAAATAAAACTTTTATCATTTTGATTATCTCACTCTTTTGTAGTAAAAAAAAAAATATTACAATCACCATCAAAAACTTTTTCAGTGATGGTCTTTTCTTAAATGACTAACATGAATTATTTTTATTAAAGAATCCTCAAATAAAATGTCATCATGTAAGCTAATATTTAACTTTGCCAAACGAAAAAGTGGAACCACAATAAAATAATGTTAGAAGGAAACAGGAAAGCGTTTCAAATTCTTTAAAATTTTATATCAAGATAAGAGATAGATTGTCTAGATATAAATAGTTAAGATTGAGGTGATAATTTCATTATTTTCGGCTGCTACTGTTTGATGTATTTTTATTTATTTTTTGTTAGACATTTGAAAAAATTTTCAGATTATGATATCCAAATACGGAACCGCTATGCGACTGTTTGATGTTAGAAATATAATAGAAAAAATCTATCTGGCGTTTGTTTGATGACTTATTATAGAAACATATATTGTTCTTTTAAGAAACTGAGCGTTGAAAACTGAAATCTTTTCCTCAAAACACAGCCGACCTATTGTTTTAATTTTTCTTTTGTGAGCTATTTCCATAGCTATTTTGGCAAAACTCCACTCATTGTCTGTTCCCTTTGTCAAAAAATGTAATTTTGACGCAAACATATTGTTTGATGATGTACTAATGTCATAATACACGACTTTTAATTTTTATTCTTCATCTTGAATGATATACGACGCGACACGTTATTTTAAGACACCAAACAATGAAATTTTTTCTCGGAAAAAGCTGACATTAAATATTAATGTTCTTTTGTTGAGAAAACGGATTTTAAATGATGAAAGCTATTAAAAAAATTACACGAAATCTTCAAATAACTTTTTATATAAATCACCAATTATCATAACATAATACTGTAATTCATAACAGCAATTTATTTTATAAAATTAAAATTTTGAATTCAAAAAATAATAATATTCTTATTGACCCCGCAAAAATTAATTACATACATATAAATCTAGTTAGTAGTCGACATCATTGGCTCCCGTTTTGGACCTCATGAATACGAGTCACAGTACGAAAATATTTTTTCAATCTTTTTATAGATTTCTATTTTAATTTTTGATTTACGTTCTGGTCTATATTAACATTTTAATCTCTAGAAACTTCTGATCTAAATAAACTTTTTTCCGCTCATATGATCCAAATAAAGCTTATTTATCAATTCCACCACAACTCTTTGAAAGAAAAAAGTTCATTTAAATATTTTTATGAGATACTATCTGCTCAACATTGGAAGAAAATAATATATCACCAGATAATCGTACCTTACCACATTGATATACATCACTAGTTAATAATGTCTATATTTTTATATTTATATAAAGCTTATATGTTATTAATGACATATTGAAATAGTCATAAAACAAACTTTAAAAATTCTGTATCTAGCAACGTTATATTTTTGCAATTTTCTGTAGCATTTAAAATCGTATTCTTAAAGTTAGATTATATTGAATAATTTTACAGTTTTTACATTTGATTTGTAAGAATGTAAAAATGAATACAGAGGCGAATGATAGTTTGATATTTTTCATAAATTAATAAAAATCAGTTGTTGGAAACATTTTTGCTTTTTGTCTGCATTGTTATACATTTATATTAAGTAAAATATACAAATTTGTAATTGTAATATCAAAAAAGGAGAATAGTTTAGAATATATACCATCAGATAAAAACCTGATATAACGTATGCATATTGCGAACTAGAATAAAGTCACCATATATACACCAAAACAATGAAAAGACAACGATATGGGAAATTCGGCAACCAAATTTAAGATGTTTACAATATTTAAAATTATTAATACCTACCTTCCATTGATTGCATTTCTTCTGGTATTAAATAAAAATTATTTTAATTTTTTATGTGAAATCCTTGTTTTTTCTAAGTTATACATTATATACAGTTATTCCCCGATTTATGGAGTAGTTTCTAGCACGGTTTTACTTTAACGCGGCGAAATAAAATGCGTTACTTTAAATGCACTTAAAATGAATTATTATTACATCTACTTACGACAATTTTAAATTTTGATAAAAAAAACTGTGGATTCTTTTAAGGCAGATTTTTCGTAAAGCAACTTCAAAGTTTATATAAAATCAAATTGTTTAATTAGGTTTTTTTTTGCATAATGAAACTCATATTTTGATGTTGTATGTGCTCCTTGTCTTTTTACGCGGTTTCTATCTACTTACCTCGTAAATTGGGGGAGAAGTGTATATACAATTTTTTCATTAAAAATTTCAGATTACTCAATAATAAATAAAAAAGTTATGAGATTAGTTTGTTTGTATTTGTCGAATAATGGTGACCGATCAAACCCACGACTCTTTTGGATATCTGTCGTGCAAGCTGTCATCAAAAATTCATCTATCTCTTGGAAACGATACATATGCTCTTTCAGACGTCTAATTATGATTTCTTCCATTTTTTTAAAGTTTTGAGATATAACACTTGTTTATATCAATATCTCTTAAATATTTAAAATAAGAAAAATTAATTTGTATGAATGATTAACAATAAATTTCATTATGAAATCCTACATAAAAATAGTAAAAAATGGTTTGCAATTACCCACTACACTATGTGATTGTTGTTCATTTAGTTGAATGACTTGGCAAGTTTATTGATGAAATATAGACAGGGAAAGGTATTGAGTTACAACCGAAACCGGGATCCCGTTATTTTTTAATTTTTTTAAATATTATAATACCACTTATGAATGTACCTTGGTGTTACCAAGGTAATATATAATATTAATAATTTCTGTTCAACGATAATTTCTTTAATAATAAGTAAAACTGAGGCAGTCTTATCTCATTCAATCGTATTTGTGCGAAGATTTCAACGTTGATAAATTATTTTTTTAATCATATTAATAATTAAAATTATTAATTAGTATAAAATCGTTGTTTTATTCTTATTATGTGATATATATTAAGCATACGTTAAATATGTAAGAGAAAATGAAATAGATAAAAAAAAACATTGATTGATTTAGTCGTCCCGCTTTGCTAGTAATACCGGAATACCGGTTTTCGCGTCTTGTTCCAGTATTGCAAACCCTAATTACAGTTACAATCATCATGCAGAATTAAATATCTCAGTTCACAATGCTTTTTGTTGAAAACTTGGTACAAAGTACTATTTATTACATAAGAAATATTACACACAAGTTTTTTTTACCGCAATAGTTGTGTTCTTTGTATCACCATTATAGATAGCCTCATAGAGTACAAACTTACTGTACAATCTAATAAGGAATTTCACAACGACAACAATCTATTATCTTACGATATTTTAACAAAATAAATCGACATTATTTCTTTCAAATATTTATAAAATATTATAATATTTTAAGGACAGTTTTAATCCTCCAGATTACATAGAATTATCTTTTACAATAACAAAATAATTTTGATGTTGCAAAAAAAATATTTCTATGTAGACTATTTATTCACTAGCACACCACTGTCAATAGAATTGTATACTTAGATTCATCAATTTATTGTTGTTTCGAAGTTATATTTTAAAAATTTAAATGACACCGAGAGAATGACTTTATTTTAAAATATAAAATCATATATTATTCATAAATAAAGGTCTTTTTGGAAACAAATCATTGATAATCCCATTTACAAAATGCTATCAAACGAAAATTTTGAATTCAACAATATTTAATATTGTGTCAAAAGAAACATAAACATAACAATAAACTACACACAAAGATAGCCTTTCGGGCTACTTTTAAAACGTTCTATATCCCATCAATATGTATTATATTATTAGATTCGTAATTGTTAACGTAAAGTGAATAAAAAAAAAACAAGAAAAAAATGTAATTTAACAAAGATTTTGTTAACGCGCATTATTTATGAGATAAAACCATCAATGATAAATAAATTGTATACCTATACCGAAAGTGTTTATATTTAAAAGTATGTATATCCCAATACTATAATATTTTGTATCTTTATTTATATGATAATTTTACGTAATGATTCTTTTTCCTTGCTTTGTAATGTTGTTGACCTTTTTTTGTCACCGAATCAATAATCATTAAATATGTCCATAATTATTTTAGCTGCAATTTACTGCTTGGGTCAATGTTTTCCTGTAATTAATAACTTTAATACGATGCTTACTGTTTATTTTACGTCAGTTCTGTTGCATCCGTGTGATAGAATGCCTGAAGATGCCGAAAGGCAGAAATCGTACAAAATTGTAACAATTCAAATTTGATATTGAAATTCCATCAGGCACCTTCAGTCGATATCATAAATTAGATCATAGTGAAAAAATGCGGCTTCTTTCTTTTTATAATAATAAAGCTATGTTTTATACAACGAAATCGTTTGCCAGTGCTTTCTATTGATCATTCTTCCATTTAAAAAAAAGTCAAGATCGGCTTAAAAACTTTTTTACAATAAAGTGCACTAGAAGACAATGTGCTCTTTTTTCATTGGTTTACGATACATAAAATGTTTTGTAAAATAGTTAATTAAATCATTAAACTTGTATATGCTAATTTGAAACAAAATATTGCTTGTAGTTGGAACATCTCTAACTAGTCACCGCGTAGTCATACTTAACATAAATATGACAGATATTAAGGTCGTGGGACGCTTTTGAATAGGTGTAAAACGTTTGAGATATTTTTAAAACACTCATTTTGATGCGTAAGTTATGTCGCTTTATAACCGGCATTCTCCGTTTTTCTGTCATAAGGTAACAACTTTCGCAGGAATTTACGTATCTAAAACGAACATTGCTTTAACACACTAATTTGAGACTTAGCCAGGAAACGAATAAAAAATACCATTATTTGACAACAATTAACCATATAATTTCATACTAAATTGTTTTTATTTTTATATCAAATTGACAGAACTCGATAAGAGTTCTTGAAGACTCATTCATTTTTTATGTATTAATTTATTTACTACATTTTCTGCCGTTTCCAACAGAATTTAGTCGCTACAGAGCTGAGCAATTCACAGCGAATACAGCTTGTACGTACGCTATATGCATTACTTTTTTATTTATATCTCTCCGCATACTACACTTAAACAGACATACACGTGCGTACAACATTTCAACGGATGGAAAAATAAATTTAACTCTTGTTTCTATTGAAAACTGTAGAATCAAATCAAAATATATAAAATAAAACTTTCTAATGATAAAACAGATTTTATGTTAACAACAACGAATAAATATTATAGAATAGAAAAACAGCATAATGCAAATAATACATAAATAAAATATAACTATTGTATATGAAGATCACTTGAAATCCATATTTACACCGAGTTTTTTCGGAAAATATATATTTATATATAGATAAAGAAAGACGCGTATGTAACGATATCCTTTGACACGTGCCACGGACATTATTCATATACAAAACACCAAGAGTCGAGTTCTTAATAACTGAATATATTATTATTTTTTCACTGAAATCATTCGTGACTCTTTGAAACAACTAACGTTTTGTGAGACGATATTTTTTTGTGAGGCGCTTGCGCCGATGTAAAAAAACAATATTATATTATTAATTCATTACATCGAACTGAAAAGAGAGTTCAAATCAGTGTTAGGAAATATTAGCAAACGGATGGCTAAATTTTGTTGTGATATTAAATCGCGTCGTTGTAACAGATTGAAATAAACATCAAATAATCAATATATAATATATAGTCATCTTGTATTTGTGTTGTCTTTCATTGCTTAGAAAATTATCAAGAGAATATTTTTCTTATATCTACTTATTTTAAGCCAAAATCATTATTTAGACATCTTATATTTCTAATTAATTAATATAAAAAGTACCGAACAATGGAGCTTTGTGTCGTTTTATTTCATCTTCATCAAACACAACTAATATAGAAATGTATTCAATTCATCGAAAATTTAATGAAGTTAATCGATATCTTAGCCCATTACGATCATCAGAATTATCAATCATTTGCAGTATGAAGAAATCTCATTTGCCTTTTTATACCTAAACTAGGCTTCAAATATCAAATCAGTTACTTTAATAATCAGTTAACGGTACACTTATAAGGGGACTTCTTTTGAGACTTTAATGTATACAAATTCAACTAAATTACATTAGTGGCTCATTGAAAATAATAAATCTCGCTGACATAGTATACGTCTAATTAAGACTACGATCTATGCAGTACAGTTAAGTGATTGAAATACTTATATATATTCGAATTAAATCATCGCAACTGGATTTGTTTATTCTTGTTTCCATTATCACTTTCCAAAGAATCGCCGCACGCTTTTATCATAACCACAACAGCTTTGCGTTTGGATGATGCATTTTGTCTCTTCCATATTTCTATGTCACTTTTAATATGAGACGTTTTGTTAATCACCACACTGTGCCTGCAACTAAACTTGGGGTAGATTAAAACTCGTACGTATATCAGAGCTTTAAAGCTATGATGTATTGGTGTTCCTTTAAAAGCTCACCAACATAATTACACTTACGCTCATTTTAAAGATGCAAAGCTCAAAAAAAACTTGAAAGCATTCTTGAGAAATATTTATCGTATGAAGTATTTTATTACAAATTTTAGATATTTCAATGAATTATTCCACTTATTTATGTATCTTATTTATCGTCACTGTGATCCACACACTAGTTCACAAATTGTTAGGCATTGAGACACGGGATAAAAAAAATATTTGATTTTTTTAAGCTATCAACACAACGAGATATATCATTCATTAAAATATGAAAAATCAATCGTAGCTATATGTCAGCTACATATTTTGATAACGCAACTGTAAAGTATGAATGGTGATGCTTAGGTGATGAAACAAAATTATTTTTATCATATTAACACAAATAACCTTTCTCTCTTTCTACGATAGTATTAAGTAAAGTTTTTAAAAACTATTGGATTCTTAACGAACAAACTAATATATGTGGATCATCATTACTTAACCCTCTGGGGCGTGTTTCTTTGTTTCTGTAATAGACCATTTCCGTGCCTTGTGTAAATTTATTGATATAGCCGCCTTTTTAGTTTAATTTACAATTTTTATTTTTATTGCGAGCAAGAAACAAGCTAGGTCGTTAAAACAGGAGAGAAGATGTATTGTGTACCTTTTCTACACAGCTATATATAGATAAGCAAATGTTCGTTGTAGCATAGTTCTGACGATGGCGTGAGCCGAAATATCCATCAACTATATTTAAAAAAGTTGTAGAACTAAAATACACTGCTATTTTTTTACCGTGTTTTTAAAAACAATTACAGAGTTCGATAATCCAACTTTAATCACCATAATCAAATTTGGATCTATAAGCGCGGCTAGTTTTCAGATTAAAAAATACCAAAACAAATATTACAATACATTCATATCATCAATATTACTTTTTAAGGCTGTCTAAGGAAAAGTTGTTAAACGCTGAACAACTGACTTATTGCCGGTATCTGTTTCATTATCGCACATTTGTGTATGATATTTTATTTAAATCACTGTTAGGAATCATTACTACTCGCCAATTTATTCAAAAATAAATGTTTTTGAAGAAAGAGAAGCTGATTTTAATCTTCTAGTAAATTATTCAACTTTCGAGGAATATTTCTTACAATTCTATATGTAGCTAATTATTTCAATTCGTTGAAGTAAAATTATATCGATGGCTAAAAATTTATTAATATTTATATTTTGCAAGCATTGCAAAAAGATCTGGAGGATCTAAATAGAAGACGAAAACGCGAGGCTTCCTCTCATATAAATACAAAAACCACTCACGAGACCATCCTCCCGCAAAATCAACCCCTAGCGGAAGAAAAGAAGCCATGCTGTTTTGTTTTACATCCCTCGCAACAACGCAGTCTTGGAGAGCTATTCTTTGAGATCCTCCTACCCTTGCTACTGATACTTGTGAGGATTTTCTACCCACCCCTTCTATCTCTCTACCTGACGGGTACATTCTCTTATTTTAGTGGTTCTCAATATCGAATTCTTAATTCAATGCGTGAATTTCTGTATGTATTCCAAAATCAATATTTTATTTACTTTTTTCCTAGTAAGAAAGTTTTGAATATTCTTTTGTATCAAATTTTTATCTACAAACTTTACAAACATATTTAAACATGAAAATTTTTATTTGTTATAGACGTACAATAAATTTCAATAAGCCATGTATACAAAAACTTTTTAACTATGTACATTTTGTTAATACTCTTAAAACCTCATAAATAATATAAAAAAATTAATATATGCCCAGTCCTTTTTTACGCGAATTCGATTATACGCGATTATTTTGGACGGCACGGTTACATATTTTTACGCACTTCGCTCGGTTTTACGCGATTTTTTCCCCAAATTTGTTTCCCCAAATTTGAAGAAATTTATATATGATGCTAGGCATGTACGTTTCATTATTTTTTTAAATAAAAAAAATATGTGTATTTTTAAAACTTAATTTTGTTTACAAAACTAAAACTTGATTTTTACAAAATTCAATACTTTCGTTCAAAAAATCGCAACCGAGAGTAACAGCAGCGAATAATTCATATAAGTGAAAAAAAAAAATTATAGTCTTATTATATTTTATTTTTTTTGCGCGAATTTTATAGAGAAAATGTTGATTTTTCATACGTTTCTGGTACTTTTTTACGCGACATTTTAATTTTTGGAACCAATTTATTAAATTATGTGAAATTTGTGATTTTTTACGCGATTTTTTTTACGCGCCTTTTTTGGAACCAATGAATCGCGTAAAAAAGGAATGGGTGTATATTGCATTCGTTATCAGTTAGTATTCTTATTAAACGAAAGAATATAAAAATCTTACAGAATATATTCATTTTATCGAGATGCTGTAAGATGGTTTGTATTATAAAATAATCATTTATTAATTGCATGTTTGTTTTCTTATTAAAAAATATATGATTAATAATATTTTTACCTATTCTCAAAATAAATAATTTAGAGGAATGAAAAAAATCATTTTTCCATTAACTAGCGGAGTGTTCAACAATATTTAAAACCCCTGCCTGTGTCCTTGTTGAACCGTTGTTCTCTGAAGGATAGAAGCAGAAAATGAGAAAAGTTCATTTTGTGAAATTAATGAGGGAAAATTTTACACGAGGCGTTCCACTTGACTTTAGCATTCTTCTACTTCTCGCATTGTGATAACAACATGACTGACTAGAAACCAAGTTACATAAAATTATTTCAATATGTTCGAAGCGTACATAACAGAACAAGTTTTGTGTCTGACATAATGACATGGAATATTTGAAATGTTCATACTAATTAATATTCACAATAATATTTAGTGGTTGTAGGTAATTTTGTTCCAGAAATATTTAATTTTTGCTTATCATTGTAAAAATATTTTATACTTTCATTGAATGAATATTCCCACTTTTATTATCAACAAAAAAAATAAGATTATAATTTGATTACGCCCTCATTAACAAATTTGTTTTTTTTTAAATTGGGTATTTACTATTCTTTAAATATATAAATGTGTATATAATTATATTTTTATTGGCTGAAAGTCATCCATAACTCTTCATCCTAGTAATTCAAATGGATTTGATATCATTATTAAATTTATTTAACTAATTCCCTTTTTTCAGGTAAGAGGCTTTGTATAAATCGAAATGCTAAATCAAAACAGATCGCGAATATGGTAAGTACAATATTCTACTTTGTTTAATCCTAGGATTGATTCTGTTGTATTTACTGATAATTGATTGAATTCCTAAAATTATTTATACATGAAGTTTTGCTTTTACATGATTTAAGCTTTCAAATAAGTTCCAACTGAAAAATTGAAACGATAAACGAAAGAATATCCTTTTTAAAATAAAAATAAAAAACATGCATCTTTATAACACTTTATTTGATTGATTATCGATTCGCATTATCGAAATACGAAAACATTAACAAACATATAATTGTTAAGATATTTATAGTTTTGAAGTTATCATTTGAAGATCATTAAATATTTGATCGTAATTATTAAAGAAACATTTCTGTTTATATTAAAACTTAATCAAAAGAATTATATCAAATGATTAAAGCATTCATTTATGAATTAATTTCCAACTATTTACCATTGGTTTCCTTAAAGTAGTGTACTTTATATGCTTAAATGATACCTAACTACCTTGGTAAATTAATCAAAAAAAAATTCATACAAAAAACCATAAAAACGCCGCTACAATTGTAATATTATCTAAAAAAGGCCACCACATTTCTATCAAATTAAAAAGAATGATACTTTCCAAAGAAAAAAAGTTACCCCACGCAATTTCGATAGCCACAGAGAGGCTACTTCAATTGAAAAAATATCCATGGTATCAGGTTCTATAAATTTCTAATTAGGGGTGATTTTTTACAACCCATTCTACAATGCATTTTTCGAGCAAAATGACTTTGACACGTGACTCCACGATTTAAAAGAGGCATTGAAGACTTACCCTGCAAAGCTGGGGGATAATAAATCTTTCTCAATAGAGTAGTTTTTTATGTCGTTTGAATTGAATGGTATTGTTTTTTTTCATACGATACTCCGTTACAATCTCAATGAAACTTTTCATCAAAGTAATTATTGACAAATCTTTAATTAATTAGAAATTTTTTGCTTATGATTCGTATAAAATCTAATTTTTATATATACAGCTTATAATTAATAGTATTATCTCATCAAAAAAGAAATTTAATCACTAATGAAACAAAAAAAAAATTGATGACGACTTTATTGCTTAAATAATTGTAAGAATTGTTTTAACTAAAAAAAATATCTTATACTTATATGAAATATTATTAATTGAAAAGGCATTCACTTGGTAGAACTCCATTACAACACGGTGAAAAAAATAGCAATGTATTTTAGTTCTACAAAAAATTTTACAAGTAATTTTGTAGAACTAAAATACATTGTTATTTTTTTCACCGTGACATGAAATATTTCATATCTTCTATACTGTCGATGAAAAATATCGGCCATTAAATGTGTCGAACATTTTCAAATAAATCCAAAATTATTTTAATGGCAATTTCTCTTCCCTTTTTAAATTTTAATGCGTTTTTGATATAAATATTCATCATATTTTCACATGTAATATATATTTAAATTATTACATTTGGAAAAAATCATGCTAAAGAAAATTTAATCAAACGTCGATGGGGATTATATTGGAAAATAATATTGTAATCTAGGACTGAAACAACTAAAAATATACAATATTTTACACTTAGTAATATGTATAGTTTTAATCTTTTTTTTTCATTTGTTATTTAATATTCTATTCAATGCGCCAAATACTTAAAAATGAAAAATTGGAAGAGATTTTATTTGTCGCTCGATAATTAATGACTGTCGGACTACAAATTTGTATGAGAAAAATGCCAAATTTGGTATAAACTATATTTAATTTGGAACAAAAGCTACCTGATTGCTTCGGAAATTAAATTGGGTCTTTGCTAACTGTTAAAAGATAGAAACTGACTTTGATCATATTATAGGTATTTTTACATTTCCCTTAATTAGCGTCGACACAAATTACGAAACTGTTTGTAGAAATTTCATTGGTATTTACAGAATCATTCTTAGTATCTTGCAATTTAAAACACATCCATTTTGGTCGCCCCCCCTTGCCTTGACAGGTCGCTATCTGTTAACATTGAGATCATCCCTTATCTTTCTCCCCCACGCCAGAAACCGTCGGGTCATTTTTAACCTTTGCCATTTTTGGACGGCTTAAAAGGGAGGAAGGTTCGTCGCTCCAAGGAGAAAAAAAAACGATTTGAGATGTCATCGTGTTTGCTTTCGTGTAGATTGTGCAATCGTTTTTCTATTTCAGTGATCCGGGGAAGTTTTGTCATAATTACCCGGTAAATATACTTAATTAGATTTGATACATTAACTGTTTTTGATTCACATAAAATAGCAAATTTATCAAATTATGAAATAAACATTTTATGATGTTGTTTTAAAAACTTTAAAAGGGCTCACATAGGTTTATCATTAAATCTTTCAATTTGATTGTGAAAATAAATCGATCGAGCAGCCATTAATATAAAAGATAACTATCATAAGCAAGTGCTTTTGACTGAAATAAAAGAATTTATGATATGGACTGAAGGTGCTTGGTGGAATTTTAATATCAAATTTGAATTGCTACAACTTTGTACGATTCCACATGCTTTGTCACTAACGAACCGGGTTTCGCCTTTCGGCATCTTCAGGCATTCTATCACACGGATGCAACAGAACTGACAAACAAGAGAACTGTCATTTCTGTTGCATCAATTTGATGCAGAAAGTCGAAACCCGAGTCGTTAGTGACAAAACATGTGGAATCGCACCAAGTTGTAACAATTCAAATCAAATAAAAGAGCTTACATGGGAGGACTGTTCTTAAGAAAATTATGTTTTGACGTTATTTTGGTTGTCAGAATTGACGATGCGAAATATGTTAAGCCACTCCGACTTCCGAATAAAGCGTCATACATATAATATGGAACTAGACAGTAGCATAAAATCTTCAAACACCACGCTTATTATATATGATATCTTAAATGACTCTAAATCTCAAAAAGTCTTTCGACATTTGTTAGTAACTAAATAATAAAATTAGTATTTGGCGTTGCAATAACGTTATTTTAAAAATTATCTACGCTTAAAGTTTATAGCATATTATAAATATGATATAGCTTAGATTCAATGTATACTAAATTGCATTGGCTAGATATAAATAGCATAGATTTTCAGTGTCTAATAAATCAATGGTTACGTTTATTCAAACTAAATATTATACATTTACAAATAAAATAGTGGAACTCAGCTTTAGATAGTGAATTTAGATATATTTTTTTTATTAAAAAATCCCAAAGACTAAGTTTCCTAGTCATTCCATCTCCTTGTATCAGGGTATCAGGAGGGGCTTAGGGTGTAAATTCTATTGACAATGTCCCCATACCAGGAGCAAGCCCCAACACAATCCCGAAGTGTAGTAGAGATGTCACTGTAAATAGGAAAGTCAACGCGCTTGTGTGGCTGGATGATTAATGACTGAAAGCATTAGGCTTTGTGCTAGCGATAGGACGCTTGGCGCTCGACACACACTCAGCGGTGCCACTCTTTTATACGCCGTGTATAATCAACTAAGGTTGTAATATAAACACTGTAGATCCATATACAGCGTAAACACACTATATGTTCGTTTTAAAGCATACAATTCTTACAGCTCCAAGCAAATTTCAATTTAATTCTTATCGAAAAAATCCGTCAGGGTGAAAAAATTTGAATACATTATAGATTCACTGAAGTTGTATCTTAATTTTTATTTCTCTATTACCGCTGCATATCCTTTATTACAATTCTTTCTGACATTTTGTTTAACTTTGAGGCATATGGTAATTTTTAATTTAGTTATTTATGACATTTTTTTTCAAAGAAAGAAGAACAATTTTTCATGAACTATTTTGATTATTGAAACAAAAATGTGGATCAATTTTGCCTAATTTTCTACTTGCTGCTTGTAATCAATATAGTTTTTCGAATGAATTTTTGTAAGTAGGTTGAAGAGAAAATAAAAGACTATTATGTGAAACCAATTTCAAAAAATGACTAAACCATTGCATTCTAAAATGCTTGCTAAATATTATACTTTTACATATAATAATAAAATATGTTTTGCCTAAATTCTACGAAGTGGTCTAAAACCTAGTTACTCAACCGGTGGTCCGCGATGTGATATTATTTCGATAAACAATCTAATGTTGTATTTTATGGATTTTTAAATTATACATATTTTATTACTGTCTGATTTAATATACATAAATATTGTTATATTCAGCGTACGTTGTTGCAAAAATATTTTTTTAATAAATGTAAATATTTATTATTATATTCCAATGATGATGGTCCGCAAAAGATTTTTGGATTTTTTGGTGGTTCGCGGATGTAAAAAGGTTGAGAAACTATGGTCTTAAATACTCAAAATTGTGTCGTCATTGACGAATTGTGCAAAATCACCACAAGCTTTTTAAAATAAATATTTTTTCTAATAATTTTCATAGTTAATAAGAACAATGTCAAAAAAATAATTATCAAGCTTATTGAATTGGAAAAACACATACACTAGTGAAAAAAGCTTATCAATACTTTGCCATTTTTTGAAATGATCGTTTTTTTTTTGACGTGCCGTGTGTTCATGGTTATATATTTTTATGAATGGATTTATTTACTTGTGTTGTTAAGTTGCAAAAAATTTGTTCATTATTTTTCCATGTATTTTAAAAAATGATTGAAATAATCTGTATTTTACTAAAAAAATAATATTTGTATTACTTGAGTTGATTGATTTAAAATCTAAAAAAATAATCATTCAATAATCACTTGAAAAAAATAGTAACGAAAATATCTTTTAGTGTCGGTTTTTTTTCAAAGAAGTGACAGTTTATAATTCGAAAATAAATTTAATTTAACCGTATTAATGTCTTTTTATGTTAAAAGTCTTTTTGAAGTATATTTCAAAACGTTCAATCGACAAGACATACTGTTTTTTATTCACTGCAACTTTTCAACGGCTGATTTGAAAGTAATTCATTTTTAAATAAAAAAAAAAACCAGTACCCATCTCGCTTACGACACTGTCCAAAACAAAAAAGATTTATAGCTGTATATTAAATTCATATGAAGATGTCTGAAAACAATTGTCGAAAAAAAATAATCTTGTTTTGATAAGTTTCTAATCGAGAAACCTCCAGTTTCAGTAGCTAGTTTCACCAGCTACCGGCCAACACAACATAATACGGACCACTTCACATTTTCCCGCCCATTATTATTATCCCGCCGCGAATTTTTTCCATTTTTAAAAATCACAAGTGCGCTTTTTTATTTTCGAAAATTGCACAAGTGTTCCGCGAGCGTGGTCAATTTTAGATTGAAGGGTGGATGTGCTTGTATGAGGGACTGTGGGTATTTGTTTTTTTATTATATTAATACTATTTTGTTTGGCAAAACCTCCACGCGGCCAATATAACTTGCTTCGTTCTGCATATAGAAATATTTACTTTCATACATCATTTTCAAAAGTACAACTCTTCCAATTCGATATTCAAAATATGTGTTTTGAATGTGGACGTTTTATAAGTCAAGCCACATTTTCTATTTGTTTTTATATGTTTAATTTAAAACGGCTTCAACATTCAATAAATAAATTCCCATCCACGACACATTTTAACATTTAATACTTAACATTATATTGGTCTTATTTTTTTTTTAATATTTACATTATAAAATTTAAACAGTTAGAACTTTGTATAATTGCACATATTTTGTCATTTACGACACTGGCTTAACCTTTCGGCATCTTCAGGCATTGTATCACACGGATGCAACAGAACTGAAGTACAATAAACAGTTAGCATCGTCTATATACCAAAGGTATTAATTACAGGAAAACACTAGCCCCAAGGCAAGCAGTAAATGACAGTTAAATTGTCATTAACGATCTTGTTAATGAGTCATTCTTGAAGAGGTTTTAGAACACATAATAATTTACGATCATTAAAAGATAATTGGAGTTTTTTTTTAGAAATACCTACTTATTTAAATCTGACAAGTAATGGATCTATATTATTATTGAAATTATATCACACAATACTAAAGTCAAAATTTTTAATTAAATTACAAATTCTATTTATATACTATGTGGCAATTGATAAGCCCAGTAGATGGCATGTATTGATTTAGAGAAACTGAATAGATGTAACAATAGATTTATGGAATATAATTTAACAATATGCTAAGTAATTTTTATTTCCCCTTCATCTCGCTACTTATTTCATTTCCTCTTTTATTATCTAAATTGACAGTTGTAATAAAATATAAGCTGAATCAGACACGCAAATTTAAATTATATTTCTTCAAAAATTTTAAATTAGAACAAACGAATCTAAACGATCCAATATCTAATGTTCATTGTCAAAATGAAAATATAAGAATCATGAGCCAGTTCGATTCGCTTTCAAACACTGCATTTAAATATTAAATTAACAAGAATAACAAAAAAAAACTCACTGATAATCCAATAATTGAACGGAAAGTCGTTTATTTGAACGTACATTTAAAACTCTTTGCTAACCTTTCCCATATTGTAATAAAAAAATTTGATACCCATCATACAAACATTTTTTGATACATAATATGCCTATGGCAGTATGTATAAACATCGCTTAAAAAGTGACACCAATATATGTTAACAAATGACAATTAATTGCTGGAAAACAAATAAATTGTGACAAAATATCTTTCTTGTTCTCCGTGGCTATTAATTTGATTAATTATTATTTAAATCAATTCTTATATCTACAAGAATGGAATATCTTGAATCATAACCCAGTATTAATAATAATTATGTAGAAAATTAAATAATCTATGGGTAATTATTAAATTTCATAGGACAGAAAGGGTTAAGTGAGGTAGAGCTATAAAAACATTACTCGTCGGTTGATATAGATTCCAGTCTTTTGTTTACGTTAGGCAGTTATACGACTCGAATCAACGAATCTGTATAAAGCAAAATTTAAGCTGAAGTAATCTATTTTTCAAAATAAAATTCATGTCCGTATCCATTGTGAGGAGTGTCATAAAAATTACTAAAATATTTGTTTTCTGATATTTCAGTTGATAAATAATATTAAAAAAAAACAACACAAACAAGTCGCAAATCTATAAAGCATGCAGAATAAATTGTAGAATCTATTCTAGTAATCACGCACATTTTATATTTAATACCAAAGGCGCAAACCACATACCACTGGATAATATCGTTTATTTTTATTTGTAACAGGTGTTTATCTTGAAATAAAGACGAAGCGTTAAAATTAAACTAAAATAATCCTGGAATACGTTTTCGATCAAAGCTCGTAAAAGACATCTAGTGACAATTTTTGTAGGGCGACCGTTATATTGAAAAAATATCAATAATTCAAAAAAAAAATCTAAAATCTTTTCACTAAATATCAAACTCTTTTCGTACAAAATTTAATTTTTTTGCACAGTAAAAGAGGATTTTGCATACACTTTTTTACATTGTGTTAAATAATAAAAACATATACTTTTTGGTACTAATTTTCACAATATATTTTATGATAAGGACATGGTTTCTCTAATCGCTATCATTATCAAGTACTAAAATTGTGTTTTGATTATTTAAAATATCTCGCCTTTCCATCACGAAGTGAAAGTTTACGCTTTAAAGGTCTCTTACTTGAACGAAATTATTAGGTTTTCATTTAAACAAACATTAAAAAAATATCAATCAATAAAAGTGAAAATATTGCTCGTTGACTTTTATAATTTCTCAATAGTCACACTTAACTAGAATAAATATTTTTGTATATAAATTTTTATCTCTGTAATAAAGATGAGCATTATTTATCTTCGCCACACCAATTATATTTATACTTAGTAAATGTTTTCTTCCATCTCAATCAGATAGAATAAATACTAAGAAAAATTTAATTCATGGTCACCCGATCCAATATAATTTACGATTAGTCTCATGAGGGAATTCCCCTCTCTCGTATTTTTCTTCGCTTTCGAATTATTATCTCGAGATCCCGATATAAAAAGTCGTAAATAATAATTATTACTCGAGTCGGTTGGATCACAGTATGTTGGTGTCCGATATCAAAAGAGGGCGGTGGCAATTAAAACGACGACACTGGGAGAAAAGAATATGTCGCGATGTTTTTTCCGGTGATAAAGTATGATTTGTGGAATTTTGAGTTTCGAAGAAATATTAGAAATTTATTCAGAATTCGTAAAAGCAATTTGATATGAACAATATCAAGCTTTAACTGGGAAACGAGATTGAAGATGTGAAAAAATTTTGCGAAAATACTAGGTCGTAGAAAAGCCGGATCAAATTACACTTTTAAAGCACCAATCATTGTCGGCAAGAGAAATTCTTAATTCATTGCGATTGTATGAACATCTTTAAATATTTTTTCGTAGATTCCGTGATAGCTTTTTGATAGTAAATAAATTTGACGTTCATAACTTAGTTAATTTCCATGTGTTACTAAATGTGGCACATAAAATATATTAAAAAATCATGGATTTTTAAAGTAAAATATTTTTTATAACACTTATTCCATACAGTTCATTATTACATTATGACTAAGTAACAATAATTGATAGACTTCATTAGATATGAACCTTGTTACAAATAAATACGCAGATAAAATATATCATATTCTCTTCCTTTTAATTATATCTTTCTTTGTATTTCAATTTGATTATTCTTCCACCAATTGAATAGCTGTACCTTTTCATTACGTCGAAAGCAATGAACAGAATATTTTTTCTTTGAGAAAATTGCCTGCCGACTTTGAATTATTGTTAATTATGGGTTTTCTACGGTACCTATTGACAAAGATATCCTATAAAAATACTTTCTTTTGATATAATACACAATTAAAAGGAATTATTATTTGTTTGACTTGACATCAAAGCTAATTTAATGATTAATTTTAAATGTAATTAATCATTTGTATTTTTATACATACTAAGACAAAATTAACGTTGTGTTAAAAGTGTTAATAATGATTTGTTTTGTTAAATATATTATCATATATACATAAGCTTTTTCGATATATTATACATTCAACTGAAGCGTATTTAAATTACACATGGTTCACGTGTTTCAATACCAAGTGCTTTTTTTATTTCAATATAATTCGAGAAAATGGGTATCAAAAGACATCAATTTATACTATAGAGTCAGCTGACATTTAAATGTGAGAGTTTTTAGCTTGCCAGTGTATATATATATATATATACCTTTTTTATTCTTTCTTAAGCAATTTAAAAAAAACACCAGAGAACAAACAGATGGTCGCACATATTGAATAGCAGATAGCACATATTGAATAAATAAAAATATAAAAACCGATATTAAATGCGGATTCAGACAAAAAATAAACAATACATAAAAATGCAATCAAGAAACCATTTGTCGATAGATTTATATAATAAATTCATGGATACACATCCAATACTAGAATCTTTGTAGCACATCTGTTTAAAGCTAAAAGCTCCTTAATAGCTTTTTGACAATACGCATCCCCTGCAGAATAAAATGAAAGCTATTGTCAAGCTGTATCAATTACGATTTCAATTTAAATTCAATAATCCTCAGTTCAAAAGATGGATTGTTATCGTACGTTCGCCTTTGTGAAAATTTTGATTAAACTGTATGTATATATATGTTTAGCTCTCTGAATTATATCACTTTCGATTTCATAGATAGTTCATTCTTTATACTAATCACAATAATCTTATCTTGCAAAGACGTTTGCATCTTGGTTATAAATTGATAAAATTCCTTATAACCTGTATGGATTATTTTTTGCAAAATCTTGTAGATAAGGGTTTTAACTTCGTCTTAAAACAATGCAGTCATCGTTTATAAGGTGAATCCAAAAATTATTTAACAAAAATATTTATGCGTTGTTGGTATTTCTTTTCTCAGCGTTTGCAAAAATACACTGTCTGCTCGTTTGCCTTACAACTTATCCGTATTTAGGTTACATTATTTTTATTCTTCTTTTTAAGACCAGTAACCAAATACTTACGGAATACCTACCAATGCTCAAAGATTTCTGAAGACGATTCTATATAATTCAATAATTTTAAAACATGAGGATTATATACCTGACAGTTTTTCAAAAATCGTCCAAAAATAATTTATTTTTTAATGTTGGATCTGCATTTATGTAAGCTTCACATCTGTGATTATGGATCAAACATAAAATCAAAAATAGAATTCTAAAGTAAAAACCGTCAAATCATTGTTACTTCACTCCAAAACAATAACCAGATGTCCGGTCCAAGAAGCGTCGACAAACTTCACATTCTCAAATTCATTCTCTTTTCAAATTGAAAAGTGTTATGGTTGACTCTTGCGCCGCGTGCTTCCGGTGGACATTTGCCAGATTTTCTCAATTTAATTAAACAGGCACGGTGTTCAAAACATTGGTCTCTCTTCATTATTAAGATGGGTTTTAGACATCAACCAAGGCAGGTAACAATTATATAATGTATATTATAATTCATCATCCATCAATAAATATGACATTTTTTCAATGAAATATGAAATGTTTATAATGTAATTCGTTTAATTTAATACTGTATCTATGCCTGTCCGTGTGTTTATCACAAGAATAACTCGGAGCGGTTGAAAATCTGACATATTATTCTTGCTGCCATTTCTAGGTTAACTGTCATATTTTCAACTTTTAGCACTTTTATTGTTTGATGTAATTTATACTGTGTCTGTTACATAAAGAATTATTCAAATGGGTACTTATAACTTTTAATATCAATATAATAACTCGACTGAATTTTGAAAGTGTTACATGAAGTATGGCATAAAGTTAAATTATTAAGTTTGAAAATTATTGTGTAAAAAAAATATCCTGATAATCCTACAGATACTTCATGAATTCGATTCAACTACAAAAATATATTAATTTACAAATATTTTTCAATATGATGAAAAGTTATATGATATAAAACAAAAAACATTACAAACTTGACAACATAAATCAACTATAGCAAAATATTCTTAACTAACACTCTTCACTAAGATTTCTTTTATAAATGTCTACTTTTTGTTAAATGATGATTACCATTGTACGCTTCAGGATGTTCTTGTGAGTATGAATCCGAAAGGTTTTGTGAATGAATATTTCTCTATTCAAGTACAATTTATTTATAAATTCACGAAGAGGTTAGTTTGTCCAAGATACGTTCACACATAATTGACACGAATCGAAATTTTGCACGTACGGTGATATTTACGTTTATTTTATCGTCAACCTTAAATTATAAAATATTTAAATTATTTATTATTCATATTTTTTAGTAATGCTTTGATGATCAGGATCATAGCAAATATTATCAACTGATAGTTGATAGTGCTTGCGAAGTGCGAAACCGATACTGATTGTGAAACAACATTGTGAAAATAGTTCTATAATATGTTTTTAGTATTTCATATCTTTCCATCAAGAAGTGACAATTCTCACATTAAAAGTGGTTTATCGTTAACATTACTATTATTGTAAAACTTCGTGAACGATTGTTTTTCTATTTTCAAAATCGTATGACCAATATTGATATTAATATGAAAGCATCGATCGCTTGGTAAAGCAATAAAGGTAGTCGTATTATATTATATTTAATTGTGTAGCGAGTTTCAATACATAGAAAGTTAATGAAAAAAAACAATTGAACAACTTCGAAATCGATTTCAATCAGTTGGTGGATTTGGAACACGAAATCACTCTGCATACCGGCTATAGAATTAACGTATTAGATATGTCACATACGTCATTTATGTCACATATGTCTTTAACTCATAAATAAGGTTAAAAAAGTACGATAATATAGATAACATGAGCAAATTATACATTTTTACATTGAGTTAAAATTGATAACTTTATATTCTGCTATTTTTTATATCAATATGTGATACGCGATTTACCTCGCGGAAATGTTATTTTTTGCCAAGAGTTTACGTATGGACTATTCCTTAGTATGTCAACTGCATAATTTATGCGTGTAGCTATTTCGGCATGGCAAAACTGCATCAGAAGATTTGCATGAATGAAAGTATTGCACATAAAGGCAATTGTCAAACCTCAGTTTGTTACAATACCCTCTTTGATAGTGCGTGATGTCTTCATCAGAGATATGTTTTTATTATATGTATATTATTAATGCAACTTGCATTGAAAGCATGTCAAAGTATACTATTATATAGGTGACATACAAAGAGTATTATCATTTGATAAGCATTTTAAGCTTTTGTCTCAAGTTTTTACACTCCATTTTATACTACTATTTAAATATATGTTTTTTTTAAATATGATTAAATTACTACATTTATATTATCTTTATACACGATTTTACCATCAGGAGGCTATTTCGATATAAAGTAACATTATATCAATTGATAATGTATTATTTGAGACCTTTGGAGTTTCATGTTAAATAGAAATTATGATTTGAGAAAATAGTGTATAACGTCTGATAATTAATTTAATTTGATATTTAGATATTTAGATTACGTACTCAAAAAACCTTTTTCAAAGAAATATTTACAGTTCAGACTTTGAATATTTTTCCAATCAACCCTCACTATTTTCTAAACATTGAAAACTCTCGTAGAGGATAAATACTTCATTTCACTATTAAATCTGGGAAGACGCAATATTTACAAAACATTCTTTTTTTTTATATATGTTTTATATATCTCCTTATACGTCACTAGATTTACGTTACCCTGCCATTTATTTGCCATTTTAATATTTCGGTATTATTAACCGTAAAACTTTCACCGCTGTTAATTTATTTATACAAGAGCTGAACTAAAGGCATAATTGTATAATATAGATAATGACGGAATTATGTCTTGTTTTTTTCCGAAACACATTTCACAGTTTTAACTAAATTTATTATTACTCCGTCATATATCATGCAAATGTTATATACATGATTCGTTAGACTATGACGTTTGTATAAGTCACTCCTTTGATAAACTGAAGTAATTTCGTACAGTTTATCTTGTTTGTTGATGATTTTTCTACACTTGATTGAAGATTGCTAGCTTTTAAGTTAAAGCACAGTCCCTTTCATCTGAAACAATTATTCACATAACGCAAACAAATCTAAAATTCTATAAAAAAAATTGTATCGAAAACCTACTCACATTTTCACGGAAGTGTCTGAATATGAAATTAACAATGCCTTAAGCTCGGCCAGTTTACATCAATCAATCAATCAGCGAGGTTTATTAAAGAAATTTCAAACAATGTGAATAACAAACAGTAAACGTTCGCCCGGACAATAGCTTTCATACAATGAGGTTAGATTGACGTATATGTTTACTCTCGATGAAAATAAACTTCTTGATATAATCTCAAATGCATATCTGGCTAGTAGCAAGACAATTTCAATACCTACAAACCTACTTACGTTATCTTGTAAACAATTCTCCATCATCATTTCTTCAATATAAAATTATGTATGGCAATTCTCCCGCGTGGGTATACCACTTATTTCTATACGTGGGTCGCCAATTTCTCCCAGTTAATACTAAGCTTTAGTAGTCATAGTTGCTAATTTTTTTTTATGATTTGAGAATTTTTAATTCATGTAGGCTCTAATTTTTCTTAAATTTACATACGACTATATTACCACGCCACTGGATGATAGTGTCATTAAGATTCTAAAAAACTTTCTGGTTGTTTTTGTTTTTTAGAAATTTAAATGATTCTGTCGGATATGACAAATATATAGAGCAATAACTCAAAAAATAAATATGATTCATTGGCGTTTCTTTTTTTGTTGTCTTCATATTCAGACGAAACTTTTATTTCCGATAAATCATTCGATTGTCCAAAACTTTCAAACTGCGGATAAACTAGAGAAAACTCTATAATAATTTATCTATATAATATATAAGACATCTTTTTTTCTTACTTATATGTAATTAATATTATCATAACAATTCTGACGATGGCGTGAGCCGAAATAGCTATCAACTATATTTTGAAAAATAATTTTGTAGAACTAAAATACATAACTGTTTTTTTTTCACCGTGTTATAATGGAGTTCTATCAAGTGAATGCCAATTCAATCAATCACAACAGTTCTTTCCATTATAATAAAAATATTGTATTTTCGTGTGTAATTTTTAAGTGTGACGAAGACAGGTGTGCTATAAGGCTATGACTGATGTAAAACAACACTTCAAAAAATATTTTACGCTTAGACTATAATATAATATAAATAACGGTTAAACTGTTGTTCAAATGCCCCAAATTTTATTTCACTAAACACGCTTACCGATGTATTTGGTTACCATGTTTGTTTATCAATGTAAGTCAATTATTCACCATAACAAGGCTATAGCCTTCTCATTGTCTGCTCGAGAACAAAGAATGTAAATATTTAGCCATTTCCGTCGACGGCTGTTTTAACAACCGACGCTATTCCCAAGCACGGCGTCCAAAAAGCTCACTAGCAAATAAACGGCGGTTCTTTCGGTATGAGCGTGGTGGGAGTAATAACACCGATATTCTCATTTGGCTTTACACAGATTATCTTTTGGAAAATATGAAAAAAATATGTTCGCGATTAAAAAAACGCAGCCTTGTTTATGAAATCTATATACACATTGTTTTATTTGTATAAATGTGATATCCTTTTGCCCAGAAGTGACAGTATCAAATCTTCTAATATGTGTTTTAAAGTTATTTGTTACTATTTATTATAATCATACGTACTGCTTTAATTTCATATAATTCTACTTTTGAAAAAAAAAATATTTTTTATTAATTTGTGTAAGTAACTATAATATGTAAATAATTTCATGAATAAATAGAGCTCAATTAAATTCGATGTTTATCCTAAACGACCGACGTATCCTTCTCAATTCTCCGTTGCTATATATAAATGTTGCTATATATAGTATATATAGTAGTCGTTTATTCCTTATTTTTTATAACATTCTACCGAAAACTCATTAACTGTATGTATTGATTATAAAATTATCATGTATAAAATTGAGTGTCATTAAAAATCAAAGCAATAGTTATTAAATGGTTTATATATATATATATTTGACTCCAAGACTTTAAGTTTATATATTATATTTCCTGTAATTTTTCTCGTAACATATATTAGCGATGCAAATCGTTTTCTATTAGTCAATTATTTTGGATTCAATAAATAGAATGGCGAAACCCGATTCGTTGAGGAAATAATGATTTTTCAACGATTCAAATTTAATATTGAAATTTTATCTAACACCAACCTCTGTTGATATCGTAAATTAATTAACAAAAAATAATAATTGTTAGTCCATGATTACTGAGGCGCTTGCCTTTATAAATCCGTTTCCCATAGTGTGTGAAAATGTACATTTGTTATTATTACAAAGTTCGTTCGGTTAATTGCTTATTTACTCAACCTCTTTTATATTACTTATACAACAAGAGGTTGGGAAAGAGAAGGAAGGAAATTGGAATAGTGACTGCTACTTGATGTATCGGTTTTCTTCTGTACTCACTTTATCTTGTGTTCAGAAAAGGAGAATTACATTCGTTTGTCTGCTTCTATTAAATATATAAAAAAAAATTGATATATCGACCCAAAATATATTTTTAGATGTTGTTGTCAGCAACTTTGTGATGAAAAAATATGTATTCTTAAATATTGAAATGTTAAAACTATATCACTTGAGGAATGAAATTGAAATTTAAATTGTCGAAACTATTTACGATTCCAAATGTTTTGCCACTATTGGACCGATGAATGCATGTAGATGCCGAAAGGCGAAACCGGTTCGTTTGCGACAAAACATGTGGAATCGTCGTTCAACAATTCAAATTTGCTATTGAAATTTCATCAAGCACCTTCAGTCGATATCATAAATTATAGCAATGAAATTTATTTAAATATTAACCCGTTGCCTGCCGAAACATATAGATTTTTTGTAATTAATGCTGAATATTACAGCAATGTAGGCGTTAATCATACTTGTGGAGATTATCGAGATAATCGTTTTTTAAATTTATATTTCGATATAAAAATTAGCTCTTAGACAAAATTTTGATTTTTTGAACATTGTACAATCCCACATGTTTTGTCACTAACGATCCGAGATCCTCCTTTTGAAATTGTGAATATAATCAAATTATTAGAATAAAAGTTTGAATATAAAAAAGTGTTCTTAATTTATAATGATTCAAATCGGCTTTAGTCTATACATATAATAATTGAGAAAAAATCTTCTTTATCTTTGTAAATGGGATTGTATAAACACATAAATTGCTTGTAGTTAAATATTTAAATATAGAAATTATGTTGTGATTTGTTTTTTATACAGCGGAAGAGTATCATTATTCAATTAACAATACATATTATAAATCTATTTAAGATTTAAGACCGGCTAAAATCTTACCGTCTATCATAAGAACAATTAAACCGCGAACCGAAGTTCTAAACATTAATTGGTTTGGCACAATCACATTTGAAATGTTGCCAAGTCTTTTGCGGAACAAAATAATACACCAAATGATAATATGAATGAGTTAAACTGAGCAAACTTACAGCACGCCTTAGGCTTGGTTCATATGATGAGCAACTGAATGCGCATAAACCAACGTTCGTTTAAAAGCTTCGCACAGCAATTGTTTTAACGCCGATACCTTTTTTTACGCATGCTTTAAGAGAGTCATCTCCAAACTCAATAAGAATGCGAACTACTTTCAGAAACTGGAAATGTCTAGTGAGCTACCTGTACATATTCCTTATTTTTAAGTGGTGATGCAAATGAGCGAGAGAGAGACAAAGTGTTTGGTGCAGTTCGCATCAATCGTAATACATCTCTAACCGCTTCTCCATTTCACTTGCCAAATAAATAATATTTCAACGGCAACCTTTGAAATTTATCTCGATTATTTTTTTTTTTGTCGGAGTTCAATAATAAAATTTTAAAGGCAAAATTATAAATATTATAAAATATCCTACGTGAGCTACTGAAAAAGCCTCTGCGAGCGACCGTTTGGCGGTCACTGCTTTAAGATATTACATGTTCCAAATAATGAGCTCGTTTAGTTTTATTAAATTGTAAAGGTGCTCGTGAATTTCGACTACCTTTGACTTGGTACGTGAAATAAAGTGACAAAGAAAAAATCAAATTAATGCATCATTGCAAGTTTACTTTCCCTAACTTAACAAAATATTGCATACACTTAAGACAACTGTAATTTTATGGTCTTAAGGAGTGTCCAGTATAAAATTATAAACACTTAGTTCGGTTAAGACTTTGATAATGTTCTCTTAATTATTCGCCACTTGTACAGTCGCTAAAATCTAATCGCGTGCTCATCTCTCATCATTTGGACTTAGCTTTATTGTATTGTACTCTTTTTTGAGTGATGTATTTATTTATATGTTCAGTTCACTTAAACAGTAGCTTCAAGATAATAATTACTTTACCACACGATAATATAAGAAATGGAAGGGTAAATCTTAATGACGTATTTTCAATAAAAAGGCCTCAACAGTTATTTGCGTTTAAAAAGAACTGGATCTGAATGCATTCATTTATGTATTATTTTAAATTATTGCTTCCATGCATCAATTTTTATTTTCGAACTTTTTTGGAAAATTTTACGTAAAAAGTAGGGTTGAATAGTGCAATTGGAGTTATTTTAAGATATTTAATATACACCAATTTAGAAAGTTAACTCTAAAACAATAACACTCATTTTCGTGGCCATTACATGTAGAATACTACATTGATTTTTATGATCAATTTGTATATATTATTAATAATATAAATTGAAAATTGCGTTCATATTTTCGCTTTAAGGAATTTTTAAAAGAATATCAAACATAATTTGTCTATTTTCAAATTTCCCGTCAAACCGATTGTTCAAAAACCTTTCAGTGTGCCACCAATACAGGTACCAGAAGCAACAAGTGCCCTGAGTAACAAAGGGGAGAATGTAACAACTAAGAGGAGTGACTACAATCACTTGGGTGCATTAGTACCTCCGATTTAATAGGGTTGTGAAAATCAGAACATTCAAATAAATCGTTTCAAACATTCAATACTAATATATTTACACATTTTTACCTGACTCAGACAACAAAAGAGTAAATATTTTGAAGATAAATTCCTTTATTTTATCATTTACAACACCATGATAACCACGACGGAAATGCAATATAAAAATCTAAGGAGCCAATTTAAATCACTAACAAATGTATCAACAATTTAATCTATTAATTGATATATTTAGTATAACACTGTGTTTTTGAAAATAGCTCGCTACCCTATTTTTTTTCACTTCATGAAAGTTTTATAAAATGATTGAATCAAATATAGGTCCATACTATTTACAAACCATTGTTACGGGCTTAATTATTTTATAATATTTATCAATATAAATCAAATGTTTCAATATTAGAACTGATTAATTTCCCTGTGTGTTTAATATTAATTTATTTAATAATACAAAAACCGACTGTAAATTTATTGAATTTGCAGTTTTTTTTACAGATATAAAATGTCTAAAAAGAACAGTTGAGTTTATTATGCTCACCCCTACACACAATGGCAATTGCTCCCCTGTCACAACAAAGGGGTGTGCGGTGTGACGCAAACATTTGTCTGATGGGGCTTGTGCAAACTTGCCAACCCTATACAACAATCCTACCACACTACAAAACCACCATTTCCAGAAATACAGCATGTTTCGATTGATATCATATATTTTTTTCATTTTGAATCATTAAAAAAATTGAAGTGAATTATTTTTTAGAATCTTACTGAAGTTACTCTATTTTGAATTAGATTTTTTGAAACTTTAATATTGAAATTCCATCAATCACCTTCAGTTGATATCACAAATTACCATATTTTAGTCTTCATTTCACGTTTTATTTGAAAAATAATATTGCACATGATAATATATCTCCATATTCTCTTTTATGGAAGAAAACTATGGAACTTACGATATTGAATATACATATTTATGAATATATATTTTTGGTTACACCCGCAACGCAAAATCGATTAAATACCCACTTAATTATAAAGCAAGACGTCTTGCTGTAACAGATTGTACAAAAAATGCAACTTTGATTCGACAAAGCATAGCATTTATGAAGTAATTAAAATAGTCAATTCAATTTTTATTTTTATTTACGTATCACTTTCGATATCGTGTATCATTTTAGTAAAACAATAGCTAGACAATATAGCAATCAATTTGATTGTTTACCATTTTTGATCAAATATAGTTTGACAATTAATCAAACAGCCTGTGTAACTGCTAAAACGAACAAATGAATGTCAACAGCGTTACGTCAGTCATTTATTGTAGGGGTAAATTTGACAAATTGATAATTCAGCTGACAGATCTTTCAAACAAGTGATTCTGTCCAAAAAAAATTGAAGCATTTTATTTGAAAGCCACAACTGTGTTTTTAACTATTTTTATAACAAGCATTGAGTAATTATATATTTATATCGAATGCATCTGTACAATAATCTTATTATTCTAATCAGGTTAATTATGATTGATAGAGTTACATATTTTTATCAAGAATACAAAAATTTAAAAATACGTCCAATATATACCAAAATGAATGGGATAAAAAAAGTTTAAGCGTATGGGCTATATTTTATAAGAGCAAACAAATTTATGCAATATCTCATCGTTGTTATAGAATTCTAATGTCAGTTTAAAATCAAGACCACAATAAATCACGTTATAAAGGAATCACATAATATAAATTCAAACCCAGCGCCTAAGTGTTTGCATTTTTGTAGTAAGGGTCGCAAGATGACGGCTTTGGAACAGCTGGAAATCAATAGATATCAACTATCACAAAGGAATCTTAACGAACAAACTAATATATATCGGTCATCATTATTGAATCCTCTGACTGGTGTGTCATTGTTTCTGTAATGGACAATTTCCGTGCCATATGTTAACTTATTGATATAGCCGTCTATTTAGTTTCATTTACAATTGTTAGTTTTATTGCGAACAGGAAACAAGCTAAGTCGTTAAAACAGGAGAGAAGATGTATTGTGAACCTTTTCTACACAGCTATATATAGATAAGCATTGTTCTGACAATGGCGTGAGTCGAAATAGCTATCAACTATATTTTGAAAAATAATTTTGTAGAACTTAAATACATTGCTATTTTTTTCACAGTGTTATAATGGATTTCTACCAAATGAATGCCAATTTAATCAATAAATAAAAAAACTAATTGATTCGTGATGGAAAAACTATTTCTCATTTTCAATTTAAAATTCTGGAATAAATCACTTTCCACATGAGAAAAAAATACAAAACGGAGGCAGACAAAGGGAATAAAAACAGCAGGAGTGTTTTCGAATATGTAAGTGTATGCAAAATTCGCAGACAAAATGAATTAACGTCTGGATGGATGCGTTCGCATTAACCGGACAATGGATGGAGCTATTGTGTCAGGAATGCAGAGGTTCTCAAATGATCACACACTTAAGCTTCTACATTTTTTCAAATTACCTTATTATCAAAAGTAATTGTATTTGTCAATATATACCTGCTAATAATATTAGCTATTTTTATTGCATTAACACACACCTAAATTGTTAAATATACACATACCAAGCTTGTTAATAGACATATTACTATTGACCAACAAAGCAAATAATTTGTAATGCAAATATTAAGTTTCACTACTTAATTACTAAATATTTATGTAAACAAAAAAGATATAACAAATATTCAAATTTCTCAGAATTCTAAAATTATATAACTACACAAAATTTTAATAAATATTTTCCTCATGTTTTGTCACTCACAACCCGGGCGATAAAATAAAACTGAGAGACAGTAAAAGGTTTGCTTGTATACATAGAAGAAAAAAACTAAAAAATGTGTGGAAATGTCAACAAATTATACAGTCAAAATTTAATATTGAAATCCCATCAAGCAACCTCAGTCGATAACTTAAATTATATTAACACATAAATTACGGTTATTTTTGTCCTACAGTCCGCGTTTATTACTCACCAATTTTTAAGCTTGTCCTAAATCAGTGAACAATTAATAATATTTTTGAATTTTAGTGGCATTATCCCCCTCTACAGGGCAAAGTAAAATATAAAAGAAGAATTATGAAGCATAAAATTTTTATCTATAAAGTTTAACGTACAGAATCTGAAACGCACAAATTTATGCACACCGTAAACAACGTGTTAATACCGTTTCAACCTAGATTGAATACGTAAATTCAAAATTTACTCTTTAGTATTTATTGTTATTTGAACACTATTTTAGAAAATGTCGTAAATTATAAATTAGCAAACGAAAATAGTTTGGTCCGAATAAAAATCATGTGTGAATAAATTATTTTTATAAATGTAAATTTGTTAGTTTAAGAAGTCGTCGAACCACTGTCTTCGAAACCAATGACTTAAAGAAACAAGCCATCACCCCGAGTAATTAGGCTGAACTTTCCCGACACTCGTTTACAATAGATTTATGTAGAGTGCACAATTCGCGACACGCTGATTGGCTTGGAATTCCTTCTCTGCAATTTCATTGACGAATTTATTTATCTTGTATGATCTTAGAAAATGCTTCGGACTCATAATGAGAAAGGAATGAAGGCGATTTGGACCGTTCTAGTGTTGGGAATACTTATTTCAAATAAAGAATAGTTATGTTAATTAAAATACAAACATGTGATATTTTCTACCTAGTGTTGCCATATTCGCCAGTATATTACTGTTTCAATATGTATAATTAAATTTAAGTGATATATTAAGCAATATTCGTTTTTTTAATTTAATTCATACTTATCATAGACAAGTATAATTCAAAAAAATCGCGAAATACTATAAATTACAGTTACCCTCCTATAGCTTTCCTCCCTATAGTGCGGTTTCTTATAACGCTTCCGGCAGTGCCTCGTATAGCGGTCTTTCATACAGCGTATTTTTTTACATAATGCCGAATTTTCAAGGTCAAATTAGAATTTCTTTAAATAAATTGTTAAAAAATATTTGTCAGTAGAAGACGTATTCAAGGTCAAACACAGATTCCAGCTCGTTTGATACAAAAAACGGGGAATTGTTTGGCTTGTGAATTTTGGGCTACTCACGAAACTAAACTGAAAGAACATAACCTCAAATTTTGTATTGCTGCCTAGTTTCCAATAACCTAATATTCTTACAGCGTAGTCCCGATTATCAATCTCAACGCTATAGGGGGTCGACTATACTCCAGCGTTAAACACAATCACGTTGATATTAATTTTTTTCAATTACATCAATGATATTGGACACATTATTTTCAGCGTGAATTAACTAACACCTAAAAGACGTGACGAAATGTTATCCAAGCTGACACGATCAGTGTTTTTATATGAAAACTAATGACTGAGACCAGATCACGTCTTTTTGGTGGTGTCCATCGCAACTCTCATAGTTATAGATCGAGTATCGAACGTATTTCGTAATATAAAGGAAAACACATCACTAGTTTACGCCAATCAACAATTTGAAAGTGTGATATACCGATCGAATTGTTTTTACTGCTTTTAGCCTCTGGCACTACAGTTGCGGTGTGATTCAACTGATATTTAAAATAATCATGTAATTTCCATGCAATGACGATTGATATTTGCAATAAATTAATTGATTACTGCATATCCATGTGTGTGATTCCTGTCTGAATTCAATGTGGCATTACTCATTATTTCGTTGTGACTCGTGCGGTAAGTAGCTTTCACTGCACCAGCCAATCCATTTACATTCCAAATTTGACATATTTCAAACAAACCAATCAACAATCATCCATTCTTCACTCGTGATGCATTTTCTTGCAGCACGCTTCGGTGAACTGAAATATGTAAAAACTATTTTTTATTTATTAAATCTATCAAATTGTTTTTAAAAGAATCCCCTTTGAGTTATATTTACGTTTTATTATACAAACAACGAACGAAATACTTAAAGATTTTTTTGTTTACTATTTACCATGTTTCATTAATTTAACAGCATTTTTTCTTGATGAAACTCTAATATCAATCTATTAACCATAAAGCTATTTTTGTGTTTTTGTTAGAGTTTTTTTTTTATCATTTGCTACCATATATATTAACATTTAGTATAAAGCTTTAAGGACCACATATGAAATGAAAAACTAATTTTTACACGATAGTTTATTTAACTGGATGGCTGCCTTAGACGAGATATCTCGTCAATATCTTTAAACGTGTTTTCATCCAAAAATATTCATTCTATTAAAATGATTCTTCAACAGGACACACACTGATGTCTATAAAAAAAGGTTTAAAAACATTTTACCATAAGTGTTCAGGATTTCTACATAAATTTTTCAGGATTTATTCGAGTGTTCGAACTGTCACTTGACAGATGTCAATTGTTTCAGAGTTATCCACATCAAGTTTCTTCAAAATTCTTTCAAAAAACCTGCTTTTTTCATGATATAACAATAAACGATTGGTTAGTTTATTAATTATTTCTGTTCATGAAAAAAAAAAAAAACATGGGAAATTTGGGATTAATGTTGCTTTAAATTATCCTGGTGTTGTTTAGTAATAATATAAAAATACTTCACATAAATTGATGTTTAAATATATATTTTATTGTGCCAAAGTCAATCAAACAATCACAAAAGAAATAGTTATTGAACGAAGAAACAATGTATAATATAAAATCAAAATATTACTTAAATCTTAAAATATGTAAAATAGCATTACCTTAGAGAGAGTCTGTCTCACTTCGCATGGTGCGTACCATATAGTATTTCTAGAATAATAATAAAGAATGTTATGAACATAATAAGTTAAAAATACATTGCATACACCAATTAGTGGTGCAATAAAAGTAATTGGTCATAAACAAATGCTTAAAAAAAACTCAAAGCTATGTACGAAAAATCAAGGCACACACAATTGATTTTAATAAATCATTTTGATAATTAAATTTAATTTGTTTGTACAAACTATAGCGTAGCAAACATCTCGATAGGTGGTCTTTTTATGCAATTCGCTTTTTCTTATCCCAAATAATTTTCTTTTATCCTTTTTTCTTACATCTGAAGATTCTTTGTTTTCTCTCCAATATGTTTTTTTAGTGTCCGTTCAACAATCGGACATGTTTGCTTAACCTGTTACAACCCAGTTACATTTCAAACGTTCACTTGTTTAAATTTCAAAATCACTTTTTTTATACAAATGTGTCACATCAAATGAATATGGCTAAAAGTATAGGCATAAAGCGTTTTCAAATTGTATTTTGAAAATACTTTTTTCTTTTCGAAATGTTTTAATTATTTACAACATGAACTTGATTAATACAACAAATACAATTTAACTTGTAGCATTATTTTATATGAAATGACCATTGAACATATCTTTGATTATCAAAACGATTGTAAGAGTTTATGAACCAAATTTCCATATTAAATGAAATATGATTATCGTCAAACATTTAAAACTGTAAAACAAATGACATTTGACTCTTTCTACTACTAGTCTACTTGAGTCTTTAAATTGCTATACATAGAATAATTCTTTTTAATTAATCTGAATACTTTTTTATCTTACAACTTTTTGCAGGTACATTTCTAAATAAGTTTCACTCTTCCCGAGAATCTTTGGAAAACATTAAGAAACAATGTAATATATTCTCGTATCGTTTTTTTTTTAATCAAATACTTCGACTATGCATAAAGTTAATAAATACAATCTATGGGTTTGTCAATAACTTAGAAGATAAAAAAATATAAATCATAATTTCATCACAGCTATTACTTTTTATTTGTAATTAATAATCACTTTTTACAAAGAATAAAGTATGGATTGACCTCGTTTTAAGTCTTGCCAATATATGTTAATTTGTTGGTATTATAAATTATATTATAACATTGTTGTGATAAATACCTTAACGCTTTACTTTGAAATTAATTTTAATTATAATAAATTTTATTACTCCTTTAGTTTCAATACAATAATATCTTTATATTTCAGTTGATATTAAAAAACGTACTGCAATCGTTGTGCTGGCATCGAAGGTGTTCTACCGAAAAAACTCCGCGTATACATTTCACAGATCTTTTCTCGATTCATTAGCACGGTGGACAAAAGATTAATTACCCATTTTTTTACACAATTACTTACACGCAAATTGACTTCACAGAAAGTTTATTCGATGTATTATTATTTCTTGAGTCATATTTGCGCTGGGAAGCGAAAAAGAATGAAAAATTACTAATAAATTTGACAGTTATTTAGATGGCGAAACATACTGTAGCTATTTTCGATATTGACTTCATCGCTTGAAGTGCTAAAATAGGTTAGTGAGAATTAAAAAAGAATTCAAATCAAAAATATTCTTTAAGTAAATAATTCCTCTATGTGTATTGTTTCTTTTGTGTTTTGCTAACTTAACAAACATAATGAACTTTTTTCATGTATACGTAAGTTTTTAAATTGTTTTCAAATTAGCTTATCATTTCGTAATATGAAAGACTCGTTTTTAAATCAATCTGATTATGAAGTGTAGACGATTTTATCCATCGAATGGTGTTACTGGCTTCTAATTAATTTCATCAATGAAGGCAATATTTTATTACTGGCAATATTATGTCACATTATCGATGGATTCAGGGGCAGTTAAAGGAAAATCATCAACATTTTAAATAAAAGAGGAAACGATAAACATTTATTCTACCATTTTCACAAAACATTGCTTAGTATAATGTGTCTTCTAAAAGTATTTTTTGACAACATTTAAATTGTTCTTTTATTATTAACTAGTATGAGAAAAAATAACCTCGTCAATTATGGGTTCTTCTCGAATATTTAAAACGCACATAAAAACTCACTTTTCCGGTAGATGACTAGATGGCACTATTGTATATTTTTTCCTGTTATCTTAACATGACTTTTTATTAGCGAGACGAAAACTATTATCACTTTTTGTTTTGTTATATTTCACCGGCATGTAATAAAATTATATGACGCTAAATGTGTTTGTGTATCTATGGATTCATAAACAAATAAATTATGTAAATATAGATTTTGCCATTATACAATATTTTAAAGGCATAATTGAGTCGATGACCTGGACGTTGTATCCAAACAAAAAGTCTCTTAGCTTGTATCATATTTATAGCGAATGTAACATTTTAGACCTCTTCGTGTATCCACAGTATTGCACTGTAATCTTAATATTTGCGAAGAATTTTTTTAAAAACGTTCACAAAAATTTTACAAAACTATCCCATTAGTTTTTTAATACAAAACTATCTTCTTTGCACATTCTTAAAGTGGTCTAGAAAAAACCATCACAAATCTTGTATGTCTAAGTTTTAATGTCTTCGTAATTCAGGTAATAAGCGACCAACTTCGTATTAACATTATATAATAAAAAAAAATATCCAAACATTTGTAGATCAATCGCTGGGAATCTACAGATATTACCGAATTGATTATATAGTAAATTAGATAAATTCGGTACCATAATTTTTTAATACTATTAAATTTTTTCCTTGATTGTTTCATGTTAACATTTTTGTACATGTTGCATTTTCTAATAAAAATACTCACCCTAAAAATCTGTTATAGTCATCCATTATCAGGCGTCTTATTAAGTAACTTAAGTAGATAGTATTGATTGAAAAGTAAGTTCACACGTGCCAAGCCCAGAACGAACACTTTAATAAACTGATTTATAATTATTTCATGGATTTTTAATCGAAGGCATTGATATCTGTATTTTCTTAATTATTTCGCATCTATCCAATACTAAAAAAAAATGACTCAGCAATATCGATTAGCTTACTTCTTGTTGTGTACCTGCTCCCGTAAAGCACCCATAAGATAGATTTAACAAATACATATTTTCGCAAATAAAACTGTTTTCAGAATCTCATACGTTTTTTGTTCCCTTTGTTGAATTTCCTTTTTGTAAGTAAAGACTTCATACTTTAATACATCGACTTATTTTTAGGTTTTGAAAGTCCTGTTAACAACATGTTTGCATGTTGAAATTAGCATAAGAAGCTTATTTCTCATACACACTTTGCATGTAGTCTAAGGCAGCTCGGCTGTCTTTCAAAATAATCTGCGAACAGTATTATTTGTCTAAAAACAAGATGGACACTGGCATTGTTGTTTCAGAACATAGGCGTAGTTAATAAAAAAATGGTTGTATTAAAATACTATGATATTTTTTTATAAAGTACAAGCTGAAGTAATGATGCTAACAAAACAATTATCATATTTGAAAACATTTAACAGTTCCGTTGAAAATGTAAATGCTAAGTGTATTTTTGCAAAATCTTTAGCAGAATTAAATTGAATACACATATGTACGAAAAACGGTCCGCATCTAACATGTATGATCATCGAAAATTACCATTGATCCCATTGACGAAAAATATTTTTGAAACTGTTTTAAATGGTCTTATTTTTATTTATGTATATCGCATGTTGGTCAAAGATTTTCAGTTAGAGTCTCAAGTAAATGATTTAATTTTTATTGATGCAGAAGCTCTTTGTTAAAATGTTTATTGACCTTCCAACGACAATCAAATATTGCTGTTATATTACCTAATACTTCAATAAGCTAAAGTACTTTCTTTGTAAATAATTATCATTAAAAACTACTTTAACTATGCATTTCATACGAATAATTAAAAGTGTTAAAGTCATAAAAAATGATTAAGTATTAATTTGATAAAAAAATTAAACAATTGAATTTATATTTTAGATTTGTGTTTCCACTACGTCCATGATTTGATCAAGTGCTCAAGCAGAGGTTCTCAACAGTTAAGCATGACACTATATAGACTTGTCGACAAGTCACTTTAAAACGATCTTGTGAGAGGAAAGCCATAACATTCTTTACTAAGACTGATTTCGCACCATATTTGTACAATGACTGGTTTTTGTCTTTTCACCTGAGATGAGCTTTGTTTCGCTTTTCTAAGTAGGTATACTTAAAATTATTATATATACATTAGAACGAAAATCAACTAAAAAGTTTAAAAGAACACTTTTAAAAATGTTACTTGTGTTACAAAGATAACAGTTATCAATACAAACAGTATTTTGTTTCAAACTATTCATTTTAATATAATTTTTTTAAATAAATAAAAAAATTTGTTCGCACTAAAATGACATTTTACAAATAATTCACGTTAATTTATTTAGTATATTTATATATGTATACATATATATACATATTATCCGGTTCTTTTTGGATAGCAAATATAATATAAGTCAAAATTAGACACGTTCAAAGAAAATAAATAATTTCAAAACAATTATTATATAAAAGATATAAATATTTTCTCTTTCTAACATTCATTTAATCAATTGACTCAACGAAAAAAGTTGTGATTAATTTTTGATTTTTTTGTGATTAATTTGTTTTCTGAAATAATTCCCCCTGATAAATGTTTTCGGTCAATTGAACCGTGCAACGTAAATAAAGCAGCGTTAAAAACGGCAAATCTTTAAGTGTAAACATGATTAAATTCTAAAATCTATAAAGCTCTTAATCGAGTTTTAAATTTAATGCGTCATTATTCAATGGACGAGTCCATTTGACTAAATAAGAATTGAGAATTTAGAATGAAGAATGACAGGATGTTGAGAACAGAACAAGAACAAAATCCCGTATATTAAAACTGAGTGGACACAAAACAACGAACACAATGATCGGCTATATTCACTTTTAAATGCGAACCATTAACAAAAACAGAATGAAGGGGACTTGGATTGACCTACATTCTTTTTGGAAGGAAGGTACAATACTGACAAAGCTGAGTTCAGAGGACAAACACTTTAATTTTATATCTTCAACACACTCAAATCGATTTATAAATAGTTCAAAAATATAATTTATAAATTTACAAACTTGCTTAGGTGGAATAAGTAACAAAATACTACCGTGTTAAGAAAATCTTTATTTTAAATACAATTTCTACTTTTTGAAACTTATTTCTAACTAAAAAAATATTCTCCTACCTCTATACTATCATTCTTAGAAAAAAAATCTGTTTATATTAATAAATTAATATTATTTCGACGTTGATACATATATATATCTTCTTATAAATATTTCATTCCTGACGCCATAAACGTCTTTATAAGATTTGATATGTTCACTGCTGTAATAAAAGGGAGGGAAATGTCCATTTTATATTAAAACACGTTCTTTTACTGAATACTTCATAAAGCCAATTCAAATTAAAGTTGCAATGATGTGTCGTCGAGCTTTCAATATTCATAATGGAAGATTTGATAAGTAAAGTTGATTTACTAAAACTTGAGCTATATCACGACTAATACGTACACATGAAGACATACAACAAACATATAAGTAATAGAATTAAATATAAATTTTATATTTTTTCTACAGACACCTTTACAGTGAAGATAAAATCATTTAAAATGTGCTAACTATTATTTTTTATATAAAAAGGAGTTATGTTAATTTTTAACAATAAAGCACTATAGCTTTGACGGATTCAATAGTATTATATCAGTGAATCGCGAGCATTGTGAACTGGCGAAATAAATATTTCATCAGATTCAGGTAAGTGTACTGCAATAGTTCAAAAAGCACCGTTTATTTTTCTTGAGAAGAATATTGTGAAAGGGGGTGTTGGATATGTTCGTCATCATTTGTTTTACATTAGGGATAGTGACAGTTAACACCTTAAAAGTGATTACATTAGGGTATCTAGGAAACGATACGTCATTAGTTCTTAAAAATATCTCATGCACTTTTTCTATAAATATGTTTTAAAGTTAATTTATTTAATTTTAAAAAAATAGTAATAAACAAATGATATATGAAAATAAATCTATTTGCTTTCACTGGAAATTGAGTTTTTGCCAATAGTATTATGACTCATAAATTTGACATGGTTTTTACCTTCAGCCTTCCATTTATCATGTTGGACATTGGTATAAAGCTTCTCGTCATTGCATATTCCGGTTATTACAATTATTTTGTTTGATCGTTACCTCTAATTCAAACATTTTAATATTAATTTGCCATCATTACTTTTCACAGATGTATTATTATAAATTTATTATATATGGAATTGATTCACCTTACTAAAACATATATTCAAGACTTTGGATTGATAAGTATTCAATCCAATATTTTAAATATTAAAATAATTTAAATTAAATATATATGATAATATATTTATCACAATGCACAATAGCTAATGTTTTGGAAAAAGAGCTACATTCGACGAAAGTGTTGGGATTTTTATATGAGGGCCGGAAGTTTTTATTATTCTGTGATGCTTGTTAAATAATGTAACGTCGTTATGTTGTCAAGGAAGTCGTATCGAAATAAAATAAAAAACTCTTTTTTATAAAATAAATCGCATTTTTACGCGACCGCGAACCGCGAATAGGAAAGACGTTTATGTTGTTTTGTTCCGAAAAGTATTCACAAAGTGATAAGACTGATTTTCCATTATTTAAACTTACAACAATTTTATTCACGAAAAACATATTACAAATACTATAAGTCTCGTTCTTTCAGAAATAACGAAATAAAATCTACAATATATAATATATTAATATATAATTAGTAAATCAACCTCTCTTTTTGCGTCAATAAAAATCATGTTATTTTAAATAAATTTACCATTTTATCACTTAAGCTTTTCCTTCTAAACAAAGGTATAAACAACGTCTTTTTAAATCGCAGTGGACTATTACATCACTACGCATTGTAATAATCCGATATTTATATGAGACAGGTGTGTTATATGTTATTCATTATGTGAATTAGAATTACGATTTCGTTATAAAATTTGAATTCAATCATAAATTCATTCAAATTTATGTTTGATTAAAGCTTGAAAGTTTTAATTTTGAATAATTCTGCCTATTCTATTACTGTATCAAGTATAGATCTTCGGTCTCCATACTTTTAAAGAAGTCTTCATATGATTAATTTTAATTGGTTGTGACATAAACGCATGAATGGATTCTGTCCAACCTTTATGTTATTTGAATCATTCATGAATCATGCGAGAGTCTAAAATACGACGTGTGTAGATTTTTTTATTATTATCTACCTCCCATTCTCTTCTAACTTCTCTTCTTACAGACTGAGTGAAACATATTTTATATTCACTGGATCGAGTTTTAAACCCTCTTGTCGTCCATCATTTTTTGGATTGATTTATATTTTAACGCGCTGTTTTGATTCTAGAATAAGTAAGGATTGTTGTTTTTTAATAATAGTATTGAAATAGTAAAGTTGCATTCCCCAAAAACTCTATATTTTATTGTGTATGTCTTGCGTTTTTGTTGGCTAATCCCGTAAATTACAAAATATTACGAAAAAATAATTTTTAATCGTGTTCAAATTTTTTATATCTTACTTCAACCAAGTAGCTAAGAAAATTATATTTAATTTTCCTCGTCCCTTATTTTCATCCTTTTAATCGAAATGGTGCATGGTTAAAAGATGAGACCCGAAAAGCTCTATGAACAACAATTAATAAAGTGGTTACTCGTAGAAAAATAGAAAATACAAAAAAGCTTGTAATCGAAAAAGATGCCAAAAAGCTTCTAATCATGTTTAATCTTTGTAGAACTACATTGGTTAGTGATAAGCTATCCTCCTTAAATTATATAATAAAATAATTTCCCTTTAAAAGTGGTATCAAAAAACACGGTGAAAAGATAAACTGCCATTCAATCAATGATATAAAATAATTTATCTCCATTTACCGTTTTAAAATACTAACGGACTATTTAATAATTTCATCAATGAACTGATTTCAATTTTTTTAATAAATTTTGCGAATCCATCACAACAAAAAAAATTTAATTATCAAATGCGGGCCCAGCAGTTAAATTCCAAAAGATAAAATATAACAACAACGTCACATTCGCGGGACCGGATGTTCTAACCACACTTTAACAAAAAGCAAAATAAACCGATTGGACAGTCCGATTCTCGAACGTGTCTTCTTTTTGGTTTTGCGTCCTCTCTGCAAATATTCTATCCATGAGAAGAGGCGGTGAATCTAATTTTATGGACACTTGAAATAGAAAATTTGCAGCGAATCTTGATGTTTAATTGTGAATAAATGTAGAGGTTTTCAAACAACATCCTTATCGAATACTCATTGTAGTTAGTACCTTTTTTAAATAATGAATTCAAATATCAAAATAATATTCAAGAATTTAAAAAAATCAATTATAACACATTTTACGAATAGAGGAAATATATTTATGTATGTACATGAAATATGAATATTTAACGATAAGAATTTTATAATGAATTTTTAATGAAACATTTTTTTAACCTTTGGTCTGAAACTATCACACCTGTACCTTATTTAGTATAAAAGTATTGCACCTGTTGGCAGCACAGAATAAGCATTATAATTAATTTACTTAAATCATAATTATAAAAAAATGTTTCAACAGATGTGCTGAAAAAAAGTTCTACAAAAAGCTCATTTATTCTTAATTGGAGGGTTTCTGGAAAAAAGTCTATAAGTTTTCAAAACATTAATATATAAATACATACAATATTTAACCTTTACACAAATCCCGAGGTAAAAAAATCGTATATATTAAAATTGAATCGTTCAAATTATATTCACTCACATAAATTCAATTTTAATATCATATATCAAATTATTTCAATAACCTATCAACCTTTATTGAATATTTATTATGGAAAACAATTAATTTTTTATTTTAATACAAATTTCAATTCAACTAATAGAATAATCAATAATGACCAGATATAGTTATAAATACAATGTATCAATTTTTAAGATTCCTTTATGTCACCTATAATGTAATTAATCTTTCAATTTACTTCGTTGTTACGAAGAACTTTTCACTATGAAAGAACAGAAAGATCACTATGGTGTTATACAATCAATTAATATTATATTTTAAATTACATTTCTTGGCATATTTTTTTCATGTGACTGGTTTGATCATTTATAATTTCAGCATCTCACTTTATAATTTCTATTATCTAGAAGCTCTTACGAAATGAAAATTCATCTAGGTGCTCTTTCCTAAGACAGGATTTGATGACCAAAGGAAAGGTCAAGAACTTAAAAAGAATGCCTAAATTATTATATATTTTTTTAATGTTTCAGTCATTCTGACAATACTTTTTAATGAAACAAAACACGTGTTATATTTTATAAAGATGCAAGTAGAATATTTGTTAACTTTTCGATATTCATTTTATATTATTAATTATTGTTTTGTTACATCAAATGTAATTTAATAGAATTCGAAACTCACGTTTTTATATAGTAATATGGGACATAATAAAAAAAACAAACTTCTATGTTTTAAATCGAGTGCAAACGTTTTTTTGTTAAATACTATTTGAATTTCATTGCGGCTTAGTGATTGCTCGTTTCATTTGGTTAATTGTACAACCAATAGAAAATGATAAATGAAACATCAATTTAATGCATTTTCCACATATGTTTCAATATATAGCATATAAAAAAATAAAATGAAACTTTAAAGCTCTGCTTAACCGTGGCAGAGCAAGCTTCCTGTTGGACATACAAATGTGGCACAACTTTCCATCACTGTCTTCGATAATGTCCAGTGAAAATGCGGATTCGTGATTGCCAACTTGGCTTTGTGTGTTATAAATTAATTCTGGCATCCGCATTATACGTCAGGAGTCAAGTAAAATACCTCTGGATTTGTAACGGAAATGGGATGGTGTGAATGGACTGGCTCGAGTTGTCATCTTGCGTAATATTTCAACAAATAGTAGATCTTCAGTGCCAACTCTACTTGATGCATCTGCAATGTTTCATTTATTAAACATACTATTATTAAAACTAAAATATATTTTTAAGAGAATTTATTTAACATAGAAAATGAGTCACTTAGCTGGAATCCTACACATTCAAAATTACTAGCGAGACAGTTCCAAAAAGAAATTCTATGCTTCTTTTGTTTCTCTTATCTATTTTCCATTGGCAACACAATTAAACTACATACATTGTTATCAGTAAGGTTCAAGTAATTTTCAATAAATTAACAGCCTACAATTGTAAATATATAAATAATTAAAAATGTTTGCAATGAAAAAATACTAATATGTATTTATTTACATATAGATACATACAGATTTATTTATAAAAAAAAATGCATTTTTCACTTGCATACTTAGACTAGACATAGTATAATTTAAATACTATAGCACCGTCCATTCAAGATTTTACAACAATGATTTATTGTTTGTGAATCCATTCTACGAAGCAGGCCATTCTTTGAGATGCTATTTTTGATATTTTTTGTGTTTTAAAAAGTTGGCCGAAGCTCAAGTATTATATTTTAATACGGCAGGGAATCTTTCACAATGAAATGCGCTTTTAACCCGTTCATTGCGCAGTAGTCTTAAAATATAAATTAATTGGGCATATATCCATAATTCATTTGATTGAAAACAGTATCACTTGTTATATACATATTTCATGCCGCAAAAATGATAAATATTGGTGATAATTTTATAAACAAAATACCGATTTTATTGCTGTTGTTATTTAAAAACTAAATATTGTTTTTAATGAAAAAAAAATTACAATCCAATATTTTCAAATTTTACAACATTTATAATGTACTAGCTGACTCGTTGCACATTGATTAAGTAATAAAAAAGTACAGAGTAAGGAAATTTAAGGAAACTCGTTAAGAAAACAAGCAATTTAATTGTTAATAGTTTTAATAGTAATAGTTAATATTGGATTATACATCGATTTTTTGAGGTGGGGTGGTATGCCAAAAACCTTTGCCGGAGTGTACTAAAAAAAATTATAATGTTTCATATCGATCGGATGAATGTTGTAGTAATGCATAAAGGACAAACAGATACACTAGCATTGACTTCTAAATTCATTGATTTTACTTAATTAATATGCCAGGTTATAAGAAAAATCGTATACTCTCTTAGATATAATGATTTATTGTAAATACTACACTAGGGAATCGATTTTGCTTTTTGATCAGTGGCAATATTTTTTTAACATTATTAAAAATGCTAAATTAAATGCTTAATAAAACTTTTTCCATCTAAATAAAATATTTCACATATTCGAGAATCATTTACATAAATAAATATTTTTTTTATAGTATTATTTTCTACAGCAGTATCGAAACAGTTAACACAATAATGAATGCCTCTAGCTTTGAGAATTCCTCTTAACAATGCGTTTTCGAAGCGAACTGAAAATATCCGTGAAAAATCATTAACCGCATACCACAAAAATATCTCAATTAGTAATATTGTACTCTAGAAGAGAAGGGAAGCAATCTAGTATGCAGACATCTCTGAATGTTTTTAATGAACTGAAGAGATTTTTTAAAAATTCTCGAACAAACAATCGTTAAATTTAATGTTTCGTTAAAGCTATACAGTCCAATTAGTAAAAAATGTAATGTGACATAATATGATTACAGTACGAAATTTAGTATTAAATTAATTCCACTATTCAATCGGCAAAACAGCTAATTTTACCATAGAACTTATTCCAGTATATATTTTGTAAATTGTATTTATTTTAACCGTTTCTTATTTTTTGTTTCAGGTAGGAGTTACAACAATAATGACCAATTTCAATGACATGGTATGTATTATTTCTTAAATTTTGTTTACAATTTTCCTGATATTATATTTCGACCAACCATATATTATTCTCTCCTGACCCCCAAATAAACAATTCGCTGATAGGGCCATGGTACGGTAATAGTTTATTTTCATTCATGGGTATTTTTTACATCTAAAAATATCATCCTAAAACAATAGGAAGCCAATCACTCATCTTTCTCTACCTTTATACATTCCATCTTTACTCTATTTGTAAGTATAGAAATTGAGCAACAGTGTAACCAAATAGTTATCATAGAAATAAAATCTGTTCAGATACATCAGTAAGAAAATAATAAATTCCATATTGGGAGTGTATTTACGTGTAACTTTGTACGATTTCACATGTTTTGTCACTAACGACCCGGGTTTCGCCTTTCGGCATCTTCAGGCATTCTATCACACGGATGCAACAGAACTGACAACTTAGGCGAAACCCGGGTCGTTAGTGACAAAACATGTGGAATCGTACGAAGTTGTAACAATTCAAATTTAATTTTGAAATTCCATCAACCACCTTCAGTCGATATCCAAAATAACACAATAATTTCGATTAATCGAAAGTTCAAGAATTTGAGCACGATAATACTTACTAACAGTATTATAATGAAGGTAAAAATACACTTCAAGATACAATTTTCTCGCAATTATTTCATAGTGTTATTTATATCAATAACTGCGTTCTATTTTTAAAATAAGAAGCGTGCGCTACAATAATTTACAATTCCACAAAATCGTATCGCCATTCCACAAACGTATCCGTTCGCCTGTGCTTTTGCTTGCCATCCCCTATCGGATACAATGCACACCCTTACGGCTCGCGAAACGACGTACTCTGGTGGCGACGCTCTTTTCTTCGCCGGTTTTTAATGAGATTTAAAAACTCACGCACGGCCGACTGCCCAAGACCCGCGAATGCGATACAATGTTAAAACTTCTCCGACATGACACAACACTGCCGAGTCGGCCGTGCGCACTTCAATACATACCTATCCCTCACTCCACCTTCCCGTATATCAAGGGTTGCGTATGTCGAAATGATTTTCTTTGAAATAACATTACTGTTTAAATGGAAGGAAATGTGTGTTTGGATGCTTATAAATTCTGCTGCGTTCACGAATTAGCGATAAAAACAGTGAAATAACAATACATTCACATTAAAATTAGAATTGATATATCTGTACTAATACTCGATGTATTACTACTTACAACACGTGTTTCGTTATAGTTATGTTATTTACTAATAACTTTTTCGATAGTTTTATTTACTTGCAATTTATTGCTGAAAATCTTAATTTTATTCTCACCTCACCTCTTTTCAAATTATTTCCCTTGGAATTTTCGCATCTTGTTGTTAATTTTTAATTATTGACATTGTTAAAATTATTGTCGTTATTGTTTTATTTAAGGTTCTTTAACATTTTCGATAAAATAAAAATAGTCCCAATCCAAAAGACTTGCGAATTAATTCTCAGGCTCAAATTTTTAAAAAGAACTCATCTCGATTGATAATATATTCCATAATAAACAACCTATTCTATAACAATTCGTCGTACAACAAGCCGCCAAATAATTCTGGCAACAGATATGATTTATTCAATGCAAAAGGATCACAGTCAAAATAGGTTCTAATATTCATATATTCAAATATATCTGACATCACTATCACATTGTCTTATCGACGTCAATGCAAAGAATTGGAGAGCCACAAGATTGGTTTATTCATCTGGAAAACCAATGAAAGTAAATGTTTTTGAAGCCAAATTCTTATACGAAAAATAGTTATTTGATAAATAAAAAAATTTCACCGCCAAAACTCCTTATTATATTAAAACAGTTTTCTCAAAATAAAATTATTATTAAGATATAAAAAAAAAATATTTAAATTTACAGTTCATCATATTTTTCAGTCCCTTAATTTGTATGTCGTAATTTAAGTAACACAAAAAACCACTGTACTGTATCAACCTTTTCATTCATTTTCTCCTTTTTTCCGCCAACATTTTACGCAGTGGCTTAGAAAATAAAAAAAATCAAAATAATATATCTATTGAATAACATTTTAATAAATTAAGCACAATTTTGTTATACAATAACTATTTCAACAACTAAGAATATAAAATTGTTATTAAAACAAAATACTGTAATTATTTATTCAATAGTATGACAATATGAATTTTGCATATTTTTAACGCGTAATCCACTGAAAATCGGTTTTATATAGAGATGTTTTGAAACATCATCAGATAGAATAAAGAAAGAAATATGTTGAATTTCTTTTTTTTCTACTGGGAAAAAGACCAACTGCGTTAAAAATGTTTTTTTCAGAAGCATTAACATTCGATAGTGTAAAATTTTGGTTTTTTGTGAGAATCTTTAATACAGTTAGTTATTGTTGAAACAAAAATATAAACAATCAGCACGGTGAAAAAAATAGCATTGTATTTTAGTTCTACAAAATTATTTTTTTAAATAAAGTTGATAGCTATTTCGGCTCACGCCATCGTCATAACTATGCTTAAACTAATATTTGCTTATCTATATATAGCTCTGTAGAAAAGGTACACAATACATCTTCTCTCCTGTTTTAACGACCTAGCTTGTTTCTTGCTCGCAATAAAACTAACAATTGTAAATGAAACTAAAAATGTGGATATATCAATAAGTTTACATATGGCACGGAAATGGTCTATTACAGAAACAAAGAAGCACCCTGCTGATGGTTAAGCAATGGCGATTGACATATCTTAGTTTGTTCGTTAAGAATCCTTTGTGATAGTTGATGTCTATTGATTTTAAACTTATTTATACAGCCGCCTTTTTAATTTCATTTACAATTTTTAGTTAATTATAATACATTTCTATTTTTTTCACCGTGTTATAAGGGAGTTCTACTTAGTGAATGCCAATTCAATCAATAAACAATCAGGTTGGTCGTAATAAAAGATCAAGTGTATGATTATATTTGAAATGCTTATTAAAAATATATTCTCGTGAACAATTCAACATTTTATAAAAAACGATTAATACAAAAGTTTTACGTGAAATGATCCCGTAGCGCCATTCAAATATTTCAATGGGGGCAGTGAGATGGTACAGCACCACAGCCTTTCCACCCGTCATCCACATCACAAAGTGTAACAAACAACTTCAGCCCCCTCTCTCCTCCTTTATATCTCTTCTCGTTTGAACATTTGTAATATATAACATCGAAAAAAAATGAAAATTTCGTTTTACGGGATTAAAAAAACATGAGATTTTAAATTTAAATTAAATTTGCCTTTTTGAAGAGAATAATATTTCTCATGACAATTATTCATACTGAGCTACATAATAATTTAAAGTAAATCATTTTTTTATATTAATTATAATCTCTTTATTCTGTTTGTGTAAGTATAGTTTTTTATTCTTCAGTGCAGATTTTTTTAAATAATGTTTTTAATAGGATCAAAGTTCTGGAAAAATCAACGTTATATCGTTGAAACAAGTTGAAATAAAATGTTCGTTAATATTAACTAATTAACTACAATCGAATACATATTTTTTTAGTTCCTGTAAATTTTTTTCTTAGTCAGTGAACCTTTGTGTTTGTATACCTGCTATCTAATATCGCAAAAATTTGTATAAATATGCTTGATTGCAATTTGTGTCCTGTCAATTGATAATGCTCGCGATGAGCGAAACCGGTCCTGATCATAAAATATATTGCGAACTAACAATGTGTTTTTATTATCAATATCATACCATTTAGTCAAAAAGTGTCAGTTAACACCTTAAAAGTCAAATAATCGTTATAATCACACAATTTGTTTTCACAAGTTCATTGAGTAGGAGAGAAGTTCGATTTGGATCTAATTTTATGAAATTTCAAATACAACTTCTGTGATGATAAAGACATATGTTATATATATAGCATGTAAATTAAATATAATAAAAAAATCGTTTTATAAAAAGGCATTTCTTACATTTTTTCGTTACAGTACGCATTAAAAAATCCTTCAACATTGTTATATACAACTATGAACTGATTGTTTATAAAACTATTTTTAACACTTTTGGAATACAACCATATAAATATTGTATATGATGAGTCTTAAAAAGAGTAAAAATTATTATTTAACATATAAAAATACGTAAATACTTATAATTTTATTAATAACGATAAACCAACATATACGATGAAGGTAATTGTGTGTTTATAGCTATTACACTTCAATATCCTACCGGCGTTTAAATTTAAGAAATTTTGTGAAATGCCAACCGTTTTATATGTCAATGTGTATTAATTGATGAAAATTATAGAAAAATAGCGACAATATTTGCATGGTCAATGCTAAGCACAAAGCAATGTGTGATACTTGAAGTAATTACATTATATAAGTCGATTAACAGGATCAATGATTTGAATAACTTAGCTTTCTCAATATTTCTTAGAAAATAGCATTAGGTTGATTACACGAATATTGATGTGGGACTATATCAAACAGGAGATCGTGTGTAGGAGTGCAAGTCAAGTTTGTGCCCCACAAAGCGTCTTTCAAGAGAGATATAAGACACACCCTGTTTGCACAAGTAATAATGCCTGCACAAACAGACCTCGGTTTCAGGGGTGTGAATATTAAGTTCGCAAAGTAATGCAGTCAGCCCTTAATTTTTGCAATCATTTTATCACTTTTAATGTGCTAATTTCACTTCTCAGTGGAAAGACGTGATATTTCAAATAACAAAAATACATTTTTTCGTACTTTTTCCACAATATATTTATCACTTTTAATGTGCTAACTGTCACTTATTGATGGAAAGGTATGACATTTTAAATAATAAAAACATGGTTTTAGGACCTGTTTTGCTTAATTTGAGTATTATTAACTGAAAAAGGCATGTGCAAAACTGGTCTTAATCATATACATATTGTGAAAATAGTATTCTTCAAGATTTGTTATAATTACTTAAAAAAAATATTTTATTCATACATTTACTATTTATTATAAGTTCAAAACAAAAAAATCTTTATTCCAATTTTTGATATAACAGGTACAACATTTCAACGAAATTCATGTCTCAAAAATTACTACTTTCTACGAATATTGGGAGTCAGTGACCGGTTTGAAAACCCGGATGAACAAGTGGAATATAATTGATAGAGCCAAGGGTCATCTCGGACTGTAGTACCAAAAAGAAGAAGATGATATATGAAAAAAAAACCGATAAAAACTTTTAAAGCATATATTTAAATAATCCGCCTAAAATGCAAAACTGCACTGTAAGTAATTTAAAAACGAATAATCATAATTTAATATTTTATCAAAGTCAAAAAGCGAAATAGCCATTAAGATAACTAAATATGAGCAGCCGTAAATATTTTTTTATAATAAATATACATCAAAAATCAATCGATGGAAATCATCGTTAATTTAATCAGGACTGCAAAAAATCACTTAAATGGCAGCAAAACTACAGATGGAAGTTAACTATCGCGGTTTTAATATATTAGTGTTTTTGCAAAAAACCTTGTCGACACCTGCTGTTCATTTTCCTTTGGAACTTCCTTATTTGCCACCACTGCTCGTGAGACAAGAGCGAGAATTTCCATTCTCTCTCTCTCACTCGGTTTGCAAGACAAATGATTGAATTTCGTCAGCTCTGTCTCTCTCTACTTCTTAGACTCTATCGCTTCAGTAAACTTGATTCAAACTGTCGATTCTCAAGGGTATTATCTAAGATTGAAATTATTCATAATGCAGTCAGTGTACATATTTACCCACCCTTTCATTAGGTAATAGTTTGTATAGATCTATAGATTAACTGTTAAAACTTAACACAATTATATTTTTTGATAGTAAAATTCGATCAGCAATATCACGTTTTTTTAGATAGCACTAAAACAATATTTGTAACAGCTGATTATATCTTTACTGCTTTATTGAGAATTGCAAGATATATATATGTGGTGCAGCTTACAATAAAAGACAATGTCACATAAAATCACATGGTGAAATATTTAATGATTATATTTGAAGAAAAATATTTTATTATGAATATTTTTCTTGTAAACTTGTTCCTGGATGAAGTTGGTTGGATTAAAACGATAACAACGAATTAATCTTTTTTTTTTTTTTTAATAATAAAAACACATTTTTTTTAATACTTATTTCCACAATATATTTTTTGATCAGGACCGGTTTCGCTCATCGCAAGCATTATCAACTGATAATGCTCGCGATCAGTTCATAATGCTCGCGATGAGCGAAACCGGTCCTGATCAAAAAATATATTGTGGAAATAAGTACTAAAAAAAATGTGTTTTTATTATTTAAAATATAATGCCTTTCCATCAAGAAGTGACAGTTAACACCTTAAAAGTAACGAATTAATCATTAGTTGTATTGAATTGTAAAGAATCAATACATTCAAATCTACATTTAGGATTTCGAATCGTTCGTTTCAAAAAAGGTCTTGTACGCTAGCTAAAGAGTTCTATTTGTCCTTAACATTATGAAAATATTGCCCATAAAGATAAAATTTAAAACAATATTATGGAGTTTCGTTTTATATTTAATTTTGAAATTCAGCAATAACTCAATGATAGTGATAATTCTGATGAGGGCGTAATCAGAAATAGCTGTCCAGTATATGTTTTATCAATTTTTAGAGTTCTATCAAGTAAGTACAATCAATAAATGACAATGTTACTAAGTCTAGCTATTTTTCATTATATATAATATATAGAAAAACGAGCCGTAAGAATCTTAAGCTTTTTGTCTCTAGTCTCAGCAAGTATGAAAGCTACCGTGAAAATCTAAGTAACCTTTCCAACTACACGTAATTGCATACATAAAAGTCTCAATAAAAAAGGAGATTTGTTTTAGTCAAGTTACTAAAATCTACACGACTAGCTACTGGCTACCCGTCAGTAACATTTTGGCTACCGCTGTCATATTACAACAGAGTATTTGCTGATTTTTTATTCATTTGGCAAGAATTTATTTTTCAACAATGAAATTGTAATAACTGAATTGTGGATTAAAATAAAAATATTTTTCGAAGATGTTCCACTGTTTTTACGACACGTGAAGATTGAGTCATGCATCCGAATCAATGAAGTAAATTTATATTTAGTGTTTTGGATCAAAATAGACTGAAATTATTGTATGAAAATAAAATACTCTGACGTCTTTCTTTGCACTGGAAATAAATTTAAAATGAAAAATAGAATGTGCAATATTTTTAGAGCGAATGTGAAATCCTTTCCAATTTATTGAGGAAAATGAAGCATTTTATTCAAATAGACACTGCTTAATTTTGCCAGCTACGTGGCAATGTTAATTTATCAAATTACTAATAGACGTCATTAGAAAGTCTAAATAAAAAAGTTATTTTGACAATATAACAGAAAGTTTACCGACAGCTTAAGACAGAAAAAATTTACGAATCTCTTTTGAATATGCGATGCAACATATTAAATACAAACGTAAAATTATTAATTGGGAAAAAATAAAAAAAAATCTAAGCATTTTAATGTATTTTCTAAAAAGACTATTCTATTGCATTTTCTTAGGATTTGGTGATGCTTCCTAAATATGTGAAACACGTGGGAAAAACATAAAAACGTTACAAGTGGAAAACAAAGTTATCAACGTTCGTTTTTGAGATTCCATTCAGAATCATGCATGTATAAGATAATAATAATCTAGGGAATCTGTTGTGACATCATGATTATATACAACGATTTCTTCAATGTGCACAAAGCAGTGCTTTCCTACGTGTCTATATTTCAAGCGAATGACAAACCTACAAAAATATTTAATCGGTCGATATAACAGTTTTCAATATTAATACAATAAATTATTTACCCCGGTGAAAAAAATAGCAATGTATTGATGTAGTTGATAGCTATTTCGGCTCATGCCATCGTCAGAACTATGCTTAAAATAACATTTGCTTATATATATATAACTGTGTAGAAAATTGGCATTCACTTGGTAGAACTCCATTATAACACGGTGAAAAAATAGCAATGTATTTTAGTTCTACAAAATTATTTTTAACAAATATAGTTGATAGCTATTTCGGCTCACGCCATCGTCAGAAGTTACTACAGAAGAACTTAGTTCTGACGATGGCGTGAGCCGAAATAGCTATCAACTATATTTGTTAAAAATAATTTTGTAGAACTAAAATACATTGCTATTTTTTCACCGTGTTAACTACAATTTTACTCAACAAGATTATAATACCTCCTTTCTTCCATTTGACAACAAATTTAATGAGTTTAAGAAAATTGTATTTCTAACTATAAAAAAATATAGTTGTAAGTCTTCTTAGTAGTGGTTCACACAACTAACTATGATTTTAAATAAAGCAATCTATATTTAATCCGTAACTGATCCTCTATCAATATTTACCCATAGCTCTCACAATAAACAACAGCAGTATCATTTCGGAATCTGGAGAAAGCTGCCACCCCTTCGATCTACCTTAAATATCAACCCTGATTAATCTTATAGTTAGATGTAAATAAAATACATCAAAGCGGTGTTTGGAAGCACTCCAAAAGGGTTGTTACAGCCCCCGTTGTAGATGGAGCTCATCTAACAGGTATAATGTCATTATCAGGGTTAAATTTACCCCTGTTGCCTTCCCATGCAATTTGTTAACCCTAAACAGGCTGAGCTACCAAGTTTTAATCTGGCTAAGTAGTTGCTATCAATTATCATCGTGCACTTACTTCATTCGTATTATATTACAAGATATATTATTTATCAGTTTTTGGTGAACAGTGTATTATTATGACCCGTTGTGGGAATTTAATTTTCTAAAACAAAAAAAAAATTATTGCCTTTAATATGAGACTAATTTTAAAACTAAAATTGAATAAAAAAATATTTATCTTTGGCAATTATATCATGAATCGAAAATCATTTTTAATATAATATTCTCTTGACACTTGTTTTGTTACTTATGACGGTAGTAATCCTTTTTTTTAACAATTTAAGAGGTCATTTATCATAACCATACTTCTCAAATTGTTTCACATTGAATTAATCAAGTTGAATAAAGTCATTAACGACACATTTTTTTTTCGTTACTTATCCAGACTTTTAGAAATAAGCATTTACTTAAAAAGTATAAAAAAATTACATTTTCCAAATATACACGAACTGATTAAGTACTTTCTCAATTTACAATACGATATCATGTAACAATGTTGTATAGTTTTTAAAAATTCAAAATGTTTTAACAATACAAAGCCACACGATTTTAATTGATTCAATGTTTAATTTATCATTGTACTTAGCATGTAATGATTCCGCTAATCTTGAAAATTTTAAACTATGAATAGTTTATCAGTCGATAATAAGTTTTTCCAACAAAAAAAGTATAAATATTTATAACGCAACGTCTACCTAAAAGCTCCCTAGAGGGAATGCAGGATCGGCACTTCATACCCTAAAGGTTTGAAACAAACAACTTTAAGGTCACCGTAACACAATTACGACCTTTGACATCAAAATTAAGGCCCTGCTTAACGTCTCGGAAGGCTTTGCGTTGCCACACATCCGGATAAACTTACACAGTAGTTACTGGTTCCACAAGCTTTGATTACAAATGGAGAAAGTTTAATGAACTTCTCAGTAAACTTTTCTTGGAAATGCTCAATAATGCATTCAATATGTTTACATACTAAACACTATATAAACTTTAGTTTAGGAAAGATATTAACAACATTGCAGCTTGTATTTTAGTTTCACAAGTAAATTTTTTCAACTATCTAACTAACTCGTGAAGTTGCTTCGTTATTTCTTCTTGGGAGTCGTCCTTTTATTCTCACATGAACACTTATTGTATTGAACATTTAGCGTGGGCTTAATATAGATATGTCTGTGATATTTAAATAATAAAACGATTTTACAAGAAAAATACTGATTTCATAACCTTTATCTTTATACATTATTTTATGGATCTGTTAGGACACGTAAGAGAAGAACTGAAAGTTTAAATAATTAAAACATAATGTTGGGTAATATTTGTAAATTTTTATATTATTCAGATCAATACCAGTTTCGTTGAGAATTATCTACTGATGATATGTGCGAAGTTTTAAGGATTCTTTTGGCTTTTTATGATCCCAATTACAATTGGAATTTTGGAAACCTTTATATTTTTTAATTTACAACTATTGTACACAAGCACGAATATATTAATAAATTACATAATTTTGAAAATGTTAATCGCAATTTTTAATGTTTGATAAAAAAAACATCGAAACGTATTCTAATACTATTCTGATTGGAAGTAATATAAATCGTTATGAAAATTCCAACTAAAATTTGTTTCCAAATTCAAAAGCGTTGCCCACCCTTGCGTTACATCACTAGATAGAATTACAAATTTAAAAAGAAATTCATTATTAATTAATTCAATCATTCTAAGAAAAGTTATTTCACAATCTTCAGGATAATCTTAGATTGAATTTTTGCATATTTGCTAAAGATTATATTGCAGACTTCAGAATGTCCATAAGAGTTTATTTATTATGTAAAATATATTGCGCTAGAAAAAGGTGCAAAAAGTATAAATCTATAACTATGCAGATGGATGAATAATAAACATCAAAAAAGCACCTGTTTTTTTCCCTCAAAAATTTCCCCACTCACATAAACCCATAAAGATATTAGCTTATACATTTTTTTGCAATCGACAACAGATGTAGGTATTAAATAAATAACACATTAAAAATTAACGTTGCATTTGATTTGTATGGATAATCGCTAATTTTACGCATAATTTATTGAATTTTGCACAGGGAAAAATGATTTTAAAAACTATATTAGGTAAACATTTCGATGGATCCTATGGCTTGAATATTGAGTTAGAACATAAATCACATCAATAAATAAGCTTTGCATATAAAAATAATATTCATTGTATTAGTTTTTAGTCGTTATTTTAATTGCAGGTGGAATAAAAAAATGTTTAAAAAATAAATCTGTTTTTGAGACATAACATTTCGAATCCTAAATATACGGCATATATCCCAACGCTTCCAAAAGTCTTTCTTAATAAATAATTTAATCGAACTTATGCCAAACACTCAAGTGTTTTCCTTCGCTTAAAATTCAAAACAACTTAAGCGGATCTTAGGTATTTTGTTAGGGAAGCGCATCCATTATTTACAAAAGCTACACTTAAAACATCGGAAACCGTCTTTGCTCGGTGCTTTCTAACTACCCTACATATAATAGCAGCATTTACAAGATAAAACAAACTTGATTCAAGTAAACAAACTCAAATTAGTTAACTGCCAAAATTATACTTCATATGACGATTTTATCTCGGTATAATTTATGAATTTATATGAAATGCGTAAAATATGCGTGTTAAAGAAAAAAATATTGTCGTGGCTTACGCGTATTCATGTTAACAAGATTTTATCGTTGCCTATGCTTGAATTTCAGCGAGGTCCTAATTGGATTCCGATGTGCTAATATTAGAGAGAATTAAATTATTTCGCCATTTTGCTCCATCTTAAGGTTTTAAATATATTTTTGATTTCATAATTTATATCAATTAATATTAATCATTTAAAATTTGGTAAACAAGTAAAATTTTAATATAATATTTGATGACGTTATAAAAATACTGATCGTATATTTGATTCAACTACGAATTTTTAGATGATTTTTTTTTGATCAGGTAACCAATTTAAAGTTTAGTGTTAATTAGAATCAATTAAAAAGTAGTAATTGAATGGTTTCGAGAATTATATTTCGTAGGTATTTTTAGTATATTCATGTAAATTATATATTCATTAAAAAACTGACGGATACTAACATACCAAAGACTTCAAATAGAATTTAAATTTAGCATCGATATAATAACATGCGTGATCAAAAAGCACAATACGTAACAAGGTCTTATTCCTTACTTGTATTAAATATAATATATTGGTGAAGAATGTTTTGTTCTGTTCGTGTTACTATAATATTTGATCAAGTTAATTGAAAAATCTAGGCAAGTTTGTAGTAGGGGTTGTTAAAACGTGCGGTTGAAGCAAGGAAGCTTTCTATGATGAGTTTTCACCTCAAAACTACGACTTTGTACCAATTTACTAACTTCTTACATAAACTGAATGTATCATGACATACCTTTTCAACTGTTAAGTTAGTACATGAATAATATACACATTTAATGATAATATCTGAACCTACAAAATTATCACGAATCTACTCTATATAACAGGCTATAATTATTGTAATATACAGCAACGAAGGTTTATCGTTTCTGAATTAAGTTATGCTAGCGGTCAATCCTATCAGGAAAGCTTTTTTAGATCTGAATCATAGAAGCTTTCTGATAACATGATAACGTTTTTTTTCTTTCCAGTTGAATACATAATTACATTTGAATGTGATTTAAATCGACGTTCTACAAGAAAAGCTTAAGACACTTGTAGAACAAATTGGCGAGTGAATAGAAGAAAAGTTATATTTAAAATACTTTATAATATTATGTATTCAATTTCATACCAATACAAGAATTATATATCAATATAAGAATGATTATATTTACATCAAAAAGTTCTTTTTGTCGTGAATATAATTATTTGATTGTAAATAAATAACATTAATTTTAAAATCGTCTTTGACGAAGTGAAATATTGTGACGCAAAAAATATGATTTACTCGCTGTTGGGCTAAAAACAAAAAGGCAATTCACAATTTTGTACTAAGCTAATGAAATACACTTACTTTTGCTTTCACAAAAATGCTATTCAATTATCATGAAACCATTTCAAAAATACTAAATATTTGTTTTATTTCCTGAATGTATAAATAAAATTAGTATCAATTTTACCCATATTACAATATTTAAAATTTCTAAATGTATAGACAGTTTCAATAGACAAATGTTGACTTTTTAAACCGTTCCATTTAATTCTTAAGATTTATTTGCACTCAATTACGTTGTATAGATAACTTTTGATTCAATTATTCTTATTAGCTATACTAACTTGGCTGTGTTTTAGAATATTTACACAGTTTGTTCATTAACCATGAATTAAATGAGGCAAGAATCATTTTGATTTATATATATATTGCTGTCAATTAAATTTTCCGTTTCACTGAGGATCTGCGTAGCGACAAATGTATTATTGCATGAAATAATTAAGAAAGAACATTTAATATGAGTATACATTCCTCATTATACACATTTACAATATTTTTCGCAAAAAGATACATAACTTTGTGCGGCGACAAAATAAAATTTTAATAATAAAGCAATACATTAAATATATCGACGTCATGAATATTTAATAATGTTTTTTTTTTAATCAGGGCCGCAAGAACGTTTCGAGAAAAGTGCGAAGTTATAATTTATACATAAAAATACACTTTTAACAACTTGGAACACAGTATTACTTTATATAATAATTTGATAGAAATCTTTTTCATATTTACTTAGTAATTTTATCAAAAAAATCATAAAAACATATGTTTACATCTCGGTACATAAAATAATGGGTCTCAAGGTTTTTAAATGGTAATAAGTATGAGTTTAATAACTTTTTATGTTTGTTTTCTGTTGATCGTAAGTGTTTTTGTGGCGTGAACTTTATTGACAAAATAATTAATATAATTTGTATACATACTGAATAAGCTAGAAAAAAATGTTTCGATAAATTCTTACACACAAATCACATTTGTTCGGCAAAGCTAACTTTGTAATCTCTTGAAATGCATCGCCAAATGACATACGATTGCATGTAGCGACCCGACCGGATATGCAAAGAAACAGGTGCCGCGACCCAACTCCAAAAAGCTCAACCAAAAAAAACTTCTGCTCGCGTTGCTTTGCAAAGTAAATAAAGCTCAACTAGTACGAAGAGGACTGTATCGAAATAGCTGGGCGGATCTCTTATGATCAATGCTAATGTAATATACTGTGCCGCTCTTATTTAAATGGTTTATCTGTTACTTTGTATTCATAATTGCAGAATGTGCATTAACAGTAACAAATATTAGCTTATGTTTAGTGTTTGGTTTGCCTTCCTAATTAGGTGTCGTCTACGTGTGAGTATACGCTTTAAGGCAGAATAAATATTTTATTATGTAATTATTTAAGCGTGAGCGTTTTGTAATAAAATATTTTACTATACATATATGCATATTTTTCCTGATATTGAAAATAATAATCAAGACTTTTTACACTGGTAATGTTTTTGATATATTGAAATTCAACATTATTCTGTTATACCGAGAATAAAAAAAAACATCTAAAGATGGATGTGACGACGTCTTAGTGGCATTATAGATAGGAGACAAATTTTAATTTAACTATAAATATTTATTTTTATTGTGAAGCAAAATGTATATTAGATGATAAATTAAAAAAATACATTGATTGAATTGGCATTTACTTGGTAGAACTCCATTATAATACGATGAAAAAATAGCAATGTATTTTAGTTTTACAAAATTTTATAAGATATAGTTGATAGCTATTTCGGCTGACCAACAAGACCTCCAGAACTAGAAGACCTTCTGACGAAGGCGTCAGCCGAAATAGCTATCAACTATATCTTATAAAAATTTTTAAAACTAAAATACATTGTTATTTTTTCACCGTGAAAAAAAATACGATTTCCTAGATCCTAGACAAAAAAGATAACGGAAGACATTTTTTTTTTAATCTGTTGTCATAGTTAGATAGTTTTTAATGAATGAAAGTAACACGTTTTATTGTTTCATAGCTTTAATATTTATTATCAAAAGGTGCTGACTAAACATACAGTCGACCCCTGTTTAAAATGAATCGAAATAATCTAGGTACTCGAAAATAGTGAATGGGATTGAAAATAGCTTAGTCTTTCTTGATTTTTACAGCTTTTACGTTAAAAGCTCGCTCAGTAGTTCAATAATAGTTTTAAATACTTTGCGAGTTGTTTTTTACGCTACTAATTTAGTTTATGCGCTACATTTTTGTAAAGAATTTATGAGAATAAAACTAAGTGAGCAACTCCAGCAGTCACGTTATTTTTACTTGCATAAAAATAAGGTTTGGTTTTTTTTTTATCTTCAATGTTTTAAAGATAAATCAGTTCTATATACAAGTACTTTGAACCTATTACGAGTAAATATATTTTTTTCCATTTTTATTTATAACTAAATTCAAATATATTTTATACAATATCAAATTTCAATTGTTGAAATTCTATATGATTCAACATGCTTTGTCGTACATAGTTTCAACAATTCAAATTTTATATTGAAACTCCATCACTTTCAGTCGATTTAATACACATTTATTAAGAATACTCATACACACACAGAAAAAGTGCATTTATTGCAGAAATTTTATGAATTTATGGAAACAAACATTTATTTTTTTTTCCGCTATCAGCACAGTGTTACATAGAATGAACATTCGCTCAAAAAACTAACTAACTTGAATACCTTTCATTATATAAATTAAGCCAATAAATCACAAAATTCAAAAAAATAAAGCTTAATTGAGGCTGTTTTAAGAATAACAATCCACTGAAGATTATAAACTAAATTTGATAAATGCTTTCCATAATTGTATTATTTTTATTAAAAGCTAATTTTTAATTGAATATTTAGAATAAAATCAGTATGTTTCCCACTGTTAAAAATATATATACTTTTTCGATTAGTGGCTTAATCAATTTCACTTAAATGCTACTATTTGACTAGTGGTAAATTATGTTCCTTGATAAATTGAAATTGATAATTATAGTAAGTATGTAAAATTAATACAATTTACCGGTTATGTATAAATCTAGGCCTGAATGAAACGTGAGCTGAAAATGTTAAAATTGCAATGCAAATTGATTTATATTTATTTCTTAATAAATATGTTTTAATTGTAAAACATTCACCTGACTTCCAACGAACACCTGTTTAACGCATTCAAATCCCAAATACATAATTTAATAATTAGCGTTGAATTTTTCCAATGATTTTTTTTAATAATAGAAAATTCTCTCATCTTTTTCTATTTTTGATTCTTTTAATATATTTTTTTAGCGTGACCAATGTTGGTTTTTCGCATAAAATCGGTTTTAAAAATTATTATTAATATGCGCATTTTTGATGATGACGATTAAAAATATTTATTATTCAATTTTTATCGTCAGCAGCCAATTACTGTTATTATTTATTTTTAAATTAGCATAAAATAAAATTTAATGATTACACGCCAATAGCAAAATAATAAATACTTTTCTGAGATTACACATTCATCTTGTCATATTGTCTCCCCTTATATTTATTGACCAAAAAAAATTATATTTACAAACATTATCAATGGCCTTCATAAATTAATCATTGTCGTTTTCACTACACGTCATATAAAGTTGAAAAAATAGCGTATTTTTTTAATTCCATTTTCTAAAATCTTTTATAAAAATAATAAAATACAATATTATAATACTACTATTTTCAAACTGTGCGTTATTAATATCACGACCTGTTTCGCTCATGGTTAGCATAATCGATTAATAGAACACAAATTAAAAAGAGGCTATCATTAAAAATGTATAATAATTTAAACTACTAAAAAGTTGATTAAAAAATGCCAGAACAGCTGTCCGGTTAAAATGAATAAATTGTTAGTATTTATGAAAAAGTCACAAAATATTTACTCCAAAATTATATCTCTAATTTAATATTAATCATTTCCAATTAACTCATTCCCTACTGAGCCGCTTAAAAGATATTCCAACACCTAGACTTCAAAAATTTATTGAGTAATATTGGTTTGAAAAAATCCTATTGAGTTTCTCATGACAAATCAAGCAGTGCATCAACTCAAAATTTGGCGAGTACAAGAAGGTTTTAACCAATGTTAATTTATATATTTTTGTTGTATCTACTATCAACGCAGAAAAATTAGCCGTCTCAACAATTGAGACGTAAGCAGTAAGAGAGATAAAATAATATATAATATATCAAATCTAACGGTATAACAAATACATTTTACTTAATTTTAGATCATATTTTTTCCTAATAGTAAGCGTAGAGCTTTTTTCATTACGATATAAATAACCTTGACTTTTCCATGTGAAAAAAAATAATTTGGGTTACATGCGTAAAAAGTAATACGAAACAAGACGAAAATACGATCCATATATAAATATAAACGAATCCTAACGTAATTTCAGGGTTTTAACAAAAGCATATTTATGTGAGATGGTTGAAATGTACTGCCTAAAATCCAATATTGAAGCAAAGTGGGTGTTAAGCCTACAAAGCAATAGATTAAAATTATGCAGCGATATTCAAGAATTTGAAACACTTGTAAAAGCAAATAGTTTAGGCTGGCGTCTCATTTCCTCGCTTTCTCATAAGAAATATGAGTTTTGTACGGCGGAATGTTAGCGCTAACAGCAGATAAATAGCGAACATTAATGTGAAGATGGATATTTTCTGCGTTTTAAAGTAAAACTACGTACTGAACTAGAATGACGTTCGATTGAGTTAAGCTTACCTAAGACTTGTTCAATTATCGGCAGAACTTGATATATTATATTTATCTCTTATTTTATAAGTCAAACACATAAAGCTCTTTCTAATAAAGTCTTTTTATTTCCCCATCAGTTTATGTGGACAAAGTAAATACGCGTGTCAGAGTAAATAAACACACACACACACTCTCACCTTATCTCTATCTGCATATCGAAATATGATACGTTTTGAACGAATTTAGACAGGTGGCACTGCTACATGGTAAAATTTTCTTTTTATTACAGTGGTTTATTGTATAATTAAGACAACTATTTCTTTGAGGGTAGTGTGACGTTTTCGAATTCACATAAAGAATACAAAAATTAGTATCAAAGAAACGTTTCAAATAAACTTAAGCTGTATATAACTCAAGGGTGTCCAATTTTTTGACCATTAGGACTAACTTTTGTATTTTAAATTTGCTTGGGATCGACTTCTAATAAGATTCTTAAGGACAATTTATTTTATATTTTATATCATTCTGAGAACCGTACTAAAACAATACAGAGACGGTGTGGCAGTGTCCTTTATTTTCACCATTCGTTAATTCCGTACAATTGCAAATAATCACGAATCATGTTGAAATAATAGGCTCGACATTCGGGGTCAATTTTTATTATCAGATTAACTGTTACGTGATCGATCGGTATGAAACCCATGATATAGCTTATTTCAAAGCTATTTTAGCAATTTTAGATTACTAATTATCTTATAACCCATCAGCAAAATCACTAACGGTTCTATTCTTCGTGAGCTTTAAGCACAAAAAGAGTTTTCACGGTGTCAAAGCAACATTTGTTACATTTTACAACAATAATACAGTGAGACAGTTTAATACACGAATTTGAAAGCAAAAAAACTGCAACCGACTTTACTGTTAATTTCATTTATGAAGATTATAACTTGAACATTTATTCTTGTAATTAAGTTTCTTATTTCACTTGACTCACATTGGCGCAATTATGCCGTTATATTTTAAATCTGTATAATATATCTTAACAAAAATTACCAGTATTGTGGCGGGATACGGTATTGCAAACTATGATTTAATATAACTTGACAAAATAAGCACGAAAGTTAGACATGAAATGCGAAATAAATCTTGCTAAATTGTATCAAAATCCTAATGCCCGCACATCCGGTTTGCGATTTGAAATAAATTTCACAGATTTTCATAATGTTGTAATATTCCGAATGACATAATCGTTCAGTTTTCAATCCTCAAGCAGCTACTTATTTATAAACCAGAAACACTACAGTGCTGGATTTTGACAAATGATTTATTTACCAAATTAACTCATTTATCTTTACATACTAAAAATACTACAATAGAAATGTATTTGTATATATTTTTACTATAAACGATATTCTTAGGGAAAATGAGGTGATTACAAAAACAAAATTTGGTAGATTTTGTTAATTAATCGTGTTAAAAAAATAGCAATTTTCAATTGACAGTTATATTCTTATATACCATGCCCACCTTCGTGTAGAACTTTTTTCGGATCATTTCAATTTTTTTTTTTGTGAAGAAGAAATTATTATCTAACAATTTAATTTAAATCTAAATTTAATCTAATGATTTAATATTGAATGATGGTTCTAGAAGAATATTATAAGTCATACTATTACTGCCACATTTTTTTAAATTTAGTAAATAAAACGAAATCTGGCAACATCAAAGATATCATCTATGCATTTTTACGGATGTTTTTGTGGAAATATTATATTTGTTTTGCACATATACCCTCTATTTTATATTTTAAATATTCAAAAATTCTCATCTGACTAATCACGATAAGAAATATAATTGTCAATTGTAAAAGTAATAATTATTTACCCTTTTAATATTAACACCCTTAGTTGGTTGATTTTTTTGACATATTTTGCCAACGATTTGTATTCACCTGCTCGTATTTTTGTGTCGCGCAATATATTATAGCATTCACCGCCCGGCCAATACAAGCTTTGCTTGTAAAACTTGTGCAAATCTCAATAAAAGTCTATCGTAATAATAATTGATAAAAAGTAGCTTTCAAGTCTTAAAAAGTTCGCAACCCTTAACCTATAGATTTCACCTGGAATAGGTACCCGCCTGATCATTTGACAGGTCGAATCCCGGAACCGTGTTATCACGTGATAGACCAGTCGTTCAAAAACAGACAAATTAGTGACACCGCGTGAAGTATTTGACAGAAGAATTCAACGTTTTCTTATACTCAAGACTCAAATAATTTCAAAAAAATAATATAATAATAAATAACAAATAAAGGTATTTTTCTTCACGGTTGAAAAACTTCGTTCGCGCACAATATACGATACCAATATTTTCTCTCCTGGCGACGACATAAATGTGGCCCCGAGTCCACTCAAAACAAGAGTTTTACACATTATTCATAGAACACATTGTTCAGGGATATAGCAAAACACATTTTTAGTCCTTATAACGGCAGAAAAAATAACCCCTGTAAGATTTACAAAGTGTGTGCAAAACAAAAAAAAATATAATTGAATCTCGGTTTATGTGCAAACATTGAATTGCGGCCCCTCATATAGGAAAAATCGTCAATTTTATCACTCTAGAGCAGTGGTTCTCACATGAAATTTTACTGTGGCCGCATTATAAGCATCAGCTATCATATGGAAATGTCTCGTGACCGCACCAAATGTGATAAAAATAGTTTCGATATTTAATTTTTATATAGTGCATAACACTGAATAATTTTCACAATACACAAAATTAACAAAGCAACTGTTATTAATTCTTTATATTGACTTGATTCATGATCAACGTATAACTTCGACTAAAATTTTTGAACAATTTTATTATTAAAACCATCTTTTACTTAAACTCGACTAAATGCTGGATAAGTCAGTTTTATTCAATCAATTGTAACATAATAATAATTTCACAAATTCAAAATTTGTAAAAACAATTTTTTTAATATCATTATTTACTATAAAACTGTTGGTGGCCGCAGCAAAATCCTCTGGTGGCCGCACATGTGAAGCACTGCTCTAGAGATAATTTTAATATTTTTTAAAACCATATAAGAAAGTTTCATTTGGTTTTATCCAATATTACTATAGTTAAAACACTTTTGGTAAATACTTAAGAAATGTACCATGGACCGGATACAAGGATTGATTTGGCAAATTTTGTCTGTGGCTGATAGTAAAATAGAGTTCTTGCCACTGGAAGATTTCATATAAGAAACTTGTTCAAAATTCCACGGATAGATGTCACTTAAAACGAATCAAATCTCATCGCTGCGCCACCTTTTCCGCATGCAATTAATCTGCGACGACAACGCTCGCATATTTACAAAATAAACATACGGTTAAAAATGCATCTCGGATCTAATGAATGGACGGACGAGTGCAGAAATAGCCGCATTGATGACTGCACCGATCTCTCCCACCGTCCGTCCATACGCTCGCCACACTTTACTTGTGCGCTAGCTTCGTTGGGACAGTCACTTATTTCATTTCAGCCACTTACGTTACTGAGAGCACCAATTTAATAAAAAAAATTAAACTGCTCATATTTCCAAATAATTTACAATCTTCAAAATGATCGAATAAACCCTACAGTTTATAGTAGTGCTAAGCACGTTTTTTTTATTGACGTTTGTTTTTAATAATATCTCAATCCACACTACACCAGGCACCGTCAAACCACGGTACGCGAGCAATATTAAGTATTTGAAAATATTCACGTTGTTGTCAAAATATATTGAAAACAAATACTTTGTACAATTATTTGTCTTGTAATTCCAGCATCTTGCTTAAACTAAGTTACTCATCAGATCAACTATGACAAAGGATTCTTAACGAACAAACTAATATATGTCGATCGCCATTGCTTAACCCGCTACGGGGGACCGTTTTGTTTCCATGATGGACCATTTCCGTGCCATATGTAAACTTATTGATATAGCCGCCTTTTTAGTTTCATTTACAAATATTAGTTTTATTGCGAGCAAGAAACAAGCTAGGTCGTTAAAACAAGAGAGAAGATGTATTCTGTACCTTTTCTACACATCTATACATAGATAAGCAAATGTTCGTTTAAGCATAGTTCTGACGATGGCGAGAGGCGAAATATCTATCAACTATATCTTAAAAAATAATAATTTTGTAGAACTAAAATACATTGCTATTTTTTTCACCGTGTTAAACTAAGATATATTCAAAAAAATGCGCGAACTAAGTCGTACTAAATATTTCTTTTTTCACGATACTTAATGATATTTTACTTGCTGCCATTGAAACTGTTTTATGATCAGAAACGGTTTCGCTCATTACGAGCATTATCAGCCGATAAAATACAAATTACAAATATGGCTGTCTTTATATTGTTAATATTAATGTAATTCAGTCTTTCGATGTTAATCATGTTAATATTATTATATTTGGAATTTATCACAGATTATATTAAATAAATATGTTATATCTACAAACGAATGCATTGTCATAATGTTCAGAGATACAACTTTAGCACTTTATGGTCGCGGACGCCACATTGGCGTCATTTATGAGACAAACGTTACGATCCGGGAATGCACAAAGACGCAACGTCTTCGGATACGCGCAGCTATACCACCAAAAGTTAACATGAATTTTTATTCTTACTTTCAAATTTATCGATAGATGCATGAAGAATATACACGAGGTCAAAAATCAAAGTAGGAAAAAACTATTTCGGCGTAGTTATTTAGCGAATTAATTTAATTAGTTAAATTGTTAAAACTAATATATTTGGAATTTATCATAGATTATATCTACAAACGAATGCACTGTCATAATGTTCAGAGATACAATTTTAGTATTAAAAATCTATGAATCCACTACTGCATGCAATATGTATTCAAATAAGAATACCAGTTGTAAAAAAATGCAATGCCTAGAATTATTTAGGTATGTATCGATTGGCTAGTTTATTGAAAAACCTCGGAAAATTCAATGCGTCGAATCTGTGCGACGTCCACAATAGGCTTTTGTTACTTGGGCAGGTCTAGTGGTAGCCAATAGGAGACGCGCATCGTAACAATGCCCATTGTGAAATCCCGCTCCCCGCCATTTGCCCTGTCCCACAACCGAAGGCTGCGTAGATATAACAATGAACGACGCGCGCATATTATCAAATCCTACAAGGTAACCTAAATGTTATCAACTTTATATGAAGTCATTTACGAGTGTGCTGAAGTTTTCAATAATATATAAACATTACCTAGCATATAAACTTTTAAAACTGTAATATGGACAAAGCGTTTAACGTTATATTGTATATTATTTTATATGCGAAACAGCTAATGATTAAAATCCTTAAAAAAAGATTACAATTAAAATTATTAATACACCAGAAGAATCATTATTTTGTATTTGTTTTTGGCACATTGTGTTGACTTTAAAGTAGACACTTTCAATACTTAAAAAAATGTTTAATGCCTTCCTTTACTAGGGAATAAGGCTCGAAGTAAAAATTAAGCTATCCAACAGCGATGTATTATAAGCGAAATGCTTTTTAGTATCATCACCATTTACAAAAGTTTAAAAACCTTTTTTTTTAAATAATTATAAAAGAGTATAGTTTTTTTATATATAATATATTACTCATTATGTATACAATAAAACAAGATATATTTTTTAAATAATGCTAAACTCTTTAGTTTTTTTGTATCATTAATTGTACAGTTGAAAAAAAATCTTTGCACCAATTTTTGGACTAATAAAAATCATTGTAGTTCACAGGTGTAGTGGTAAACGTCGTTGCTTAATAGAATAAATCTCACTTGTTTAAGTACCAGTATGAATAGAGTTGTTTTTATAAGTCGATTAATATATTTATTCTGTTTGTAAGCATGTATGTTTTTATGACTGAAAATTTTCTCTGATTTTAAAATCCAAGGCCCCGGTAACAGCGATTATCGAACCACTAATCTTCGTAAAAAATATTTTCGGCAAATAAATAGACATATATAATACGAATGGCTGTCTCTAACCACTGTATTAACATCAATTTGTTTTAATTGTCATGTGGAAAGTTATATATTCACCTGATATTCAAGATTATTTTCCACTAACCTTCAATAAATAATCACAATATTTATGCACTGATTAAATAGTTTTGCTTGTCAAAAAAATCACCCCGTTGCAATAAACGGTGAGCTTGCTTCCTATACCTAGTATTATCTTCATAAATTTATCAAAACGAATGATAAATGCGGACAAAAAATGGCAGTTGTTAAGCATAGAAAACGTGTCTACCAATAGATTATAGATTATTGCTCTACTAGCTGACTCAATGGCTAGGAGCACGGCGCTTCAGTGCTTTGAACCCGCCGCTGCCGTCTTATTACATCGCGAGATCAAAAGCATGAGTTCATCTCGAATTAAAAAAAATATTATTACTCTTAATTATTTTTAGGAACAAAGTATTAAGCTTGAATGAATGTTTGAAACAATCAGTGTTTATATAATTTTAAGCATATATTTTGTTATATTTGCTCTTGTTGCATTAAATTTCTAACGATATTAATTTGATTTATGTTTATGTTTTTTTTTTATTATATTACTATTTTAGCTATATTGATGACAAATTGTGCTTAAGTTGGATTCAGTTAAGGTCAGATTTTTCCTAATTTTAATGCTTACGTAAAACAAACTAGTCAAATTAAATTTTAGTAAAAATATACCAAGGTATAAGAATTACGTGATTAAATTTATTTACATAATAGTTTTAATGGCATTTTGGTGACAATTTGTTGACTTAAGTAACATTATATAGATAATCTTATCTATAAGATAAGATTATATAATATAATGTAGATAAGATGCTAATACATTTTTTTTTAAATATTTTTTTTTTATTATGGAGATATTGGCGTATTGTAAAACGTGACATGTTTTTTAAAAATATATAATATATTTTCCCTATAGATGTGTTATTCATCTTCATTAGTGTTAGTTTATATTCATACACTAAAACGCAGATTTTTTTTGATGTTATTTAAAGGTATTATTAAAAACTATATATAAATATTTACAAATTTAGTGTCCTCATATAATGAAATATGCCGTTTTATCTTTATAGTTGTAGCTTTTCCTTATGATTATAAATTTAAATAATAAAATATTTTTATGCATAAGAGAAAATGGCGATTTGTCTTATCGTATCGATTGATTTTTGTAATATCGCCTTAGAAAACGTCAGTGCCATTATTGAAGAAGCTTCGCTTTTCGATTCTCAAGAGACAGTGTGCCATAAACCTGTCTATAGGCGTCCACCGCGCACCACGTGGGCGCAGGTAGGCGTGTCTCGCAACTAGAACGAGATGCAAACATGCCCGCGTGGAAAAACTACACATAAAAAACAAAGACAGAAATATGCATCTCAGAAACGCTGAAGAAAACCCCGGGAATGTGCGAAGGGGATGGCGCGCAGTATTGTTTGAAGGCTTTTCTATAGAATGCGAGTGAGACAGTCGTATTTGTTTTGTATTGTTTGATAAAAATTTTCATCTAAGCGATATGGGTGTGAGGTTTTTTTTATTGTACTCAGTTAGTGATCCGGAAAATCTGATTTTCTTTACAGCTAGCTATTTTCATACATTTTCAAATTTACAATTATTATGATACTTGTGTTTAATATTACATACAAAACTGTCAGGGAGGTCTCTTCTACTAATTCCAAACAGTAAATTTCAAAAACATATTAAAGTGTTTTCAAATATATTAGCATAATATAAAACAAATATTTCACAATATGAAAACATTTTTAAATTTTATTTAAATTGGAAAACATCTATTCATTTCGTAATAACAAAATAATCATAAAAAATATAATTTTGTTTAAAATTGTATATAATATGTATGAATTACAAAAATATTTTTAATTCGATGAAACGAAGAATCTTACTAGAATATTATTGGATTGTATTAAATAAAAGAGAAATCGTGTAAGAAAATCATTTCGATTTTTTTTTCCGTCGTGTTACCCCTTAAAGGAGATTGTGCCCACTTTCCCAAATCACCCACTAGTTCGCCTCTTGTCGTCCATTGGTTCAAAATATTCGCAATAAAGTAATAATAATAATGATATGAATAATGCCTCATTGTTTCAAACCGTACATGTGAAAGAGACAGAACAATATTTTTTATTGTATTCGCCCGTCGGAATTCTGCACGCGTTCGAGAGGGACGCAGCGCTCGGTGTCGAGTCCGTATTCCGGTTTTTGTAGTATGGGGCGTTCAATTGATGTAGCGAGTAGTACAAAACGCGACGTTGTTGCGGAAGGTCTGCCCGGAGCGTACGCCAGACGGACGGAAAAAGAAAAATCATTTTTCCTACGCTCAGAACGCCCTTTGAAAAACCACTGCGAAATAACAATCCTCTATATCTCACTAATAATATTGGACACAATCCAGAATTTATCCCTAATATAAAAGTGTTTGATAAAAAATAATTTTTATTTTCTGTCTTTTGTTGACATGTTTTCCAAATAATTAATATAATACCCAAGATAGTCGATCTCAATATTGTTTTATTTATTAAACAATTAATCAAAATAACCATTTTCTTCGCCAAATAATTAATTTATTTTAAAACACGCTTGTGACACAATTTTTAACCAAATAATTTGAAATCGAGTCCGATATAATATTTGTGTGTTTTAACATTTAATATCGAAAACAATTTCATACTTATAAAATGTGTAATATCATCGTAAGATCAAATAATTTACTACCGAATTTAACGTAATAATTGTGTGAAACGATAAGAAAAAAACTTAGTGTCTGACGTTTAAAAACAGTGACTTTTCTTTGAATTGTGATACAAAAAAAAACAAAATTGTGTCGAATTGACAGTTAAAAGATTCTCATATTATTGAACTCTATGTGATTTCCTGTGCTATTGACGTAAGAATAAAATCAAGAACCAGGGACCTTCAGATACAAAAATAAAGAGACTATCGTATCTTCATAAAAATGCCAAAGGTAAATAATAGAGTATTGAATCTTTTACATTTGACTGTTTAAGAACCTTCACTTTATCGTTGTTTATATGATATACATTTGCTCATTTATTGTATTTCAGAACAGATATATTTTCGGCACTACAGAAGTGTAAAAAAAACAGACTCAAAATTGTTATTTCAAAGTAAATCTAGACCAAAAATGTATATCGCTTGCGAAGAAATTTATATCAATTTTTGCAAATTTTTACGGAATATTCATACTGGTAACAGTACCTGTTCTGAAAAACTTAATCAATTATACGATACATCTTGAATGTATAATATAAACATATTTTAAAAACCGAAAGGCTTGCAAATTTTACCAGAATAATTTCTATTCCGCTTTGAATTCGACTATTATTTTATCATCAATGAATGACTGCAATTATAATTTTTTTTTACAATGTTAAACGTACTTTTATTTCTCGAATTAAATTTACGATAAAAATACAAAAAACGACTGCTTAAAGCGTACAAATTATAACAAATGTCAAAGCGCCTAAAAACTGTGAGTTTAATCAATGAAATATTAATCATATACAAATAACTGAAAAATTGGTTAATTGCTTAAATAACAATTTAACGGCATCAAAGAATAATGCACGAAAATTGTAGTACTAAAATATTAATCAAATTAATTTATTTTTTATAAGAAAAACTCGAACAATTAAAGGTATTATTACAATGAATTTCAATTGTTTTTACGTTATTCGTATCAACTAGTCGCGATTAAAATACAACATCAGCAGTTTATATTAAAAAAAGATTCATAAAATTATTATATCTTTATAATTTTTTTGTATACAATTTTTCTTAGTCTCTAATTACTAAATTGACATAACGGATCTACAGTCGCTAATAAAAGCTTAAATCTCATGGTGGCCAGTCCATTACTGTTAAATTTATGATACTCTTTCTTATCGAATTGATACCATAATCAATTACATAATTAGTTGCTCATTTCAAAAACTGTAAATATCGCTTCACAGCCTATTTCAATGTTAATTTTATATTCGCGTATATAAACTGCCATTATAATACTATGCTTGCATTTTTTTATAATATGCCGAAACTCGTTTTTTAGTTATTTATTATTTAATATATCTGTTCGAGCAAAACAGGTTTAGGCCGATATTGGAGTAAGATTCTTACTGCTTTATTTTCATAAAAAAATGTATAGGATTTTTTGCTTAGACGACACGTTACTTAATTATCTTAGCTTTTTTTATTATTTTTACTATTATGTATTTATATTGTATATCTGCGTCGAAAATATGTAAAATTACTTATAATTAAACTCATTTCATCACCATTATAGCTACATTTCTAATAAAAATATTTAGTTTTATTGCTATCTATTTCTCGGTTACTACAGAAATATCTCACGATAAGTGGCTTATTGCAAAGCTTGCATCGGCCCACCAAATTGTAGAGGAGACATTCCTTACGACCTTACATAAATTAATGTTTTATGAAACCTGCGTCCCGAATAGGAAATGCAAAATATCTTAGATATCAAGATTGTGTGTATTTAATCACTTTTCCCTCTTCTTATGTTGTCATTTTCTTTCACATCAACATTCTGAATAATATTGTTCATAAACACGTTTTAAAGTATTTTTTCGATTTATAACACTTAATCATTAGCCGGTTGATCGTTACCATATTGTATTTATCGTTATTCATATTATTTCCCAAATAAATATTAACTAAAACTTCATTATTTATTTACTAAATACGTCAAGATTTAGAAATATTTTGTATTTGCTTAATACGTTAAAAAAATCATTACATCTTTAATAAATTCTTCATGCCTATAAAAATACAATATAACAATGGTTTACAACCAAATTAAGTGTAATTCAACACTTTATTCATTGTTGTATTGAACTATAAAATACTTGGGCAGTATTGTTCCCAGGTGTACAGGAAGCAAGATAGGTATTCGGTATTGTAATTTAATAAATCACTACCTGCGAATCATTGTTATGTTCTCCTGCAAACATGTTTTATAGAGTAATCATAAACACGTGTTGAATATATAAAACTATAAAATTGGAGAATAAATGTTGAGAATATATTTATAAATACTACGCAGTAATGCGATTTTTTACTCTCTATGTACTACAGTATTATATTTGTCCCTGCCATCAAAGAGTTGATTTAATTGCTTAATAAATATTTTCTAGCTGAATAATAGAGCCACATATGGACGTTTCGACTATTCTCTTATTGCATTATTTGATATTGTTTTTCTCTAATGTGTATACTGTGACTTCTTGGTGGAAATGCGTAACATTTCAAATAACAAAAGCATATTAGAATTATTACCTCCATATATTTAATAATCAAGAAAGGTTTCGCTTATCACGAGCATTATCGACTGAAAGCATACAAATTACAAACAAGGATATTTATACAAAACCTTGATAATATGTTCTCAACATTTTATATAAATGGCCATGTTTGTAATTTCAATTGATAAACTTGTGAAAACCGAAACTGGTCCTGATCATGAAATATACTGTGAAATAAATACTAAAAAAGATTTTTTATTACATTCAAAAAAAATCGTGTTCACTAAGGAATGTTGGAGTGGATCCAATGAATTTTAATCAATTTTATATATTCATTTACGTTGAAACAGAGTCCGCTCCCGATTTCGATCATACGTGCCCTCTAATTGTGCTTATCTCAACATAATTTAGTCTAAGAGATCCACCAATTACTGTTTTCTCGTTTAAAACGACAGAAGGTCAGTGCCAGGACAGGACTAGAATTTAGCTTATAGCTCTCTCTACGCCCAACTCGATTCAATAACAATTGCTATATCATTAAAATAGCTTTTTTTCTATTTTGCTTATAAATTAAAGAAAAACGTACATTTTTTTTAATCTATTAAACTGAAACGTAATTAGTCGTATAATATATTTTTTTAATACATTTTCGCATTTTATCAAACATTTGTTACGCAGTTATTGTTACTCTCTAGGGCATTCAAAATTAACGCGCATATATATAATATATGAGAAGTGGAAACAATAATCAAGTGCAGGGGCTTGGATACTGCATATCGCGGCATATATTGTTAAATTTAAGAAATATATTATATTATCATATTATATTAATAAGATACTAAATTCTAGGTGATGTATGATGTCGCTCATTTAACTCGACTGCAACATTTTGCTCAATACGAACTTATTTTAACTTTAATTTATCTCTATAGGAACTGACAAATAAATAAAATCATGGTTAACACTATAATATTTAACATCATTTTATTAATAAATATTCATTTTTCGTATTATTTTATGCCAAGAGATCTAATTTAATTTTACATCGAAATATTTCCCAGCGGATTAGTTGTAAAGCACTTTAATTCAACTGTTTTAATTATACTGTATGATCGTTTTTTTATTAGTCAAGGTGTCCGATAATTATTTCCAATCAGAAAGGTAAAAAAATCGATAAAAATAAAAGTATTAATTGTTAATTTCTTTACTTTTTTTCACCGATCCGTATACTTATTATTTAATATTATATTGTGGATTCTGGTCTATGACTTTTAAGAACCATTTCCTATGCTAATATTAAATCGTGTTTGCTCTTCCTTATTCATGGTTTTTCGTCATAATCCGAGTAGAAGGTTTGCATAAAAATGGTTAGCAAGGCACGTATTATAAATGGTATTGACAAAAATTTTACGTGCTATTGCATGACGTTGGAAATATAGATTTTCCCATGGCGTTGGGCACTAAATTAAGCTTGTGTGACGCAATGACTATCGATACAGATGTTATTTCACGATAATTTACAATTAATTACCTGAGAAAATATTCGGGAACTTATTACGAGCGCAACCCTAAAATCGTATCAAATTGTCGTTTGGAGGAATACAAAGGACAATGCACACTTGGCATTGATGGAAGGATCACAAAACGTCCTGATCATTGCTCAATCAATTCATTGTCATTTTGGCGCTAACAGGATGCCCATTGTCGTCACTAAGACGGTTGTCACATCATATTGTTGTCACTAAGCAATGGCGAATAGGTATGTTCGTGCTCTTGTAACGGAATTTTCAATCATAGCTGTCTAGAAGCAAAAAAAAGTTAGATAATTGTAATTTTATTTTAATTCACAAGTAGTCTTGTCATAGAATCGATTTTTATATACAATATATATTTTTGAATATGATATCTAGACATTATTCCAAAAAGCATGAATTACTAAAAAAAGCTCATCATACAATAGAAAAGCTTTGTATGTTGATTAAAACTGACTGATTAAAATAATGAGTGTTATGAATTATTGCTACCCTAGAATATAACGAAGAATACATTTTAATTTACAAAAAAATGTAATCTAAGTTGTTTTATCACCTAAATGTCATTAATAATCTCCTACATGTTTTGCAAACTTAATTCGGAGTTCATGGATTGCATCGCTTGTCTGCAATTTGATTCTGCTTGAAAAAATATTTCTAGAACTAGTCTAATTTAAAACTGCTGAATAATTCGTACATATAGTTATTTATGCCCCTCCAGTGATTTTTATTTAGCCAATTACTGATAATACATACTGTGATTGAGGTAAAAACTATCTTCAAGAATCGGTTGGTAATCGATTGATATATTATATACTAGTAAAATTTTCTGATTGCCTTTTAGTCGAAAATAAAAGAAGCATATTACACATATAGTAGCTTAATTTCATCATAACTTTATTACGTCTCTTTAATATTATTTCTATTCGTCCTACGGTAATTTCCTATAAAATATCTCTTCGCTTTTTTATCATTTATAATATTTGTTTGGTATCCAATCGAATATATTATACTCTTTGTGGCAAGATGATAATGGCTGGGTATAAAATAAATATCACACATTCAATCAAGTGTCTTCATTTGGTTAAATAAAATATCTTTATATTCTACTTTGAACAACAATAATGTTTTCTTGGTGAATTACATTGTTACCCTATTGTGTGCCAGACTATCAATAGTGGATGGGTCATTTTAAACCATTACAATGTACACACAAAGGTGCGATTAAAACGAATCCAGTATTACCGGTAATTTATACCAGGGGATAGTTAGAGTCGGTATAATAATATCAAGTGTGTAAACTTGCCAGTATAAGGTGTATACTTAGTTATATTAATAATACCTTTGTAAAGTTGTTTTCAGATGGCTAGTATAAGGTTTTTAAACTACGAGAGATTCTATATTGTAGAGTATAAAAGCAAATAAAATCTTTATACGTATTCCTTAACTTGGATCCGATTGAAAAAAAATGATGTTATTGGAAGTAATCTTACTGGCATATATGTCTTGAATATGATAAATATTTCAGTTCATTTGAAAATAAAAATGAATTCAATATTTTTACAATCGATAAGTATTTCTAATTATTCATTCTACTACACTCATTTATTTCATAAAATTTACAATTACATGAATTTAATTACGTATGATAATTTAAGATACTATAGTGAAAAAAAAATCAGAGCTTTCCCTTCGCCATAGTTATGCTGTCGATAATGTCTACATTATTGCAGCAAAAACCTTTCAGACACCAGAACCCTTTGTTCGGCCGAACATCTGAAACCTGCCTTGGTGCGGATGAAGGGTGCGAGCTTTTTGTGCAATCGACTGACTACCCTCATTGTCAATAACATCAAATCGGAATAAGCAAGTAGTTGACCCTTTCACTGCCAGAAGGAATATTTTATTCATACGTTACTCAAATTTTACTGCAGTTATGTGTAATTGCTGTTTTTTTAAGATTGTATAATAGGTTAACTTCCATCGCTACTTAGAGCTTTTGATATACATAACAAGTTTCATTATTAGTTGCATCAAACTAAATATATCAATAATTGTAATTAAATCACTGGCTGGACAAAATTGGTAAAGAAAAGAGAGCAGCTGTTATTTATTTATTAAGGTCAATGCAATTTGTATTTTTTTTATGCTCAAAATATTAAATATATGGTTAAAAGGTTTTAATTCGGGACTTCGAGCCGAACTCATCATACCGCTAAAGTGCAGTTATTACCTCTAGATTAGGAGCCTTTTTGCTAGTAATGTCATTATTGTAATCAAAATATTAAATTTAAATTGAAATACAGTTCTCAAAGATGTCGTATTTATAAAACACCTATAGCTTATCAACATTATTTTTTTCCTTTCTTATATTTTACTGGTGTACTAGAATGCGTAGAGATGCCGCAATGAAAAAAAACAGGTTATAAAACAAAAGCATGTAAAAAGGTACATAGCTTAAACGTTTTTAATTATTAGAAAAATGAATCTGAAAAACAATATCTCCGCAAAATTTATAAGATGTACAAAAATGCTTGTGATTTATTGTTAAATACAAAGATAAACCGACTGATTCCGGTGAGTATTGCTTTTCAATATAATAAAAAGCTTCCGATGTGTCAAAAGCTCTGTAGATGAGCTTAACTGTCTAACACGATTACAAAGCTTGCGTACAAGTACGAGTATCTCCCGTTCGCGAGTAATACAATGGTAATAAAATAAGAATTTCTTTTACAAAAGACCTGAAAAGACTTGTGCGATTGTGAACGAAAGAATGGACACAACAGCACCGGGGGAATCTTTGAACTCAATATTTTTTTTATATGATGGGCTCGGCAACTAATGGATCACGCATATTTGACCAATAAAAATTATGTATTGAAAATAGAATATCTAAAAATATACATCTTACTTTGAGTTCCATATCATTCACAGAATTATACAGCCATAGAAAGACGATGGTATCTTAATAGTTCCTAATTGATTACTACGAGACTCTCATATAATATTTTTGGTCAATATTTATTATTTCCGGCTATATGTTATAAATAATACGCATTTATAATTGAAAATATTACAGTTTTATTAAGCAATTAAAACAATTCAGTCGTCTAAGTATATAAATTATTTTAAAAATTATAAAACAATATTTCTTGTCTCATTCGTAAAACATCAGATAAAATTCAATCGTTTCGTTGTAAGCCACCTCAATCATTTTCCTCCACTTCGATTGGCCCTATACAATTTGCTGACCTCCAGTTCTCATAAATTCTGCAAAATTCATGTGTCAAGTTATATCGCGGTCTTCCAGATTAAATTAAAAGAATTGTAAATAAGTGAAATATGCGGCATTCATTTAATCAAAATGGTTTATTAACGTCATACCTCCAATGTTAATTGGCAATTATTAAATATTCTTACATATTTATTACGTGTAAAATATATTTAAATATGTTTTAAATGTTCTAGATCTCTGTAATGCTTAGGTTACAAATTTCATCGTTTGCGCTTCTGAATAAGTAAGAACGCAGTGCGTATTTAAGCTTTTTTTAGAGCACACACATTTACCTTTTGTTATGTGAGGTTAGACTGCGTGCGTGTTTGGTCCAATGGTATATAACAATGAATTCATGGCCAATGACATGTAATAACAACAAAGGAAATATGTAGCACCCATATATTGGCTATACTTTACAATTTTAGAAAAATATTGATTTCAAATACGAATTTAAGTTTTAAGAATTAATGTTTTTAAGTGTAGAATTTCTGTCAAATTAAAATCTCTTTGAAAAAAACTTACACTGACTGAAATTTCGTAAAACCCCTTTTGTTTGTCGCCCGATTGTTAATTTATTATATCAAATTAATTTTAACTTATTTTATAAAGAAATAGAGTACACAAATTAGAATTAACTCGACACCTTGTATTCATAGACGCGATATATCCAATGACCAAAATACATTTATGAATAATTCTTCTTAAGCTTCTATACAAGCTCAGGATTGAGTATATTTGTATATATTTTTATATGTCTTTATAAACTTCCTTTTATCAAATATTTCCTTTTGCTAATTTGATGTCTTCATTAAAATTTTCTCTTCTTGTTGTATATCATGTGCGATGTATAAAAATTCAGTTCTTTTTTATTCTATAAGCTTAATAACTATTTTGGGATATTCAATTTTATCGTTTTCCTTAAAATTACTAAATACTTAGGTATTAAAAGAACTGTTTTAAGCATATGTTATCCAAGACTGGTTTCGCGAATAATTTAGTTTTGTATCTAAAATGTTTTACTGTGGCCTATTTTTGGAAATTATCCACCTACGACAATATTATCTCCAAATTATCCAATTCAAGGTCGGCTTAGCATCAAAAATAAATCGTATATTAAGCATGTTATAGGTGGTAGATCCTCTGCTTATAAGAAAATCAAGTTTCGATTATCGTGTACTATAAGAGATTTTGCGTTCAAAGTTTCACTATGAGATTCGGTTTGCGATGTTCGATAAATGTTGACATATTTATGTAAAACATCCAACTGTCTCATCATTCATGACTGACAAGAATTACTACAACGTATTATAAAACCATGCAAAGACAAGCATTGTGTCATCGCTAAACAATCAAATGAGGTTGTAAATAATGAAATCGAATGTGATAAAGAAACGAGGAGGGGAATCGAAAAATCTTTTGTATTAAGTAGACGCTTCAACTTTGCATCCTTTGCAAACGATGAGAATCAAATATAATAATAAGGTAATATTGGTAATATTCATATGACATTCTGTTAGTATTTTTGCTTTGGTGAGAATGTTTTAATGTACCAAAAAACAGCATTTTTCGAACGCGTACCAAATGCTCAATCGAATTATTTGATAGGAGGTTTTTGTGAAGTAATTTTACAATATTTTAAGAAAACATTCCATTTTTATAATGCAGATATAACTACATAAGGCTATTGATTAATAAAGTTTTCACTGCTTAATGAGTGATAATTTGTATGTACAATACATTTTTTTAAACTTTTAATAATCTTAGATAGATAATTATAACAAACTTCTAAAAACGTTTAAGAAACAATTATCTTAAATGCTTTATTTAAAAATTACCTAAGTTTACGATATATGTTGAGTCATATTTTTTTCATATAAACAATATTATGATGCAAAAATGCAATGTGAATGCAGATTTGTAAACGTAATAATATCATTTGATAAGTTTATTGACCCCGGTTTAATGCAAATTATGCGTTGTATTATATTTTAAGATCACAGGTTATCAAGATACATTGATATTTTTTGTTTGTTACTGGGCAATAATTGCACTTAAAAATGCAAAAGAACAGCAAAGAACCACTTACTTGGTTTGTTTGCAATTCGTTTAGTACGTCAAAAATAAATTAGAAAATTTCTTTCAATAAAAAGATATATTTGTTCAAATTTTTTTTATTTACCAGGTAACTTGGAAGATTAAAATTTTTGATATATCAAATCTAATCTAATAAAGATGTAGTACATTGAATGAATGGACCTTACAGGTGACAAATCAGTCACTAAGGAACGACTCTCTGATTTTTTGTCACTCATTGATTCGTTCATTCACATCGTATCTCAGTTTTTTCTCACTCTTTCTACAAATTGAGAAAGCAGTGTCAGAGAAAAAAAAACAGGCGATTTATAACAGTTCAAAATTGTTGCAACTCTGTACGATTCCACATGTTTCGTCACTACCGACCCGGGATTCGCCTTTCGACATCTTGAGGCATTCTATCACACGGACACAATAGTGCAATAAACAGTTAGCATCGTCTATATACCAAAGGTTTTAATTACAGGAAAATACAAACCCCTAAACAGCTAAAACAAATTTAATAATAAGGGATTAAAATATGTTAATGGCAACCTAGTAAAATATTTGCGTTGTGGAAAAATGTACGATTTAAATCATAGTGTATTGATATATAGTTTCGAATATTCATAATAATTTAATATATCATACGGCGTCTTCAATATGTAAACATTGATATTTTTCCTTTTATTACTTACAATAAATAATAAATTTTAATCAGCCGACATATCAAAAATTGTATATACTACTATAAATATTTCTCAATTATGCTTTTCTTTATGCATTGTATATAAAAAACAACTAGATTTAATTACTTGTGAATATAGATTAAACTGACGATGAGTGATGAACAAAAAAGGTTAGATTTGATACGTAAATTTTTTCAATATACGAAAATATTTATTGAATATTTTGCACTAGTAATTTAGTGATTTTTTTAAGAAGTTTTTTTTTATATACATTAAGTTTTTATGTACATATAGTTCCGACGATAGTGTAAGCCGAAATAGCTATCAACGATATTTAAAAAAAAATTGTAGAACTAAAATATATTGCTATTTTTTTCACCGTGTTATAATGGAGTTCTACCGAGTGAATGCCAATTCAATCAATAAAATAAATATCAATTGTAAGATTGACATTATTGAACCCTTTGGTAAATACAAATGTATTTTAAGCTCGATCATAACGCATTTATATGCAGTTACATTTACCGGAATAAATTAATAAGATTTTCGTGTTATATTCAAGAATTAAAGCTGTCGTTCATCTTTTAGAATTTTCTCTATAATAAATGTATTATTTACATCATCAAAGATCTTGATGGTGACCTCTAATGTTTATTTTATATTATATTATCAGTCGTTTGTATCTTTCATATTATATGAGGGATTTTAATCAGCTGATGACTGCATTTCATTGTTTGTAACTTTGCACTATAAAGCCAATAAAAATCGAAACGTGAATAGATTAAGCTGTCAATGTCAATTTTATTATCAACACATTTCATGAATATATTTTAGAAAGTTCAAATGAGTTTAAAATATCTTTGATTTCGATCGATATATGATAATTATTAATATAATGAAAAATGACTACACAGGTTTATCACGATTTTAAAGATTAATCTTATTTTGGAGAAGTTGATAGTTTGTTAAAATATAAAAAACGCTGATGTCTTATATTTTCATTATAAGGCCAAATCGCACTGAGAAACACTTGAAGTGTTATGATATTTCAAGCACTTAAGCATAAAACTAATCGAATGAATAAAAAAATAATACATTATACAAAGAACGCGCTCGCCGTTTGTACATTTCAAATCCTGATTTAGTGATAGTACCTTCTTAATTAAGTGACACTTCGGTCGGCTTTACTTATTCAAGTGTTTACTAAAATATTACAGATAACATTGTATAAAATCAAAAAACGTTTTTCTAAGTGTTGAAAGTCGAAATATTATACATCGCAATACTCAAAATATTACTTCTTTAATAAATCTGTCAACATATATTTATATGACTAAATAAATTACATAATTAAATTTTCCCCTTCTTTGTTTCAGGTAAGAACCGTCTTAGCTCAATGGCAGACTGTCGTCTTTGTAAGTGTTTTAAAATAATAATCAAACGATTGATTCATTGTAACGACACTCATCATTAAAATGTCAGTTATTACTGTATTTACTTTGCCTTGGGCTTGTCGGTGATACTGCGTGAAGTCACTCGTCAAATCTGTTGGAATAAGGATAATTTAGACCAATTATTCATTTTAAATATCTACTTATCATTTATTCTTGAGTATTTATCATAATTAAAGCTAATGAACATTTTAGCGATGAAATAAGTAAATTATTACTTTGTATTTATTTTGACGTAAGAAATATATATATTTTTTTGTTTTATTTAGACTTTAGCATGTGTAAATTATAGTTTTTAACTTAAAGGTACGAATAAACTCTTTATTGTTACATCTACGTAAATAATACGATGTAGTGTTAGATACCTATAAATATCAATAAAAAAAAAATCATGTAATATTGGTAAGAATTTTGTTCCATATTTACTAAAATATCTAATTTATTTTAATTTCTTAATGTTTGTATCTTTCATTAGATTGAGATCTCGTTTATTTGAACAGTATAAAGGTTAAAAAGCTTAAAATAAATGTACTTTTTTTAACTTTTCTAAAGTAATTGAACATAAAATTTCATATGTTTTATAGTGTATTTTATTGCTTAGACTAATCGTATAGATATAATATAATATTTTTTTTTTTATATATTATTAGTGTATCAGGCAGTTATTGCTGAGCAATGTACTTGAAAATAAAAGATTATTTAGAAAAACTCAATGAAACGATAAATAATATATTGGATATTACTTTTCGTTCTCGGTGATATTGTATGATAGACAATTTGAATATACGTAACGTCCCAATACTGTCAAACGAAATAATACCGGTTACATTGTATGGATGTTATACCGTCATTTTGTCAACAGGTCATTTTCGTAATAATAACTTTCTAACACCCCACTTTTGGAGCTGATTATTTAGGCTTGGTGTCAATTAAAATAAAACATTATGCCAAGTATGGGTTGATTTTTGTTAAACATATTGACACAATAAATCAATCAAGAACATTTTAAGCCATACTATAAAGCAACTAGGTAGATAAATTATTAATAAAAAGATTTGCCAGTGAGTTTGTTTAGACGAAGGTGGCATTGGAAAGAATATTGGGTTAATTAAAAAATACCAAAATAAGAATATCATTAGAAAATTCTTTTATATTTAACAACGAAATTTTTTAATGTGGTTATTTTTCTTGATTTCTTGGTAAAATTATTTCGACAAAGTGTGTTCATTTTATAGAAGCTTTATTTAGAAAGTGGATGCTGACTCTTTAACTCTTGAACGTTAGCTCTTTCCGCTGGTACCTTCTGTGGCATAGAATTAAAATAAACAATACTTTATAAATATTCACATAAACCTTCTGAATGCTAACGTCTCAACTCTTGAGACGGCTGGTTTCTTTATATTGAATGATAATTCTTGAAAATATAAGAGTGTCTAAACTCTAAGCTTTCATATTCAAACTAGTATTTGTGTTAAAATGTAGCCTAATTGTTTTTGGTAATCTCTATAAATTTTCTTTGGTTTAGTTTACTACTAAATTAATTACTGAAACATTCAATGTATGTATCTTTTTTGGCAGGGCTCAGAAGGGAATGAGTAAGCGATGTCATATGTCTACTCTTTTTTAGGTGTTCTCAAATGAGAATAAGTACAATTATTATTTATTAAATTAATTACAGTATTTCAACCTTACATAAAATGCTTAGAAATAGATATTAATCAGCCTTGAAATATTTCTATATTTTAACAGTGATGATTTGATACTACGACTATGAAATCCAGCAATTAAATAAAAGCACCTGGAATTTTTATACACCTGTTTCCAATTAACCACCTCGTCACTTACTGAGACGAGCGGTGAATAGTAAACAAACTATTACTCATAGGAAATCACAGTTTAAAAAATACATTACTAAAAATATTTTACGAAAAAATATGGGACAAATAACACTGATTGATTTTGATGCTAATTTTATATGTATAATTACATTCGTTATTTCCTTAATGAATTTAGAATTAAGCTTTAACAGATTTACACCTAAATGACAATTTTTTCGAACGTTTTGTCATCGACAACACTTATATAATAAATATATTTTTAACGTATAAGTGAGCAACTTTAACATTAAAAAGAAACGTGTTTTTGTCGTACAACGGTGATTCTCTTGTTTAATAAAATGTCGACGGTTTTATAAACACGCACATACAAAAGATACAAGTCAAAATTTTAATAATTAAAAAATAAATCTTCACTAGATTTCTGTCATGATATACTTAAAAATCGTGGACAAGAATTGTTTTTTTCTATCAAATATGAGTAAAGTAGTATTCAACCATTTTGCTTCAAGCTTTGACAAAATTATTATTAGAGTGTAGAATAACGGAAAAAGCTTCCCCCTTAAGAAATCGCTCAATTGTCAAAAATGAATGTCATATATGTTTTTTCAATTCTATTGCTATTGATTTATCAAACATTATTACACTCATACATGTGATTGTGTTAAAGCAAGTTATCATCGTTTTTTTTTAAAATATTTAACGTGCATTGTGTTGAAACTTTCTCTAAAGATTTTTTCATAATTTACTATCATTACTGAGTATTAAAACTTATGATATAATAAATGTGATCGAATGCCTGAAGATGCCGAAACACGGTCGTGAGTGACAAAACTTTGAAAATTGTCCGAGGCTTAATTAATTCAATAAACGCAACGTTTCTATTGTTGGTGTTGTAAGGAAATACTTTGTAAAGGTAATTCAAAATCATTTAATTAAGCGTATCAACATTTTTATAAAGAAAGACTTTTCAACAACTTTTCGTAGTTTGAAAGAAGTTTTATAATCAGATTAATATACCTATAAATCATTTAGAGATCACTTAATTCTCGAGTCCGTGACACTAAGCACACATTGTTGAAATGATGGGCAGTACATTTTAACATTTTTTTATTCTCTTCTCTCGAAACGTCTTGATCGTGTCGATTGTCAACGGTGGATCGCAGTAGCAGGGTGTTTACAAATACCTGCTACGAATGTTGTTTTAATGTCGAACTATAAATTTTGTACTGGAAGTTTTAAAACGTTGTTTTTTTACTTTTTCTTTTCTGCTTATCTAGTAGGCAACGGTTTGTAGTCAATTTAATATATTACGATAGGGCAGGCGTTTTACACCTTTGTTTTGTGAATATTTTCTTTCAATTGTTTTTACTGATTAATAAATATGAATTTGATTAATGTAATTCGTTTAAGATATCTCTCGAACTATCACAAATTTTCACGTTCTTCTTGATTACTTCTTTGCCTTGAAAAAATCGTCATCATCTTTTTTCCATCGCAAATAGAGGACAAAATGCCATTTACATATTTTTCATAAATCTATTGTTTTCACATTAATCGTTAGTTTTTTTATCACTTGTGGATTTGAAAATTATCAAACAGTCGCAAGTAACCGAAAATTAATTACAAAAATCAACCATAAAATTAAAAAAAAAACTCTAATACATAGTAATTGATATTCTTTAATTACTTCTGTATAGCAATTAATAAATTATAAGTTTTCAAATAAATTATTGGATAATTCCTTTTTCGTCTTTTATTTATTATTGGCAAAAAACAAAAGAGCATCTTTAAATAATCATAACGTTTGCGTGATAAACAAATGATTTTGTTCGATGAATGATTAGTCCAATGAATAAATTATATTGAGCAGGAGCAGGATTTTATTAATAATATTTTATATTTATTTGTGATTTATTTACAATATATATTATTACAAAGATTTTCATTTGACTACTTTACATCAAGGTCTCCTTTGGTGTTTTTTTAAATACAGCTCCATCATGATTAATCAACATAATTACGTAAATGAAATAATTAAGTGTATGAATGAATAAGTAACACAAAATAATTGGTTCTCCCGCTTCTCATCAAGACCGACGTAAAAAACATTAATTGTAGAAAACATTCATGTCCATAAGTCAAACGTGGGCAATCCCTGCCAATATATGTGTACGGGACGAAAAAGTAGGAAGAAGTCGTAACCAATTTTGTTTGGTATTCAAACAAGCACATGGCTAATAGAGAATTCAGAATGCTGTGACTATCAGCGAATCGATGGAGTTATTCCCAACATATTTAAATCAGTAATTTTCATTATTTGTTTTGTACGAAAGCTACTTTGAACAACCTTTAGAGCGATCACATAAACATTAAAACAAACGCGAAACAATCGTTTTCAGTTTCGAGATAATTGATTGAATTATTTGAAAACATCAATGAGGTAGACTTTGTTAAAATTATTTTATATGTTATGTCTGCCACTGTTTTTTGATACGACAATATCCGAACTATAATATATCGGATCAACACACACGTGTACGTTCAAATATTGTGATGTCTTTTATCAATTGCAAGTTTCGTATTTTTTGTTGAATAATTATAATTTATTCACATATTCATGCTGCACATATCTGTCAATAATTTTAACAGTCGGGCTTACATTTTTTATTTGTTTCAAATGAATAAAAGAATTTTACGAAAAAAAAATTCAAAGAAATTACACTTTTAATCATGTATCATAAAATTTACTGTCTGTTCAAACGCTTTCTTTCTAGACATCAGTATCAATATCGAACTATGTTTACTCAGACTGCAATTATTTTTTTAGGCTCAAATTAAAGTAATTGTTTCTAGAAAATTCATAGTGAATAAACTAATTTACGTGATATAATAATAAATATTCTTTCTAGATTGAACCACAAAAAAAACACGTAATTTTATATGAAGTGTAAAAGAAAATATTTTAAATAAACCAAAACACTAATTTCGTAAAAAAAAATAACTCACTCCTCAACATGAAGGAGATTCAAATCTTTTACGCTAGATAAACGTTATTTTAAAAAGGTGGTTAAATTAAAACTTCTTTGTGAGTATTTACTATTTAATTGATTAAAAATAACTTATATATTTAATATTAATAATTGCATTATAATGAAATCTAAGCTAACTTCACGAAACAAAAATATCATTGGTTCATATATAATATTTCAATTATTGTTCTTTTATAGAGATCATATTTAGATTTAAATGATTTCGTTAATATATATTCAATATAGAGTACGAGAGCTGTTTGGGAATAGTTGTCGCAGTAAGATATACGATGTTTTAAAAACAAAGGAGTCTGTAGGATTTGTGAAGTAGTCTAATGGGTAACAGATCACGTTCCCGGTAATAATGCTGTCTTTTATTATTTACGGGTTCGATCGTAACGTTCTCTCGCAAGCGTGAGTTATTTGAGGAACATGGGATAAGAAATAGATTCTCTCAAAAATCGGGAACTCGGCCATTCGTTTTGACAATAATGACTACAGTGCATTTAAATAAATCATTTTTCTCCTAATTATAATTATTACTGAGTAATGCACAGAAAAGCTCGACAGATTCACGTCTATTCTATACTTAAAATTTTCACCTACACTTAAAAAACTAAATTTAATATATCTCACTCCATGTCAACGGAGAACAATATATTATCAAAAACTGTGCATACAATCGAATAAGGCCAGGAGACAGATATTGTAGACTAAAAAAGTGACTTTTTTTACTTACACTTGATTGATATCCAATAATCTTTGTTTTGTGTTAAGTAAATATAACACAAAATATTGTGTTTCAGATATACACTAAAGCCCAAAAATAAAAGGTTGATAAATATAATTTTTCCCTAGTTATTTATTGGGTGATCTTATAACATCAATAGTACTTATATATAAATTTCAATACTGACATTATTGTGTTTTTTTTTGTGTCAGATCATTATTTCTATAAACATTGGCTTGGTGAAAAAATAATAGAATTGCTAATGAAATAATTGTGTATTTTATGAATTGACGTATTTAGTTTGGTGATATGTGTAAAAAAGTAAATTAGGATGCATATTTTGATGTCTATTTCGCATACAATATATTGCAACGAAGGGACAAAGAAGTTGGCCCATTCCCATAAATCCCGCGGTGAAGAGGGGACATAAAAATTAATTAAGCGACACTACACAAAATCCCAGAGAATATCCCTTGTAACTTTACACCAAACATGTGTCTTATGTTTTCTTAGCCAACAGTGACATTCTTGAAAAAATGGTAGAAGCAATCCTAATCATATTAAAATATAATTCACAAGCTGTATGTTGGTGCTTTTCAAGATTCGTCGATATCTTTCAATAAAAGCTGACTGCGATGAATTTCAACTTTTCGTGTTTTTCTTAGCAAACATAGATAAATAACTTCACACTGAATGGTAGCGAAACACCACAGGACATTAAAACAATAAAGTATGATAACGAAATATAACACATTTCTCACGTTAAGCAAATCAAGCTTTTTTAGAGCTTCCAGTATCCACCCTTTTTGAAACCAATTTTTTCTGTATATAGTTACATTTAACAGTCAACGCAAGAACGATTCAAATTGCTAAACCATAATATACTAAAAATATTAAGTCATGTTTAATTGATACACATCTAGTTCCGACTATTTGATAATAAATACGCGACTGTCTCTAACAAACGAAGATCAATGTAAAAGTGAAATAACATGATACATTTATAAACTTCATTGCGTGATTAAAACTGTAATGAATATAAGGAAAGTACTTTGATATTATTAAGTATACATATTTATATATTAAAATGAAATATTCGATGATAAGTATTTACTATTGCTCATATAAAAAATATCTGTTCGGGAATTTACTTAATGTAGCCTACCTGCCTTTTTTACCATACGCTATAAGAACTTTTGTTCTGTCTCTACTTTGAATTAAACAAGCAACCATCAGCTGCTTTGAAATCAATGTAGACGAGTATTTTAGCTATCGCCTCTGAAATTACATCCAAAACTAAGTCGTATCTATCGAAAAGCTTTGACTTGTGATATTTCCGTTGTAGTTATATGTGACATTCATTCTTCACAAAATTTATTTTTTGACGTACAAAAGATATAACACATTATACGGTAGATTTTGTACACTTTATTTAACAAAAACATGTACTTAAATATAAGTAATTATTTATTTTTTATTTTAGTATCCATAATAAGCGGAAGGTTTTAATAATTTTTATAAGTAAATTATTGTTGGTTTCATTATTTGGTTTATTTTCACTGTTATTTACTTGAATAATTGGCTGTTTTGATAAAGCATGAATAAAAGTTTATAATTAATTTGTATCGTATTTTAAAACTTATTTTTGAGTTTCAAACGATCAAAAAATGACATCGGAACTTCATTAAAAAGGTGTCGCTAAAAATACTGCTTTTTGTGTATCTATCAATATTATGATTTGCTCTCAAGCAACACGTTTTAATGTACAGGTCATTAGTGTAATGGTCATTAGTGTTATTAGTAAAAAACTATACGCATATAATTTAATACAATTTCAGAAATCATATATTCTTTGATAATTTATCTACACCTTCATAAACCCCTCCTCTCTTCGTGTCATATTTTAATATGACGAACGACATAGCACAAATATAATTTGATTTTAGCGGCCGAAGCGACACTATTACGGGCTTCCATGCCAAAGAAAACATTGCAGAACTATTATTCCGAGAAAATTATTAATTCGTATTGGTTGGTAAGTCAGTAATAAAATTTGAATAATATTAACTCAGATGCAATATCAGAGACTAATTTTAAGGAAAAAGGTTTTTCAATAGAAAATGTTATGCAATTCTGACACAATTAATTTTTTTCCATGACTATCTTTGAAATAATTAATCAAAAATCATTTTCGTAAAATATAACATACTTTTGTAAAATATTTTGCAGGACCACTGTTTTAAGTATTTAAGTAGAAAATAATAGCATTGAAATCATTCGTGTGCATTATTTATCTATATAATATTTAAATATACGTATTTTAATTTGTAGAACTAAATACATTGCTATTTTTTCACCGTGTTCCATTTATAAATACTATAATATATCTAAATACTATAATATATCTAAATATTTTACAATTAACAATTTTTTTTTAATATAGCTTAAATTAAAAAAAAAACACGTATAATACATTCGTCTACAGTACAATTGTAAATGCAAATAGAACTAATAATATAGTATAAAGTAAAGACTGTGCAAATTCGGTTAAATTGATAATTAAAAATAACATATGTAAAACTATGAAGATATCTTTAAATCTAGAATAATATACATTATAACGGTACTTTTTTTATATTATCTTTTAATGATTTATATCCTATACCGTTATTCTAAGAGTTAAAATGAAAAATTGCTGGTATGATTACCTACATATTCAAAAAATGCCACGTTGCTGTGTTTGAATAAGACTTCAATCTACAAGCCCTCGATTCTTGGAATATTTTTCTTCTTGATCAGCGCTTTCGAAAATATGTAAAGTAAAATTCATAATATCTACTTTTATATAAATTGATATACATTGTAAGTATATTTGTAAAGGATATACCCACTTTAGACATACATTATATAATAGTTTTGCTTATCTATGACCGGAGCTATTTTTTAAAAACTTTGTTTGATATTGATTTAGAGCATTATTTGCGTATGACACATCGATTGAATTGGCATTTACTAGATACAATTTCATTATTACACGGTGAAAAGACAACAATGTATTCTAGTTCCACAAAAAAATTAAATGTGTATATAATAAAATAGTTGATAGCCTTTTCGGCTATATTATTCTGTAGGTAAAATTATGTGGAACTTAAATACAATGCTAATATTTCACCGTATTATAATGAGTTTGCTCTAAATCTTATTTCCTATATATGAAAGCTTATTTTCAGCATATCTATTAAATCTAATGTCTTCTTAGAAGATAAATCTGTGTAATATATACAACATGTGTCGAATTAATATAATTTTAATTTTCAATGAAACATTTGAAGAAACTATGTTTTAATCCCTAAATAATTCCGAGGATTGCATCCGCACATCGTTTGATGGTTTGCAGAAGATCTTTATGATATTTGATATTTTATAGCTAACAATATGGCCAAATAAATCATGTGTTTAGATCTAGCAATAAATGAAAGATTTTGTCTCTTGCTGTCTAACTATTTAAAAACTATTTTTGAATTCCAATATTAAGTTTAATTCATATTAACTAAAGATTTTTGAAAAATGTAAATCATAAAAAAATGTCAGTCGATATGTATCACTACAAAATTTTAATTTATATATTTATATATAGATTCATCTGAAGTAGAATGGCATTATAGTTAAACTCGCAGCACATGTAAATAAGTACTCAACTTGAAGACAAAGCGATATTGTCATATCCCAAGAGGCATCTGGCTTATGTTATAGACTGCCAAACCTGGAAAAAAGTCATTAACGATCCAACGAAAAAAAGCTTTAAGCTCTGTTCTCTGTAGAGTCGTGGAGAGCTTTTTAACACTGATGGTTTGCACGTGAAATTTTACTTTTTATGAAAGTTGACACGCCAATAACTTCATACTAAGCTCTTCCTGTTTTTTGTAGATTTTTTTTTCTGTAATCAACAAATTCATTATAGTTTCATTCTCCATGAAAAATCAATTGTATTATTTAACAGTATAGATTAATATTTTTCGTCGCTGTGGCAACTATAATACAATAATAATAATATTCGAACACGTATTACTTTGGCATTATTTTGATGTCCTTAATTTTTTAAGCGGCAATGTTTTGTTTTTTCAATAAAAGAAATTCATTCAATATGGAACAAAAATAATTTTCTTATAGTTCTTTGTATTATTTTAATAATAACTACAAATTTATGACTATATTTTTCTTCTTTTATATATATATTATTAAATGGATAAAGTTTCATGTCTTGTACCTTAAAAAAAAATATTAATGCTTAATCTTCAACTCCCAGCATCACATGTACATTAAAAGCTGTGACTCGCTTATAAAAACAAAATAATCTACTTCAACAAAAGCTCAATAATTACAATACTTGTGAGCTTTTTTCATACGTTATCAGTTTGCTCAAATTTTGCGGCTTTGCATACCGACTCACTCAAGTACAAAACAAGTTCTTTGTCTGACCAGGTCCATTCAAACCAGAAGCCTATATACTACAACACTACCTTCAATACTTTCATTGTCCGCCATTGTATCCATGATTTATGAGGCTTGGTTCATTCTTCCACCCTTTTCTTGGCGACTGTATTGACGAACCATCCCTACTCTTTATATAAAATTAGAATGACCATTATACGAACGATTTTCAGTAAATATTAACCTTGAAAACCAATTATCAATAATTTAAAATGTATTTAATAAGTCAGATTTCAATATTTATTCTAAGTTTTGTGTTGTTTTATTATTGATTATCTTCAGTGTTCACTGAAGTCCGAGTTTTATCATGAAAGAAAAATTCAATTATCGAGCAAATTAAACTTATCAAGAAAAATCAAATATTTTTCTAAAAATTTGACGAAGAAGTTTCGTTTGATTTCACAAAATTGACGTTTCCAACAATTCAAATTTGATATTGAAACTCCATGAAGCACCTTCAGTCGATACCGTAAATAAGAAGATATTTTTATATTCCATACATATATTTTTTTACAGCTACAAACTTGTTAAAATATATTCGCAAGATTATTTTTAAATCGAAGAGTCGTAACAAATATGCAATATCTTACTATAATACGGATGTGTTGATATTTTTGAAATGTATTTTATTTATTGTATTCTTAATATATGATATGAAAATAATGCAAATGGTCACCCTAGTTATAAAGTTGAGACTACTTGTTTTATCCCTTAACCTCGAATACAAAAGCCCATTATGGTGTCAAATAAAAACGTGTCAAAGGTGATCCTTTTGAACAGTTATCATTGAGCTTTTTGTATAAAAAATATTTTAAATAAATCGTAAAAGTTTATAAGACACGTTGCTGAATGAAAGAAGTTGAATAACTTGGTTATAGTCCAGTGGAGTGTTTGTTGGTCAACAATTTGGAAATAAAATATATTTGATACAGTTTGTTAATTAAAAATACATTGAAAACACCGCGTGATAGCGGTTTTCTCTAAAAATGGTCGTTAAAAAACAAGAGATCAAAAAATATAAATAAATAAAGAACGTCCAAAAAATTGTAATTAACAAAGATATACTCAAATTATTTGTGTGCTCCATTAGGCTAATGTGTGTTAAGAGTAAGATTGATTTCATTGATGTTTAAACTGCAAAATCATTTATCATTTGTTTATTTTTGTTTTGTTTTACCCAATAAAACACAAAACTACTCCCCTGATTTCCACGTACCACTTTCTGTCTCAGCTTACAATAGAAGATAAAGCAATCCATTCAGCATTGTAAATAAAGATAAAATAGTATTGTTGCTTGAATTCTGATATGAAGAATGCTTGAAAAACTAGATTTTTTAAATCCGATTGGTATCATATATTAGTGGCCTCGTTTGTGAATTAAAACTCCTGACGAACAGTATAACAATGGTAGTGTTATCATTATTTTTTGATGATTTATGGACAATACAGAATATGTTTTTTCTTTTCAGAAAAAAATATTTGATGGGAATTGTTCTTACTAAGGTGTATTCATTTTTCTATTTGTCTAAAGGTAATCATGCTAAAGCCTCGTGATTGAATAATTATTTGCTTGTTTGCTTTCTATGTGGGCTTCAGCGTAGCTATGAGGGAATTCAAATATAATAATAACTTGTCACTTAAAAATAAATTCATAAATCGAGTGAAAACATTAGCTACACAAATATTATATTGATGCTTGATTCCATTTGACGTCGAAATCGAACAAAACCTTAGCGTTAGCTTTTAATAAATGAATGTTAAAATTGAACTGAAAGTATTCTTTCCGAAATTTATTTTCATTAATATGATTTTGATAAATCTTTGTATGTAGCATATTTTAAAATATTATTTTTAAAAACATTGTAGATGTAGCGATGATTTAATGGCACGATAAGCAATTTCCGAGCATCGTATTCATTTTTAAGGGTAGCACAGTGGACATTAGAGCGTCATTACCCTTAAAACAGTTACTGTTATAAATAACTAATTACAGAAAAAGCTAGTGGTAACGGTCATGTTAACATATCGCAGATTGTAAATTACTAAAAAAAATTAAAATCCGATCGTTTCAAAAGCTTCATTCAATTTGTAATCTTAAAATAAATAATTAACAAATATCATATCCTAATAAGGTTACTGAAGACAAAGCCAGTATAGAATTTATTGAAAACAGATGTAGGCAGAGTGCAGTGAACAAACAATAAATAATTAACGTCTACCAAAAAACCCGGAGATATCATTTCGTTTTCAAATAATCGCATTGTATCTTTTATCGCAACATGTGCGACCCACATTTTCATTCTAAGTTTCACGCAACATCTATTTCTCTTTCTTTCTTGTGACTTTAGCAATTTTGCTTCTCTCTTGTTTTAATTATACTGAATAGGGATTGTATTTTTTTGGCACTGAGTCCTTTTGTTTCTATACTTATCTACGAAAATTACTTCAAATGTGGAAACTGTTATTTAACAATATATTAAAACAAATTATTGTATGTCTCTCAACTTCTTTCTTATTACAATGATGTTATTTAATATGGTTTCTGCTTATAACTTTTTATAACCATATGTCATTTAAGCTGAAAATACTCATTAGAAAACTTTCTTGTAATCTATACGAGACTTTTTTTTTTTTAATAATAAAAACACATTTTTTTAGTACTTATTTCCACAATATATTTTTTTTTTGATCAGGACCGGTTTCGCTCATCGCGAGCATTATCAACTGATACGAACTGAACTGATTCAGTTGATAATGCTCGCGATGAGCGAAACCGGTCCTGATCAAAAAAAAAATATATTGTGGAAATGAGTACAAAAAAAATGTGTTTTTATTATTTTAAATATCATGCCTTTCCATCAAGAAGTGACAGTTAACACCTTAAAAGTGATATACGAGACTTATTTAATAAAAGCGATGTTATGCATGATCTTGCTAATTATAAAATAATAATGTTAATTGATTCATCACTACATATTAAAAGCAATAGAAAACCATTCCAATATTATACTATATAAAAAAGAAAAACATAAACATTTTTATTATTTTTTATATTATAAACCAGCCATAATTAGTTTTTATCGATAAAGGTGCAATTAATCACATTGATATATTAACGTCTTAAGTAACAAGAAACATTTTATAATACATTTAACAAACGTAATTTCAATTTATCGAGAAAATCCGTAATTAATTAATTGTATACTTCCTCTTCTGAAATATTTGTTTTATTAATTAATAACAGATAGATTTGATCTAGTTGAAAAAACAGTAATATACGTTTCTTAGTACATATAAAATAATGTTGCAAAAGTCTTCATTTGAAAATATTTTTGAGTTTTGTTTTGTTTTCTAGTTTATTGAAGCTAATTATATGACTCATTTTTAAATTGAACGCTTTTTGATGATGTGAACAAAACTTTTGTTACATTGTTGTTATTACAATAATGTATGTCATAGAAGATAAAACGAAAAAAGTTATTCTAATAATTAATGATTGTTATGTTCAAAACGTGTCTGAAGATTGTTTGTATGTGTTTCCATACAATTAAACAAAAATATACACACACTTTCCTATACATAATTCCAAGCAGTGTTGTAAAATCTTCAAAACAGTCCAAGAACACTGAAGTGAATCGTTTTAATTAAATGTAAGTCCCATAATTAAAAACTGTTGGTTTCACTAAACTTAATTAATTCTTTAATTCTAATACAATACATTTTATTAATGCTAATGTGACAAGGTTTTGTTTGTCGATAAATCATAAAAAATTCATTACATTCAAAGGATGTTTTTTCATTTTTCCTCTACTCAGTGCCTAATTAAAATATGAGATAATAAAATACCATATTGAAATATAGAACAATCGCGATCATACATGCGTTAAAAGAAAAACAAACAATTATATTAGATCAATGGACCAATGAATTTTTTTATAATATTTGAACCCATTTCTGCTGTGATATCGTCTATCTAACAAACTTCAATGATTAAGCAGTATTTTTTTTTATTTCTGTTACTTATATCAATGCAATTTTTCACGTTGGATAATGAAGACGTGTCTAGTGGGTAATCATTTATATTGGGAGACGGTAATTACGTGCTTGGCGCATCAGGTGTTATTTTGAGTTTGCATTGTACTGAATATTGCTAATCGTTGTTACAAATCATCCAATATTAATAATTTGCAATTGTTTCCAATATATGTTATATTTTCTAATTCACTAAGAGCGTATTCAGTTTACTTAAAAATAGCTTTCATGCTAAATTTCTCCACTAAAAATACACAAATGCTTAAGTGACCCGACCCTTTCGATCCTACCAAACAACTGTCCCCGCCAGTACATGCACAAGCTCTGTAGGGACGATACATCAGCCCCGCAATTATTTGATCAATTTTTACGCTAGAAATAATTTGTTTTGACATCATTCTTATGATAGCATATTATTGAGATGCCACAACCAAAAATCACGTTTGATAACGAAGTATAATGGAAGATATAAATAAAATAACTTTGACCAAGTATGACTTAAAAGCATTAAAGGGGGCTTAAAAATATATAATATTATTTTTCATATCAATGGCATACAAGTGTTATTTTAATATAATATATCAAATTTAATGCAAATAAAGTGTGAGTGATCAATATTAATTTATCTTTTTTTAATACGGTAATTAATTGCACCGTCTCATTGATTAATTTGTTTTAATATTCAATTGTCGTACAAATTAATTTTATACAATATTGATAAATAACAATCACAATAAATATGCATTTCTATTGAAAAAAATGAATTAATTTATCAAAAAAATTGCATAAGAATTGCTTGCAAGATTTGTAAACAATGTCATAACTGCATTATCATTTATCCTTGGCAATATAGAGTAGAGCGATGATTTTGCCAAGACGGTATTCGTAATTCGGTATAACACTAAATTTTATATGTTTTGTTTCATTTGTTTCATTTAGAATTTTGAAAATTTAGTGTCATTGTGTTAAAGTAACAAGCTAGGCCGTTGGAACAGGAGAGAGGATGTGTTGTGTGCCTTTTCTGCACAGCTATATATAGATAAGCAAATGTTAGTTTAAGCATAGTTCTGACGATGGCGTGAGCCGAAATAGCTATCAACTATATTTGTTAAAAATATTTTTTTAGAACTAAAATACATTGCTATTTTTTCACCGTGTTATTAATATAATGTTTAGGAAGTCCGCCTATACTATATAATCTAATACAGCAAGTAAATAAATAACAAGTTCGATGATCATTTGCAACAATTAACAGTGTATCACTATTTTTATGGATGCACTTTGAATATTAAAATCACCGTTAAATGCTTGATTTTATCGACCGTTTGACACAAACCAATAGCGTGATCGTGTTGATGGTCCCATTCCATGACGATTGCGGTTTAGCGAGTAATCCCAAGTGGCGCTAAGCTATAAGGTGTGCTGTTTTCTGTCCAACTTTACGACTCTCGTAATTGGTGGATACATTGACATCAACCGCAGCCGTATTCTGTATTATAATACAACGTTGTAAATTTCAGCATTCAAAATGGCTGTTTCAAAATTACGTTTGAATATTTCAAATATTGCACGGAAGTTATAAATTTCCATTATCAGCAATATTTGTCGTAGGCATATCGTGTATAAACTACATATTTTAAATGTTACAATTTGAAAAGGATTCAACATACAATACGGCATTGATCTACAATAGTATCATCATTGATTTGTAGAAAGCGTAGATAAATGATAGTTACTTAAATTTGTGCAGCTTTTACATTATCATATTTTATCACAAAATATTTTACCCGTGCATTTTCGAAGCTTTTACTTATTGTATGAAATTATAAGTTTATAAACAAGAAAAACAAAAAAACGACGACCTATACAAACTAATGGACAATTGATTTCATCCATTAAATCTTCTAGCAGTTATTTTACAAGGGGCATTGATTGTTTATGAAATCGTTCAACCGGATATAGCATCGTAAGAAAACGCTCTCTATCGGAAATGGAAGGACTTACGACAATCGCATATGTTTTATTGGGGTCAGGCACACCCCACTCGACTATTCATCAATGGCGATTACAGTAAATAAAGATCTCCAAACATGTATAAAATAAATCTTAATATAATAGAATGAATATTTCAGTAGAGTTTTTAGTCTCGATATTTTACTTTTCTCATCAGTTTTAGTTGGTAATCGAACAACGCGCGTAAATTTGTGTAAAATAGTTTTTATTACATAACATCGACTAAAACCGTGCGAAAACGTTCCATAATTAATCGAATTAATTGCTCTGATGGATGCTTATGATGTTGACCATAAAATGGCCGTAGTGCGCGATACGTATTTTGAACAGAACCATGATTTTAAAAATAATTTTTCACAATTTGGAAGCGTTGTTCAGGCGTCAGTTTATTCATGTTGATATGCTAAACCAAACTAATCATAAATCACTTCACAGCTGACAAGATGGCCGCTAGTTAAAAATGTGTTGCCAACTTAAAGTTCTATACATCTAAAAAAACACCCTTTTCTTAGTGGAACTCCAACTCTCTTCTTTAAGTAGTTTAAACTGAACAGTTTCATATATTTTGTCTCAAGCTCGGGTATCACCTTTCAGCATCATCAAATATTTTATCATAAAAATAAAAAAGAACTGATGACAAATAAAAACTCAAAAGAAACGAAACATTTCAATATTTTAGTACAAAGTCACCGACACCGGTACATAATTAATTTTACCGCTTAAACACACATTCAATTTTTGCACTAGTACCTTTTTGTTCTTCGGAAGTCAATATGTGTGCGAATGCGTTCACTTGAGTAGGATCAATTAGGCTGCAAGTCGGTAAAAAGCCTAATGTTTTTTTTTCATCTTATTAACATATATTAATAAAATTTATTTACGAATAGTTAAGTGATATCACTTAGATTTCTATGTACGCAATTTTTATAAAATAACTACAGAATTGACGACTATTAAACAAATTATGTGCTATTGTTCATAGCGATGCATTCAGGACTTCTAAGTTATACGAAAGGGTAGATGTAGATATCATTAAGGGATTTATCATTATTTATCATACAAATCTCCGCTCCCATCAATCATGCGTAATTCTCGTATTGTCGAAAGCTCAAAGCTTCACAAGTCTCCCCGCGCTTATTATGTCCCATTCCATATATTTTTTAGAGCTTTAGAAGTGACTGTTCTCTCTTCATGTAGATATGTATAGGTGTGCTGTACCATGATAGATACGAATATGTTTTTTTTTAAATCTAGCTGTCGAAAACTATAGCAAGATTGATTGTCGAAATGTTCCTCCGCGCGGTAAGTCTTCGAGGAGATTTTGGGATATATTATAATGTTAAAATACAGTGACGGAATTTATCATTTCAAAAAATGCTTTTACATTCAAAATATATCTTGTTACAAATATTTCCACCAATCATTAATAATACAGCTAAAATGTAGCTTCACTGTCAATAATAAATGAATGTATGAATTTGTTTATACGATTATATAATATAAATACGTAAAATACCGCATTTCATTTCAAAGCATTTTACAATTGAAAATTATTAAGGCGATATCTTCCTTTAAAATTTGTAACAAAAAGGAAAAAAATATATTTGGCCAAACAATCTTTTTAATACGGTGAAAAAATAGCAATGTACTAAAGAACTAAAACTAGTTCTGACGATTGCGTGAGCCGAAATAGCTATCAACTATATTTGTTAAAAATAATTTTGTAGAACTAAAATACATTGCTATTTGTTCACCGTTTTATAATGGAGTTCTACCAAGTGAATGCCAATTCAATCAATAAATCTTTTTAATAGTCAGATATTTTGAATTGAAATGTTGAGATCATATAACATGACCAATACATTTTCACAATACTTATATTGTATAATACTGTACTTATATCATAAGAATAAAATTCCGTTCTACTTCTATCTATACTATACCGTACTATCATTCTCTATTCTACAGTAAATTTCACTATGTATGTATATGTCTCTGGATCGAACATACAGTTTTGAATCAAACGATTAAATTTAGATGAACAACATTGCTTTATTGATAATTTTGTTGTATTATTAATATTCGCTTATATTAAGGCCAATATTTTTACCATAGTCTATACTCTGGTATTGCGGTGTAAAAATGATTTTTTTATTATAAAAATATCATCGATTTACTTTGCATAAAATTCTGCTTTTTTCGAATATGCGACGAACTGCCCCTGTGCTTAGCTAACCGTACATTTGACGCAGTCTGTGTGTCATGTATTTATATTTTAATAATTATCAGCATTCACAACATCGTTCATCAAAAAAAACACACATATTCCAGTAAATATTAATATTTTTAAGCGTTTTTAATAAATTATTCAAAAAATATGACAGCAGATTTGATATTTTTAGCGTTGAACCTTCTTAAGTGTGAATTGGGGAGCATTTAACTAATAGGAATTAGACTCGGGTGGCTCGTGAAAGATTGCTTCAATGTGTGTTTTGTGTACCTATTTATATTTTCCAACGCTGATGATGTGTCAAAATGATGAATTATTAACTTCGTATTAAAATGTATTAATGTGTTTATTGTTTTTCTAAAATATACATTTTTTAAATTTGATATCTATACATTCACTTAACAGTAAATCTTGCCAAAATGTCTACCTATTTTTTTAACCATCATAATTTATCGTGTAAGCTAGAAATTCTATCCGCAAACATATTATATTTATAGTCAGATCTGGGCCACTTTTGCTTAATACAAATCACTCTTTATAAAATTACTTTCAACACAATTGTGAAATATGAACAAAAATGGATATTTGCACTCAATAAAATTTCGAGTTAAATTATGTATATCGTTAATGTTTTGAAAAGCGAAAAAATTAATAAATAAATAAAAACACATTTTTTAGTACTTATTTCTACCAGGACCGGTTTCGATCATCACGAGTATTATCAACTCATAACGCTCGGTAATGCATATCAATTGATAGTGCTTGCGATGAGCGAAACCGGTCTTGATCAAAAAACATATTGTAGAAATAAGTACTAAAAAGTGTGTTTTTATTATTGAAAATATGCCTATCCATCAAAAAGTCACAGTTTACACCTTACGAAAATATCTAATATATAAGTAATAAGAAATGTTAATGATCATGACCGGTTTCTCTCATCACGAGCACTCATCAGCTTCTAAAACTGGTCCCGATCACAAAATTATTAATGATAAAACATGATAATTTTCCAGTATGAAGTAACAACTAACATTAATAATCAATAAAAACAAATTTTGAAATCTTCCTTACAGATATGGAATTCCTATTGTTTATAAAATAAAACCTAGTTATTCCTATATATATAGATCAATGATAAAACATAGATCACATAGAAACAATATCGTTCTGTTACTATAGCTCAAGACTATATCGGTTTCAATCCCCTCGAGATGGGCTACGGACAATTTTAGTTGTGCCGTCGAAGTTTCTCTTACAACGACATTTCTGTAGTCTTGGAACATCACTACAGACATATTTATTATAGGGTAGTGAAGAAAACACACACACTCTTTTTGAACACATACATATTCAATATTAAGATATCGATGGTCTTGCGTTGACATCTCGTAACAGACATTCGACTTATTTATATAATGGCTCGATAAAACAAGTCTAACAATTCAAAGATAAGACTTATGTAATATATTTGCTTCTCGATAAAATGATTGTTAATATCAATAAAAATGACATTTTAAAATGTATTTCGAGGATAAAAAGCTATTTTTAACCCGTTAGAAGCTTGCTAATAAATGATGAAAACTACAATACAGGTTGTTAATGTGACTGCATGCTCAATTACATTGATCAAATTGGTATTTATTATAATTACTCTAACTCCATTATAAAACGGTGAAAAAAATAGCAATGTATTTTGGTTCTACAAAATTTATCAGAATTAGTTCTGATGAGGGCGAAATCCGAAATAGGCATTAATTATTAATTTAACATTATAAATTTTGTAAACTTAACATAAATGTTAGATACATTTCTTAATTTCTACCTCCAATACAACGTTCTAGTCAAAAGACGAACCAAAAAATAGTATTTGTGAATACATCGATATTCAATATTTGTATTGCAATAAACAATATAAAGCTATATATAAATCGTTGAAATAACAATCTGCTCAGCAAATTAATGCTTGTGAAACTATTCACAATATCGTAATTAAATACACAAATTTGCATTTGAGTTTCTGCATATTTTTAGATAGAGATTTTTTAAATAAATTAAAATTAATTTTTAATCTTTTCCCACACAACAGTCTTAATAAAAAGATGATATAAACATCTCAAATCATGACTCAGTGCTTTTTTCATTATAGACCTCATTTTTTTTTTAAATAATAGTATAAACTAAATCGTCTTTTGATGATAATTTTCAAAACCTGCAAGCATTTGCTATACATTTAATGCAGGTGATACTAAACATTATGCCGATTTTTATATATTAGCCTTCACGAGCAACACATTTCAAATTGCATAAGAAATCTTACAAAACAAAATCGATAAGCGAAATTCCAGAAATATTGTCACAATATACATTAATTGAATTTCACGCGGATGATTATCGTTTTGTAGCCTTGAGCAAGGTAAACCCTTCGATTTTGCAATTCCTTTTCAATCGTACGACAAATCGATACGTAAATAATTGCACGACCCCTCTCTCTTGCCGCAAATAAGATGCAACAGCTCACCCCTTTTAAGAGGGTGACATCATGTTTCCTTCAACTTTTATTTAATATTAGTTTCGTTCTCGATATATTTGATAAATTTTTACGGATCATTTCGATCATTTTATTCAAAATAATTGTTAAATATTACAAATAATAATCAGCAATTACTATTTTGAATTCTTACAACTTTGTACGATTCCACATGCTTTGTCACTAACGACCCGGGTTTCGCCTTTCGGCATCTTCAGGCATTCTATCATACGGATGCAACAGAACGGGTCATTAGTGACAAAACATGTGGAATCGTACAAAATTGTAACAATTCAAATTTGATATTGAAATTCTATCAAGCACAATCAGTCGATATCATAAATTACTTTTTTCATAGTAATCTAGCACAATCCATAAATTATATATTTACTTGGCACCTACACTCAACATTCAGTCGTTCGGTGTTTAAATTATTAAGCAATTGTAAAAAAAAAAACTATATATAAAAAAATCACGTTCTTGGATTGTGCTATAAATTGGATATTTTCAGTGTGATGTATGAATATAATTGCTGTAGATTAATTCGTATATTATCTTACATAGGTCTTGAGAACCACTGTAGATATTAGTTTATGGATTCCTTTGTATGGCTTAGCACGGGACAAAAATTTACTCAACCCTTGGGTTTGTAGGCTCATAAATAAACAACACGGCTACTGTTTCCCTTTACATGAGCTTTTGTCAACCCTCATATTATTACAATTATTATTTTTATTATCATCAAACGCACAATGCAATGCAAATATTTATCGACCAGAGGATATATTCATAATGGAAAATGTGTAAAGAAAATTTATATCAAATTCAACTCGAACTTGATTTTCATTCGATTTATTGATATATATGAAAATGATAAAGATTTTTAGTAATGATATTTATTCTTAGCAATTCGCTTATCACCTTGTCAAGTAGCAGGTAACTTAAAATTAAAATAAAGTAAATTTTCAAAGATTTTCCCGACATTTACTTCGAAAACTATACTCTACTTCGTGTAGTTAGTGTCTGACAATGAATTAGAAGTTGTTTGTGTGTTTATAATTTATTTAGAGATAAATCAATTTACTATTATAGTACATTAAAAAATAGATAATAAAATGTAAAAATACATGTTTAACTGGGTATATTCAAATCTTCTTTCAATGGCACATTCGCATTTAGTGTCCCTTTGAGTAAGTATGCTAATTTTGATCATATGCTATGAATATATAACTTTCTTGCTTCCTTCATAATGGACGCTTTGTTTTAATATGTTCGCTTTCATCTTCCAACCCAATGAAATTTTCTTTTTACTGATTATTATTATCATATAAAATAATGTGACGCCACTTGTAACTAATATACAAGTCATTGGCGGGGGAAACATTAATATTATTTTATTTAATGAATAAGACATCTTAAATAAAACCCTTATATGACTACACGTTACACTGGCTAATCAATAACTGATCAGAAAATAATCAAAATATTCTACACATTGTTTCAACAAATTTCTTATAATTTTAAATATGTAACACAATCGGAACTACAATACAAACATTTTGGTGTAGTATAATTGTAAAGTAACATAAAATGTTACGTTTTTAATTATCTTTAAAATAAATTTGTAATAATAATTGAAAATATGTGATAACACCGAGGGAAATTATTCGAAACGATTATTTTAAATAACAATTAATCTTAGTTAATAAACAACATACATTTACTATTTTCATAACTTAAATAATCATAAATAATTTCTTTTTGATTACTATTTTTCCCACACACTTTTTGGTGAACATATAACAGATACTGTGCTGGTCTTTTTGCGTAAAGCGATTTCTTCGCTGCAGATGTTTAAATCTAATAATATTGTTGGTAAAATAGAGCCAAATAAAATTCGTTCTACTTCACTGAACGCGCAAGTAAGTACTATATTGTATGGGGACAGCAGTAGCTTTTGGCATATTTTATGAGATAACACATTACAAACAAAACCTGCATATATTTTGAGAACAAAAAGGGCAGACAGGACAAATTAAAATAATCTTTTATAAAGCATACGATCCCTGCAAATAGTATTAGCGCTTGCCAAAATTCAAATAGCTCAACGCTCTCAAAATATCACATATGAAAACAAATTATATCAACTTTTTTATCTTGTATATCGTAGAAAATGTATTTTTTTAATCTACGGAAACTAATCAACACATATAATGATAGAATATCTAAACTGACTAATTAATGAACTAATTGTAAAACTTTCAACAGTAATTATGACATTAAGATGTTAATGATATGGGAGGGCTTACTACTTTCAAATTTATCCAAAAATGTAATCATATTATTATACAAGCTTAGCTTACGTTGTCTTCAATAGATCATGTACTGTGTGTAAAGTTCTTTTTATTTCTTATCTACTTATATTGAATTATGACATATGTCTATCTAAATTATAAAATATTTTGATTTAGAGGTTAGTTTTATACTTATTCATTTGAAAATGTATTTAAAGTGAACTAATGAATGTTCATTAAATTAATACCTTTGTTATATAGAGCACGTTGAATGCATTTTTCTGTGTTTGTAAGATTTGTTATGCACCCGATTTGATCTAATGCAAATCCTATTACAGCAAATATGCATTCACATTATTTTTGCAAATCCCTTTTACTTCCATAGTAATTTTATGGATGTATGTGATCCAAAAGCGGGAATTATTAAGGGTATGATTGTGGACGACTTACGGTTATAGAAAGGGGAGATTTATCGCGACAAGTGCGTTCGACTTCAATTAATGGCTTATGTAAATTGATCATATATGTAACAATATATATTTCAAGGTATACATACATATTTGTACAGAAAACAATATCCGAAATTTAATAATACTTATATTTTATTAATTCTGCTAAATTCTAATAATATAAAACAATATTTTCATATTATTTTACGACTATCATTCAAGAAATATTTTAAAGTAATTTTTGTTTAAGATGAAATAATTGGCATAAAATCATAATTGCTTCTATAAAGTAATATTGTAAACCTTTTTTACAAAAAAGCTCATCATAAGCATTCAATATTTTGACAAATAATAAATTATTACTCCTGTCCGCTGTAGGGCAAAACTTCACTTTGAAAAGCTCTGATAATCGGTCAAAAAGCTCCTTGACTGCCAAAAACGTCAGAATAGCGGATAAAGAAAGCTCTCACCCCCCTCTCTTTTTCCTATCGAAGAATGAATTGGAAACATAATAGCGATAATAAAAACCTTGTTGCCGCTTCTAGTGAATTATTCAACCCCCCTCGGGGGATGTTTACACAATAAGCAACACAAGTCCGTGGGGCTGGGGAAACTTGGGGTGAGTTATTAGTTATACATTCTTCTGTTGGGTAGAATAACTTTTAGCCCGGTGCCTTACATCACTTGGGGTTTTATTGACTTGTCAACTTCTACAATAAATATCGCTGAGAAAAACCTCGTTTCAAAGAAAATGGAAAAAACCTTGAACCAAATTTTCTTCATAATTAAAATAAAACCTTTGGCGTAGTTTTTGATGGAAACAAAGAATTTTCTTCGTAGACTTTAGACGAATTACAGCAATAAAAGATATTTATATGGACCAACTTCAATCAAATGTATGGCGAGGACTTTCATTTTAGCCTGTATATGATAATATTTTTCGCTTTTAATGGTGGTAATTTTTTGAAAATGAGTATCTAAATGTTTAATTGAAACAGAATTTATTTTCGTGCTTTCTAAGTGGAATAACGATGTTCTAAATTTAAATTTAATGGTTTTAATTTAATTTATAACAATTTAAAAAATTCATACACGACTTAATAAATATTCGATTGAAACACCAAAAATCAATTATCAATGCTCTTTAGCAGTGTATATTCATAAACGGAAATAAATTTGATATATTATACATACACGTAAAAAACATTTGAAAACATCAAAAAAGATGAATAAGACGATACTAAAGCAAAAAGAAAAACTTTATCTCATCCGCCTTCCCGTGACGATAATAAACAAAGCTTGATGACGCGTATTGTTCAAGTAACTCGACTAAATAATGTTACTCGGACGAGACAATAGCACAAACGATACGCACGGCTACATTTTCGAGGGCCGCTACGGACCTCTACGACCTGCTACGACGAATATCTGCTTTGAATCTCTTAAACTTACCATGGACTAAGCTTTTTCAGGGGTGGCTCGCCAATCTACTCATCTATATTTTTTCCAGATAAAATAAAAAAGGTATAGAAAAAGTTTCCACAACTCGACGACTTTTATGAAGTCTTTGAAATAATGAAAGACAATAAATTTTATAATTATTTTTTATGTACATTTTATTAATTACTAGTGAAAATGCAAAAAACAATAGTTTTATTTTATTTTTGGAAAGATAATTACTTTATTCTCTTTTAATATATATAAATAAACCGAAAATTATGACTCGTTAAAGATAAAAAATAATATATTATATTATAAACAAAAGGATGTAGTCTTTCTTTCACTTATGAAAGTAAGCACTACACCACCACTGTAAGTCCTACGACAATAGGGCACTCATCAAGGCTCTCTTGTTCTACAGAGGAAGTGATTTGGTCTACGAACTCTCCCTTTACGGTGTAGCCTGGTATGTGTTGACTACGGGCCAAGGAGCAGAGATCAACCCCATGCAAAATTATATTTCAGGCTATATTTTCTAGAAAAGACTATTCAAAATAAATAAACGGTTCTACGTGACACGATTATCATTTATTCCAGGCATTTATTTTTTCTAATAAAACACGTAACGCAGTTGTTATTGCTTTTAATGATCAAAATTATATTACATCTAAGTAATCGATGTTATAATTCCAAAACAGAAATATTCATATCGATCTCTTACTGCACGTTAAACATATTGATAGAGTGTTGATTGGTGGCACTGCCAACTGAGAGATGTGTTTTATTTGTGTGAAGTTGTTTTTGCTACATAAAATAATCTTGTACATTGACTAAACACTTTTTGTCACCATATATCATTACAAAAGTCTCATTACTGATCAATTATTACTTTAATATCAATTTTAAATATACTATTAGTTTTATGTTTTCAAAGCTACCAATAAATATTCTATTATTAAATAAAAAAAAAGAAAATTTTCTTCATAATAATCAATTTTACTTAATCAAATCACTTCAAAATTATTTACAATTTACAGCGTATTTTTATACCGGGAAGCTTTATATAAACAGGTTATTTATATTTTTTACATTGCTTTTTGCGTTTATATTATAGGCAAAAATAAATATTCAATGAAATGCGTCTAAGCACTCCGGTAATATGTTGTAAACAAACTTTTATTTCAGAGTCATAATGCAAATTATTCCGTCAAGAAATTGACTTGAGCTTAACGGAATCTTTAATCGCTTAGATTTAAGCTAAACCTCAAATTAAGCGCAACTCAAAACTTTGTTAGACTTAATTATTCGGGATGATAAAAGCTTAATGTAGTCACTTGCCCTTCGGCTATATGGGAAATTGACAGAAGCGTATTGCGGCTAAAGGGCAATCAATGAAGGCCACTAGACATATAATAATTTAATTAATCGTTGATAACACTTCACTTTATTTTATTACAAAACGAAATAAAGCATAAACCGATTTTTTAGTTATGTAAACAGAAATTTAATTTGATTAGATTTCTTTTCCGGTTTATTTATCTTTCATTTTCCAACGACTTTGAATATACAAGTACTATCATTATTACCATTCTTAAATGTTGTATATTAAAAAGAGTAAATGCCACAGCCATGCAATGCACCGCAAATTAAAATCACTAGACCATAGGCTCCCAACCTTTTTCGGGTGGCGACCCCTTTTCATAAAATTCATGTGACCCGTGACCTCCCATACAATCCAAAATCATACAAAAAAGTATTTTTTTAGTTGACCGGATAAGTTGGCGACTCCCCAAAAATACCCTTCGCACCCTCCAGGTTATGCACTAGACCAAAATCCACAGCTATGGAGGTCTCTTTAAAGCAGTGTTTCTTAACCTTTTAATTGAACCCCCCCCCCCCCCGTTTGAAACTGAAAAAAGGTCTCTACATCCCATTGGAAAATGTGTTTCAATTTTTTAATTTAAAAACTATATTTTATGCGAAATATTTCGTTCATTTTAAAAATAATTTTACATTTAAATTACAAAACAATATTAATTTTATAATGGCTTGGCTGTTTTTGCTTGTTCGTCATAAAACTTAGTTTCTGAAATGAGCCTCTGTTTTTGAAAGAGGATTATGAAAGTCAACACTTGCATTTAAGTAATTACTCGCTTTAGTTTTTATATGCTAAAGCGAATAAAATCCCATTTCATACAGGTAGGTGGTGGTAAATGATATATATGACTGCAATGCTTCTTTCGCTGTGTACTCCAGAATTTTTGTAATTCCAATTGTTCAAATAAAATAAGATCATCTTGTTTAAATCAAAATCAAATCTTACTAACCATGTATAAACAAAGAAACAATTGGCTGATTCAAAAATTTAAATAGCTTTCAAATATCGCAAAATTTTTTTATTTTGTTTGTAACTTCTCCCGTACTCTCAGAAATACCTTCCCGCACCCCCGGTTAAGAACCACTGCAATAAAGCTTAAACAATCTAAAAAATTATTTTATTATGACGGTTAATTATCGATAAATCCCTTTTTTCTCTCATATATTTTCAAAAAGGAATACATATTATAGGAAGTGAAGATATTATATTTTCGTAAAATTTTATTTTAATTTATTTGCATATTATATCCTCGATTCGCTTCTGAATAATATTAATTAAATATTATGCTTTACATTGAATTTTCTGTTAATACTACCAGCGTCCAAGTAGAAATAGAGTATACTCCGAGAAGTAACTTTGAGCTTTGATACTATTACGGAAAGTTTTATAAATCAAAATAATTATTTGCGATTTATTAGTAATGGATGGTTAATTTTCACATCGGGTTATGGTAAACCGAGCTCTCTCTGTAAAGAAGAGCAATTATAAAAATTATCAAATGAATAAGAAACATACAAACCATTATACAATATAATGAATCGTATAATTAAAATGATTTTTGAACAAAGAACAAAATAAACTAAAGTTTAATTCAGTTAATTGCTAAGAGGCATTTTATATTTTTTACAACATTATTTTGTCGCATAAAGCTTTTATTCAACGTTGAATAAAACATTGCTTTTAATTACTCATTTCAAATAATTGTTAGGAGAATGAGCGAAAGTCATAACTACATTAAATTATGTGGGGAAAATTACCCTTTAATCCCATCGGCCACTCATCTGACTTGTGTTCTATGAACCCTTTCATTCAGGTGTATTTATATAAAACTTTCTATAGTAAAATAGTCCCTGTTAAAAGTGTCCATTCGAAGTTTTTAAAATAGAAAAAGAATGTGTTTTCTTTTATTCGTTTCTATAACACTTGATTCACCACTTAATTACGTGGTTTTCAAGTTTTCCGAGTCGTGGTAATATATATACAGCAATAAATTTAATGAAATGAAATTATGAATGAAGACAACAATATTTTTAACATCTCATTTAATTCTATTTTTGCACTTTCTCTGTCTATATATTTTTGGAATAGATTTCGAATTCTTTCCACAACAAAAAATTCAATAAAACATCCTACCTAATTCTAATAACTGAAAATAGATATGAATCAAAGCAGATATTTCCATTCAGTTTAATAATTACACCATAAATTAATAATGAATCGGGTACCAAAACGCAAAAGTAAATTAAGTAATTTATATGAACACACACAAAAAAACATTATTCAACAACTCATAAAAAACTGTTCCATATTTAAATGTGTTGTTTGTCAATTCAAATTTTACATGGCATTATTTATTTTCATTTTTTTTTTTTGCTTTCTTAAACATTCTTTCAATAGGCACTCAGAGAGGAAAATTATTTAATCTTATTTGTGAAGAGTTTATTATGCGTCACTGTGTTCGCTGGCATTGTGTACGTCTATTTATGTGCAAATGGCGTACAAATTTTGCCATGCCAATAATCATAAAAATATGATTCAGTAATAAATATTTCACAAAAATCGAAGACTTTCGATTTCGATTATAATGAATTATATAAAAAAATACCCGTACATGATGACTTATTTAATATTTTCTTTATGACATTTTTTTTATCGCTTTCAATAAATAGTTGATTGTTCAATTGGGAATACAAATAGGTTTTAAAAATAATTGAATAAATATTTTATGTATTCAAAATACTGAGGTAAGCTATAAAATATCCATTTGTATATTTTCCTTTCATTTACTGCCTAATCTGTCCGATTTTTCATCACAAGAAAACTCTTTCACAATACTATTTTGAATTAGTTCATATGATAATTTAAATTAAAAATTTAGTATTGTATATATAACAGTGAAAAAATGACAATATATTTTACTTGTACAACATTTGTAAGGTATATAGTTAACAGCTATTCGACTTATATCTTCATCAGAACTATAGTATATATTTTATAACTTTTACGTCATTTACGATGGCTTACTATAGATTTCGAATCATAACAATGGCTGTATTGAATTAAATATGCCATTTTCATAAAAAGTTTTTTTCATGCAACTATGGAATTTGTTAGATATATCATAATTAATAATGTAATATTACATAATAATAGAGAGAAGTATATCTTCATTGATATCACACTTGTTTATAGAATGTACAACTGAGTATTTTATTTAAAGGTGTCTAAATATTTTTGAGTTATTACACATATTTATGTAAACCTTTAAGTCGTTTTTCTTAAATTGATATTTTTGTATGACCTCTAATTTATACTGTAGCTACTCATTCATTTTATTATAATCGATTGTTAAAAAAAAGATCAGATAATATAAAACAAAAATGTCATAATGATGATCAGATCAAATAAATTTTTGAATTTTATCATGTATAACACAGTTTTTTATTCTTATTCTTGTTTCCGAATCTAGAATTAGTATGCATTTTATTATTATTAATTTATTTAAATATTATATTGTGCGAGAATGATTCATTGAGGAATTCCCAAGCGGATTATCTAAGAGACGTCACTGCATAAATATATATATGTATATATATAAGTGTATTTGCTTCCAATTTACAAACGTATTTTTCTTTTATTTCGCTAACTTTGTTATAAAAATGCTCGCTGCTTTCCATCTCACAAATGCAAAATACTGGAAAAAATGGTATTATTATTTTGTATTCGTTTTATTTACGCTTCATTCGAAATTAAAGGAAACAAGAAAAACTTGTTTTCGAGTGGATTCTTAAAGAAATTTGAATATTCAAAGCTCTGAACCTTTTATCAAAATAAAATGATAATTTTCCCAAATGAATACATTTTTGACGGGTAATTTTTATCACAATTATGATTTGGCTAATTTTAAGATTATGTTTGGTAGAAACAAAATGAATGTTTTCAAATACAATACAAATATTTTTAATAAGCATAAAATGTGACTCACATTTTTGCCCATCATCATCATAAAAGATTTGATCGGTATCTTAATGGTTATTATTAAATATCATAAAATTTCCTCTTACCGCACCTACCTTTTGACAAATTATTCAAATTTACTACTAGCACTAAATTTGTGATAACCAAAAAGAAAAGAATCATTATATGTGGCAGAAAAGCTAATTAACCACTCTAAGCAAAACATTAGTTTTGGATGATAGGCTCTCAAATAATAACCATTTTTATCATTAATAATTTAACCTGCTATCCCATGATTTACAATATTTCAATGTTACATTTATAAACAAATAAATGATAAACTTAAACGTCTTTTTATCTTTTAAATAAGCCAGTTCACTCTTTGTACACTACACCTACAGGCATGTTGTATTGGAAAAATGATTATCTGATTTCCGTGCTTCCATACAGGAAAAGCTATTGTATTTGGATTTTTTCGTTAATATTGACAATTATGTATATTTATTTTTTATAGAAATTTATCTGCTGATATAAAAATAAGTAAAATTGAAGTAAACAACAACTATACATCGGTAAATATAAATATGAAAATAGCATTTTATTAAGATAAATAAATAGTTCATTTTATGCACTTGAACGCATTTTTTATCTTATATAAATGGCAACAAAACCATTTCAAACCGTTTTCTAAGAATTCATTAAGTTAAAACGAACTTTAATGATTATGACATAATAGAAAATGTTTAATTAATAATTTTCATATCAAACTTTTAAACTGAGACTATCAGTAATTATCAAATTAAAAACCTTTTTCCCACGTATTTTTTAGAGCTAATTTTTTTTTATAAGTTAATCTTAAGCAATGTTCATTATAATTTCGCATTAACGTTTTATTCAATATGAAATATGTGTGTAAATGGTTTAGATCTTCTGCCGCATAGAACTTCAATAGGTTAACGCGATTGTTCCGTTATTGAATTTCGAAACACTTGTTGTTTATTGTGATTCGATTCCCAATTCAAATTGTCGCCTCCGTTGTTCCACGTTTGAAAATGAAGGGTGAACAATAAACGGAAATGAGACAAGACGGGGGTCGTAATGGGAATTCCTTCTTCAATACCCGCCACAAGCAGGGGAGTGGTATATTTTTTATACAGTAACGTAATTCTAGTGCATATAGGTTGATCTTGCATTACATCAAAAAACTAAAAAAATAAGAAGTATGCTAATTGGACGACTTAAATTTTGCTGTAACCCATTATGTTTTTTAATGATTCAGACTTTGATTGTCTTGGAATTTAAAAACGATGGTTTGTGTAAGTAGTTTAATTATTTTTGTATATTTTCTTATGAGATATTTCATTTCCAATAAACAATAACCGATAAAATATACAATTTAAGTTTACCAAGCAACAGCGAAAAAGAAAATTTATTCTCTAAAATGTTTTTCATTTGGTTAAGACACATGCATTAATACAACATTAAACGAAAAATTTCTAGCATAAAAATCAGTTTCTAATTCGAACGATCCTATTTTACAATACCGATTCTATATGAATTAAAGATAGTGGTGTATATAGTGACAATTTGTGAGATGAAATTTTCTTAGAAGGAAATCGGAAAGGTCTAATTTCCGTTTTCAAATAGCATCTCACATGCGAATTTAATTTGATGCACTAAACTATTCATTTATAAACTCAGTTACAGATATTTGCAATCTAAATTGCAATCAATTCATGCCGTATTTTATCAACGTATGCATTTCCTTCGAACTAACTATTCATCTTAAATCATATAAAAGATCCCTCGTAGATATTTAATTATCTTAATGGACGTATAAATGAGGATATAAGATTATTTACAAAAAGTGGATTGTATATTGGAATCTTAAATACGATATGAAGAAGTGACTAGCTGGTGCTAGTAATGATTTTTCGGTCATAGAAATTAAATAATTTATTCCAAAAAGAATTGTAGATATTTATTATTTTTTAAGTTTATTATTTTTATATCGATAATAATACGAAATTTCATAATTAAAAACACTTCTTCTAGTTCAATTAATATCGTAAATTTAAGAACCTGCTAACGACATCTAACCTATCTCACTTTTTTCTATTAATTATAATTTTATCTCATTTGTATTATGTAAATGTTATATCAACCTTATTGCTGTATGATGAGACTGCAAAATGTCTGGAGTTTTACACAAAATTATTAAATAAAATACTAGGTATTAACATTAATTATGGAGTCACTAAAAATTAATCATAATTAGCGATCAATATATTGCGAGGCTTACTTTTTCGGTTTTATATATGTTAAATAAATTATTGTTTGATTTCAAACCAATTATAAAAAAAGTCAATCACTGTAACATTTCAAAATAAAACGTCTTTTATCAAATTGACCTCTCAGCGAATCGATCAATTTCCAGTATCGCCTTTGCAATCGAATTAGCCAAAGTAGAAATCAAACCGTTTAACCCCTAATTCTCGACCCCCTTCGGATTTAAGAGCAAACGCTCTTGATTAGAGGCATTTCACTGAAGGTTTACAGAGGGTGAGTTTATCTTAAAGCTTCCGTGAGACATCGCCGTCGTTTGCGACGGTATATCCAATTAGCGAGGCGTCGCGACGTGTCTACTCATTTATCTTCTGTCCAAATGAACAAATCCTCCGATACATAATGCAATTCAATTATGATTTCTCTTTCATAATTAACAGCTCATTAAAAAAAACACGCAAATATATTTTAATCAATTTAGAAACTATTTGTAAGAACGCACATATTAATGATCGTTAATTACTATACCCACAATATTATATACATCGAACTTTTTATATTATTTTCATTAAAAATTTATCACACATAATTTTGCTTAATTCTGTACGAGTGTATATTTTTTTAATGTTTAAATATATATTTATACATATAAAGTTTTTTAGTTGGTTTTTCTTATAATTGTACATAATTTCGTTAAACAAAAAATTATTAATAAATAAATTTTGTATAAAAGCTTTGTATATAATTTGTATTTTTTCAGTTTATAATGCTTTCGATGATCGAAATCTGCCCTGATTGTAAATATATTGTGGAATAGTGCTAAAAATATACACTCTTTTTATATTAAAAAAAAAATGAACCAACATAATTTTAGTTTTAATGCTGTTTACACTTTCACATATATGGATTGTTGTCGTGATAAAAAGCTAATTTGTTTTTTTTTTCTAGAAACATGTCATCTAAAAGAAAATCTCCACCAACAAAACTACAAGAAGGCGTTGCCACATCGACGGCTCCGTCGCTTACGACACAAACCTGCGATAGCGGCCCTCACATATCAGTGTCAGATTTTGACCAAAAGGATAACCAAGAAGGATACGTTCTCAGCAAAGTCCCATCTAGCGACGGTACTGAAAGGCAAGTTTTCTTTACGGACCACGAAGAGTCCAGTAATAATTTCGAAAGTGATATAGAAGAGACGGGAGAAATAACATTGGAAAACACTCGGCCGTTTTACAAATTGACCTCTTCGAGCTCAAACGTCAGTTCTGCTGAACATAGCGAAGAAGATATCGAACAAAACAACGAAGATAGACCGCTTAAAAAGCAGAGATTCAACAATTCAAATAGTATTAAAGAATCCGAAACGAAAATGACAAACAATCTACTGGTACCAGCGACGTTATCAGCGATTAATCTGCACCATGAACAACTAGCAAGACACCAGGCTGCCTTGCAAGAAGCGGCCGAAAGACGGAGGAGTTCTTCGGAGTGCAGTTCACCGAGTTCTGACTTCAAGTCGAATTTGAGTATATGCAATAATAATAACTCAACACTGTTGAATCACAATAATTCTCCTCTTGGCCTGGGCTCAGTTGGTCCTCATAAAAGAACTATGGATGATGTGCTGAAACGGCTCACATCAAAGATGAATAATAGCACGATAAAGGAAGAAAAACGACCGACACCATCGACGACTCCGATCAAACAAAACAGGTGAGTTAAATATCACATACAATTTCAATACCTTTTCAAGTAGTCTCTACAAATCCTCAAATTCTATTTAGTTAGACAAATGTAGTAAATCAAATCATAACATCATAAATAATATTTTTCTTTGCAAGTATACGCTTATCACGATTTAATGGAACGAAAATATCGGTATAGTATATCTTGGATATATGTATGAACCGAACAAAACATTAAATTTACATTGAAGTTTCATTCACAATGACAATATGTTTCAAATATTTTAATAATTTTATTTATCAAATCAATTTTAATGTGTTAACTGTCACTTCTTGATGGAAAAGCATGATATTTTAAATAATAAAACCACATTTTTTTAGTACTTGTTTCCACAATATATTTTTTGATCAGGACCGGTTTCGCTTATCGCGAGCATTATCAGTTATGAAAACCGGTCCTGGTCAAAAAATATAATGTGGAAATAAGTATAAAAAAACATATTTTATTATTTAACATATTTATCAAATGACAAAATGTTTATCAAAAGCAAAAGATATGTCCACAAATGATCATAAGTTTTCAATAAAACCGTCTGAAGATAAGGAATTTACCAGTGGTAATAATAGGAAAAAAAATATTACAGTATTTAAGAATTATAAATACCCTTATCATAAATCAAAATATTATTTTCTCATTCACTAGGAGTGATAACATCTTATAAATAAACTATTGTAATGGTTTAAAGGATAAAAAAACATTAATAAAAACTCATTTATTAGCCAATATTTTCAACGAAACTTTGTTGACCGGCTTGACTCATCGGTTAAAAAAATCCCTCGGACACGAAAGATTATGACAGATTATTCTAAAATCAGAATATATGATCTCTAAAAATATATTACCATAACATGCAACCTTCTCTTTCGCCGAAGATTCAATTCTTTGGAAATCGTTTGCAGGTGCTACAATTAAAAATACTGATAACTTTTTTAATTTGAATTTTATCCATAAATTTTAAATAAAGAACTTATTTAAATACCATAAATGAATATGCAATTCCCGTATTTATTTTTCTCTCACTCACGCACACTAACAGATTTAGTACGTTTATTTTCCGTAAACCTACTTACAATATATGTTCATTTGAAAAAACGCACTTCTAAATAGATTCTTTACATCGATCATTTGCATTCTTTCTTAGCGTCTGTACTGAGCCTTTCGTCAATAGTCATTCCGATGACATTAAATCAGTCTTTGTATAATCGATTTATATTACTTGCGTAGGTCTCAATTGTTTATTGTTTAGAATCATAAATAATGGACGTTCGCAGATCAATATGACAGTTTGATATTGTTTTTGTATTCACGGATGAATATCTGGGTAAACAGATCAAGGTGAAAAATAACTGCGCTTGTGCTAAAATATTCCATACAATGTCTACTATAAATCATTATTAGTATATTTGCACTTAGTAATTAGAAAATATTAATAATTTATGATATCGACTGAAGTTGCTTGATGGAATTTAAATATAAAACTTGAATGGTTGCAACTTTGTACGATTCCACATGTTTTGTCACAAACGACTCAAGTTTCGCCTTTCGGCATCTTCAGGCATTCTCTCACACGGATGCAACAGAACTGACGTAAAATAAACAGTTAGCATCGTATGTATACTAAAGTTTTTGATTGAAGGAAAATATTTATCCCAAGGCAAACAGTAAATTGCAGCTAAAACAAATTTAATTATAATTGACACAATTGCCTGTGATAATTTTCATTTACGATCTCCTTAATGAGTCAGTCTTGAAAGGATTTTACCACAAATATTAATAAACTTACATTAAAATATAAATGGATTTTATTTATAAAATTTTAAATATAGAGATACCTATTACCAAAGTCTAGTGACGAAATAAAAGAATTTACGTCATGAGATTGTCGATTCATTGAACCGATCTCACGTAATGGGTACAACAATCAGGCGAAACCCAGGTCGTTAGTGACAAAACATGTGGAATCGTACAAAGTTGTAACAATTCAAATTAGAAATCTATAAGCTCTATTCTTGCGGATTTCATCTTCGTTGCGGATCGTCCAATCCTCAGTTTTTCAGTAACATTATACAATTTAGTTTAAGCAGACGTTTGGAATGATCCACTATCCGAAACGGAAGGATTGCGTATTCAATTATGTTTTCATAACGAATTGTGAACGAAGTGCATTTGCAACGTAAGTTATGGTATAAGAAATGCAATAGAGACGAACGTTTAGCAGCGCGTATAGAAATTTGTAGATAATTAAAAACGAATAATGATGTCTTGGTTGTAATTATTTGCAATCGCTGACGTAATAAAGCTCTCGTTTTTCATTTAATTTTCCACTTAAAAAAATGTTAAAGCAATAAATATTTTTTCTCCAGGCCAATGCCAACTTTTAACCAAGTAAATTGTACTTTTTTTAATTTCACACGGGTAAAATGATAAAATAATGTTATGAAATGTATTTTTTACGTATAAACATTATATATGATCGCACATTTAGTATTTTAATATACGCAAATATTTAAAATAAAAATACAAGCTGACAACAGCAATTGTGCACTAGAGTTAAAAACAACCTCGTACAAAAAACATCTATGTTGATAATGTTTTAATAACCTAAACTCCTAATGTATAACACAATGGCTTATAAATGCTCTAAACGCTTTTAAGATATCTATTTTTTTTAAAAATACTTAATTTATCATATCGACTGAAGGTGCTTGATGGAATCTCAGTATCAAACATCTAGATGTTAGATGTTTGATAGTAGGTATTCTCTATATGAAAAGAGGAAAAAACTCCATTTATATTTTAATGTTAGTGGATTGATATTTGTTGAAAATCCCTTTCAAGAATGACTTATCAATAAGATCGTTAATGAAAATTATCACATGCAATTGTGTTAAATATTATTGGATTAATATTATTACATTTTTTTAGCTGTAATTTACTGTAATCTGCTTGCCTTGGGGTCTGTGTTTTCCTTAATTTCATTTCATTAATAACTTTGGTATACAGACGATGCTAACTATCTATTTTACGTCAGTTTTGTTGCATCCGTGTGATCGAATACCTGATGATGCCGAAAGGTGAAACCTGGGTCATTAGTGACAAAGCATGTGGAATCGTACAAAGTTGTAAGAATTCAAAAAAAAAAAAAACAGAATTGTTGTGGAAAGTAACTTTTGTCGTTTTGATGAGTTAAAAAATATACCGTTGGTATTTCTAATTACAACACGCTTAACCATACACCAAACATATTTTGTAAAGTAATTCATTATATAAAAATATTTTTTTAAATATTACCCAATTCGGCATAGTGACACATGCAAGCTTACTTCAAGGAACAGATTGAATCAGCCTGTTTATAAAATATAATAGTGATTTCGTGCAAAATTGAAGATAATAGGCTTGTGTTATTGCAGTTATCAGTAAGACAAATTATAAAGAGACATAAACCTATTGGCCGACTGACCTCGACACCACTGATTTGATGACTTTTGTCTTAAACATGATAACGTTATATTAAGATATGAACAATATACAAAAACTGAAACGACTGGGAGATACGCTATTTTAGTTTTTGTGTGATAATGTCTAGTTTCCAATACAAAATTTATCTCTTAATATATTATATATCTTCACGATATGTATGTTAACAAAGAAAAAATTTAAATATTTTGTGAATTGTTTAACTGGTGCAATATTATTACGATAACAATAATATAGCATCGATTTCCAGATAGTCTTTTGAATTATACAAAAATTAAATTAAATAGTCTATAATTAAAACCTTTATCTAAATATATTATTTAAATATGTAAAAGAAGAATATTGTTTTTTTATATTTCTTACGTATCGTATTTTATGTATTGTGTATCATAAATTGGCGTAATAAGTATTTTTCTCGCATGTTAGAAAGAACGTCGCTTTTAAAATCATTGGTAATATTGCCGATATTAAAAATGCTCTGTATTAAATTATGTACAAGGTACTTTACCTTTAAGAAAAAACCATAAGAATATCGAAAGACAAACGAGTAGTTTCTTTTCTTGAAATGGTAACATAAACGAAAAAATATTAATCGATAACAAAAACGAATATTGAATAAATTTGAAATAGTCATAAATAAATATTTACACCTTTGCGCCTAAGTTTTTGCATCTTTGTAGTAAGGTTCGCAGAATGACGGCTTTGGAACAGCTGTAAATCAATCATCACTTCTCTCGATTCTTAAAGGAACACACTAATATATTATCGTCCCCATTAGTTCAACCTATTCCCGGTGGGTGGTCTGATTTGCTTCCGTAATGACCACTTCCGTGCTACATGTAAACTTATTGTCATAGCCAGCTTTTGTTTCATTTACAATTTTTCAAAAATTAAGTTGCATTGCAAGAAAGCAACAAGCTAGGCCGTTAAAACAGGAGAGAAGATGTATTGTGCACCTTTTCTACACAGCTATATATAGATAAGCATAGTTCTGACGATGGCGTGAGCCAAAATAGCTATCAACTATATTTTTTTTAAATAATTTTGTAGAACTAAAATACATTGCTATTTTTTCACCGTGTTATAATGGAGTTCTACCAAGTGAATACCAATTCAATCAATAATAAGTATTTTTCTCGCATGTTAGAGAAAGCATCACTTTTAAAATCATTATCGGCATATTTCGGATATTAAAATTGCTCAATATTAAATTATATACAAGGTACTTTACCTTTAAATAATTACCATAAGAATATCGAAAGACGTACGAGTAGTTATTTTTTTTCATGAAATGATATCATAAAGCGATAATATAATATATTAATCGATAACAAAAACGAATATTCAATTAATTTTAAATAGTCATAGATAAAACATTTATAGCTTAAAACGGCCGTTTTCGATGGAGTCGTCGGTAGATTTGTGGATGTTTATTTTTAATGAATTTTAATTGTGTTTCGCTTATTTAAGAACCATCTTCAATAACTATAAGATTACTCATTAAGAATCTGATTTTTTACCAAAAATTTAATTCCTTAGAGGAGGGTTGGGCTAGTAAGATAAAAGGTTTGATTTCAGCCATAAAAGGGAGATAGATCCATCCCAATTCTCATGTGGAAATGAAGAATAAAATTCTTTTAAAAAAGGTAAAACACGTCTCATATCTAGTAACACACTAAATGGAATAGCAAAATTATCAATGTTGATTGAACAATAACTTGGCTGATAACGTAGATCGATGTAGTAATCATTGACTCCGGTCGGTGATTCGAAATACCAAGATCCATTCTTTCAATGCACAAAAAAATGACAGTTTCCACCTTGAAGAATTTGAACATTTCTCAACGAAAAAAATAATCAATCAATAAGTTGATCGCGCAATAACTATAGATTAAGTATCTTAAATATTGTAAAGGATCTAGACACAACAATACAGCATTCGTTTAATTATCTGTCTCCCCCGCCAGAAAATACTTTTTACCATAATGACGACTACCATTGTGGCCAGACCATTATGTATTGTTTTTAACAAAAAAGCCATTTAAATGAAGCGATTTGTCTTGTCAATTTTTTATAGTCAGCGGCATTCACAGACAATGCCAGTGTATTGTTCTTAGCTCACAATCTTGAGCCACTTTTTGTTATGAAGATGTAACAGGAGATGTGTTTTCAATCTAGGATTTGCGGACTCATCGCGTATCAACTAATTAATATTTTCACTCAAGTATTAAAGTACTTGACAGACAGTTTACTTTCTTTCAATTTAGCAGATAATGAAAGCATTTTTAAATAGCACAAACAATAGATAACCGACTACAGTTTAGTTAATTTTATATCAAAGATAACGTATATCCATAAATGTTTTATAATTATTTACATTTTATTCTGTGCATATTCTCATTTAAAACGTTTAATTTCGGTACGATTAGATATTTTGTCGCATATTTATCACATTCCATTACAAACAAAATACTATCGTTAATTATTATTTATTACATACATAAATCTGCAAAAGACTTTTTTTAATAATATACTTCATTTTATATATGGCTATAAATCTCTATGTTAAATGTTCTATAATTTCTTTTCGGTAATATTTTTTCGTATTTCGAAAGCGATTGACCATCCACGCTAAGTTGGCGGCGGGGCATAAACAAAAGGTCGAATGATCCAAAGACAAAAGGCTGATTACGCCATCTTGGCTCTGGCAACAAGTTAATTTGACTTTTATGAGATGAAATCCAATATGGCCTGAGATGTTATTGATGACGTAAATTTTTCACTCTCTTCCAACAATACACAATGTGTACATTCTCATACTGAATTTAGATACATTTAACACAATCAAAGATATCGTATGTTCAACTCATTATCGTGACGTCATTTGGGGGTTACATTTAATGACGCAACCATAAGACAATCCAGTGACGAGATTAGTAAAAGTAAACATGCGTTATTTCACACCGTAGATAATTGTTACTATCTGTATACCAGATTTCTTCAACCCATCCCAAAGCTTTTAAAAACGATCTCCATGATTACATATATTTATATTTACCATATTATATTTTAAATATATTTTTTTTTAATGTGAATCTTGCTAATCAGCTTGATTGAACAATATTTTAATATTCGTTGCTTTATTTTTTTCTGCATAAAGTTTACGTTAAAACGAAGCCTCAATAAATACAATCTGTTAATAACAAATACCGGGTCATAGTTGATTTAAAAAAAAATTGTTACATTTGTCAAATTCTTTATTTGATAATTTTCAATCATAATCCACGATACAAAAATGTTTATCACTTAATTTACTGTGAAAATGACATCCAAAAATCACAATTCGAACTTTCTTTAGTAAAAAAAAAATGTCTTTTACAATCGAAACCTTTATTATAAATTCAAGATTCATTTCAAAATGAGATACTTCGGAAGCGAATCGCATTGATACATAAAAAGACCCCTTGTTTCACGGAGAGGACCACTCTATCCAATGCAATTTTATAGCATCATCTTTTGTGCGAACCCATCGATGTTTCCCAATCTACTCAATGAAAATATTTTTTTTAACCAAATAAAAAGTTAGATTTTCACTCGCTATTATTTTATTTGTTCTGGCACAAAATAAAAGCTTTTTCAATATATTATTTCAAAACCAGTTAAATGAGGAAATTTCAACCAAAATTTATTTGAATCTTCATTTCAACATTGCTGGCATTAAATAAAAATGTAATTTTTACATATCTTTACACTATATTTTTATAAATGTCGATCGGAAGATTGACAGATTAAAAAATTGGATAAAAAACACTGTTTTCGACTTAATTTAAATTAAGAATGATTCTGAAGTTGGATAAGAAGTTTTGATTGATTAAACGTAAATATATAAAATTGATCATATTTAAAGTTTTTCATTTTATAAACCCAAAATTTAAATTTTCAATATATATATTATGGCGCTTAAAAAATAATAAAATCACCTTTCAAGTATTAACAGTCAATCTTTGGTGGAAAGACATTATATTTCAAATAACATAAAGACTTCAATTTCATGTATTTGGAATTGGGCCTGGTTTCGCTCGTCACGAGAATTATCAACCGTTACAATACAAAATATAATTAAGAGTCATCATCATCATCGGCCGGGGTCGATCCACTGCTGGATGAAGGCCTTCCCCTGCTTTCTCCATTCTTCTCGGTCCTTAGTTATTCGCTTCCACGTATTTCCTCCGAACTTGGTTAGCTCGTCTAACCACCGGGTCTTAGGGCGGCCCTGTGGTCGTTGAACGTTTCTTGGGTACCACTGTATGACCGCATTCGTCCAACGGTTGTCTATTCGTCATAACAGACACAAGTGACCTTCAGAATAGGATGCAGGAACTCGCGAACGAAAGCCAAACTGTAGGTCTGAAGATGAACATTACAAAAACAAAATTTATGATAAACTGCTTTGCCCAACCAAAGGCTACCCATATAAATGGCGCCGAAATCGAGAGGGTACATAGGTATGTTTATCTTGGACAACAGATGTCTATAAATGGAGGGATGTTCGACGAAGTTATCCGCAGATCAAAACTAGCATGGAGTGCATTCGGACGCCTGAATATTATCTTCAAAAGCGACCTGCCACTATGCCTAAAGCGAAAAGTCTTCGACCAATGTGTACTACCAGTGTTGACGTATGCATCTGAAACATGGACCCTTAACACAAAGGAAATCCAAAAATTAAGAGTAACACAACGAAGCATGGAAAGATGCATGTTGGGCATAACGAGAAGAGATCGCAAGAAAAACCAGTGGATAAGGGAGCAGACAAGGGTACGTGATGTAGTAGATGTCGCCAAACAGATAAATGGCTATGGGCTGAACACATAGCACGACAATTAAGAGTATTTATACTAAATTTTGAGTATACAATGAGGGGTAGACAAGACCAAAATTCATTAAATTTTAAGTTAATAATTTTTCTTATTGATAGAATTGGCATTCACGTGGTAGAACTCAATTATAACACGGTGAAAAAAATAGCAATGTATTTTAGTTCTACAAAATTATTAGTTTTTAGGATATAGTTGATAGCTATTTCGGCTCACGCCACCGTCAGAACTATGCTTAAACGAACATTTGCTTATCTATATATAGCTGTGTAGAAAAGATACACAATACATCCTCTCTCCTGTTTTAACGACCTAGCTTGTTTCTTGCTCGCAATAACACTAAAAATTGTAAATGAAACTAAAAAGGCGGCTATATCAATATACTGTACCTTTATATAATAAGCCTTTATTAAACAGCTATATATAGATAAGCAAATGTTCGTTTAAACATAGTTCTGACGGTGGCGTGAGCCGAAATAGCTATCAACCATATTTTAAAAAATAATTTTGTTTAACTAAAATACATTGCTATTTTTTACCGTGTTAATAATTTTGTTGGTAAATTTTATTGCACCATTTGATAATACTCGCGATGAGCGAAACCGGTCCTAATTATTTACTTTTATTGTTTAAAATAAAACGAAGATTGGCACAGTTTTGCGCTGATTGGACTATCGTGGAAAACATATTTATGCATAGTATATCTTATGTGTATATTTATTTCATTGCTGCAAATGTAATCAAAAATATTTGAAAACAAATGTGTTTGGAAGAGGAAGTCTCACAGTGACCAGTTGGTATTATCATTTTTACGGTCAAATATCTGATAGAATTTTAGATGTTATTTTCGAAGCGGCACTCCTTACAACTGCTTTTCAATGAATACTTGATGTGGTGAATCAAAATGCACTCACAAATACACGTGTACGTATCGACGTACAGATTACACTATACAAATACAATCATTTGTGGACATACATTTGTGGATAACAGTCTAGGCTAGCTTATTATAAAATGAGCGACAAATTTTCGAAAACAAGATTTTAAATAGTGATTTCAAAACGCAGCCGGAAATTAGTCAGGAATCGGCTGCCTTTGAAATTGTTGTTTGATATAGGATACTAATTTGAATGGTACATTTCGCACACACTAGCATCATATATTTTAAAGATTTCTGAAATTCTAGCAAGCACTCTCAGTTGGTGTCGTAAAAATTTAAAACAATACGTAACATTAATAAAAACATTAAGTCAAAACACTGTGTATTCAATTAAAATTAATCTTGTGTATTTCGAAGTAAATTTAGTTTTTCTTTATTATTTTACTATTTATACATTAGATCAGGGTTTATTGAAAAATTCCAATAATAGAAAACAGCACTTTTTACATTTTAACGGAACACTTCTCGTAATTGTATCAATATAAAAAATGCAGAAAAAAACATTCCTACTAAATTATTGTTTTTAAAACATAAATGAGATATAATAAATATAAGAATGAAGTTCGCCGTATCATTCATAATTTTGCAAATTTTCTCAATATAAAGTCAATTAAATTTTCGTTATCAATATACACATACTAATAATAATAACATATGTCAATTAACCGATACAATTGCAGTTTTTTTTTTATTTTTTTATTTCACGCAACACTTCAAAATTCCATGGAACATATTTTGAAAATATCTTTATTACATTGTTATGTATTTCGAAACATTTATTGTTATGCGAAAACGTATCACGAGTTAAATTTTACCCGATAAACAATTATGATAACGGGAATCCTTGGTATTGTTTTTATTCTAAAACAAAAATAAATTTATTTTAGAACAAAATACGTTTATATTTTCACCGTTAAGAATGCTTTTATCTCGGCGATAGACTCATCGTAATTGAAATTGTTGACTTTTAAAATAATCCAATGTCCTTCGTTTTTTGATAATAAAATTAATATTATCAATCAAAATTCGTATAAATGTTTTCAAGGAGTTACACAATAATGAAAAAAGTCCGAATCGAACGCAATATTTCAGCGAAGTAATTCAATTATTTTTAAAATCGTCAATGGATAAAAAAAAAGTACACTTATATTTCCGATTCCGATTAACTACTCAGTTTGAATACATTAACGTAGCAAAATTTTATTTAAAAAAACTTTTCTTTTCTAATAATAAAAACAATTTTTTAGTCTATTTCCAAAATATATTTGATGTTCAATATCGATTTCGCTCATCAAATATACTATGACAACAATAGTAAAAATATGTTACCATTATTTGAGAAATAGTGATGGTTAATACTTTAATAACATTTCTAAAATATTGTTTTAATTATGAACTTTTTCCAAATAACTATTCGCGTATACTTTTTACGTAACTTTGGTAGTATAGTAAAATCGCTACAATTATGTATGTGCTAAATAAATTGCATTATTTATCTATGTCATTGAAGTATCATTTAAATAGTCCATTACTTATTCAAAAAATAATGGTTATTATTTAAGAATATTTATTGTTTTATTATTATTATAAATATATTGAATTCACGAACGTATTCATTAAAATATCATTAAAACAATGAAAATAGTGAATTAGCAACCAAGCATTCTTACATAGGAAAAAAATACGTTTTTTCAAAAAATATTGTAATATTTCTTCACAGCTTAAAAATAAAATGCAATTATGCTCATTTCGTCGTATGAAAGAAAAAACCGTCAAAACAATATTGTAATTGTGGAGAAAGCGAAACAGAATCACTTCCTATACTTTGAAAGATAACCCCAAAACCTCCGAATGTTATTGTCTCTCGATAGCGTTCATTAATAATTTTTGTATGAGGGTCATCGCGATAAAAGTGCGCAAGAAAGTAAAGGCGTATCACTAGATTCAGACATTGCTCTCGTTTTTAAAAATATCACATTGATACCAAGAACAATATCACGAACTATATAATTTTTGTCATATGTTTTTTATTCGATTAAGAAACAACGTTTCCTGTATTACATGTGTATTCTTTTGTCAAATCGTTTCACTTGACGTTCTTAAACAATTGGTTACTTTAAAATCGTAAGTTATTAAAAATTTATAGACATCAACTATATCACAAAGGATTCTTAACGAACAAACTAATATATGTCGGTCTCGATTACATAATCCTCTGACTGGTGTCTCTTTGTTTCTGTAATGAACCATTTCCGTGCCATATGTAAACTTACTGATATAGTCGCCTTTTTAGTTTCATTTCCAATTGTCAATTTTATTGCGAACAGGATACAAGCTAGGTCGTTAAAACAGGAGAGAAGATGTATTGTGTACCTTTTCTTCACAACTATATATAGATAAGCAAATTTTAGTTTAAGGATAGTTCTGACGATGGCGTGAGCCGAAATAGCTATCAACTTTATTTCAAAAAATAGTTATTTAGAAAAACCTTATTGACAAAAAATGATTGCTTATGTTTATTTACTGTATTAATATTTACGTGTGTACTCAATCATATAGCACAATTGGTACATCCGTATGATATATCATAACTTTACGTATATCTCCCTCTACATTTCATAAATTTATTTATTATACATATACGTATTTAGATATTTTAATCAGCTTAAGTTGCTATGTGAATACAGCTATAAGACTTGATATTTTTTTTTTATTATTCTTGAATCTTTACGAATCCCTAATTCACAATGAAAGTGAAATAAAAATACATTTTAGAAACGATTATATTTAGAAGCGATTGTCGTATGCTGATTCGTTGAAGGAAGCCTCAGAGCATTTAATAATAAATGAATAAACTTTATATAAGCAACAGGTCATGGACTTCACGATAACAATAAAGTTTTTTATCAATCATCGTCTCATTTTCAAAATAATATACAAAAAAAACTTCCAGGTCAAATACCGTAATTACTACAACAACACTCAATTCTGCAATCAATCGACTAAAATAAATGCAATTATGGCGACATATTTATAAAATTACAACAGAAACATGTTATGGTTTGTTTGATGTTGTTTTTTGGAAGATATTACAATAACTCATTCATTAACCATTTGAATCCCAAGCGGACACCGGGGTCCATAAATTAATAAAAACAAAACGCATGATATTCCAATACATGCATATACAATATATGCATAGAGTAAATTTAAAAAATATCAAATTGATTTCCAAATAAAAATCGATACAATTTATGATATCGACTGAATGTGCTTGATGGAATTTGAATTGTTACAATTTTGTACGATTCCACAAGCTTTGTCACTAACGACCCGGGTTTCGCCTTTAGGCATCTTCAGGCATTCTATCACACGGATGCTTAAAGATGCCGAAAGGCGAAACCCGGATCGTTAGTGACAAAACATGTGGAATCGTACAAAATTGTAACGATTCAAATTTAAACATCGATACATTTGAACGTGTCACGTAGACGCGGCGAGAGCAGCCACAATATCATCGTGAATTATTTCAAACATTCAAATTCGAATTCATTTTACTTAACTTAATATGAAATTTACAGTTTAGTTAGATTTAAAATATAAAAAAATTTATGAAAAAAAAGCGGTTAGATTTTTGCTACATACAAAAATACTAGCTATTTATAAGTTCGGTATTCAAGTGGTTAACTAGATCTTTTAAATAATTACCACGACGCAAAAAAATTGTAGCGGTGTATAATCTATTTCAATATATTATTCTGTTCGTATGACTAATATCGGTACTGGTGACAAATTCGCGTGAAAATATTTATATAAATTCTCCTAAGAACAAAATAATATGGATATTTTTTTTTCTTTTGAACATTTCTGTTTACTTTCGTGAGTTCGCTTACTTAAATATTCTATTATTGTCTGAGCAGGTGTAGTAAACTACGATAAAATTCTTCGACATAAAGAACACAGAGTGGTCCGTCATTTCTATTACATGTAGATTGGACGGTCGTCAAACGAGACATACATATGTTTCATACGCATTCAATGTTGTTTTCAACCCTAACATCTTATCTTATCCTATAAATTTCAACATTATTATAATTTCACTATTCCATATCTGGCATGATATCTAGATGTTTAATAGTTACTTGCCAGATGGAAATAAGTAGGTATTTCTTAATATATAAATCGTAATGATGTTGATTATTAATTATTGTGAAACCCCTTCAAGAACGACTCATTAACCAGATTAATCATTCATGAAAATTATCACAGGCAATTGTGTGAATTGTTATTAGATTATTATTAAATTTGTTTTAATTGGTATTTAGGCTTGCCTTGGGGTCTGGGTTTTCTTGTAAGTAATACCTGTGGTATATAGACGATACTAACTGTTTATTGTATGTCAGTTCTGTTGCATCCGTGTGATAGAATGCCTGAAGATGCCGAAAAGCGAAACCCGGGTCGTTAGTGACAAAACATGTGGAATCGTACAAAGTTATAACAATTCAAACTCCATCTAGCACCTTCAGTCGATAGCATAAATTATAGAAATGTTGTTTATGAAGAGGAACAAATATTGTAAAACATATTTGATACAGAGACCACCACTGACAATACTTAATATTTTGTAGTAAATATTTTTTATGTAAAAAATGCATGATTATTAATAATTATATGCCATGTAAAATTTTAATGAAACTTTCTTGAAACACTTTAAGTAGGTAACTAAAATCTCTAAGAGCAACGTTTCCGTGCTACATTATACTTCAACAAGATTTTTAGCACTTCATTTCTTCTCTGATAACTAAAGTTAATAAAGTAAAGTAATCGAATGTTTTTTATCTACTCTACAATAATTCGATTAAAAAAAACACACAAAAAAGAACAATCAAAAACTATTCTATTCTATCACAAATTATTCTTAAATCTTCTTGCATTTTAACTAATTATTAATTAATTATATTAATTACACGAAACTCTCTACATAGTATAGAGTATAGTCTAATCTACCGAAATAGCTATCAACTATATTTGTTAAAAATAATTTTGTAGAACTAAAATACATTGCTATTTTTTCACCGTGCTAAAATCTACACTGTTACCACAATTATTACAAAACACAAAAAAAAATCTTTTATTTCTTGAGTTGCCTTGTTGTGTCCATAAGGTTATGTGTGCAGAGCATGACGTATTCGATCCTAAGGGAGGTTTTCCTCTGAATAATTTATCAAGCACATACTCAGTTTCTTTGGGTTGTGTACACAGGAACGCGACACCAGCGTTATATAAATTGGTGACTTGTTTCATTGTTAATCATTGACAAAGCTTTTTGCTTATCTTATCATGAATTAAAAAATACATTCATGTTAAATTGACTTTTTGTCTCATATTTCTATATTGATTCAATCATTCCTTTGTTGCAATGTCGTACGAAGAATATAATTTTATTCCAGCCAAAGACGACCAACCTAATATATCAGTTCATCGTCTCTTAAGATTTTAATTCTATCATTCTGATACTACTGCCAAAAATATGAGTTATCAATTTTCTACAAGAATGAAAAGTGTGGCCTTCAACGTTTGACGAATAAATTTTTTCCCTCTCTGAGAAATATCTTTTGACTACTAATCAAAAATGCTCATTGAAACCGTAGTATAAAGTTTACAGTATATTTTCAACGATATAATACTACTTTTTTTTAACTGAAATTATAAAATAATAAATCAGATTTTTCAGAGGTTATAATATTTTCGATGGCTTTTAAATTAAATAATCTTAAAATTCATCAAAAATCTTTCTACTGCCTATTATTTGGATAACAAAAAAGAATCTTCAGCAAATTGCCAAATCAATCAGGCGGGGTTGACAAAAGCACTTCATTGTTTCCTCCCCTACAAGAAAAATTCGTGACAATGACGTCACAGCGGGTGACGTCACATTTTTCTGACAACTTTATTGGCGGTCTTCACAAGTCGACGCTTTACTTTTTCCCCTTGCCACCAGTTACGGATTATGGATATCGTAATCCATTTTTTCATAATTATATTTACGGAATCAACCATTTGAATCTTTTTAAGCTCAAATACTATGCAGAATCAGTGTATAATTTTGGCAGATCCAAAAATTTATGAATTTTGAATGATTTAGTCACTCATTAATTACCAGTTATATGTTATAATGGTATGCTGATTTTTAAATGAACTTTAAACGACGAAATTTTGTGCCTTGTAAACATCTTACATCTAAAACAAAAATATTTCTCCTTGTCAATTTTCTGACTTTAACTTTTTTATCTACAATTTACATGAAATATTATATTATCTATTTGGTATGTGTGTCAAATAAATTCATTATTACACAATTTGAAAAAATATAATTTATTTTTTAATACAGCTAAATCTTTCTGTAGTAAACGTGATTATTGATTTTATAAATAAAACAACATATTTTTAGCACTATTTCCACAATATTTTTGATGATCACAATCGGTTTCGGTCAACAAATATATTGTGTAAGCCGTACTTTACTAAAAATGTGTTTAAAATATCATACCTTTCCGCCAAGATGTGACAGTTAGCATATTATAAGAAATTTGCGATTTTAAAACTCATAATTTTGACAGTAGAGTTAGTCATTCTGACAAACCAAGTAATCATCAAGTTGACTTCAATTTTGAAATTAATTTTTTTATAGCACGCTTTACTCAAAGAGACTATCACTTATTGTATGAACGTGCATACTACGTTTTTCCAGCTATCGCTCGGACTTTTTTGTCGAACTAAATATATATACCCCATCCACAAAAAGATGTCAAAGATGCAAAAGGGGAGTAACGAGGTCACATGCTTGCACACTGAAGTACACCACATTCTGTTCACAAAACTCCACAGAGCCACTAAATTATTCATGATTTTGGCTGCAGCGGTGGATGATAGGACAAGCTATGCAATGTGCACAACTGCTGCACCTACATTGCACCCCGTGCAGTGCATCCGCGAAACATCGTGAAAGTGCATTTTAACACCACGGCTAAAAAAAGTCAAGAAAGTTGAAAAAAATCAATATTGCAATATTTCGAAGCTTTCATCAGATTATTCAAACATCATAGATATAAATCTTGATAACTGATTAAGCGCTTTGATTAAAATCTTGTGATGATTATTTCAAATTCGTTTTACAAATATAAATCTACACTATTCAAAAAACAATATTTAAGTTTTGTGAGAAAAATATGTTGATAAGGCCAGCTGTGCTTAGCACATTTAATATATCAAATTTTTAACAGCGCAAATTTGAATTGTTACAACTTTGTACGATTCCACATGTTTTGTCACAAACGACCTGGGTTTCGCCTTTCGGCATCTTCAGGATTCTATCACACGTATGCAACAGAACTGCCTGAAGATGCCGAAAGGGGAAACCTAAGTTGTAACAATTCAAATTTGATTTTTTAATTCCATCAAGCACCTTCAGTCGATATCAAAAATTATTTTAACAGCGCGTTTAAAGAGCCTTATTTTCGTCAATATTATATGTATTTCTATTAAGTGAATTACAACAGGTACTTTAACTATCGCAAACTATACGATGAAGTAGTTTCTTATTAGTAACTTAAAGGAATTCTGCAATTCAGATTACGGACATGAAAAAGTATTTTAAAATTAATATATCGTATATTATTGTACTTTTAATCGTTCAATCGAGAGATGTATTATTGTCAGGTACTAAATCCGACCGATAAAATGGACCGTGCAAGAAGCAAATTATTCACATTTTAATTTACGTTAAATACGCCAGATATATTTTCACATTAAAAAAAATATTGCAAGCTTTAAATTTAATGCTTCTCACTGCGGTTGTTCCAGTTTCAATGCATGCACCTTGTGCAACGTGCAATGGATTCTATTTCAAAATGCTACGCTACACCCTTGTTCCAGTGAAAATACATTATTGCGAAATGAATGCTACTCGTGTAGAATAGATATTTTCATGAATTTGATTGTAGATTTATAAATCAATTTCGTAGCCATAATTCAAAGATTTTATAATCTGCGACTACGAGTAAGATTGTTGGAGTTATAAAAGAAATGCGATCAAGCATAATTACGATGAGAGCTTTTAGCGTCTTTATGTTTTTATTATTATTCGAAGTAGCAGAAAGAATGTTATTTATACAATTATCTATGTTTATTTCAAATCTAAAATGTTTGAAGTAAGATTTCGGAGCTGAAAAGTTCATACAGAGACTCGCTCTGTAAGTCTCTGTCTGCTAGTAAACACCTTATCATTTTTTTAAACGTTCATTTTCATCAACATGAGTGCATTCTACAATATTTGATTGTAGGCAATTTTGTTACAGCGACTTTCCTTCTGCTGAAACGCAAGTGGCTTTGGAAGCCGCTGCTCTTCAACAAGCGCTGGTTGCAGGAGGAGCCCTGATGTCTGGTGAAAGCGTTCGGGAGCGAGAACGAAGACTTTCGGAAATGATCATCCAACTTCAGTTCGTGAGAGAACAGCTTTTGGCGCAGCAGGATCACGCTAAGGTAGGATTTTGCTATAGACACATTGATAAAATATTTACAATATACACATTTATATATTATTAGAGTGTTTTTTTACAGTCATAATGACGTAATTTAATCTTATATATTTTCTACTATAACTTAATATACGCTTATTCTGTACTTGAATCATGAAAAAGGTTAGATATAACTGGGTAAATTAGGCCAGTGCCAAACTTTTAGAGTATATTATACGCCATTCATTCATTCATGTATCAATTTGAACACATGTAAATTGTTTGTAGTGTTTGCTGGTTGAATAGCAATAATTGTATTATTTCACTGAGTAAAACTAAAAGGTTACACATTTTCATGGTATATATTGTATCAGCATTATTATACAAGTGACCAGTTAGGCGCATAATATGAGTATATGGAACGAAGTCTTGTATTCTTTTTCGAAACCCATTAGAAAATTGATTATCTGTCAAAAGACTACTTTGTTTACATTCAAATCACGATAAATTTATTCATATGCCAACAAAGTCATTACGAAAGTAACCAACAAGCCCTTTTGTTGCCTCGGAATAAATAGTTGAACAAGCAAAAACGGTCAACGGCAAGAATTTCCATTCAACAGTTTCAATAAAGGGAGTGAATAACCAGTGACGTACAATACATGCACAAGTATTATATGTATTCCAAGGACTTATTCCGTACTTCTTTTTTTCTATGAAAACTGTTCAGTTTTCCAAACTGTTTTTTACTAAGACAGTCAAGACAGTAACTTATTAAAGGTAAGTAAATCATTCTTGTTTAGCTCCACTTTTTAATTGGGATGAGAGATATGCAGTTTGAAATTAAGCCTATATATCTTCGAACAAAAAGTGATTAATAAATCATTATAAAAAGCTTTCCGTACTGGCACTTGAACCCGTGACTACCGTAGCCGAAGCAATAAAATCAACCACTCCGCAACGAATCCGGGTTTCTTTATGTAAATTAGATTTAAAAAAAAAGAATATCGTTTTGAATTGATAATCGCACTGATCATATAAAATTTAGAAGTGTCATAGTTTTTTTGAATTAGTATAAATGAAATTGGTTTTGTTGAAAACATAAATATCCCTTAACTAGATTTTGTAATAAAATTTTTAATGAATCTCTGCTGATATATTTCATTTCACTTGCTGATGACAGAATACATGACCAATATCGATTTGACAAAACAAGGTTTTACTGAATAATACTTAAATAAATGACGTAAAATAAATTAAAATTTATAAAAAAAATAAATAGTAATGGCTGTCTTTACTCAACTGTGTGGAGTAATTCAGCAACAAACGATAATCGCCTTGCACGAAATCATAAGTTTACTTGATATCACACACTACAGTTGCACTTGCTGCAAGCAATAGACATCACTGCTTGCTTTTTTGAACTATCAAATTAAATATAATCGTTATACTGATAAAATGATACAATAATAGATTTTTTTTTAGTTATAATATTATTCGTTCCGTTCTTGAAATTATCTTCCTTCAAATTTGATGTTCTAGTCTAAGCAAGCCACTGTGAACTACCTCCCTCATTCTCAACTCTGGTCTCTTTGTAAGCCTTGGCTCTTTGTTAGTACGCTAGCCTCTGGTTCGCATAACAATAGAGCCTACTGTAAGAAGGTCGAGCTTTCATTTGAGAATATTAATAAAGCTTTTGACAAGGAGCTCGCAACCATTTATGTCTCTGACCTAAATAAATAATTTTCAATAAAATATCAAGAATTTTTATTTCAAAACTTTTACTTTCACACTGTAGATATTAAATTGCTTAACTCTTGTAAACATTATAAACTTCATTAATATTCTATTTTATTCGTTCGACTTCGTGTTTCAACATGCGGATCTACTGTTATGTGATCCAATGAATTTATGTTTAAGCATTAAAGATAATAATTATAATTATATAAAATATAAGTATCATTATTAAATTGAGACAAGTTAAATAGATTTTTGATACCATTTATTTCAACGGGCTTGTAGCTGAGAGGTAACTTTGAAATTGTGGTGGCCGAAAATTTTACTTGACAATTTCACACTTAGATATAAAAATATTGTTATGGAAATAAACAACATTAACATCCGTAATGTTTTAATCCTTATTCCTTTTTTAGATACTAAAATATGTTCAAAAAGATACAACTTATCGATGTTGAAGGACTGTCAGTATCCATTACTATTTCCCGTAAAACATATCAAACTTATTGATTGAATTGGCATTCACTTGGTAGAACTCCATTATACCACTTATTCGCCGTGTCATATCAAGCTTATTTAGATTTAAAACAGTAAATAACATGCTATGCATACTGATGTGATAATTTTATTTTTATTAAATAAAATATACAATCTAAATTAACTTTAATTAATTGAACTGTTGCTGATCACTGGAGGGTTACGAAGTGTTTACAGGTGCTTTTGGCTTGGAATACGATAAAGCCTCAAAGCAAGCTATACCTACCGAAAGCTCCGATATGAAATGTTTACGAGATGAGTAACAGTTGTGTTGATTTGACTGAGTGATGTCATTAATTATTGTATTAAACACGATCAAGGTTCCAGTCAGCCCAAAGATATCAAAATATTTTTGAATAGTTTATCATTCTCCATACAATTGGCTATCAACGGTTTTTTTTATTTATTTTCATACTCTTCACAGAACAAAAACTATTGTATTCTATGTACTGTTACATATCTATTGTTTACGAATGTTACTGAAGTTTTGCTTTAAACACCGTAATCAATATACTCTTAAAATCGTAAATTATATAATCAAAAAATCTTCTAATTAAAAAAACGACATAAATAGATTCCTATAAGCACGCTTTCAAAACTATCTATCGGAGCAATATTTCATTTCAATAATAGTGCAAGTAGTACAATGAAGTTTACGGATTCAAGTCACAGCATTTTTCCAACTGATTCTGTTTTAATACATTAGAGTTTTAATGTCTTTAAATTACGTTTCAACCGTTCATCTGATCCTTAAAACAGATTGCAGTATGAGCGATTAGCTAACCACGATGCCTGTTTTAACATCTTTTATATTCCATTTCGTTATCCACTGTTTAATTAAAAAACTGAATAACATGTAGTTATTGTAGTAACAATCTATTCCAAGATATTTCCGTTAGGAGTATATGTGCTCTATATTTAGAGAGGACATGGATAAAAATATTACATTTAAATAGTTTCGTATACAATGCGTCTTGTATGATGCATATCTATGGCATGTTCACTACTCATGAAACACTATTCAAATTATCACTTTTACTCAGAAATTAGATTCTATTAGAATATTCATAGTTTTGTCTGTATTTAGTTATTTGATAATTCCAATAAAAACGCACAAAAATGACCATACCTGTTTTCTGTATGAAAACAATTTAAATTCTTGCAATATCTCAAATTCGTCATCAAGCCGCGAGAAAAATACTTCGAGATAATAATGATGTAATAATACAGAAGTGCTCATAACTATATGAGTATTATATTTCTGAAATATTTATTGTTCCGGAGTCAACGTGGATAAATTTGAATCTAGATTTTGCAAAGCATAATAGGAACAGCGGTAGTTATTATGCAGGAGCATGCCCGCGCTCTCTTGTCTGGTGAATCTATTATCAGGGAGTTCTATCTGTGTAGTCATTCTGTTGGCTCACTCTGTTGTCCGGAACAGAGAGAACAGTTTTTCACAAAGCTTCGGTTTTCACAAAGCTCTTTGAGATTTAAAAAAATGCGCTTATCAACAATACTTATTTGTTGTGATTGGAACGTGATGGCGTTAAAAGCAAGATGAATAATGAAATTTGTTTAAAGTAAATTCGAAAATATTGTTGAAATGTCTTAAGTTATCAAATAATTAAATATTAAAATATACATGTCAAAATAACTAAGTTTCACAGCTATCTCTAATTGGTTGTTTTTGAGACAATTCTTCACACATACACGATGAACACCATTGAAATCTTTGAAGATTTAGAAGTGCACCGTTGTTAGTTTTACGTACCGATTACATTATAGATATATTTCTTACAGATTAAAAATATTTTTGTTGTAGTCCTATATAAAGTATACTAAATTTAAACAAATTTAACTCTCTTGATATTTGGTTAAGACTATAAAATTACCAAAAATTATATACGTCATGTATTATTTATCACATTGCAAATTATATGGAATAAGCTTTTTTAATGTATTTTGATAAATGTACTGCGTTACGCGCACGAGACACAATCTCTTTAATAACAATGAATAAAATACTAACGAATAAAAATAAATATCATTAAATACAAACTAATGAAATAAAAATCAAGCCTCTCTTTTGTGGGCATATTATTTTTCAAATTTATTTGGATAAATTAAATTCAAATCCCTGTCTCCAGAAAATAATGTTATTCTTGAGACGTGTTCCCACTCAGTTTAGGTAAGAATTAAATTTTATAAATCACTCGCATCTGTCCCACATGATCCAGATTTGCACATGTGTTCCACATATGGGGCTACCTGAGGATGTCAATTTCGGGGTCAGAGAGGATGTTTTTGTTCACATGGTGTGTTCAAGATGACATTCTATGAGATTCCAATTATTGTAACATGCAAAGTTTTCAAAAATATTTTGAGAATATCTCCGATGGATTAATGTTTCAAAACTAGTTACTACTTCTAGAACGAGATTCAGTCTTATATAATCGTTAATATAAATTACGCATGGTTGTATATTTATTTGAAAATAAATATTTTAGCTATTCTTATGAGCTGAAATACTTGGAATCGAAATAATTTTTTTTATCCAATTACTGCGCATAATACAAAATAGCAATTTGAAATATTGTTATATCGGGAAACCATCAACAATTTAAATCTTCATTTCAGTTACCACATACATTAAAATATTTATTACAGGCAACGCATATTTGTGTATTTTATAATTTTCCATTTGATGTAATCCGAAAGATTCTTAGAGCAAACTTCATACATCGATATTTTTATCGATTTATTATATCTTTTACCATACCATCAGTATATTTCAAATGCATTTTTTTTCTAACAAATATAAAAGTTTGAAGTAATTATTTCTTAATGTTTGTTCATAAATCCATATTTGTAACATCGATAAAATGTATATTGATACATTAAATATTGTTGCTTGAATAATTGTTATGAAATTCTACAAATTTTTTGTTAAATCGCTAAAAATATTACAACAACGAAAAAGTTTGAAAAAAATCGTACGTACTAACTGACTTAGTATTTTCTGTGGGTAAAGGAAACAAATGAATGTGACTTACTCATTCAACATCCGTTCGTGCTCATGTTTTGTAAAGCGGGGATTACCAGACAGCAAATAAGATTTTCGATACAATACTTTTGTAAGAAACATCTTATGTTGTATTTTTAATCCGATAACAATAAAGCAGTATTAATCACAATGACTTAATAGAATAATGCCGTGTCAAATTGGAGGCAGAAAGATATCCGCAAAGATTTTTTTCAAGCATTTGTCATTATATGAATAGCAACGCTCACAATAATATAATTAACACGAAAGATCCTTCTCCGAACAATATTAATTCATTTCATCTTACTTTACATGACGTTATGTGTTTTACCATGAAAAAAGAATCATTTCTGTATGACAAATTAAAAACGCGACAAATATTTCAACCACATTATGCACTTGCAAATATATTTATTTCAGTCATACAACTCATTTTCAAAAAAAAAAATGTTTGATATTATTATATTGTCCAACTTGATAAGATACACTATATGGATAACTTTTTACGATTCAAACTAGACACGAATCGACAAAATCTTGTTTGAAGAAAACTTCAAGAAAACACATTTTTTGATCCTGAATGTATTTGATTATTTTTTTCACATTTTTCAACATATTCCTAAAACACTCGCGAATCATACATAGTATTCCAGAAATTGATTATTGAAAAAAAATCGATAAAAAATGCGAATAATTGGTTACAAAAATGTCGACTTAATCTATTCCTCTAATACGTTGACGGCATATTGGAATAAATTATCAAAGCTGAATTTCTTGTAACAGATACCTGTCTATGTATTTAATACTATTTTTGTTTAATACATACCATTTAAAACATTTATTTCGTAATAAATCATAGTAGATTATGTTGTTAACACCACTAATGAGAGCGTGAATGAGACACGCGACTGGAATGTCCATGTATTTTTAATTAATATTTTCTACCAATATGGATATATTCTATTAAGCACGCATACAAACAAAAAACATTTTCGACTACCACTAAGCAATTGATAGAATTATTAGAATACAATTTTACTATAGTTATTAAAAGTTATGAATTATTTTCATTGACTTATATGCTACAGATGTATTCTTCATATCCCAATTCAATAATATACCACCAGGTTTTTTCAGGTGAAATTTTTAAAAAATATATATTTTTTAATTCACAGCTGAATGGGTAATGTTTGAAACACATATTGAATTATTTTATTAAGTTCCAGGGAGTTTATAAACTGCAGAGTTAATTTTTCTCTCGTGTTATCTTTAATCTTTCTTTAGTTTCATAAAATATTCAAAATATTGGACTTTTGAATACACATAAGATACATTTAAAGAAAAATTATCGACACTTAAATTTATCAATTGAGAGATACACATTTTATTTGATTTTTAATTAAATTGCTTTGTTTGTTTAATTTTATGAATAAAATATAATATGATAAAATTCACCGTATATTTTCTGACCGTTGATTTAAGGCGAGATTATTGGACTACTGAATACAGTGGAACCTCGATCAACCGTTCTCGCATAATACGTTTTCCCGGATGGAACGCTTATTTTTTATAGTCCCGGCAAACTCCCATAAGAACAATGTTAAATAATCCCGCATTGACCGTTTTCCGATTCCCCGATTTCCTCTATAAACCGTCTAAATATTTTGGTCCCGTCACAAATATTATCCCGATTGACCGTTTTTATTGCATATTTCTCCGAATCTCGGCACGCAAATTTGACACAGCCGAGTGCAGGTGCTATGTCTGGACAAGTTGGAATCCGCTGTACATGTTAGACGTAACGCATTGGACGCATATGCTATTTTTTGGGTTGATATCCACCACACGCGTATTATTGTTTATGATGCAGGTGTAGAGTAGTTTAAAATTCATGGTAATAATGATTTCTGTACATGAAAACTTTTAGTCACAAGTTTATTAACAAGTCGTCTTTCCGATTAAAGTGCCAAATAACAAAGAAGCAAACTAACATAAAGGACTTTTTAAAAAAATAAATTTTATATACAGTATGTACAAGTAACTATTGAATAAATATTTTTACGATTTTACTAGTTTATTAATATTTGAAGCTTTCCCGAAATCACCGTTTCCCGCATTTTCCTTTATTTTTTCAGGGTCCCTTGGAAAACGTAAAATCGAGGTTTCACTGTAATTTATTTTGAAATATATTGTTATGCAAATCATAGTAGTGCATTCCATGAATGATAAATAGTACATACAATCAAATATTTTTTCTTTTCCAATAAAATTATCTCTCATTCCGAATTTGTATGGATATAGCGTCATTGTATTTATTAATTATTTTTGATTATTAAAACACACCGCGACTTAATTTCACCCATATATCAAAAAATATCCATTCTTATACCCCTGATTTATCTGGAAAATTAAATTGAAATAATGTTAATCAGTTATGTACGACAATTTCTCTTCATTTTATACGATATGTAGATAAAGAATAAAGTTTACTAATCATAAACGTAAATCTCAATCAATTACATGGTTGGTTTATATATTAGCCTAAGATTAAAAAATGACATATGTACTATATATTGAGCAACGTAAAAACAACATTATCAGAACATATTTGTTTAATATCTAGTAATATAATCCATGGTCAAGTGAGTGCCCTTCGAAGCCATTAGTTCAACGTTTACTTAATGTGTTTTTATTCTGTTTCATATAACAATGAACGTCTTTTATTGTATATAGAGAATACAAGATGATGCTACTTTTAGCGGTCAATAATCAGTGGCGTAGTTCAAGCGTATTGTATTGTTATATCATTACAGTAAAAAAAAAAAATGTAGAAATTGACGATCTTGTTTGATTCGTAAATTTTGTCAATCAATATTTATTTTATGTTTGTAACTCGCCACGGAAAATAGAGTTCAAAATCCGACCACCCATAAAATAAGCATACAAGCTTTTTATCTGATATTGTAATATTTTTAAACCTGATAAATAATATTATTTTTATATATTGTAGTTTTATATATTAAAAATGTCATGAATTTAACAATTGCTCCTAAGACACTCTTAGTAACAATTAAAAAATTCTCAGTCATTTAGCTTAATAAATTATATCAAGTGAGTAGTGGCAACCTTCTTGCTCTTCATTATTTTTACAAATTAATTGCACATAATAGATGTATATATCAGTTAAATATGGGAATATGAGGTGCCTAAATAAAAATAGAATAATTAGCCATTTTCTAAAAAATACATTAAGTAATCCAGTAAGTAGTGTAGTTCCTACACCACTGAATTCATCTTTCTGTTTGTTGGACCGTAATTGCTTTGACGTACAATAACTTAACGCAACGTAAGCCAAACACAAAACACAACTAAATATGTAAAACGAATCAAACAGTTCCCTGTTGTATCTTTTATTGTATCTTCTCAGTTCTACCAACAGTTTCTAAAAGTGTTTAAAAATATTTTATAATTAAAGTAATAATAAATCTACTATTTTTTTGTCAGTATTTGCATGATATTCAGATTATACAATGTTTATTTCTATTCGTCGGTTTATCCTTTTTCTCTGTATTCTACACATAGTTTATTTTTAAATTGATATAATTTATTCTAATGAAATTACCAATTCGCTATCAATCCAAACGTTTTATCAATTTACAAGAATATTAAATGACTTCAAAAAGTTCCTGAAAAAAGCGAAATTGGTGAACATACATTTTCACAAAGTATTCGTTAAGCGTCAAATGTTTTCAAATGCTATTGTATAAAAAAAATATTTTTCAATCTCAAAATAATTAAATGCTTTTTTTTAATTAGTTTTCCATTACACTTATGTAAAAATTCAATGTACTTAATAATGTATTTTTTAGATTATTAACTCTGAAATTTTTGAACTAGTTCTGACGATGGCGTAAACCGAATTGGCTTTCAATTATACATAGAAAAATTAACTAAATTCATCGTTGTTTTTACCTTAGTCTAAAAAATCGCAAATAGTGTCAGAAGATTACGTGATGAATATATACTTCATGGAGACAATAATAAATCTTTTATTTTGTTGTCAATAATAAATAAGAATTGAGAAATTATATATTGCTAAACATTTAACATGCACTGGATATGGTGCATTGTATTAAGATGAAAATCAAAGCAGTAATAACAAAACGAATTCACAGATGGTGTTAAAAGGTTTGATTTATTATTTCATTATCATTTATGCTATTATTTATTGTGCAGTAAAGAATTTTCTTACACCTGCAAGCTGCCATTGTTTGATTAATAAGAAAGGAATCCGTTTGTTTAAAAGAATGATTGATTTCCATCAATCACCCTGTAGTATAATAATAATTCTTCTTGTCATCATTAGGTCCAATAATATAAACTTTTGTTGAAAGCTCGCTTTCAAATTAATATTATTTGATGTCTGGTGCTTGTTTTATCGAGAATTTCTCATTTAAGCTCTCTCAGAAATCATATGATGATACACATGAAAACAAAGAAAAGATTTTTGGCAATCATTCTGTGCTATTATTGGTTCATGGAGGATTTCAAATGTTACATATTCTTTTCATATTTTTCCAAGAGAGAATTTTTATTATTATTATGTTTATATTTAATAAATTAAAAATCTGTCCGGATTATTGTAATTTTTACTGTTTATTTTAAGACTAAAGAAAAGAAATCACATTATCAGCGAAAACAAAGCTACAACAATGGTTTTACCGATTGTTGTTTATTTTGTAGATTGAAATTTTTTGAAAAATCTTTTATAATCTATATATGTTAAATTATACTCAAATGGCTTAGGAAATTACTCTATTGTTAGAATTAAATAATATTACAGAAAATTTGAATACGTAATTCGTTTGTTTTTGAAATAAAAAATAACTATTCAGAGGTAACCTTGTATAATAATATAAATAATAACACATTTGATAGACAGGCGTTAGATGAATTATACTAACGTTTAAAAATATAATTTTACTAATAATTAAATTTAATTGTGCCAGTCATTTGTAATCGAGAAATTATTAATGTGTTGCGCAATGCACCAAATGCATCTTTCTTATCTTGTTATCTATATGTTATAAAAAGAGAAAACGTTTTGAGATATTTGGTGGCTCATCAGTTGTAAATAACAAAAACTGCTCTTAAGTCTCATCAGGTTTTTCGGAAACGCTTTTAATTACTTCAGATTAATCATTCACCTGATTAGCATCTTTTGCCGCACAAACCATTTTGGAAAGAACATTGCACTAGGAGTCAGTGACGTGCATACTATACGAATCAAAACAATTTAATCATAAAAGCTAATACATAACAGATCTATTAATAAATTAAATATAATATCTCACCGAAATGACAAACAATTTTAGCTAGCTTCTGCTAATTAACTGATAGTTATCGTGGTGTTATAATGTATTCGATGAACCTTTAAATTCGTGATTTTAGTATTTATATCTGTCTAATTACTTGTGACATTTACCTGCCTTTTATATTATAATAAACACTTCTAAATAGTCAAAAGTGATCTCTTTTAAATGATTTTTTTGACTGAATTAAACTTCTGCAAATTTAACGCTTTTCGAACCATGTCAGTTTATGTAAAGCCATGTAGCATTGAATTATTGACTTGTATTAGAACTTTCAGCATATTTTTTTTACGAGAAATGGTCATAATTTACCCACTCAACGTTATTATAAAAGACTTGTGTTTTGACGTGGCTTTTTATACTACTTCTCACTGACAGAATATGAGTGGGAAGCAATATAAAAATGGAAGAAATCCTTTCCATACGAGGTACATTCAAACATCTATTGACTAATCAAACTATACTATAAAATTGTCTCGTCCCACACTAGTGAAAATTTACAACTTCATGTTTTTATTTTTTAACAAATTAGTTTTTAATATATTTGAAGTGTTTTTTCCAACAAATCCGACGCCGCTGGTATCCACAGTCGGCAACGAAAGAGCTACAAAGATCGGTAAAGAGCGCAGATTCATATTACTTAGATAGCGGTTGGACAATAATTAATATCACACAAAGGTGGAATGTTAGCGGCACTGTCTGCCCTCTCCACTATTATTCTTGTCTCATCGTTTCTATAGCGAACGATGAACCAAGGTGCATGGAACACGCCTGCTAACTCTCCGCGATGACAATAATACTTACCAATAAAAGGGCTCATCATTAATGAATCGTAAAATAAGAAGATTTCAACAAAATTAAATAAACTACTACAAAAAGTAACATATAAGAAACATAAACAATCAACCATTCTAAGTAATGGCTTATTATTTTTAAAGTTTTATGCTTGAATTCCCGAAGAAAATTTTATATATATTTCAATCAATTTGTAATTTTGTTTCACCTTATAGTGTTCTAAAATTGATAATAAAGAGACAAATGCAATAAATTAGCTTAAAAAAATACAGATCACTTTATTTTGAATTATTTTAGAAAAGTGAGATTGAAATATTAAAAAAATGTTATAATAATAAAAAGAGACAAAAAACGCTTTTTTGTGGAACAAACTCTGGAAAAACCTCGGTAATACATCCAATTATATATCATTTGTTAAAAACAAAAAAACTAGCCAAAATAATATTTGATTAACATATGGTGATACTGTATAAATTAATAATTTAAAAAAATCTATATTTATATAAATATGAACAATGTGACTTGAAAGTAAACGTATGTTAATTGTTGTATTAAGTTTCCTTTCGTTAACATATTTTTAAATTAGATTGGCAAGAGTATATTTAGACATTTTCATTGTTTTCATAAAATTAATTTCGTGAGTTATTACTTTCTTTGAATTTTTTATTTTAATTACTAAAAATCTGATTATTATCACTACATTTACCTGACCTGTCACAGTGTCAAATGAATTCTACCTTTAACACCTCTGCCAAATGATTTATTAACATTTCTTTGGAAAGAAGCCGAGAGACAGATTGCCCAGTCTTGTCCGTTTAATGTATTTTTATTTTAGTTTACAGCTCCTACCTTCGCACATAAATTTACTTGATTTTTGTTATTTCTTTTTTTTTAATATGAGAATTAGATAATGCACAGTTTATGGCTTCTTGAAACGATTTCGATAGCGCTGCGTTACCTCAAAACAAATTAACACAAAATAACACGATCTACGCATTTATGTCATGAAAAAGTATTTTGAAACGTGTCCAATAATATAATAGTATTACGGCTACTAAAATTAATTGAAATTAAAGCGTTTGATTGTAGATTTTACATTTCTTATTATTATTTTCAATGGTTTTTCAAATACATATGTTAAAGAATTATTTATTTAGAAATAAGTTTATGAGTAAACCAATTTCTATTTGGTATAGGGGGTAGATACAAGTTTCCAAATACGTTTTTTCATACATTTATATTGCGGAGCATATCATATACGTCATCTTTAATATTGCTTTTATTTCAATGTATATTAATTAATATGTTTTATTTATTCACAATTTCAAAACACAAAATTATATCGATGGATTTTATGGGTGCGTTCGATCAACAGCTGCAAAATTAATGTATAGTTATATATTAGCACTATAAAGTAAAATATAAAAGAAAGCAATCTTCAAAATATTTCAGATATAGAATTCTTATTTGATTCAAATGATTTAGTATAATATTTTCGTACATTGCTTTCTATCTTATAATGAATAAATTTTACTACTTAAAATAAATATTCATAACACAGAATTTAATATCATTATAATTAACGAAACTATTTTACTTAATTATTTATTTAGTATTTAATGTAACGGGAAAATTTCGACGTGTCGCTATGAATAGGTATTGAATCTGTTTTACTATTTAACTTTCGACGCCCGTCATACGGCGCAGGCGTTCTCCAATAACCACTTACGTCGCGCGTCCGCCGTATTACAATGGGCGTCCCAACAATAGATTTTCACATAAGATTATGTAAAAATTCACGAAAAAGGAGCTGTTAAACGCGAAACTTCAAAAGATAATATCATCATCTCCCTGAAACATTATTTCAATGAATCTCACGCATATAAAATAATCAAGGGGACATTTTCTGCCAAAAAATTACACATGTCATCCTTAATTTACTGCTAGAATATGTGACTACCATAACTTTACTTTGCCATTAGCATTAATTATTCCGAAGCATTTTATGTATTGTACGGAATGACGGTTCGTTCTACTGTTTTTTTTTCTTCATAAAACAACAGTGTCTTTGAAGAATTGAAGTGAAAAATCTTTGAAGACTGAAGTTTATTATATAAAACTGCCTATTTTATAATCGATTGATTTAATCGGATATACCTTTTCCGATCCAAACAGATCAGAAGAAAAATAAAGGAGCAAATATTTATCAAAAATTTTATATGCAATGTATATTTTATAATGTTTGCAAACACGCAACCAATTTAAATATATATATATAGAATAATTTCTCCGTCTTTGCTTTATGATTATAAATGAAAAATATGAAATTAATTTGAGTTACTTCGTCGAGCAAAATTATAATAGTTCATCACTCACCTTGCCAAAACTGTCACACAAAGCAATTGTTACGACTCTCTTCACCCTTCCCTGTCGCTTAAATCCCCACTTTTCCTATTGTGATTCTACTGGAAAACCCTTTCCCCGCTTTTCCAACGTATTCTGCATTGTGTTTTATACGCCAGCCCAGCTATTGTTTGAGTTTTATCTAGTATTGGCGAATCAAAAAGCGACGTGATACTTATACCCGTCTCAACTAATTCTATTACAATGCTAATTACATCGTTTTATCTTTCTCTTTCTCTCTCATTGTATTCAATCAGTTGATACATTAAAGAAAGTTAAAGATTTAGGTAAATTAATTTTTCTTCATGTATTTATTAAAATGTTTCTTAATAAAAATAAATATTTGAAAAAATACTTATTCAATATATACAATTTTTTCAGTATGATTAATTATACTTGTGGCAATTAATGTAATATTGGCAATTGATGGCCTTGACATATACATTTTTTTTAATATTGCATCATATTAATATGTTTTTATTTTTATTAAATAATTAGAAATTAGATATTGTTATACAAAGACGAATATAATTATTGCATTAAAAAAGATGATCGCAGAACATAATTCAGCACAGAAAATTTTTAAATATTGCCTTAAACCCTTTTTGAATAAGCCAATCTTTCATTTAATAAAACAAGTAAATGCACCGTGCTAATTAAGTCCAATATCCCTTGTCAATATCCGTCGCTTACGCCCATTTGTTCAATTCCCATTTCCGGAGCATTGTTCTCTCACACCCAGTCAGATTTGCGATTCGTAACAATGCCATTGTACGAACTCGCCGTAGCCGTACGGTCACTTTTAGCACTCTCGCGCCGGTCTGGCGTTTGCAACGTTTCGGAAATGAGGCCATCTATAACAATGCATGGCCATTCGCGATGGGCCTCTCCTCTTTTTGCCGATTGCAAAACGTCGTAAGTTACCTATTGTTATATATCGCGAATACGACGGTATAAAATATCTTTTGAATTGAATTGAAATTGGACGTATTATTTTAAACGTCTTTTTATTATTGATTGAATTGACATTCACTCGGTAGAACTCCATTATAACACGGTGAAAAAAATATCAATGTATTTTTTTCACCGTGTCTTTTTACTTTATCATACTTTATTTGACAAGATTTTTTAAAATATTTATTAAGTAAATAATAAAACATGACAAACAGTAGTTGTAAATATTATTTTTAATGAATAGTATTTTACTTTAGTTGTGTTTTAAATTCAGTGACAAATTTGTAAAATTGTTGAATCCAAAACACTACAAAAAAAAATCGCGACCAAAAAGGTTGGCGGCCGCTGCCTTGAGCAATTGTTGTCCATGTTAACAATTAATTGTGATCAAAATGTAAAATTAGCAAAACCTATATACAACGACTTTTACAATAGCTTATATGAATCGAGTTATCGTCTTCATTTATAGTAATTAATTAATAAACATTCCTCGGAAATAGCTCCAGTTTCATACAGTTGAGTTATTTATATTCTTTTTACTATAATAATAACCATCATTTAAGCATAATTATTTAATTAATAAATATTCCTGAATTTTATTGTTGAAATCATTTAGATAATTAGTTGGTTTAAAGTAATTTGCGTTTGCGTTTCGCTTATCATTGAAATATATCGATCGAATTATGGATGCAGGTGCCGAACGCACAAGTGCTGTAATACCTAACGGCAGACAACAGGTTATGTGCATTTAACAGGCTACCTTTAGGAAAGCGTAGGTAGATTTTCTATAATAATCTGTAAAGTAAGAATGTTGTCCCAACTGGACTGACCGCATACGATAGGTTCATGCTTACGCAACCTGCACTTTTGTCAAACGTTTGAAATGTACCGCCGTCAATTTTTTATTATTTTTCGTATTTAATTCCGCTGACGCTTAAAGTCATTATTCATCAAGATTCCTCATCCGATTACACAAAGAGAATAATCAATTAATTAAGATTTTGAAGCATTATTCCCAGCAATAATTGCCATCATCGTAAAATAAAAGAAACTACAATTCGACTTTCAAAAAATAAGCATATGACAAACGTTCTTTTTTCAAATTTTTTCAGCCCCAAAAAAATCTTTGAATCTTCGAGTTGTCATAATTGTATTATTTAACGAATACTTAATCAATATTTCAACAAATGAAATAATTCATAGTAAGTTTTTTAAAAAAAGAATATGATATTACCGCGGAAATATTATTCTATTTTAGCCAATATTGTTACCTAACCTTACCTATAAATTATCGATTGTAATGTTAATTGATTCTAATTGAGATCAAAAGTATAATTTTAAGTATGAAACTAATACTTATTTTTATTTGACCTATAAACAACTGGCTTCATCAAATTCAAACTTGTAAGTGATTGGTTAAGCAGTTTACTTGTTTACTGTAGAAAATTATCGCGATGTTCGAAATTTAAACGTTTCGATTTTAATTGAAAAATCATATGTATGCTTAATAAAACGTAGAATAATAATTATTACTTAGATTTTATTTATATACATAAAGAAACAACTAGATGATAATATGTTTCGTCATTCTAATAAATAAAGACATCTTAATGTTACTCAAGATGAAATAAAGGTAGCCGTTGAACTCGTTAACATATTGAAACCCGGCAGTAGGCAATAATTAATTATTTATACTGTAATATCTCATATAGACACACCAGAACGTGTTTTTATTTTAAATATATGCAAAGAGAGAAAATGCTATAGTTATTCTTATGATGAAAACCTGTTTTACACTGTTAACTAACAAACCCTTATCTGGAATCCTTAGCGAAAACTAACATGTTGATAAATTTATTCATGTACTAGTTTTTCCGAATCTCACAATTATCATAAATATAAATGAAAGTTGATTTCTGCAAATTTACAACAATATTTTACCATTTTTACCAATTTTTAGAAATGTATTGTATACAGCCGCCAAGAAATTAAAACTCATTAATCTACAATTAAAAATCTTACAGGAAATTGTACAATAAGTTTATGAGATCCTGGAAAAAAATATGTATTTATATTACGCGGAAAGTGTTTTTTATATAAGGTATTTAATAATTTAATCAATTTTATTTGTAAATTAACATTGTGTGTCTGATTTTTTTTGCCATTGCGCTCTATTAAAAACTGTTATTTTGCTTAATATATTAACATTACAGAAATTACTAAATTGTTGCTTTTGCAAACGAAATATGTCTAAATGATTTAAAATTGGTAAATAATTTGACTTTACTTTAATACATTACACATCAATGTGAAATAAATTATCATATCGACTTTTCAGTGTTTTGATATTGAAATATCATCGAACACCTTCGTGTTGTACGGTCCCAGATGTTTTGTTACTAATGACCCGGGTTTCGCTTTTTGACACCGTCAAGATAAAATATCACTCGAATACAACGGAACTGACAGTCAGTTCGTTAGCACGAAGTTTCAACAATTCAATTTGGATCTACGTAAAATATTGTATAATCCGATACGATACCATTTATCATTTCTGCTTCTTTTACGACTTTCGCGATTAAACATCAGTTTGCTTTTAAATTGTACGCCAAGGTCTTTAAATGTATAAAAAAATCATTCAACGTGGCATTTATCATTTAGGTAAAACGTCATTTCGCTCTCTATGTTAATGTTCTAAGCGTGCCGTTTTTTTTCTCTGCTATCAACAACGTGAATTGTTATTAAATCTTCTTTTGCATAATAAATACACAACCCGAAAGAATGGTGGAATTCTCAGTGTTAAATAAGAGAACTCGCTTCGGGACCAGATTATAAATAACACTTTTATTGTCTTCTTTATATTTAAATGCGACCATATTGTCAAATAAAATGCGGGATATTATCGGAATTACAGCGACCGTCCCACAAAATAATATAAAAGTTTCCATGAAACGTTTCCAGCCAGCAGCAATTAAAAGACTCCGGCAAATGCTTAAGCCGATGTAACCGTTTTGTGAAAAAATTGAACCGGGCAAAGCATTGTGGTATATATTAATTATCCAATGAAAATAATGATTATTACAGTGGTTTTATAGTCAAGTATCTAGTAATAACGTTATAAATTACCTCCTACGTATGTTTGCCGTGTTCTTGTATAAAATATTGAATCAAATTTGTCTTTTTTTGTCTTACGTAAAAGGAAAATACATTGTGAATATATCAAAATTCATACGTAAAAATCATTTTATTTGTTAATTAAACTTCGTGTGCAGTTTTTCTTTTCTTGTATTGCATTCCTTTCAAAAGTAACTTTTAAAATGTATTAAATGTAGTTACTTATGGAAATATAACTCGGAATGTTGCAATTATTCATTTTATAATACTGATCAATTATTTTTCTTTTTTTTACGGTTTTTATATCTGTTCCTACTAAAGATAATATGACGATATTGCATTCTACAGTGTTTGATTTTCACACAATTACTTAACATCTCAAAAGAAGAATTGAGGAAAAGCATTTTATTTGTTTGTTTGTAACTGTAGTGTTGCGAGATTTATTCTCAACAATTTAACGCAAGTTGTGATTTCAATCTGTATAGATATTATTCTTTATCGAAATAAAAGATTGTAGCGACTGTAGAATTAGCCAATGGATTAGACAATCAGGAATAATAACATATTTCGATTGTGTGTAGCTGTATGTTTACTTATCAAAGCAATACACAATAGGTCTCAGAAAAAACATACAGTTACTGACTGATGTAAATAAAAAGATGTACAAATTATAACCGCATTCTCTGTGCTATAAAAACTTGAAAGCTATTAATTGCACCATAGCCTATCAATAAATTTAAAACAACCTGAAATAGCTTCCGTAAAAAATGTTTGCAGTAATAAGGCCCGTAGACAAACAACACAATAAAAATATTTAAGATGGTTTTTTGAATCATGTTGATATGCATTCGCAATAAATCAAGTCAGATTTACCGAGGTAATTTTACATAGGTAGCGACGTAAAGTATTTTTTTTTTTTTTGATTAATAAAGCTATCCGCTATTCGATCAATCAATTTAGAGCAGTCTCATAAAACGGTCGTTAAATCAAGTTAACATTAAAATACCAGTTTAAAACATTAACGCATCGCGGATTCTTTGACAAAAATAAAACAGCTATCTAGTTTCTCTCCTCTCACAGTTAATTTATTCGTATGATAGTTGCTCGGAGATTAAAATTGCTTCTAGTAATGTTCACACGACTTTCTGTAAAGACGTAACGTCGTGTCTTTTCACCTTCAATATTTTAATACTACCTGGACAGTTAAAAACGGTTGCATTAAAACACTAAAATTTAGTCTCATTTCGAAAACCTATACAGAAGTAAAACTGTCAACTTTGAAATAATAAAATATTATTATCGCCCCCTGCTGTTAAGTATAATACAGCAATAGGGTAACAGGCACAGTGACACAAGCATAATTTATTGAAACACATTTTTTGTTTCATATTTAACAATCACATTATTGTATTGTTAACATATTATACAATTCTAAACATAATAATTACAAATAAAACATATACAATTTTAAGTCATCGGCGATACTCGAAAAGTTATCAGTCATTATATTGACTCTAGTTATCAGATACCCGTCTTTTTTAACAAAATTTAATCACAAAAAAAGCAAATAATATACACGATCTGATTTATATGCTGTTCTAGGAGATATGTAAGAAAAAAAGCCACATATAAAATTTTAATACATATTTTTTAAAGATTTACTTCTATGTAAAGTAACATTGAAGGGTGGCTACCAACTGTATATGTTACCCTTTTAGTAATAAAATTATCGAATAATCAACTGTTCCAAGCTGTATCCTCAAACTAGAAGTTATCCTAAATCTGTACATACTTTTGATATTTTCAACCTTATATTATTATTATATATATGATTTATAATATTAAAAGTGCCTTCACATAAAAATCGTAAAAAAATCAAATTCAAAATAAATTTTATACATAGTAGGAAAACCAGAAACCTTCATTACTGTGCTAAAATTTGAAAATGTAAATATTTTACATTCGTCATTTCACTAATAATATAATTAAGTACAATATTGATTAATTTTTATCGCCTTTAATTCACTGTCATATCATAATACATAGTTTCTTATTTATTATACAATTGATCAATTTTTGTTTAATATAATCATAATGTGTACTGTCAAAATATTTACGAATTAAATATTCTAATAATCGGATAAAGAGATAGAAAGATATCATTACACTTAGACGCGAGTTGTGCAACGGAAACTTCATCATCGAGAGACGCAATCGTTAAAATACTGATTAGCATAAAACTATGACACCTTTATTATCTCTAAATTAATTACATACTTAGTCTTATAAATGACAAAGAAGGCAGCTGTTACATAGTGTAATAAATAAATAATGATAAAATCGGAAGCTTTATTCGAGTCATATCGAAATGTCTTTGTCCAATGCTTATTAACAAGAACCTTTGAAAAGTATGATTTATAACTAACTATTCTCACTGTTCATAAAGTTTTTTTATATAAATCAATTCAATTAATTTTCATACGATTTTCTCTCATTTAGATACACAATTGAATGGTAAAGATGCTGTCATATATTGTGCGGCTAAAATCTAAAATATTCACCAATATTAAAATTATAAATGACAAAAACACATTTTTTAGTACTTATTTCGACAATATTTTATATAGCTAGAGCCGGATTCGCTCATCGCGAGCATTACCATCTGAAATTTCGATCAGTTGATAATGCTCGCGATGAGCGAAACCTGTTCTGATCATAAAATATACTGTGTGAATAAGTACACAAAATATGTTTTTATTATTAAATATATATATATAAATATGTCGTCCCTTCAAGAAATGACAGTTAACACCTTAAAGGCATTATAAAATAACTTGTAAACATTCAGTTTGTTATGTCCAGTTCTTTTTTAAGCAACAACATTTTAAATGCCTCATTGAGAGACTTGCATGCCATATAGAACAATGAATATTTATAAATCGTCACAGTCCGTTTCATATCATCTATAAGCTCTGCGAACTATACGACAGATCGCATATTCAGATAAAGAAAAGTAGTGAAAGTTGTGCTGTAAGTTCGGTCATTTTTTAAAATGAAATAAATGTAACTAGTTTCTTTATTCTGATCCCGCTACTAGATTACCAAACATTTGCATCAAATGTATTTTATATAGTTCATAAAGGTAAATTTTTTGTTTGAATATTTAATGAAATATATTAGATAGTAAGAAACTTACGTTAAAACGACTATTTGTAATATTAAATGTTAATGAAATTTATTTACAAAACTTTATTTTATTTTTGAAAATAAATATCGTTTGTTGACTGACTCCTTCTGGGTTTGAGCGCACATGTCCAATGCAAAAGTGCATCTAATAGAATATGCAGCCGGTGAAATAAAACCGCTGCAAATGTTCACTCATCAAAATTCATGGTGGCTAGATGTGGAAACAGAAAACAGTAGACATTACATAAAAGATATACCCTAGAGTAATTTTGCATGCAAGTCATATAAAAGGTTTTTACTATTTTCACGATCGAATCGAAGCATGTAGATGGCATTAAAACGTGTTTTCAAAACTGAACTGTGTCAATTATTTCAGACATATTGATACACGGCTTAACATAGAAATCATTATTTAGAAAAATGTACAGATTGATTTTGAAGTAAACAGTAGAATATGAAGACTTAGATAATAAATGTGAGAAAATTATTCATATCTAATATTTAGTTTTCAAATATACTAATAATACGTTAATATAATCTCACTTCTTCATGGATAGATATGATATTTTAAATAATAAAAACAAAACCGCTTTCTCTCATCACGAGTATTATCAACTGATGGTCCTGACTATAAAATATATTGTGGAAATAAGTACCCATAATGTGTTTTTTTTTTAATTTAAGAAAAATCAAAAATTAGTTAATCTGTGTTTCAATATAAAAATTTACTCTTATTAAAAAAATAGAAAATAATTTCATGTAAGAATATTTGTATGCATTTTAAAATTTGAATATCTACTTTAAAATATGGAATACAATTTAAATAAAACAATATCTATCATCAACATCGTAAACAGTTTTTTATCGTTAGCAGAAATGATTAAGGAATTAATTAAGGAAATTATTAAGAAATTTTGGAAGTAGAATACATTTACTTACAGTTCACATGTTCAATAAAGTTTTTCATCTTGAATTAAAATTATATAGGCTCCATTAATTTGGTTGTATAAACCGATTGCCAGGAAAATTCATTGAAATAAACTTAAATACATCGAAATCTGACTGGAGAAAATGGCGTTATAGTCCAGCTTAATTTGACGATAATCCTTTATCTCTTTCATGCGATACTACTGGACATTATGTACAACAAATTCGTTTCAATTCACCCCGAATTACGTAACGTCCGTTGCTTTAACGACCACAGCGCCGTTATGCCGGCCACATGCTCCTAACGAAATTGTAGCAGCACTGTGCCGCGAGCTTAACGACTGGTCGTTAAGCAAATAGTCGAATTTATTCAACGAACGAGCTTTTTTTGTTATCGTTATGCCAACTTTATACGCTTTAAAAAAAGCGCTTATATGAATGTTGATATTTGAATGGACAAACCACTGGAAAATCAATATCGTTCAGACTAACAAATATATTACAATCAGATACATAAACATCTCCATTAATGTTATAAAGTAACATATTATTATCAGATTTCAGTTAAATTGGCTATATAGAGATTAAAATATTATAATCGAATTTAGTGAATTATTCTAGTCTTAAAGCTCATAATATATAAACATACTGTAAAATCAAACATACAACAACTAGCGACAGACAATTTTAACATTTGGTTCTTTTGTAATCAAGATTTATTATCAAGAGAAAAATGCCCCCAGAAATATACTTACCCCTTCACCAAGTACATAGATATATATGTATTTATAAAACTCGAAATAAAACTTTCTGGTGCTGATGATAGAACCTTAATTTTAACATTGAGCACTTCGTCATAAACTTTGTCCAGACGATCATAATACGACATACTCGTTTTAATGTCATTTTTGTGTAGGTATTAGGGCATCATAAGTTATATCCATGTTCAAGATAGCATTATATAAATTCACAGAGACCGCTCTTAAAGCGGTTTACTAGGGAAACTCCAAATTGAACGATGCTGGACATAACATAATGTAATAAACATTTTTGTACTTTTTTAATATGGTTACTTAAAGCACTTGCATCTGACCGCAGAAGTTTATGCTTCGTTAAAAGTTTTTCTTTAACATATTCACTCAATCTTTTCATATAATAGCTTAAATAATTTACGGATAAGCTCTCCTTAGAATATTAAAGGATAACTATTAAAATAAACTTTACCTTAAACTCATTGCTTGAAACTACTGCTGGGCTCAACCCACGTCCATATTTTTCATATATTAAGATAAGCTAGTTAGAAATAACAGTGATCAGTATTGATCATAACGATAAAGTATTTTGAATCTTCATCTCAAGTATTGTTAAAATTCGTTCCAAGTAATTCATCAACTTAGGAAACATCTTATATGTTAATCTATATTTTTGCAAAACATAAACAATTATGAAACTCATTACTTTATGTATCTTCAAGAAGAAAACGAACGATATATAATTAATTATATAATTTTATTTCGAGTCAATATATTAACTTTTATCAATATAATTGTATATTTATTTTCTCATCAATCAAAGCTAAGATTCCATTGCAAAAATATAATACTAAAATAAGTGTTACTTATTTGTAATGGAACAAATTGAAAATATCTTAAAATAATAAATCTCGAAGAAGAAACAATTTCCCAGTGAAAGGATTTCGAATAAAAGTTACGTAACGAATGATAAAATAATGGCTAAGAGTAATAAAGGCCTTTACTTCGCTTCGTAGACGCGCCAAATAAATAATATTTTATGTTCCACATACCTAATACCCTGTACATACATTGGATATATGTATGTTGAGAATGAAAGCCTTCATACTACCACAGTAAGGAGTAAGGCTTCCTTCAGAACGAATTTCATAGAAGTGATTCTAAACTTTCATGAATTTTATAGAATGGTTTATTTAACAGAGAAAAATGCTGATTCTCTAATTTGTATTTAACGCAAATTTAATTTCAACGATTATTATTTATGCAAATTTTTATCATTTGTGAATAATTGCACTAATTGAGAATATTTATTTTACTATAAATTATAATTTAGTCAAGTTCATTTAGGCAAGACTCGTGATAGAAAAACGTATTCAAGCGAAGCTTAAAAAAAGTTAATAAAAATCACTTTCACATTTTTTTTATTGAAATAAATGAATTAGTAAACCATAAAATATGGAGAAATGAAAAATTTTATATTTTTGTTAAGCAACAAATCAAATCAATTCACACCCTGAGAATTATCCTCTGATTTTTAGAATGAAACATTTTGCACAGCAATCTCATAGTTTTCAACAGACCTAATATGGTGTTTAACAGTTGCATAGAGTGAGACGCACCACGGTTGGGAAAGCAACGACCTTTAGACGAAGAAATCTGGAGCAGAGTGGTTTGAGGTCATAGGGAGGTTCTCCAAGAGACAGAAAACGTGAATAGAACGAGATAGAACGACACGAGCTTTTCATCTCTCTCTCTATTTCCGAGAATAAAAGCACACAGTAGAAAGCCTTATTATTCCCCGGTAAGAGAAAAGCGAAGAAAGGCATTTGTGGAGTGAATGGAGGGAAAGCTCCTCCTCCTTCATGTTTTAGCAGAGCTTTTTGTTAACAGAGTTTTTGTTCGGAGAGCTTTTTCACGTTGGAGACGATTTTCCTATCTAAGATAACGGGTGTTACTTACATACATATGATTTTTATTTACAAATAATGCAATCAATACTATTATTAACGTATTTTACTTGAAATTATGCAACCAATATCGTTTTTCGTAACCGCTTAATATTTAATTAATTATTAACTATATGTAAATGAAACGAATTCGTTGAGAGTACAGTTTATCAGTAAGCACGCGCATATAATGAAACATTTCACATGAATCGTTTTTTATCATTTCAATTTTGTAACAATTTATCAAATCTTAATGACGATAGCAAACCGTTTAATATCTTTAATTTAGACCATGTACAGTCAAAATATATGCTTGTATCATTAGAAATCATCGGAGTAAAAAAAAAAATAATAGAAAAAATATCAATGATTACTTTTCAATGAAACACCCAGTGGTTTACTTAAATATGAAGAAGCTCTTTGGTTTTTCTCAAGGGGCTTAATTTTGAGAAGCAATGATGACAGCAATAATAATATTTTCTCACAATTGGAAGGTTAATGCGATTATTTTTAATGTATACAGAAAATACATTCTACGTATAAAATTTTGAAAAACTGTGACATTTTTTAAACACACTTGAAGTATATTTCCAATAAAACCAATTCAATGCCTTCCTGCGATATTCGAACAAAAAACCGATTCAATTTTATCGCGAGAAACTCCGTTGTTCAAAAATAAGGCATCTTTATAACATAGCGTTCCGCGATGGTACGCAATACAAACACAAATGAACGCGAGGGTGTAGAGTTGGGGCGGGGGAGTAGCGGTGTCTATTATGGACCACAGCATACAAACATAATTATTTGTCAAAGGGTTCGAATCTGACGACGGAACCTTTTGATAGCGATTCTGGCATTGTGCGATATACATTTCGATTACCCCAAACCACTAACAACACCATATTATTGTGTAAACCGTGATGATTACGCTATTTTCTCCAATCTGACAATATTAATCTCAAACTTTCAAGGTGTTGATATCTCGAAGCAAATTTCACATACTATCACATTCTTTTTTGTTATACCACACACTTAGAGGATAATTAACGCATTAACTAACGAATTAATTTTGTAGGAAATCAATAGACACCAATTATCACAAAGGATTCTTAACGAACAAACTAACATAATAGGATCTCCACTTGTCCAGCCGTTGTACAAAGTGGTGGTCTGATTTGCTTCCAGAAGGACCACTTCCGTCCCACATATAATCTTATTGTCATAGACACCTAGTGTTTCATTTAGAATTTTGAAAATTTAGTGTCATTGTGTTAAAGTAAAAAGCTAGGCCGTTGGAACAGGAGAGAGGATGTGTTGTGTGCCTTTTCTGCACAGCTATATAAAGATAAGCGAATGTTAGTTTAAGCATAGTTCTGACGATGGCGTGAGCCGAAATAGCTATCAACTATACTTGTAAAAATAATTTTGTTGAACTAAAATTCATTGCTATTTTTTCACCGTGTGATAATTAACGCTATAAATCATATAAAAGACATGCTAATATTCTATAAAATTCTTAAATTTGACGTAATACATAACATTTAATATATATACATACTATATCAAATTTAGAATCTAGTAAAATAAATCATGACAAGATACAACAACTATCTTAAGTATCTAACGGCCCTCTTTAAATTTCCTTTAATTTTACGTTTCCTGTTTCTTATTTCCAAATAATTAAAGGTCAGCTATTTCTAACTTTTTCTACAAATGCACTATTACTTTATATTACTTTCTTTCACTATAATAACAATTTTGAATCGTTTTTTTCCCAAATACTACTTGTAATTTTTCGGTAAAAAAAGCAATATATTTTAACAAAGGAGAGTTTTAAGTCTGATATTTCCTAAGTACATATTACCTTTCAATTCTTAGCTGTGTCACCTTAGATAAAAGCGTGATTTGAATTTATTGACAACAAAACCAGCATAAGGAAAATATATATTTACAGCGTAAATGATAATATAATTTTTCTTGTATCTATTGTATTTTCTACAATAAGACCACTACAATAAAACGTAGATACTTTCAATTGTTTTTTTTAAAAATGTTCTTATTACTTTCCATCAGAATTGTAATAAAGCTTAATTAAAATGTGCGCGATAACGATTTTAATCATGATATTTCACTACTTTCTATCCATCTACATGGTCGCAATTTTCCATCAATAACAGTGTACAAATCAGTCTATTTGATTTTATTGTTTTGAATTTCACAAAGAGCTTTAATACAAATAACCGATACGCCCCCATTCAATTTCAATAATAATTCAGGCACAAAGTTATACCGCCTACACGACGGGCTACTATTGACTAATAATTTTCACGATCAAAACTAGCTATCGTTGACGATTTTGGATGTGAAGCTTTTACCTTTGAATATCAACAAACCGTATGATATTCTGTAAAAACAAATATGTAAAGCGTTGTATGATATTTATTGAAAGATTGCTGAAATTGATTTGCATGTATTATAATTTCATGTCTACACTGAATACTATTGACGTTTGCTTTGTAGCCAATTATATTCACCATTGTAAAATAACAGTTTATATTAAAAAAAATGATTTTCTGCTGTTGCTTGAAAATATGTTGAGACAGTTTACATAAAGATATTACCTTTGTTATATTCAGCAAATCTTGCTCGGATTTTTATCTTATTTCCTTGATCGTATTGTACAAAATACCGATCAGAATTAATGACCGTTTACACATAAAATGTACTAAAAAGGCTATGTGTTTGAGCCAAAAACTTTTAAATGTAATAAAATTTTAAGTTTAACCTTCGTTTGATATCAAATAACAAGGGAATTTAAGAATAACCTCAACGCCGAGTTCTTTCAAGGTTTATCTAAAGAATATGTCTTATGCTTTCTTTTTAGTTATGTTACCAGTATATCACTATGTTTACAACGCACAAAAATCATTACATTATAAATGTAAAAAGCGTTTTGATATAATACATACTATATTTTACATGTATACATAAATTTTCGGTTTGTTGACAATATATCTCTTTTATAATAACTTTTGACAGGAAATTTCTGATTTTCAGTAAAATAATTCACAATAAACTATATAGGCCAGATCTACTTTACAATATTTAAGTAGTCATTTAATCGAAAAAAATTCACGATTGTTTTTAACATTATTTTTTATACATATAAGATATTAATGCATTGAAAAAACTATTTCAAATATCAATAACTGTACCTAGGAATATTGTTAATCTTTTTTCAAATTTCAGAGCCTAGTTTAAATATTTATGTTTATGTTGAACACATGATGTTTACAGTTTCATTACTGTTTTTATTTAACAAATTAGACATCGAAAGATCTTGGCATGAATAGTATATTTTCGATGCGATATATTTTCAGCTAAAAACGGTTAAATGTAATATAATTTTAATTTTAATCATCTTACGATAAATATTTTAATAATTTAGTTATTTTAAAAGCCCAGATATATGAAATAAAAATGATCAATAACCATGCTAATCAGCTTAAAAGCTCGCTTAACTTTAAGCGTCGTTGGTGTAGGTTTAATTGGCGAGATTACTAACATAAAATTCATTTAATAGCATTAATATCCCAATGCTTCCGTAAGCTGCACACTGCGACGTAATCATTCGTATTTTCAACAAAACGACGGCAATAAAAACCCCAAAAATACAAAATAAATACACATATAATATACAAATACCACGGTGGCATTTGAAATATTTAACTCGGTGGTGGGCAATTTGAAATTGCTTGGTTTATAGTCATCACGATGTGACGTCTATACGATTCACAGTCGTAAAACATAATTTTTAATTTGTTTTTTTTTTACTATGTATTTATTTATTGAAATCTGTGGTTTTGTTGGTGGAAGCGCTAATAGGCGTTAAATATTGTGGGTCGGCAGTAAATATTGTGATGTATTCATATTTTATATTTTATGAAGGTATCTACGAATTAAATGTATGTCGAAATAACCAACGACCTTACGGATCAGGGATAAGAGATTTTTTAATTATATTTTTTTTTGGCAACAGTGATCATGCTGATTATTATTAGATTTTTGAATGAATTTTCATTGAAAAAACGCAACCTAATCAATAATTTACGATCCGGGATTCGCCTTTCTTCATCTTAAGGCATTCTTTCACACGGATGATACAACATCAGTTCTGTTGCGTCCATCTGATAGAATATCTGAAGATGCCGAAAGGCGAAACCCGGGTCGTTAATAAAAAATATTGGAATCATCCAAATTTTCAATTTTTTGTAATTCTATCAAGCCCCTTCAGTCAATATCATTAGTAATAAATATTTGCTCAATCTCAAAAGATCTCTCGGAGAAAATTTTATGACGGAAAACATTACATAAAAATATTTTAAATGTAGTATATTTATGTGAAAATTTTCAAGGTGCCTAATTATGATATCTTTAAAGTTCTATAAAATTATTATGATCAAAATTGATAGGATCAAACAATCTTCATGCGCTTTTTTATAATAAGTATAAAACTATGTGTATATAATATTCACTCCTGTCACCCATTGTTTGCCTGGATTGACGCCGCACAAAAAAAATGTTCAATTTTAAAACAAACCAAAGCCCGACTACAGGGTGGGTAATGACCAATTAAAAATTCAAACAAAAATCAGAAAGCTCTTTTTAAATGCGCAAAATGAATGAAAAATATGCGCTCGTCTAGCGGATACTAATTGTAATGGATTGTGGTAATGCCATTTGCCTTTTGGATTAGTGCATTTTTGTATCAGAGTCGTACATAACGTGTTTAAATTATGCGCTTTAATAAATCGCTGAATATTTTTTGTGATTCATCATTATGTTTGATGTAAATGTCTATCATATCTATCAACTCATGATAAATCTTTTTAATCAAAATAGCGTGTTATTTAATATAATTTTATTTATAATTTAATTGATAAAAAATATTTAAATATTCTGACTCAAAATAGTACAATCATAACAATTAATATAATTAAGAGTTGGTAATTCCACACAGTTTCCAAGAGTGACAGTTTTTTTCTGTTCGAAAAACAATAAAACTCTTAGCTTAACAGTTGACGTTTTGAATGCCGAAATAAATCTCAGCTATTCGAAAATTTACGTGTGGCTTAAAAATAGATGTGAAATATTTTAAATAGATTGCTCTGCTCAAATTTACGCTTTTTTCTTATACAATTCAGGAAGAGTTATCGATTATCCTGAAGTCAATTTAAGAGAAAATGTATTATTTCGAATGACAAATAATTTACTTTCCCAGCAAATGTGCTTCCTGATTTCGATTAGTGGTTTACGCCAAAAAGTGTACAGTGGAAAGTTTACGGCCAGATATATTTACAATATTTCTGTTGATTTATTGTTGCCATATCCGTTAGTGATAAATATAATACATAGAGCGAATGAATTCGTAGTCAAGCTGTTTAACAGAAGGTGGTATGGGTAAATAATTATTATGTTCACACTCCCTTCTGAGGGTCTTTAATATAAATATATATTTTTTATAGTATAATTAGATGTAAGAAAATCTTTCTGCGCTCTATTAGTAAGAAAAAAAAAGATTGATTGAAAAATTCTAAAAACAACAAAGGTATCTATTTAAGAAATCTTAAATCGATTGAAAAATAAATGTGTGGAAGAGCGTCGAGTCTATAGTAACTTTACTACGGAAATGAAATGAAATTTATACATATTTTCAGTTTTCCATTATGAAGATTTTAATTATGAATTTTATTTTCATTTATTAATATACATTAAATATTCGAGACACGGCCTTTGTTAGTAATATCTGATTAAGGATATCAGCTACCATTTTTTATAAATTATTCCATTGAATACATCGTATATTACTTGGTATAGTTAACATTATTACAAAATATCAATGAAAAACACTCAAAGCGAGGGTAAAATGTATCCCATCACAGCAGTACAAAGACCTTGAGTTAGCTACAGACATAACGATCGTTAGCCGCAGACGTCATCGCCGTTATACGGCGTTAGACGACGGGTAACTAGATTAGCGACAATTATCCGTATGGCCCCGGCCGGAGGTAACGGATAGAAGCCTGCGAGAAAAGTGGGTGCGCTTATTATGCTTGGAACCAAATTACACTTCCGCTATGGGCTTTGAGCTTTTACTGAAAGTTTTCTGTCATACCATAATACGAATGTTCCACACAGTACAAACATCTTTTCATACTTAGTGTTGAAATAACATTTTTGCTGTCACAACAAATTTTAGTTGTTTTTTACGAAAGCAAATATTTTTTATCACAAAACCTTTTTGTTATAATTATTAATTTAATTATTACTATTCATTTTAAGGATAAAAATATGTTTTGATTTCGGCATAGTAGACTTTACTATAAAAATTATAGCTTTATTAAAAAAGTTTATTAATTAATTTTATACAACGCGGAAATATTTATATTTAACGGATGAGATAATAAAAAAATAATCAACAGCCAATTGCACTAGTTGTCTTTAGTTTTTGTATCGGATGGGTGAGAGGAATTTAATAGAGCATTGACGACAATTAAAAATCAAATTATGGAAGTGTCCTTATTTTATATTTATTTCAATTAATCATATGGCGAACCGTTATGGCCAACTGATATTCTGATAATCAAATGCAAAACGTTTCATTAAAACTCAAAACTGCAAGATATTTGTCATGTTTTAATGAACGTCTTTCACTCTGGTAAAGCTAATTTTATATCTTAGTGTTTTTAATGAATCTTCACTCACCTTCTGTTTCCCGATTTTAAATATCCTGGGCGGCGAAAAATGTTAACAAGACAATTTCTTCGCGTCTTTAGCCCGCAATAAAATTCTTGACAGACGTGAGGTTAAATTATTGCGATGGGAGTGGTTGGCTTTTTTATTTCAAACAGACTGTACCCTGGGCCATTTATATAGTGGATAAAAATGGAAATTGATCATCCACGAGTGAATATAACCAACGGATACAATTTTCAAAAAACAAATTGATCGAGTATACAAAGCTTATTTTTAAGCAAAATGTATCGTCCATTATTATCGATTTATTATATTACAATAATCTTTTATTTCTATGATATAAGATACATAATTAATAAATAAATTATGAAACTTGAAAATACGCTTAAAACGTCTGGGTATTTTAGAGTCGGAAATAAACCCGTTAGAACTTCAATTCATATTAAGGGAAATATCAGACAACTGCCATAATATTCTAGAATATAGAAATCAACATTTAAATTTATTTGTATTGAAGACATAATAAAGAAAAAATCTTTGTTTTGCCAGTATTCAAAATTTTTCTTAAAGTAGGAATACATTTTTTTTTACTTGAAATTTGAATTTCTTAAGTTACTTATTTTTTATATTGTCCTAAAAATAAGTAGAAATATACCTTCGAAAATAAGTAACACAAAAAGTAGACATTTTTTTATAAAGAAAGAAATGTTTTCAAATAAATTCAAGTTTGATTATTAATATCCGCGAAGTGTTGAAATGACTTTATCAAGAATTAAGACAGAAGTGCATTCGTCGCAACCAACGAAATTCACTATAGAAACCGCACTTGAATGCATGCAATAATAACAAGTCGGAGGTCATAAATTTGCAATGATTTTTTAATTTTATTTCAGCGTACCTTTTGACTCGCATAACTCACGAAGCGATCTCAATTCGTCTCTTTTACCGAGAAGTGTGTTAGGGTATTTTTCATGTTAACTAATATAATATAATTCTATTCTAACAGTAAAGCGTTACGAACGTTTGATATGAACATTAAATAATTGAGCAAATCATTTCAGCTATGAAAATGGATTCATTGAGATATTATTATACACATTGAATTTTAACTAATAATATTTCTTATATGTGTGTACAATATTAAAAAATTGTATTTTTGTTAATTTTTATACAATTTATCACACTGTTAAAGAAAAAAAAAACAATTGAATGGTTTACGTACAACTCAAAAAGTAAGAACACATTCGAAAAAAATATAATAATAATAATACATGTGAACAAAAATCACAAGTGAAGTTTTAAGGATCGCAGCACATCTGGGAGATAAATAAGTTTCAAATCTAATCCGAACAAATGAAGATTGACAATACCAAATGTGTTTCGCTTAGCTAAGAAAACAATAAATGGTGTATTGGGAATGCGTGAACGTTTGGAGGGTGTAAAAAATGCAAGCTGAGAAATCGATCGAACAACAACAACAAAAAAATACCCAAAAACAAGTTCGGTGAATATCCATGCAGATAACCGCATATCACGTTCTTCAAATTACACACGTGCATCTTTCAATGAGAGTGGCTTTTCAATTTCAAAAAAGTGGCGCAGTTTTGTGGATTTTGCCGGATGTTGATGACAATCGTAGATCACAACTGTAACAATAAATTAAAATGTACAACATCATCAGAAGCAGTACTATTTCAGTATCGTTTACTTCGGTTCCAGGCATAAATATATCTAATTCAAATATTAAATGAATATTTTCGGCTAGAAGATGTTAATATTTCTTATCAAATGTCACAAAGCAATTAAAAATAATAGCTTTTATTATCTGTAAGTAGTTTTACCTTAATATTTTTATAGTAACTAGCCGATAATTTCCTTGGATTTAGGCAAATAAATAAAATATTTAATTTAAACGTGTGACAAGCTTTAATCGGATGTATAATTTATGTCTCACATAGCTGATCTTACTCTAGCATTGAACAACCAATATCCGCTTGATAAACAAAGTGATGGTGTCAGATTAAAAAAGATTATTGCTTAAATTGTATTCAATGAAATTATATTTATCATTTGATTTAAATTTATATGTCTAACTGAAAAAAGTATTTTTGTTTCGTATTTTTATAATGTGTCCTCAACCATGTTCAAATTTATTAAATAAAGATTTCTTTGCATAGCGCCCAAGAAATAACAAGTTTTGAATAAAAATATACAGAATGCTCAAAAGAGAAAATTTTCTTTTCATTCTTTTAACGCAATTCAGTGACGTCACAAAATAACGAATAGAAAAAAGACTCACATTTAGGCAAACACATAAGGTTTCTATATATTTATTTTTTCAATGAAATACTTATTACCATTTTTTAATATTAACTACCCATTTTAGGTTCAATTATTTTGTAAGTGTCATGCTCCGTATAATTAAAAAATTTATTAACAAGAAAATTTTGATATTAGTATGTATCTACTTCTGCCAAATTTCATCGCTTCTTATTTTACTTAAGAGTAATTTTATTTATTGATTGAAATGGCATTCACTTGGTAGAACTCCATTATAACACGGTGAAAAAAATAGCAATGTATTATTGTTCTAAAAAGTTAGAAATAGCTGACCTTAAATTATTTGGAAATAATAAACAGGAAACATAAAATTAAAGGCGATTTAAAGAGGGCCGTTAGATACTTAGATAGTTGTTGTATCTTGTCATAATTTATTTTACTAGATTCTAAATTTGATATAGTATGTATATATATTAAATGTTATGTATTACGTCAAATTTAAGAATTTAATAGAATATTAGCGTGTCTTTTATATGATTTATAGCGTTAATTATCACACGGTGAAAAAATAGCAATGTATTTTAGTTCTACAAAATTATTTTTACAAATATAGTTGATAGCTATTTCGGCTCACGCCATCGTCAGAACTATGCTTAAACTAACATTCGCTTATCTATATATAGCTGTGCAGCTTGTTACTTAAACACAATGACACTAAATTTTCAAAATTCTAAATGAAACAATAGGTGTCTATGACAATAAGATTATATGTGGGACGGAAGTGATCCTTCTGGAAGTAAATCAGACCACCCCTTTTACACCGTGTGACTAAAATACATGTTTCAAAAATGAAAAACACCGCTATACCAGTAATATAATATATAGATCGATGCAATGATTCGTTCGTTATAGCTGTCATTTCGTATCAAGATAAATATGAGTGAAGTTGACCGATTTATTTTTGAAACAATAAGTGGAAATTGTGTATGTAAATAATTTTATTTTTTGATAATATATATGAAATCAAAATACTGAATCATTTGTAATTGATACACATTAATTTATCCCCAAAAATACTTTCTCTTCACTGGGGTGGCATAGGTCATACGTTAAACACTAGTATTTGAATAATTATGATAATCACTTGGTGACTGCTTTTCCTTTACTCTCGCTGCTAACTAAATACAGATCGTTAGCAACATTTGCCCTAAAAAGCTGTAACTGAAAATTTTGGATCAAATATGTGTGATGTTTTTATTTGAGATATGGATGAAATATTTTGCAAAAATCGTTTTTGAAAAGCTTCATGAAAATGTATTAAACACGCGAATATCATAATAAACCTTAATAATCAACAAAGACATTGAAAATTAGTATTAAAGATTGTTAAAACACTATCTTCAATGATACAAATGTTGAAACGGAAACTCATAATCCTATATTATAATTTCTCATAAAAAAAAATTCACAAACAAAGTAAAATTATTTTAAAGAAAATTACTTATTCGATAAAATAAATCAATAATATTTGTGTAAGATAAAAAAAGGTGAATAATTAAAACTATTAATTCATTATTACGTTTTGTCTAGACTTAAATAGAATATCTTAATTTCGAAATAGCTTCCAGAGCTTTAAAAAATATAAACATATACAAAAGAACTGAACAACACTCCGCTTTTCAATTAGTGCAAACTTCATTAAGAAAGTTTCAAGGGGGGACTCCCGATTTTCCGCTTGCTTTATTGCACTTTTCCCCATATCTAATCCTCTAATATATTCTCATTATGCAATGTTCTTTTTTCTTTTCATTTTGTTTGCGTACTTAACTAGTTTGCATCTATTAAAAAAGCACGGTGGCCGAACGGAGGAGAGAATTTCTCACAGGAAGGTGACTTGAAGCTTTTGCTTAAGCTTTTGCAAGTATACTTACATAAGCTTTTTTGTAAATGACCGTCAATTACTTCATTTTTTAAATTACTCTTTATGATGCAGGCAGTGTTTGTTCCGCTCGCGTTGATTATACACATTCAGTATAAAAGCTTTTAATTATACCTATACTTTCTTAATGTAAAGTTTTCTAACATTTTTTAATTTTCAATGTAAACACTTCACTACATACAAAGTATTTATAAAAATATATACTTTGAGGATTGAAAGAAGTCAACTTTGCTTACTTCACGTTTACTTACATTATTTTTTATAATTTAATGGTGTATCAACTTCACAATAATTAGTTCTATGATGTCAGTTTTTTTGGATCCACAAGCTTTGTCGAAATATCGATAATTTTTTTGGCTACATATTAAAGATTTAAACTTGCTTCAAAATAACGAACGTGTACTATTTCCCATATTTGTAATATTTTTTTAATTAAATGAAAAATGCTAAAATAATATAACGTGACACTAAGCCAGTCTTTTATTTTTTCGTGAAATATTATAATATAACCTACAATCTTTCCATGTATATCTAAAACTAATGACAGATTCAATAAAGTAATCTATACAATGAAATCATCTTACAGATATATTTTATTGATTAGTTGTGTTTTAATGCATTACATATAATATGAACGCTCTAAACAATAATGTAACGGAATTATCTTGTATAAAAAAAACTTTTGTTACATCGCAACTACAGGAAATATGTTTACAATTCTAAAAACCTATTATAAATAAACCCGATCGTTTTTGGTCTCGAACAAAAACCCCACATATTTTTATTGATCTCATAAAATTTGAATATAATCATCGTGGTTTGGTCGATTCAAACGGATTGAGAGCATTTAATTCTTATGCAATAAAATATTATTTCGTTGACGTGATAGGTTGTTTGCTTTTAGGTGCTGCATGTATATTAAAAGAACAGCTGTTGAAGAATATCATTTTGATAAGTGATTCAAATTTATAACGTTTCTCTTTGATTAGCGAATACTTACTGAAGTTTATTAATAACATGTAACATCATCCGAATCCGTTACACTAGTCTCTCTTTAATATCTTCAACCAATTAAGAGATTACATCTTGTATCAATTACCATTACAGAGCCAATACTATAGTAAACGTTTTATTATGCATCACCTGAATGTTTTTAACCGTTAATTATCGTTGGATGTCTTTTATTGCTGTGACAAATTGTTACTTTCAACGATTTTTTGATTTAAAAAACTGTTAAATTTCATTATTTATGAGCAATACTAATATTCTAATATATACCAGGTGAAAAAATTTTGAAAAATGGCTTCAAAACGAACAATTTTGTTTACAAAAGAATTATGTTTACCTTATGAATTCTTGGGAAACCCTTCATATTTATACTTGCCATTTGTATATGTAAAACTCTATCATTTTACTTATTAATTGCCAAACGAATAATATGTGAAATAAGTAACATTAATACTTTATCTAAAATTTTTAAATCGTTTTAGAATATTTAAACACAATCCATCTTGTCTTCAAAAGTTTGACTCAGCACATATATCTTTAATGATTTTTACACAATTATCACGATATTTCGAAAGATTTAGATAAATCTAATGCTTTAACACGCTCTAAAACAGCTGTTTCATTATTTTTTTATTATATTAACTAACGTCAAGATGTTGCAACTTTTGTTTTATATAAAAAAGCATCTGCGCTTATGATGTAGGTATACACTATTCACACGCGATGCATTTTGAAATAATTAGGAGATAAACGTGGACGTTAGAGTTGATTAACTTGTAGACAACGTTGTATAAATAAAAGGTTTTAATATTCATAGTAATAATAGCTCGAGTTGGTCAATGAAAAAGTTTTCGTGTTCCACAGAGCTTTCATTCATATGTCTGGCAGCGAAAGCTTTTTGATAATGGCTCCATTCACGCTTCAAAATATTTTCATTTTTTATGCAATGAAATTATTGTCTCTACAATCAGGGTTGTCAGCATAAACTAATATTTGTTTACAGAAAAATACTGTAATTTTGTAACAGAAAATATTGTAATTGACACTTTTTATTGGTGAAGCATTATATTTAAAAAAATGTAAAAACGTTAGGTTTTATGAACACTTAAATTTATGTAAAATTAACTGTATCAAGATTTATATTTCATCAGTTGACTAAGTTGCTGATCACTATATTGTAAAGTTATATAAAGTTATATTGTAAAGTGTGAATGGAACGCTACACACATGTGATTTGTTTAATTGTATCAATAATGTCAACAAAAAGAAAAGTGAAACGAAATCCAAGCGTTTCATTGGTATATCAAAATGAACTTCTTTTGTAGAACAAAATAATAATGAATTGATCTTTATATCAAATGGTAGAACGACTGACAATTTTCCAATATGAGTGCTTAAAACTACAATTTTTCATCATAAAATACATATTATTCATTTGCAATAAGATTCTATCCACATAAAAAGCGTAAAAGTTTTAGATCCGCCAAAAGCAATTTTGATAACCTGTTTTTTAACACAGCAAAGCGTTGTTTTTTATCCAAGTTGATTGTAGACAACTAAATCTAACTTTAAATTAAACCAATTCAAAAATCATATTTAAATAATTTGATCACAGATAATATAGTGTCTATTACATCTAAAAGTATAAAAATACGATACAAACTAATATTTTTTTTGTAACCCTGTATCTACCATGTAAAGACCACCCGTGCTTATTAGTCGTCCTTATATCATTCATTTCCCCTCATTATTAGCGTAGCTGTTGTGTCTTTTAGCATTCGAGCGAAGAGCGAACGCTTCCTCCATTCATTTTCGTCGAGTATTATTTATAGCGTCTAATTTATAGCACGGTGAATCGACGTCGTTTTATTATACCAACGCCCAAAGGGTTAAATACGACGCCAAGAAAGTTCTGTGACTTTTTTTATTGTTTTCATTTGGGTCAATTGAAGCCTTCAACAAACAAAATACAATTCAATTGAATCCTGATACATAAATAAAAAAATATAAACTACCTATTGTTTAAAATGTAATAATTGAAATTGAAAAAATACAAGAAATAAATCCCAATTAAGATATATTCATTTGGATATGTTTCGTCATTATCAACTCGAATTTTGTCCTCCGTCATATTCAGGCATTATTTTATACAGATCCACTCTAACGATCCACTAGTGAATAATTCATATTGTATATATAAAGCACCAATGAAAAAATATACGTTTAGTCATCATGCTATGTTGATATTGTTAAATAAGACTTTGATATAAGAAGTGATCAACGAATTTACCGTTTGTGCATTTTTTTTTAAATGTTGTTAGGAACAGCTTCCGAACCATGTCCCCAACACCAAGCAATCAACCACCAATATAATCGATGTAGATAGAGTCTTGAAAGCCTTTTGACTTTTGCATTTCATTTACGCCTCAATACACTTAACAATTTCCATGTATGATTTTAATACTTGTATGTAAAAAACAATTAATTAATAAATATTTTTAAATATCTAATAAATGTTACCTCTCAACACCTTCCTAATAAAATACTTTGTATAATATTAGTTCAATCAATCAAAAATCTAAATGTCTGAGAATTATTTCTAGCTAAATTTGAATAGTAATTGACCAAATCTAAATCAAAAGCCCTATAATTTGTATTTTTTTGAATGACCATTTTTTAGACGAGGTTGAACGTCATAATTAAAATACATATATATGTTGACTTTATTTACTATTTACTTACGGATATGAACTATATTTGAACAATTCATCATCACTGTCGAAATGGATACATATTTTTGATTATCATTCTTTTAAAATTGTACACACCGTGAATAAAATACATTATACAGTCAAATAATATATTATTTGAAGGTTTTAACAGCAAAAAAACCAATAAAAATAATTTATATTTTTAATCCAAGAGTTAATTGACTCTTTCTGAGATATATCGGATTAGTTTGTTCTTATATCTTTGACATTTAGAAAATATAGGCTAGCCATAAAATTATACGCATTTAAAACTTACCACGAATGACGAACGATCAAAATAGCCAGTCGCCTTTTTGTATTCTTTTCGAAAAGTATTCTTGTAATTTAATTTTCATACCTTGAGTCGGAGAAGTCATCAATCTGTCAGCTCCATTTGAGCAGTGAATATGAAACGTAATGCGAACTTTACTATAGGAAACAAATTTATCTGTGACACGGTCCACAGTTATTTAATAAAGCAGGGTTGATTTACGACGAAGTAGTTAAAAATTTATTTATTCTTTTTCATTTTGAATAATTGTGTTGTCTTGTAATTTTATTAATGGTGCGGTTTTATTTACACAGATTTATTTTCTAAAAACACTTCACTGCATACACTCTTTTTTTCTCACAGCGTCGTGTCAGTTATCCAACTAACTGTATTAACTTTAATGTATTAAGCGCGCATGGACATTTTCTAATATGGATAATGTTTACTTAACAGATTTTTTATTGAAACATAAGTTATAAAACACGACTATGTAACACTGTGAAAAAAATAGCAATGTATTTTAGTTCTACAAAACTTTTTTTTTAAATATAGTTCATAGCTATTTCAGCTCACCCATCGTCAGAACTATGCTCAAACTAACATTTGCTTATCTATATATAGCTGTGTAGAAAAGGTACACAATACACCTTCTCTCCTGTTTTAACGACCTAGCTTGTTTCTTGCTCGCAATAAAACTAAAAATTGTAAATGAAACTAAAAAGGCGACTATATCAATAAGTTTACATATGGCACGGAAATGATCTATTACAGAAACAAAGAAGCACCCTGCAGAGGGTTCAGCAATGGCGATAGGCATATTTTAGTTTGTACGTTAAGAATCCTTTGTGATAGTGAATATTTGTGATCTTAACGAACAATGAATGCCAATTCCATCAATACGACTATGTATGATAAATGTATATTTTCCATCAATATGACGACTTTTTATCCATCAAAAAATACAGAAGATAAACAATAAAGGTTACTGAAAATGATATTACCTCTAAATGTAAAATAATAAATTTATATATATTGTTGGTATACATACTAAAACAACGCACGCCGTTCTTTATTCCAAAGGTAGGCACGAATGTTTAATTTATTATTAGAAATAAACAGGTTTTATGGTCACAATAAAATTTGTTATGACCAATAAAATAGGATAAGATATTGTTTATTTTAGGATGAATGATGAAATGTTTTACTGAAATATTGTATTAAAATGATGAATATCAACAACTAACTCACTAAACCAGATTCGTGAAGATGTGAAAACGTTTTCATTTAATTGACGTCTCCATGTGTAGAATTTTGCTGCCACTCTTGTTGCCACGCTATTATCATTTCAACTAAATGTCATAACTTATTAAATATTATTTTCACTGGGGATAGTAATATCAGTGTTTCTGAATAAGAAATCCCCGTATTGTTATCAAAGATTCTTAAGAAGACAGCACTTTTTCGACATCTCGGAATTTTCGGCACTTTAGCATAATAACATTGTTTTTATAATTAATTTACTTGAAATTTTCCGATCAAACTTTTATTGAAGGAATCAATATTTTAAATTTATTTATGAAAATTATCCAATAAATTATTGTATCATCTTTAATGTGTTAACTGTCAATTCTTGATGGAAAGGCATGGTATTTTAAACAATAAAAACACATTTATAGCTCTAATTTCCGTAATGTATTTTATGATCTGGACCGATTTCTGATTTCAGTTTATAATGCTTGCGATAAGCGAAACCGGTCCTGATCAAAAAATATATTCTCGAAATATGTTTAAAAAAATGTTTTTTTTTTAATACTTATTTCCTATTATTGTTAATTTATTATATATTATATACAATCTCAAGTAGTTTAATATACTGCCATTTTTTTTAAAATTTTAAATCCCGTCATCAAATATACAACATTAAAAATCTTGTTACGATTTTATATCCGTCCAGTAGTCAGACAGTAAACCCTTCATTTATGAAACCCATATTTTTTTTCAGTTAGATTAAAAACTTAACTATCATCTTTTTCATCATGCTAATGATTAATTAATATATACGAACATAAAATACAAGTCCTTTAATCTTGCAATGCTCAACATTATGCAAAAGAGTTCAAGACGATAATAATAATGTTTCCAAGCTTCTTCTAAGGACACGGAGAATGCTTTTGTTCATCGGACTGCGTTATAATTCAACCGCACTTTTGCCAACACTCGACAATAACAAACCATTCTACTAATATTCCATGGTGTTACTTTAGTTGAAAAATATAAAATAATTTAAAAAAAAAACATAGTTTTTTATTTTGCCGCTAGGAATTTAACGCAACATTAATGAACAATTATTCGATTCTTAAAACAATACGTATCTAATATAATTAAGTAACTTTCTAGCCACATCATCTCAAAAAAAAGAGCTTTATTGATTGAATATAAAGCAATACACCTATTGGCTATGATCAACATAAACAATGTTCTTGCCAATTATATTTGTTTGAGCGCCCGTGTGCCGGGGTATTCATCTGAGCGAGTCCATTTCTAGGCGAATTTAACTGTATGCATTTCACTGCACGTATGTCTACTCCCGCATGTTCCCCGTTTCTCTATGCTTTATGTGTATTTAATTAATAAAGGAATATGTACATTCATACTTATTAATAATTTCGTTTAATTAATGTATTTTATTAAACTACTAAATTATTCGTTTTTTGTCTACTTTTCGACTTACGCGGTTTTATGTTGAAACATATACAATTTTGATTTGCACGTTTTTCTCAGGAAACTATCTACCATGTAAATCGAGGAATAGGTGTACCGGTAAAAAAAATTCGGTGTAATAAAAGTCTATATGCTCTAAATTGAGAGAAGATATAATTACCAAGATCAGCTATTTTTATAGAATAGTAGATATCGAAGCATACAGTACTTGATTTCTTTAATGTGCATTTGTTACACAATTTTACAGTATTTTTTCTGTACGTACAGAATTTAATCCTCGAAAACATCATGTATCTATTCTATATAAATTCAGTGCACAGTGGACGCTTATTTGAATGCAGTAGGATGTAATTTATGTCGCATAATGAGATATTTATGCGCTGTCTCGTTCATTGTAATACTACGTTCAGATTGTGTGTGAAACAAATATATCTTATTGGCCGGCAAAGCTTTGCATGAAATCGATTTATCAAACACAATGAGTCTATTTGAATAGGCAGAGAAATAAACAATAAGTTCTGTGTACTACAAGCTTGAATAGATTAAACATCATTTGTGTATATGCATAATCATTTTTCGAAAAAAAATTGGATCGGTAATAGATTATTGCAGTACAGTTTCTAACTATAATATATGCTACAATATTTATATCGCTTACTTATACGCTCATACTATTTGAGAAACAGTTCTGTTTTATTGATTATAAAACATAACTTATCAGTGGCACAGTGGTGAAGAATTTTTTTATCTCTTTATGATTTATGATGAGGAATCCAATTTTATCTTAATATGAAACAATATTTTTTTCCTTACAAATATTATCATATTTTATATTATTTTAGTTTTATCTTATTAAACACGGTGAAAAAAAAGTAATGTATTTTAGTTCTACAATTTTTTTTTTCAAATATAGTTGATAGCTATTTCGGCTCACGCCATCGTCAGAACTAGTTCAGTTGTTAGTAGAACAGAAATAGTTCTGACGATGTGTGAGCCGAAATAGCTATCAACTATACTTTAAAAAATAATTTTGTAGAACTGTAATACATGGCTATTTTTTTCACCATGTTATAATGGAGTTCTACCAAGTGAATGCCAATTCAATAAATTATCTTATTTAAATCGAGTTAAGTAAAAAAGAAGACAATTTATTCAACCCACTTTTAAAATTTTAAAAATTAATGAATATAGATCCATATAATTCGATTATTAATAAGCCACAGACTAACCTAACGATATCAAATAGTTTAACTCGTTCCCTGCTGAACTGAAAGGATATTTCTACACCTAGACTTCCAAAATTAATCGTATAATGTTGGTTTTAAACAATATTATGTCAGGACAAATCAAGCAATGACGCAGTAACTCAAAAATTAGCGAATACAAGAAGATTTTAACAATGCTAATTAACATATATTTGGGTATCAATTATCAACACAATAAAATCAGCAGTATCAACAGTTGAGACGTTAGCAGACAGAGGGTTAAATTACATACAACACAAAGTTAAATTAAAAAAGATTGAACACAATATATTCTGAACCAGGTAGGAAATATCTGCAAATAATACCAAGTTATCGTTTTAGTTATCGGTTATAGTTAACGGCTGAATAGTGACCACGTTTTTTCTGAATCTGAATGTCAAACAATAACTTGAAAAACAAAAATAGGTTAAGGAGCAGCCAATCCCATCGCATCACAGTGAAACTGTCAGTGAATATGTCAGCGTCACTAATTACTTAGCAATCAATCACTTTACAGTGTGTCAAGAAATACTATTTTAATACATCAATATTACAAAGCATTTCTTGAAGCTTTTTTGTAAATTTCGAAAATATCATAAAATTTTACTTGAAAACAATACATTGCCAATTTAGTATAAAAAATATATTCATTTAAATTCTTTCATTTATATCTTACAAGTTATTCTTTTACATTCATTAAAAAATAAATGAAATTTATATATAATGAACTACAAATACGATTGAAAATTCAAAACATCCCCATAATATAAAGTATTATAATATGTATGATTCAATTATAATGAGACTAGTTATTAAGTAACCACTCTTTCTATGTAGTTATTGATTGAATTGGAATTCACTTGGTAGAACTCCATTATATCACGGTGAAAAAAATAGCAATGTATTTTAGGTTTATATATTTTTTTTTAAGATATAGTTGATAGCTATTTCGGCTCACGCCACAGTCCGAACTATGCTTAAATGAAATATAACTTTATATATATCATTAGCGGTTTATCTTAATACACGTATTTGAGATTCATTTCACCACAAATATAATTCATTTTTTATTATATTTTTTCTCATTAGTGAAATATAATAAGTGCATAACATTTAACAATAAAAAGTTTACATATAGAAAATATTTAAGGACTAATTTTTCGAAAATAATTACTTATGTGGACCATTTTCACGTACGAACAATCACATCCGTCGTCGATTTCTTCTCCTTTTTTAATATATGTTGCTATTATATTCTACAACTTTTCTGTATTACAGTCGTGCGGTGACAGGCTTATGCATACGTCATTGTCAAAGCTCGTCACCGCAAATCAGAGAGCTTTCTAAGTGAACACTTAACACTTGCCCTGCTCTATTTTTGGACGACAAACAAAATTTCTTTCTTTTTTTCCAGAGCTTTACAATACAAAGAGACCAACAGTCTCAAAGTGCATTCACACATAGTGAAATTTAAAAAAAAAGATCAAAATTTTCTTTTGAATGGATTTATCAATCCGTTTTCGTAAAATAATGTCACTAAAAAACGAGGTTTATTATTTTATATTGATTTTCAAAAGAAATTAGGACCGATTTTTCTAAATCAATATTTTCGTAACTGCAAAACAGGTTCGCTTTTTATCAGTTGACTTTAGTTGTCAAGTGTTTATTTTACAGAATATATATAATTTTATTATTTAAAATTTAATTAAAGATTTTAAGCTATAGGTTTTGAATGTGAAAAAACATTAAAACCATTACAAATATGCTGAATTCTTTTGAAAAATTGTTTTCTGCTTTATTTTAAAATAGTATTTTTATTTGAAGTAGTTGTGTTCAAATTGATTGTAACATTGTATCGAAATAAAGGAGGTTTTATATTAGAAATTTCCGAAGAGACAAAGTAAGGCTTGATTTAATCTCGATTTTTTCTTTTTGTTTGCAGGTATGTCAAACGCTGACTCTATTTGAAAACCACTCTCAATCAAGGTATTAAACACAATCAGTAATATGTTATATTATTAAAATCATATATGTTGTATTAATATTTTTTCAAGTCTCGAAAACCTTTAACGAATTTTTTTCTGAAATAAAAGAGAAAATAGACTTACCTGTATACAAAATAAAATATGTCAGATACTTGCGATTCTCTTTCATATTGGTTTAAGTACAACCATTATTCATCGGTTGAGTGCATCTTTAGCTTAAAGGCCGGAAACAATATATCATATGAATTTAGAATTCTTATTTGTCTTTGCAAGAAGCGTCGTTTTTCTTTTGCGGCTTGTAACAACAAAAGGAAAAGAAACACAAACTTTCTCGTGAGTTAACAAGCTCATAAGATGGTGGCTTATCGAATTTCATCGCGTAAAATACGATATTAATGTGTTTAAATGCTGATACATTTTGGCGAAACTAGAGTAGTTTGACTGACGTACCACTTAGTTTTATTTTATTAAGTGTTTACTTTATGTATTAGTTTTCTGACAAGCTACTTTTTAAATAGTTTCATTTAATCCAATTGTAGCATTTCTCTATTTTTGTATTATTCTCTAGCTCTAATAACTGTTCAAATGTGTACTGACCAACACACCAAATATTTTAACAAATATACTGTATTGAGCAATACATTAGAATCATGCATATGTATTGTTGTTTGCGATGAAATGCGATTGATTATATCGTGCTTTTTAATGCAAATTGAAAATTTTCATACGGTTTTACTCATACGTCTCACGGTCTCAACCGTGAATATTTTGCAAAATATTTGTGGCCTATCGACATTATCCGGCGTTAAGAGTGCAATTTGCTAACCACTAGAGGCTAAATACTCAGAAGTGTTCAAAATTGTTCACGTTGGAGTATTTCTATTTAACTATATCTAAAAAGCCATTCTATTAAAATATTAGTTCTTAAAAGTCGAGATTGCTATCTCATTTTATTAATTTAAGAAATTTCGTGGCATTTTTACAAGATTACATATTTTCATTTATACACATATAAATCTCAAAATGGACGTGCAACAAAACAAAAAACACATTGGACTTAGTTTACCATAAACGTATTACAAACAACGCTTTTTATCAACAATATTGTACTCTTCTGTCAAAATAACTTTTTTTAACTTGTTTAGTTTTCTAAAGATAAACAGCCTGTTTTTTAAACCTGCACCATAGTATTGATCTGTATTGTTCAGATCCTAAGTCACTGTGAGAGAATCTCTTCTATTTTTCATTCTTAGGGTTTCAGATTGACATATAGTCTGTCTTCTCTCAGTACACGCGCCAGAAGACGAGTGACGTATTCAAAGTCGCTCTTTGTTTATTTATAAAACAAATGACAATAGACATGTCCGCTTTTCGCCTTTCCTACGTCCAACCGTTGACAGGCTAAGAATTGAAAAAATAAAACGTAATTGTGCTTCAACTTCTGAATTGTCTCTTTAGTGAACTGTCAGTGCATAATTTGTCCCAAGAATATCTATTACAGAATATATCATTGATTTATTTTTGATGTACGAATATTTTGAAAATATGTAACGCTCTCATACGACAACATTTCAAAATTGTCCCGGGCGATGTTAAAATTTACTCACGACAATAGTTTTGATTAATTGCTCTACGGAAAATCAATTTTGAACGTGAAAATTGTACAAGAAATTTAGCAAGCATTATTATTGAAATCAATATCATGCTAATGTACACATATAAAGCTAATTTCACTTAATCATGACATCTAAAAACTTTTTTATTTGAGTGGTGGCACTTAACTTTTTTGCTACATCTAAACAACGGATAAAATTGCAAAAATTAACTACTTCTGTAAGTAAAGAAATAATAATTTTAATGCGATGTATTGTATATAATCAGGAGTATCAAATCACCTACACCTTGTCTACTTAACAACTTTTCACAGCGAACTTAAAATTATCAATAAATCGTGTGATCTTTAAATGCTCGGCTCTATAAGTTTACACACAAAAGAATATGTTGCTATGTTGTATATATTTTGGGCAGTTAATATTATTTCATAAATTAATAAGCTCAAATATATTGTAAGTAACTATAGTTAGCTTACCACCTGCCGTAGCAGTTAGGGACGTCACAAATGACTGCGGCGCTTTATTATAATAGGCGTCGCGACGATAACAGAAAGCTCTTGGACCGCATCGAAACTCCGGCCAGTTCGCTAACGAATCCTTCATTACAATTTTTGTACGATAAATGCTATTTTATGGATGAATTCTATTCAATTGGGCGTCGATTGATTAATAGAACTTTATTTAAAGAAACACGATGAAAAAATAGCAATGTATTTTATTTCTACAAAATTATTTTTAACAAATATAGTTGATAGCTATTTCGGCTCACGCCATCGTCAGAACTATGCTTAAACTAACATTCGCTTATCTATATATAGCTGTGCAGAAAAGGCACACAACACATCCTCTCTCCTGTTCCAACGGCCTAGCTTGTTACTTTAACACAATGACACTAAATTTTCAAAATTATAAATGAAACAATAGGTGTCTATGACAATAAGATTATATGTGGGACGGAAGTGGTTCTTATGGAAGCAAATCAGACCACACCTTTGTTCAACGGCTGGACAAGTGGCGATACTATTATGTTAGTTTGTTCGTTAAGAATCCTTTGTGATAATTTGTGTCTATTGATTTCCAGCTGTTCCAAAGTTATTTAAAGTGTCTACATTCTCGCAAACAAAAGAGAAAAACGATAAAATTAATTGTTCTCTTTCATTATTTTTTAGTGTGATAACGATATAATTTATTTTATTACTTTACAGTCTCGCAATTCCCTTTTAAAACAGCTTTAGATTAGGTATATTTTTTCTAATTTATTAATATTTCATATTCGATACGAAAGAAAAACAATGAGTGTGTATTAAAGTAAAAGTAACAACCGTACAATTTAATTTATAAACTGTGTTTGTTTGGATATTCTTGCAAAGGAGTCATTAATAGTCTGTTGCTGTTTCTATTTCATTAAATGTAAAAAATCTTTCAATATTAAAATGAAAACCTCCAGTCTACCCACAATCACCAGATGAAAACGGCCATTTATTTTTGAGTGCTTTCGAGATATTATTTAAGTAAGTATAATAATGGCGTCTTTGGTGGGCTAACAGGTGGCGCCTCTGTTTCTCCTAGCGGACAAAACCTTCTTATTTTTCTTCAATCCGTGACGAACTCACGACAACCTACTTGTTAGTATCTTTAAAAATAAATTCACAGTTTTATTATCTATCTCACAGAAATCACTGTGTTGAACTCATTCACACAGTGGAAAACGTAAAGAAGTGTTTATTTCCTAAATTAATTGAGGAAACAATAATAGTTTTTAGTGAAGTGGAAATTGAATTTTATGTTATATTAAATAAATTATGCTGAAACATTGTATCATTTACATGCAATATTCAAAAGGTTCAATGATTCTATCAACCATATTTATTTTAGTGCTCAAGAATTCGATTAAGATCAAATTGATCAGTTCAGAGTAGATAAGTTGATCATGGTCGCGATGAGCGAGGCCGGTCCTATCGATAAAATTTAATATACTACATTTACATCAAGACGAGACAGATTACACTTTAAAGGGGAATTATTGCATAAAATTCAATTTTTGTATGGCATTCGTCTAAAATCTTTAAAGCAAAAATAATTTTACAAAAACCCATAAGTAATAGTGAAATACCTTTTAAGGTGTTAGCTGTCACTTCTTGATGGAAAAGTATGATATTTTAATTAGTGATAAAAACACATTTTTAGTTCTTATTTCCACAATATTATAATAAAAGCTTAACTGTATTTTCTTAACTCTATTATTTCTTAGAAGGAAAATAAATTGTCTTTGATTCGTTCTCAATTTAAATTTCTTAAATAGTAAAAGCTAAACTGCATTTTCTTAACTCTATTATTTCTCAGAAGGAAAACAAAATGTCTTTGCTTCGTTCTTAATTTAAATTTCTTTGATATTATTTAGAGTCAACAATCGGAATCAGAATTTAGCTGAAAGTATTTCAACTATTTCGTCGGAAAATTCAGTATCTCTTATGCAAAACTATGTCATTATTTCCGTATTGTTGTGTCTACCTAAGCCCCCGCAGAAGTCTCGTTGCATTCTTGTATCTAAATTACTGCATCCAGTTAACAATCTGCATAATAATAACATAATAAATAATTTTCCTGCGAAAATGCCTGCTGAATTTTGACAGCGGTCAGCTGAGATGAAGATGACAGCGCGGTCTTGCGGTGTCAACGTGTAACTGTCATGCATTTTGAATAGAACTAAACGTTCTGGATAATTAACATACACGTGACAGTTTATATTTTGCATTTACTATTAACTGAATAATAGTTAAAGAACAAATAACCTAAATCCTGCGAAATAGTTGTGGATGTGTGAATAACACACGTGCGGATGTAAACACGTGCAAACATGAACACATTAGTGATTTATACAATATAACAGTTAATTCTTCAATATATTTATAATATTTGTCGCTTCTTATTTAAATATTTAGATTCAAAATGAAATAATTTGAAAATTTTATTGTATATGGACGACATTTGCTTATTAATATTTTTTATTTCCGGAAGTCATTTTTTCAACATTAATTTTCTTCACGTTTAAATTAGATAAAGCTTTTAAAAATTACAATGTTTCTTAGATGAAAATTATAATATCTTATAAATAACTGTTGATTTGTTGCCTGATTAATGTTCTAATTAAATTCTTTTTGGTCATTTATTTTCCATAAATATTTTCACTTGTGTCTCGTGAAGATTATAATACTCACCACTTTATTTAATTTATAAAGTTTTCTTCTCGTATCTAACAAGAGATATGTGTGATTTACATGACGTTCAGTATGACCAACATTAAGTACACATAATAAATTTCCGCCATTGTCAAAACAATGCAGGGAAACAAACGGTCTACCTAACTAACTAATGTCCTGCAATAAACGAGAGAATAAATATACATACAATCTCGCATTATACCACTCGTTTTATAAAAACCTTAACTTTAATTTAATTCAACCGCAGCCCAATATTTAATATTGATAAAAAATATAGATATTTTTTATTAATCACAAAGTTATCTGCATTTAGCTCTTTTACAGACAGAAACATTTTTTTTAAATATCAATTTAAACAGAGTTCGCTCTAGCTATTTCGATAATTTTTGTATTTTTATTAATTTTGTAATTTATAAAAATTGCATTATAAGTAATTTCATTAATTTTTATATCAGTAAATTCAAATAAACATATTTGATTGTAGCATTGTTAATTTCAAATAAGAATACAAATTATCATTTATTAAAAATAGTAAAAAACACAGCAAGCTACCGGTTATAAATACATCAAATAATATTAAAATCAAGTGTTGCATTAATCATATTAACATTTGATTAAGTTAATTTAAATCAAATACAAAAAAAAAATTGTGTGGCCTACTAAATAATTTTAGCTGGAAATCGCTGATTAAAACTGAAGTTTTTTCGAAGTTTAAATATATAGAAAATATAAAATATTACAAATCAAATGTAGACATCATGCAAACGTATTACATCCAATGTTAGAATCGAATAATAGTTTCTATAACCCGAAAAATTAATTCTTATAAAATGTGTCTAGAGATTATTTACAACCAATTTCACAGTTTTCATCATTTACGTTAATACAAAATTGTTTTTCTTATTGAATTAGTAATATAGTGGTCGGTACCGGTATCGCTCACCGTGAGCATTAACAAACTTCAAGAGCGGTCTTGCTATACGACTCCGTAAATTTTCAATAATCCAAAATACACCTCGACATCTGAAAATGACTTCGTTGATTCACTTCCTTGTGCATTTTATGTGTGTTTATATGCATATGTATTTGGATGTTTAAAATGAACAGTTTTGATGCAAGCGCAATATGAATCTTAACGCTCCATCAATTAGATATCCAAAATAAAAGAAATTTAAAGTTCCGATCAAAATTATTCAAACACAATACGTTTTGTTCACTTGTTTTCCTGATACAAAAGAACTTTGCATTTGAAATACGCATCCGTATATATAATCAGTCTGTCGAATCACTCGATTCTGTATAGTGCCACGTTTATACAAATTGTAATATTAATATGATCGTATTTAATCTTTTCATATAAATCAAATATATGCGAAAATAATGTAATACCTGTTTTGAAGCAATTTTCACGCCTGTCAGTGCACATTATAATAAATGTTTAGCACCGGAAATCTCGAATTAAATTTTGCCACTTCATAAATTTTCCGCAATGCTTGCATACGGCACAGTACTTCCGCTCGCTGTACCGGATTTGTTCTATAGCTGTCCTTGATTATTTGTTTTGTTCAAAAATTACAGAGGTATATTCCTTAACAATGGATATAATTTTCTGAACAAATTTTAATATTGTATATTGTCAAATACATCGACCTGATATTTGTTAGGTTAGTTTAAAGTAAATATTTTAAACGGTTATGGCGTCATTTCATGATTATCCAAACAGCTACAAAGCACTGATTTATATCCAACGTACCACGAATAGAATATCAACCAGGAGTTAAACAGTTTTAGCAATTAACCTTGTCAATCAAAATTTTATAATAATTTAATTTTTTTCTTCCAATCTTCTGATTTCTTGTCATATTCATAACCCTTATACAAGTAAAATACATTACTGTCACATGTGTGGTCTATAATTTGATATATTTTAATAAGGTTGAATGTTATAATGTCTCCTCTTTTAATTTTGTTTTCCAGTGAAATTACGCTTTGTATCCATAGTTTTAACCCTGAATACTAAACACATAAAACATTGTTAATGGTTTATAATATATGAATCTCAACTGACTTAGTCAAAAATATTCTAAGCGCTACAATTACTAAGGGCTAATTTTTAAATATTTTTTAAAATTAATTTAGCTGATGGATTTTCTTTGCATATTTTGTTGCATATAGAACTAAATGAATGTAATAATCATTCTTGTATGTTATGGAAATCAAAGGTTTTCCTTGTGGAAATAAAATGAGCAAACTGTAGAATTTCAATCGATGATGTTCATTTATCAATGGCAATAATACAATGTAAGCTTTGTAACTTTAAACCGATATGTGCCGTAGATTTATCTGAATGTGATAATTAATACCAGAGTGGTTTTTGAGCAAATGTTCCCACGGAGCAAGTAGTTTCTACAAGCGGCTCTCAAACAATGTATCGCTATAGAATAAAATAAGGTTAACAAAAAAATAATGAAATTTTGATAATTCGTTTTATTTTGTTTAGCAAATATGTGCACCATTAACAATACACAAAATATATTCAAGAAACATGGGTGAAAATTTCACTGAATAAATAAAAATATCACAAAAATTAAAATATATATTTTATAATTATATGAAAACAAGTTAAAAATTTTCTTTATTTGCGCCTCCCATTATTATATTGGAATTTTTCATCAAGAGTTATGCAACACTAATTGCGCGTGTAATGAATGATCAAGAGAATTTGAATGAAAAAATGATAAGCTAAGAATACAAAGCTACAAATGGTCATTATTGCCAAGTTGTGTTAGTTTGAAGCAGTGTATCCAATATTTTGAACATTTCTCTCGTCATTCGTCTCTCCAGCTATTTTTTATCAAATTGGCTTCTGAATCTACGAATATAAATAGGGAATATCGAACAGGGAAAGAGAGAATATAACTTGTATTATCCTTATAAATCAAATACACTATTTTCGTTAATCACCAAATATAGTAAAATAAATTCTTTACGCCATAAGTAAAAACAGAAACATTTAAAAAAGAGTTATTGTAAATTAATATGCGTCGTTAGAAAATGTATGTCTCACTTTCTGCTCATACGACTCACGGAAAATGTAATGAAAATAAAGGAGTTTATTTCACCAGTTCATTTTCTACTCTTACCTTCAATACTTTGTCAAAAGTGATCAAAGTAAGAAAACAAACGAATCACGAAGAATTCAATTTAATTGTATTGCAAAAAAATATATATTCATCACAAACTGATATAATCGATTGCACGGTTTTCAAATCTCTGATCAATCATTCTTAGTCGATTTTTTCTATATAATGTAAATCAATTCATTTGGGCACATAATGATTTATTATGAATATTAAAATGTTGAACTTCGTTTGTTTTGAGAGATTTCTTGAGTCTTACCAACAATTACTTCATATCGCTCTGTGTAATACATTTAATGTAATGGATAAACGAGGCATTCATTGTCTGCATTATTGTCAGCTTCTAAGAGCCTGTTTGTAACGTTAGACTAGTGATAAATTATTTCAATCTACTTAGTGCTCAACATCTTTCCAAAACGCATAATAAGATGAGAAACGAAAGTTTTATTGAAGCATGCGGAAAAAAATACATAATTTTAAATAATTGGCACGCCAATTGAAATTACAAAGTGTAGATGTTCGTATATATAAATATATGTGTTTGTGTGTATATGAAATTCTTTTATTATTTTTTCGATTTCTTTTAGTACTGGAAAGTATTATTTATAACCTTTTGAATTCTAACTTAAGAAGTACTTTCGAGTACTTAAGTACTCAAAAGGCTTAAATCAAATAAACATAATTCGATCTAATATTTTATATCTTGATCATCGACTATCTGACGTCACGTGGTACGTTGATCTCGAGTGAATTTTTTCGTTGAGATTCATTTGAACTCAAAATACCAATTTTTATTTATTCTTAAATTCATAGCGCAATAGAGTGTAATTACAATATATTTATTTAACGGTTAGTGTTTTATAGACTAATAATTATCCCTCAAAAAAACCTTCAAAGGTTATTTCTTGTCGAATATTGTAAGCATGATTGCTGGACGTCATGACAACTTGCAACACAAATATGTTGATATTTTGCATATACTATAATATTTTGCCCTCACATCGTTTTATTGACGAATATGTGAATATAACGATGTACTCTTTCATTTTACTTATATATCAGCACGAACAAACATACAATTATATTAACTACAGTCACGTCAAAGATGGCGACACATCATTACCGTTAAAATGCATTTTGGTTCATAGACAAGTTTAACCAATGTCATGCTAGTTTCTCACGCTTAATAATTAATGATAATATAGAGAGACACATAGAGTATCGTCTCGTATGATAAAATTAAGATATTTGCGTCAATGGTCCATTGAAACAATCTGTTTTTAGTTGTGCACAATGATCGGCTGACCTTGGCACATTTGGCATGTAAGTATCATGAACGAGCGTCAGGGATGCGCGAATATGAATAATTAATTACAATTCAAATTAATCTAAATGATACACGCAATTAAAAGAAATAACAATCTACACAATCGCACATGTAAACCATTAATTTCTTGTGGAATTGGCAATGATAATTTCATCCAAAATGCTATTGACAGAAATGATCGATAAATTTTCTTGAATTGTCGATATTCGAATTTAGAATATTTGATTAATAGCTTACTTCAAACTGGATTTTCCGTGGTGGTTTTTAGATTACCATATCAATAAATATATTATAATTTTATCAGATACACTTTAATGAAACAATATTTTAAGATAAAGTTTAATAGTTCTATGTTAATGACACGGTGAAAAAATAGCAATGTATTTTAATTCTACAAAATTATTTTTAACAAATATAGTTGATAGCTATTTCGGCTCACGCCATCGTCAGAACTATGCTTAAACTAACATTTGCTTATCTATATATAGCTGTGCAGAAAAGGCACACAACACATCCTCTCTCCTGTTCCAACGGCCTAGCTTGCACACAATGAGACTAAACTTTCAAAATTCTAAATGAAACAATAGGTGTCTATGACAATAAGATTATATGTGGGACGGAAGTGGTCCTTCTGGAAGCAAATCAGACCACCCCTTTGTACAACGGCTTGACAAGTGGCGATACTATTATGTTAGTTTGTTCGTTAAGAATCCTTTGTGATAATTGGTGTCTATTGATTTCCAGCTGTTCCAAAGCCGTCATTCTCCGACCCTTACTACAAAGATGCAAACATTTAGGGGCTGAGTCTATGTAAATGTACTAGAGGTCTGCATAGGTCAGAATTCTGTAAAATTATCTGGCCCGAAATCAATTTTTGCAAGCCCAGACTAGTTCACGTCGGACTCTTTCGGAATACTCAGTCCGAAATAAGACCGATTTATTTTACATATTATAAAAAAAATATTTTTTATATTTTTAAATAAGTATTTTTTTTTTTGATAGATTGATGATTCATGCCTGTGAAATATATTTCTGAAAAATAAATTTCAAAACCCATTTCAGGCCCGAATCTAAATTACCTTTACCGGCCCGATACTGGGGCCGTGCAGACATTATGAACAAAATTGGAAATGGACGTAATATAAAAACTATGTAACAAAAAAATTTAATTTATATATTATAATTGTCCCGTTCCCTGAGGAACATCAATTTATCGCATTATTATAATGCGAGTCTTTGATAATGATATGAGCGTACATACCATTTATAAATAGAGACAAATAACTCTGGTATAATGGCGTTTTGTTTGAGCTGCATTATCCATCCGCCCACTGAGGAGCTCTTCTGATGATGAATGGTTTCTAAAAACACAATGATGATTATTCTTTTGCGAGAGATCTTTGTGGAAAATTTTTCTTTTGCTTTATGCTATTGCTTTTCGAGGGGGTATCAAAGTTAACCTGAAATTAAAAAAAAAAATCTATGTGTAGTATATTGTACAACCTTTTAATACGATTTATTTTTTGAGTACCAATGATGGAAAAATATTTGATTCAGGTTCCATTTATACATAATTAAATATCAATTCAATCAACAATTAAAAAACTAATCAACACTTTTTGTAAAAATGATTCAACATTAAGAGTTAAGTATGTATAACCTCAAAAGGATATTCAAATTGAATCTTGAAATTACAATATTTGTTGTATAAATAACTAATTTTTTATTAATGCATATTTAGGGATAATATTGAAATTGTCATTTATGGATCGACCACGTTACCTATGCGCGTGGAAACGTAACGCTGTGTGCATTTCCGGTCTGCAAAAAGTTGCATGAGTTCGAAAAAATTTAATTCCATACTATTACAAAGAAATATTTATCTACAATAAGTTTCAATCTTCATAAATACGGTGGCATCTTACTTGTCGTATTCGCGACCTGTTCATTCGTTTTATCCAGGGGTTTCAAATTTAGTTTCATCATCCGCCGCATTTCCGGGCGCGCTATTATAACGATCGGTCAATAGCTTCAAATTTTCTATTATTAGATATAATTTTAATTATGTTGGATATTTTTTTATAGCTTACAATTATTCTAAAACAACATGTTTGGTTTGAAACGCCCATACCTGTTACCATCAATTTCACGTCAAACAGTGTGGGAGCGAGCATTTTCCATTATTCCTAACCTAAAGCCTGAACTACTTTGTTCCTTTTCAGCCCTTTGTCTCACTTTGTTTTTCAACGAAGCATTATTATTATTTTTTATTATTCCGCTTTGCTTTGATTGTTTTTTTTCAACGAATAAAAAGCTGGCAGAAGCCCACTTAGGCCTCGCTTCGATTGTACTCTCAACGTAGGGATGTCCTCAAGTATCGATATTTCTAACTCAATGATACGATTCCACCAATACAGTATACAATAACTTCTATACAAGCTTAATGAGAAAATGTGGTCATTATTTTTATACCATATATTTACAACAATATATATTCTCGACAAAAATATAAATTGTAATACATGTAAATACCATTGAATATTGGGAACCTTTTCATTTCAAAAAATCATATTCACTTGTCTGATTCAACATAAGGCTGCAGTAAAGAAATCGTTGACAAATATAAACTGTTTTTTTTATTTCACATTATATATTAGTAAAAACGCAGTTACAAAATCTTTTAAGAAAAACTACACATTTACAAATAAATTTATTGTATTGTAAATTTTAAAAAATGTTATCCATATGTATGTATATGAAGGAATCATATTTTATTATATATTATTTTTTGTGGAGATCTATTATTATTGCCATCTCAATTTTTTTACTAACTATCAATCAAGCTGCGTATCTACAAGGTACATAATAAAGCACGTACATCGTTAAAATATTTGTTAATTTTACAGTTTACCAACCATAACGGCTAATTTGCTTTTGCTTTTTGTTAGAAAGCTTTTGAATATTTGATTCAATTTGACTTTGACTATTTGAAGTTTGTAGTTCAAGAGGCCGCACTAGAATAGCCAAAAGGCCGCAGGTTCCCCACGCCTGCTCTAGATATTGTTATACACACGGTCAATTCAATCAATTATATACACATTTTTGGTCGAATTATTGACATAACAATGTTTTCAGACAATTTTTAAATTTCAATTATTCAACATCGTTTGGTACTAGCGCGTTCTGTAGTACACCAATTGTGAAAACAGTGATTCGTATCAATTTTTAATCAAAAATCAACTGCTTTACAAAGACATTCTGTTGCCAGTATGTGATATATTATATAAATTGGTTTAGACATTACATCTGTTATATATTTCCGCTCTAAGTAACTTTGATTTTAAAATATACTATTTATATTCAGGTATTGATTTGTTTCAAATAACACCTGATATTACTGTGTGTGTCTAATACCGGAAATGATTCGTTATTATACAGAATTATTGTGCAGGCCTATTTTGTTGCCTCGGAGTTAAGACAAAAGCTCTGAAAGGGTATTCCGTATTCGTTGAGAGCTTTTGCAGAGAAGGCCCTCATTGTGGGAAACAAACAGCACTTGACTTGGCCAACGGGCGTTTGTTTTATGGGTCTGATTAAAAATACTCAAATAAAAGCACGCTTGTTATTATGACGTCTGTATTTAACAAGTGATTTTTAACTTTGCTATCGTTTGAATTTTAGATGCATGACTAAAGAAGCTTACAACATAAAAAAGCAATTAAATACTAAACGATAACATTATATACTTCATGAAACTACATATAACACTTCTTTTTTAGCATAAAGATGTAAGAATATTTATAATATTTAAAAACTATAAAAAGTTTTGGCTTCAAACTTAAAAAAATCTTAGAATTTTAACCATTAACGATTTTCTAAAGTTATTGTCAGTCAATTTCATGATATCATTATTTTCCGTTACTTATTTTTCATTCAAGTTATCGATAGTTCTTCAGTTGAACATGTTCATGACGAGCGAGTACATTTCAGTTCATTATCAAATAAATGACGTGTACAATTGTCGTATTATCGATGTACGATTTTTCGAAACTATTTTTTTTTTAATATATGTCATTCATAATTAAATGATTTTCTTTTACTAATTAGAAGATGATGTTACAAATATATGGTATATTACTTTTTTAAATTTAAGAAAGTAAGATATGGCCTAGAAATGATTGGTTTTATGCTGATGGGAAGAATCATCCATGTATAATATTTTAACACTAAAATATAAATTGATTAAAAAGTAAATTTATAAATTTTCAGCTTTGGTATCCAAGGCAATGAAAAACTCTCATTTTTTATTATAAAAAAAAAATATTCATCTTTCTATTGGTGGAACAATATTGCCTTACTATAATTTTCGTTTTTTTCTGTTTCTTATTGTGCACTTTTATTAAGAATATTTTTTGTAGAAAATGTGAATTATTTTCCATAGAGACAGCAAGTTTGCTTCTGGTCCATTTTACAATCATTAATGCCTTATTACACAACTACAAATGATAAAAGCTGCAAATAACAGTGGCGGGGAAATGCAATGCAAAAATATTGTATTTATTTTTACTATTACTATTTACAATACAATAAAAGACAGTTGTGTCCATCGACTGATATAAATAGTTTGTATTCTAAAGCTGGAATGCTGTCAGTTTTTATAAACGAGCTTTGCATGTATATTATTTACCAAATCAATATCAATTAAATATTGTACAAATATCCTAATAATTTTTATTTTAAATAATTGAAATTGTTGTGTCGGACATAAAATTAGGTAAAATGTAAGAAGCTTAAGCTATCATAAGTCTTTTAATTCGTGAGTTGTAAATTTTTGCTCTATAATTTGAGAGATTTTTATAAATAAGTTTTGAAAGAATGTTTTTGAGTAGTGTAAGGCCTCTAAATTTGCACGTCTCGAGTCTTGTAATTCTCTTGAAAGACCTTAGTTTTAAATAAATATTGGACATATAAATCGTATTTTTGCTGATCAAACTACTTCTACGCGCTATAAATGTATTTATTATTTTAATTACGATAAAAAATGTTTATGTTATTTTGTGAAAAAGATTTCTGTATTTTTTACACAAATGATGCTCAGTGACGTGTTAAAATTAAAAATTATCAAACATTGTAAGATATATTAGTTATATTCAACCCAAAGCACGACACTGAACTGCCATACTTTATCCCTTGTATAAAAAGTCTGTTGCTATTTTTTGTGTTACACCACAAAACAAAGAATCAACACCGTCATCCGGCGGTCGTTTATAACCGGTAACATTTTCGGGGAAGTTTTTTCATCCCTTATTCTCGTCAATTTTTTCAAATTTTATTCTTTAGTGGCTGCTAAGTGACGCGGAAAAATAACGTATGTTTAAAAACGGAGGAAAACTACACAGTGGAAAATGTATGGGCTGTGATTTTTTGTGTCCCCTTTGCAAGGGAAGTTTTTATCGCAACTTCGGGGCGCTAAATTAAAAATGTATTAAATTCAGCAGTGTCACGAATGCCATAATTATTTATCGATTATGAATAGAATGTTAACTATATTAAATAATGTTATCAAGTATAACACCATTCAGATACGCCATGATAAATTACGTACTATTACAACAACATATAATTTATATATGTACAAATATCAAATAAAATTGAGAAACCCCACTCTTATCTTAACGTTTCAAATAATGTGAAGTTTTTAACATGTTTATTTTAATCCTTAAAAAATATCGATTCCATCGTTACCTCTGTAAAACAATGTTTTTCTTCCGACTTCGTTTAAATGGATCAATGATAGGAAACACAATTATTATATATATCTTCGGTGATTTTTTGTTAAACAATGTTGCCATGATTCAAATATAAAACGAATTTAAATATAGAGCGTGGTTTTCAAATGAAATCTGAAACACAAACACATTGCTTACAACATTATCATAACAAATAAATCTTCCTGTCAAAAACAATTCGAATCAATCATAAAAATACACCAAAAAGAAAATCGTATAGCTTCGGAAGGGAAAATCTAAATATAAAATAGATTCTCATGTCTATAAATCATTGTTCTTGTATCAGTCAGTTTTATTGCTTCCGTCAACTCGAAAGAGCGGCTTCAACAAGTTCCGACGTGGAGAAATATGAGAAAAAAATACATCGGGCGAGGAAGAGAAACATGAATATATGGATATTAGAAACGCATCGATATGTTGTCACTACACACAGTGATTCTCAAAATTTCAAAAATCATATCTCACTACTAAATAATATTTAAATATAACTCATGTTTATGGTTCTAACTGTCACTTATTGATGTAAATATTATATTTAAATAATAGTGCTGCAGATAGAAGCAATCATGATAATCTTCTTAACGGTTTTTTGATACACATTGAAATTCAATAGCTGAAAAGTAAATTTATAAAATACTACATATCACACTTATTCAACGCATTTTTGATAGTGAGACCAGTCCTGCTAAAAAAAATATCACATCGTTATCAATGAGACGTCACAAGTGTCACACAAAGATTTTTTTATTCATGGACGAAAAACCCCTTCATTGAGACACACTACGAGATATTGATTGACGCTCGATATGCCTAATTATATTAAAAATTAATTGTAATGAACATAATATTCCTATTCTACAGCTGTTAAATGTAGAAAATTATTTCGCTTCAGACAAATTTAAAACATCTTTATGGATAATAACTATGTTTGCTTTTGTTAAAACAAAAAAAAAATTAACGTCATATAAATGAAAGTTAAAATAATGAAAATTGCATAAAAAATACATATGGCTTTACTGTCATCTGTTTTCAGGTTACGGAATTAAATTTAATGTAACACAATAATATTTAACTAAAAATGAAATTTTCCACTAGAACCACTGCTAGATCAAACGTACTATTACACATACATCCAGGGGAAGTTTTCCTTCGCGGCACCCTTCTTGTTGTCAGTTTTGTTGTGATACACCCCGCTGGGAAAACTATTGCGGCCTATTTGGTCTCCTATTCCCCTCACCCCAGCCTATTCCACCTATAACTAATTGAGTTGGATTGTTGTTGCTGGAAACATCATAACAACAACTAGCGTTGAATGATATTTCATCAGAAATGTTGTATCACCTTGTAACAAATAAGCAGATATCCACTTCATCGCCAAAAATTTATTTATAAATATATATTTTTTTTCTCAATAGATCTCAGATTTTATATCTCAAGTTAGAATGAAATAAACAGCATAAAAATAGCTATTGTTTATAAAACATGTATTGCTATAAAAACCTCATACATGCTCGATTATCGCTGTCAAACTTTAATGTATCAAATTTTTATGATCACTGATTTTTCGACTAGTTTATTGTCAATTTACTAAGAAATATATTACCTATCGTTGTAAATAATAAAACGACCTATTCTTGAAATTATAGTCTATGTTTTTGAAAATTCTCTCTAATTCATGCGATCATAAAAATATGATGCAGATATGACTTATCACTGTTCATACCTTGGCAATATTTTTCAAGCATGACTTCGTATAAAGAGACGTTAAGTAACTAAATAAAAATCCATCCTCGTAAAAAAACATTTTTAGAATACGTGGATGAGCAAAAAAACATCGAACACATTAATATGTTACATTAATATCAAATCGAATAAAAAATATTGCAATTTATTATCACTTAAAAAGGGTGACAATTTTAAATAGATTCTTTCGCTTAAACTCGTTATAAAGGATTTCAACGACAGTAATATAAATCTAAAGCGTTTCATTGAGAAATAGAATTTCAAGTAATCTGTAAGTCATAATAATTAAACGATATTTAATCATATTCAAAACTGCATGCTCCAATGAACAATAGGGGAATGAACAGTATAATAGTAAAATAACCCCATACAATAAAAGTTTTTGCACTTCGGAAATATTACCCTATAATATATAAAACACTGTTTATTATTATATCAAAATATCATTTATTTTTAACAAAAGCCCTAACTTTTTCACTTTATTAATAAAAAAATTAAGATTTTTTTCCCAATGTCCAACCGAGAGACAAAATGCCGCTCGCAATAAATAGTTCTAATTAAATCTATTCGAATTTTTTTTACAGGAAGAGCTTTTCAAATGTATAGTTCATAATTTCTTTTATTTGCGAATAATGAAACCTTCTTTAAATACACTAAAAAATATTTATTTTTGTTTGGCTTTCAAAGTATTTTTGCTAACAAACTATTTAAGATCTTGGATTATTCAATTCATCTTTTGTTAAATTGGTGATAAAAATAATGGAAAATAATTATAACGAACTGTATTCTGAAAACTTTTAAAAGTTTATTTTAAATATAAAATAAGTTTTCAAAATTGATTATGTGTGTGCCCCTTGCCCATTATTCTTAATTTATTGACTTTATTTATTGGTCGCATTAAGAAATATTCATTAACGGTAGCTATGTTCTGATGAAACCTCACAATCATGTATAATTCCGTGTATTCATAGATGAATCTTTTTTAAAGTTTGTTTCTATAAATCCGCTTGTGTATATTGTGCAGATAGTAATAAAGCATAAGGGTTGAAGACACCCCGCGTGACGGCGTAATAATTTCCTTATTGCGACTATGTTAGGGGTCGACGCAATCTGTTTCCGTCTGATTCCTCACTTAAACGCGATAAACCTAACGCGTGGAAGATGAATACACGCCGATTCATTTGCGCATGTCTAACATGATTGGGTGATACTTCACACTACCAAATATATCCATATTCGCTGAAACATTCAAAACTATATACGATAATTATAGTTTCTTGATCTTATGCGTTAAATTATAATTATTAATTAACGTAGTGCATTTAATTAAGCAATAATGACGACACATTAACCACAAGAAAAATAGATACCCAATCTGAATTTATACGTAACTTTTAACAATATTAGACGAAAACAGTTGGTAGCTTTGAGGGTAATTGTTACCATAAATTTTTTCATACATCTGACTGCAATATTCCTATGACAACCATATTTACTTAACCTGTTTTAAGTGAATCGATTTTATAAATAGTGTGTTCTTATTATTACGTATGGTTAGTTTTTATATTATTATGCTTTCAATATCGTTAACCCACCTCTAATATCAGACACGTTGCTTGCAGAATAGTTCTCACTTATTATCCTTATTAAAAAAACTAGATATTTTACGTTAAAAAATCTCATTCATAGTCCACCGAAATTCAACATAAAGAGAATTGAAACAATCATACATTTATCGATATTCTTGTTCCACTTTGATTGACACACATTGAAAAGCAATGATTAATACATATATCATCACTATTATTAGACACTACCCATAAACAAAAAATAATAGACACTACTTTCAGATTTATTGATTGAATTGGCATTCACTTGGTAGAACTCCATTATAACACGGTGAAAAAAATAGCAATGTATTTTAGTTCTACAAAATTATTTTAAAAAAATATAGTTGATAGCTATTTCGGCTCACTCCATCGTCAGAACTATACAACTAACAGTAGTTCTGACGATAGCGTGAGCCGAAATAGCTACCAACTATATTGTTTTTAAATAATTTTGTAGCACTACTTTCAGAACCCAAAACACAGTCATATGAAAGTATTGGATTAGTAATGATTTGAATTCTGAAAGATTAAACAAAAAGCAAATTATTTTCAATATCAAGCTTCAATCAAAAATATTCGAGAATTTCAAAACGGCAAAAATCAGTGGCTACACCTACCATATATCTCAAACATATTAGGAGTAATGTTTTTCTTAACAAAAATGTAGTAAAAATAAGTTTTCTAGAAACTCTATATACCTCTATAAAATATTATATTCAATGCTATCATTTACACCATGTTCAATCATTTTGTATTAAAAAAATACTTACATGTCACACAAACACCCACTCGTTGGATCAGATATGAAATAAAAGCCCTTGTAGCATTTTTTCAGAGGCCTCATTTTTTTTTTCTCGCGATTCAAAAGATTTCGCAAGTCATGCTGAAACAGGGATGACAAACGAGGGAGGCATAGTACGTCAACTAACAAAGCCAGTTGTGGTCAACCTATATTTTCTAACATTTGCCACATTTCATAAAGAATATAAATAGTATCTAAAACCAGCTATATTTGGAACGCAATACTTCGATAAAATATGGAAATAAAAGTTTATACAAAATTTCATTTTCTTTTATAGTGAAAATTACGTTACTGCTACTTTTTGTCTAACACTATCATAAAATCAAGAAGTGGGCCGGCAATATGCATTTAATAAGATATAGCATTTTGCACGAATATTTTTGACATCACAATATATTTTTTCAGATTCTCAGTCAGACATCAAAATAAATAGCAAAACAGACTGCATTTAAACATGCTGTATATAAACGATGCTCTATAGCGATTCATGAAGGATTTAAAGAAAAAGTGCTTGTTGATTGAATTGGCATTTACTTGGTAAAACTCCATTATAACAAGGTGAAAAAATAGCAATGTATTTTAGTTCTACAAAATTTTTATAAGATATTGTTGATAGCTATTTCGGTTCACACCATCTTCAGAGCCATGATAGTTCTGACGATGAAAAAGTGAACAATATCATTATTTAGGAAGTACTTAATAGTTAATTCGAAGCAATGTCTAATAAAATAAGCCTGTGTTATCATATGAATAAAATTTAAAAATCGGATATTTCAATACATTTTCTATTTTTCATTTTATGACAAATTTTATACGTTTTGCATCACTTACTCGGGGAGTGAAAAGCTGCGGTTGTATCAGGGGAAGCCCCGCCGCATTGTGATTGAAGGCGTTAAGTGTCGTGTGAACACACAATAAATTGCAAACTCGTTGTTTCCTATGAATAAAGCACTATATAATAAACTGTTGCCAGTCATTGAGATTTAAAATAGGATGTGCTACTGGCTGGTGGCATGCCATATGGAAACATTCTATCACAAATGATAACGCTGGGGGGGACACGCTAACGACTTGTATCTATGTTTAAAGCAATGCGATTTTACCTTTTATGATTTTTTTGAATATTCATTATAGTTCTTACATGCTTATCGCTATATACAAAGTGTGTTTTTTATTTTATCATTGTGTTTTTTTTTATATTAGTATTCATTTCTTTGTTACTTAAATTTACAATGATTTTAAAAATTATTTAAAGCGTTTCGTGTAAAAAAAAAATACAAAATGTTGATGTAAAAAATCAATATAATTATCGATTTAAAAAGCATAATGCACTGCTTCTATATACATATATATATATATTTATGACATAAACTGAAACATATACACGCACATATAGTTTAGTTTTTATGATTTTACGCCTTAAACTACAAGGCATAGTAGTTAGCTTGACGATCAAGTATGTTTTCATATTTGTTAAATGTAAAATTCAATTATCGAATCATTTTTATTCTTTTCTTTTTTGGTTATATTCGCTTTCTTGTTAGTTTTTCAATTTCTCGAATGCGTCAATTATTTTGCTTGCATCCAAGTGCAGCCAATTTCTTCATTTTTATTTATCTGCAAAATATTAAGATGGTAGAATCCAAGATCGAGGTATGGGTGATATAAGATCAGTTGGAGCTTTTGCCTGGAAAGCCATAAGTGACCTTGTCACTCAATCATAAAAGACATATTTCATACTACAAATACCTTAATATGATTCTTCTTTACCTTAAAAACAAACATTGGTTCAATGAAAAAAATGATTTGCAATGTAAGCACGCGAAATTGTAAACTCTATCGTTAATATTCGCTACTTGAGAAGTAAGTGAAATGAAAAAATGCTTTATCAAATCAATTTTGCTCGCGAATGTTCGCAACTGAGTGTAATCGGGCAAAAGCACTCGCATCCGATGTAAAACAGTGATTATCAAATCAACGTATTCATTGTTGGGCCTAATGAACTGAAAAAATCATTACGTTCTGAAGCCCACTCTAGCATAAACCCCTGGAGGTAACACAATAATAAAACACACCGTGAGCAAAGGAGGAAGCAATAGTTTAGTAAAACGGCTATACATGGATCAAAGAGTATTTATTTTTAAACAAATTGAGGAAAACACATTTATTCTTTTCAGATAATATATTCCGCACCAAAATGACGCCGATCGATTTGTAATAGGATTCCAAATTTGATTTTTTTATAACGACAAGCTCAAACACTCTCGTCAGCAAAATTTGTTCATATAAAGAAAAGAGATGCATCTACCCCGATAATTGCATCAAAAAGTGAGTGAGTTAAGAGCAAAATAAATTAAACACTATTTTACGACTTTTAAATAGATAATGATAAATTGTTTAAAAAAACATTATATGAAAATACGATATCCAATAGTAATGTTACTGTGACATATGTTTTTGTTTATATATCACTTATGTCATCGCCAACGAGCTGCGACACTTCGATTTTCCTATTTTTAATTTCAGATAATTTCATTAACCAAAACTCTAGATGTTTCAATGATATAATTGTAAATGATACAACTAGCCTAACAACTCGTTATCATCATATGTAGTTTAAGATTTACAAAATAAAACATCAATTTTCCTTTATCACGTGTAGTGATTTTTTTTAGACACATCATGAAAAATATCCAAAAAACAAGAAAATCCTATGGCTTCAGAAAATCTTTAACTGGACCGCACGTCAGATATAACTGCTCCAAAACGCTACAATCTAGCTGCAAATTTCACATCTCAGAGACTTGACACGTGAAAGATGTATGTTATTATAGACATTTAATTTACGAGTATTCTATAAGTGAAATTTTATGATTTACTAGCAACAATTCTACATTATTTTAGCACATTTAACTATTTCGTAAGACTAATTTTATCGTTCTAATCCCACTAGGCGCTGAAAAAGACACAGCTAAATAATTTTATACATTTAAATATCAAGTATAATGTACGACAAAAATTGCCCGATAATCGAATTTAGATATTGAATAATAAAAAGTAGAACTATTATCGTAAGTATTACATGATGTATATATTTTTAATTTATTTTACTCTAATACAATGTACCAAATCAACTAATGGTAAATAGATGAAGCAAGAGTCATTTCTTAAATCATTAGATCACTATTATTTAGAATTAATGTTATGTAAACAGTGATGCAAGTGTACAGTTTATGGTGTAATTAATTCCGCTTTATGACCATAGAGTGCGCTCAATGTTTGTATAAATAAATCCTCAATTAAACAACTGTGTGTTCTTAAATGGCAACATCTGACTAAAAACTCGAATTGAAGATTTGCAGTACAGATTGAGTCTTTGTTAACGTGTGTTGTTTTTTCGTAGTAGGATTTTTTCAAAGAATTAGATTTCTACTATTTGTTAAAATTTGTTTGAAAACTTCATGTTTAACTAAATGTTTGGTACAACTTTGATAAAAACATCGAAATTTCCTGTCAAATTAAAGAAATGTCATAAACAACCTGAAGATTCTTTTATATTTTTTTAACGTTAAAAATATCAACTTATAATCTAGCGCGTATTTTTTACTAAATCTAATATTTTATGTTATTAACAGAGCATGGGCAACTTTGAATTTGACGAAATCAATTACAATATAAATAGCTCTGTAAAAACTGTTTTTTTAGTCTCTCTTCTATTAAATAAATTGTTAATATTTTTTTATTCGATACGTTGAATTTTTATCTTGAACCCTTTGATAACTAAAATAGTTATTAAAAATAAAATGTGTTCTATAATGTAGACTTAGGAATGGCTATGTAATTCCTAATTAATATACATAATTATTATCATTTAATCACTGTGTATAATAATAACGTAAGTAAAGATTTATATATAAAATTCACTTTCAGTAATTTCTAATTTATGAAGAATTATATTAATGCAAGAATTAAACCTACTCGTATTTGCTTCAATAACCACAATCAAAGCCGCCCGCCCTCTCGTTCCCATTTTGCCTTCTGTCTCAATTTCAATGGAACATTGTCAACATTCATTAAAAACCGTAGAATCGTTATCTCTTGGAAATCATCCCTTTTAGTTGATACAAACCACCCTTTAACCCCAGTACACCGCACTAATAATTTCTAAGAACAATGTTTGTTCGAGACTAATCACTAAATGCTGGCAACCCTGAAAGCAGGGCACTTCAACCTAAATTTGTGTTGCTGTCATTTTATATTTTTCCGACAAAAAACAAATCAATAATTTTCAACATAAGTACACGTATCAATAAAATCATCAACCTTTGCTTATCTTCTGCAAAATAAATGATTTTCTATTCTCACATAGCTGCCGTATAGAAATTTTCAGAAAAGTTAATACATATTATATTAATTATGTCAGCATGACATTACTATGGATTTCCATTGTAAAAAATTACTTCTCCACAAGTAATTTCTTTCCCATTAAATTAATTAGTGTCGTTGAATTGAGCGAATCAAAAATTATCATTATTCAATAGTATGTTTATGTTATTAAAATTCATTTAATATTCAATTGAATACCATTTAATTTCGTGTCTTTGTTACAAGTAGAACATCTTAGGTTCCATCAATCAATTATTTTAATCGTAGTTTTTTGAAAATATACTTATTGAAGACAAAATATTATCCAGCTATCATTTGCCGCAGCAGTAGCTCATTATAATAATTTGTAGAACTTGGATGATTGCGACGTAATTTGTTTCAAGTCCCTTCGATGGCAGGCAAACCTTTTTACCCCCGGTTTTGGAAACAAGCATCGACCCCTGGGAGGAGTTTGTCGAATCGGCAAACAAATCTTTGTTTGTTTAGATCTCTTTGAAGTGATAGCTCTTTTCCCGATATGGAGATTTGAATGGGAATTGACGGGACGAGAATAATACAGAATCGCTTTCATTTTGACGTTATACAATTCGTTTTTAATGCAGGAATGCGCAACCATATAAATACATTTCCTTTCAAAACTGATTAACTTTAGATTCCAATGGTATGCATGGTTTTACTTCATCTTATCACCATTCACTAATAATAAACAAATTCAATTATTATCAATTATAATTATGAGTATGTTAATCAAAAAATATACTAATATCTCTATGGAAAAACGGTTCTAATGTGCGGCCACCAACAACTTCATAGTAAATAATGATGTAATAAAAAACACATATTCAAATTAATTTGTGCTAGTGTGACATGGGGATATTTCTATAACGCTGACATATATGATGCGGCCACAGTAAAATATTACGTGAAAACCACTGTTGTAGAAGAATACTGTTTATTTCTTATGGATTTTTTTCTCAACAGAATATAAGATGCCTACTGAAAGAGACGGCGTCGGGTATTATGCATAATATTTCAATACTATTTACATTTTTAACACAAATTCATTTTTGGATAACACAAATTTGGACACGGTATTTTGCTTTTATAATAAACATTTATGTCTGCTATGTTTACTACGAGATCCTGCATCTACTTTTGATTGATATAGTTGCATTTTTACAAACCTATGTTGGCAGACTAATAAAATGTTGCTTTTAAAAACCTCAATTTCTCTGTAACTAACAACTCTTTTTACAAATATTCTTACACAAAAACTTTTTTAAAAAGAATATTTAAAACATATCAAATCGTCAATAATGGCTTTTGTACTTGTACTGCATTATGGTTGTCGACAGCTGCACTATAATGCATACTATCACAATCACCCCAGATCGAGCTTAATACAATTTTAAGCCGTCCTTTCATTTATACCTATCTCTTTTTTAGCTGTTCATTAAAAAAGGATGCAAACGCCATACTTAAAAGGGTATTACGTTTTTACGATAACAAGTGTTTATTCAAACGAGTCATGGATAACATTTGTTCTAAATTACAATTTTTCAAAGGAAGGTTTAATATCAGTACATAAGCTTTTCAAATAATACAGAATATTTGATTTTCATACACAAGTTTTGGTAGAATATAATTAAGTGGTCGTGTTAGTGAATCGTCGAATTAACAAAAGACTTTATAAAATTTTCATAAACCCAGATAAAATATTTTTATTTAAATACATATAATATAGCTAAATGATTTAAAAAAATAATTAAAAATATAGTTAAAGGTATTGTGTGTCTCAAGACCTCAAGTCTTATTCTCAAAATTATAAGTGGCGAGACATTTTTACAACATATAAAGGAATGCTTAACACTTTTTTGCCGAATTTAATATGTTTGCTATTTCCCCCATACATTTTTTTTGTATTTTTAGGCTTATTAAATTGAGACTATATTCGCGTTTTTATTAAACGATCAACGAAGCATCATCGATATCTGTAAATTATTGTTTTTGGTAAATAACTTTTTTTTTGTAAGATTTTTCCAAATTGTTTGCATAATTTATTCCTGTATTAAGATTTAAGTAAAATTAAGTAATTACTTGTATAGACGGAATACAAAAACTATTATGTTCAGGTAAAGTTTAAAGTGTTATTTGATAAGACTCAAACTAACTAAATAAACTAACCTAATAAAATAACCGCTATTTCGTCCTCGACAATTGGTATTTTTTCGCTATCAAAAGTGTCAGCCATTTAAAAAAACATATGAGCCCGTTCCATTTTTAAAATATGGAATCTAATGAAAAATTTATATATTTTTTCTAAATGCTCAACCACTCTTTTTGATTACTTTATCACAAGAGAACTCTAGATTCCGGATTCAGTCATAATGATAATTATTATATCCATTAATACGAATCCGAAATTCTAAAACATCGATCCTTTGACAGTTGTCCATTTCAAATAATTGCATAGAGTAAGCAGATCCTAGGGTGGTTAGTTATATACCGTACACCCAAAGATCAGAGACGAATTTCCATCAAACAAATATCATTTAACGAAGTAAAACAATTGTTTTTCAAAGTAATTATTTATAGTATTGGGTTTTGATTTGATAACAAATGAAGATACATTTTTAAAGTGCGAAGAATTAAATTGCTCGATGTTTTTGAATCCAAATAAACTAAAAATGTTTTCCATCGAGCTAAGAAATTGTTCAAAAATTATCCTAGGTGTTTTTAATTATATGAATATTGTTAATACAGAAAAAATTTACTACACTTTAAATGATGATAAGCTATTTAGTAACTACCACTTTCAGTAATCCGTGCTCTAGAATGCCTGAAATACGAAACTCGGGTCGTAAGTGAAATTTAAAATTTCATCATACACACTCAATAGATGTCTTAAATTTAATTTAACACTAATATAAACATCCACAAATTTACCGTCAAATTCATTGAAATTTATTTTAACATTAGACTCTAATATATTCATTAAAAAATCTACCATATTCTATTAAATACAGTGGGTAATCGGTTAACGAAAATAATCTGTTCCAAAACTGTGTTCGCTATACGAATTTTTCGTTCACCGATCATCGATTTACCATAGATAGAATAAGTAGATTATTAAGATCTTTTGGTTCGTTGTCCCACTATGTGTTAATTAATCTTTCGCGATAGTATTCGTTGTCCTAACTGTTCGTTAACCGATCACCCATTGTATTTATAATTATTATTATTTCCTAAAAAAATTAAACTTATTTTGATGTTTTTTCAAATAAAATATTTATAAAAAAGCAGCTTTCTAAGCATGGTAGTAAAATCTACATCGCATTCATCTCTGTTGATATGTATGTTAAATAATCAAAATAGAGCAAAAATGATACTAGGATTTTTATAAAATTGGATTCTGAGGTAAAAGTTTTTTTCTACCATCTGTCTAATATTATTTAATTGTTAATATGATGTTAAGTTCTATAGAGTCTGCCTCTGATTCATACACAAAACGGGGAACATTCAGTATGCCCGAATTAATATTCACAATAGGCATAGGACCGGAGCTCTGTGCCATCCATTTATCGGTCTCATACAATCTCTATTATGAGCCCCTTCTATTAAATACACTGTCGCAATAACACTCTGGAATTGGTATACCATAATTCGAAATCATTGTAGTAATAAATAATCATCAATCCCAAGTAATTAACGTAATATGTTCATTATACATTTTTAAAAACTAGAAGTTTATTCGCTATATTTACATTACCTTTTATAAAATCGTAATTGTAATAATGAATATTTTCACTCTGAATGTAAATATTCTTATATTATAGTTTTTAAATATTTGTTAAAATATATTTACCATTACCCTCATTTGTGCCAATTTTTAAAATTGCATTGACACAATGATTATAAAACTATTCGACTTCTCTTTGGGTTTATTGCTTTTCTGATCCATCTTTTGAGTTTATCTAAATTAAATATATAAAAGAAAATGAAAAAATATTTTGTATCGTTCTATTTTTGGAAGCTTTGCTTTTTTTCAACATCGTTTATCTAACTTTTATCGGGATTTAAAATTTATCAGTCAATTAATTTCATTAATTTTCCTTTTTTACAGGTATGTTCTGCGAACAAGTCAAGAAGAATCTTTCGCTCGTCTATAGATATTCAATCAAAATTTAAGGTAAAATTTATTTTCTCATTATACTTCTATAGTATACTACAAATAACTGGTGCTTAAATTTACTTACGTATTTTTCTACAAAGAAATCTTTAGATTACAAAAATTAAAGCAAATGGAAATATTTAGAAATATTTGCCGATTTATTATTCATTCATTAAATTTCCGCTTAAAGTGAAAATTAGAAAACAATTAGCAGATTTTTACTCTTTTCAGCGAGACATTACCCAAAGCAAAAAATTTCCAAAAAAGTTGACGTTTGAACATTTCGAAGCATTCGCGTAACGTTAACGCCATCGCAAAGCTTCGCTACTGTTTGTTTACAAAATCCCTTTTGTATCCAAATCCATTTTCCACAGATACGTCTGTCTGCCGCCATACATTTCCCTTTATAATCACCTCCAATTCTGATGATGATAATGTTGATGACACGGCATTATATTGAAATAACACGCCATCCAGGATAATACGCTTTTTATTCTGCAAACACAAATGAAAATGGTGGGCAAACAAAAACAAATGCGATACGATTGGTAGCCAGAAAGGCGTATGTTATTTTCAACATTTCATTGGCAATACCTAATATTACAATGAAGTTATTTTTCAGTATTCAAAAGAATAATAATCATACAGTTTTCTTTTCGATCGTTGGTTATAATAAACACACATAATAGGCATCCATTATCATTAGAAATTGGCATGCCTTAATACTTATTATATTATTACTCCTACTTTATTGTAACTCAATAACCACACGGTCTATGCTTTTGGGGTTAAGTTACTTTAATGGTACAAATTTCCTATTTCAAATATATAATACACATTAAATACGTAGAATATCGGTTTTCCCATTCGTAAAGGCCGTTAAATTCAGATAAATTTATGATTATATACTAATTTATTATTTTTTATATTCCAAACATACTTTAATACGTTTTTCCTCAACAATCTTTTTCATACCCAAAAATAAATCCCGAATGTTATTTCAATTATTCAAAGATCACTTCGAGCAAAGAAGTAAATTTGAATATACATATATAGCCGTACAACATTTCTTATTTTGAATCATGCTTTTGATTTCAAATAACAATCACGTGAAATAACACATCAGCGATTATTATTCAAAAGCTTTGCTATTCGAAAGCACAAAACATTCTGCTTTAGTTATTGTTGAAAAGCTTCTCTGGCAAGAAGTTTTATTACCGCGCATCCTCCCGCAGGCGGCCGGCTATAAAAGCTCAAATAATGAATGATGTCTTTATTATCTCAGATTCGAGTTTGCGGGGCTACTGGCCTCCTCGTTTCGACTCTGTCTTGTGGCGTAATGGCCATGTGGGATTTTAGTATCAAACGCTGTGTTTGAAGCAAGCTATTGTGATATTTTAACGATATATTTAGATTTATATTGTTTGAAGTTGATCTCAAAACAATATTTTAAATAAATATATATATATATATATATATATATTTAGACAAATTTTAGTTATCATATTTCATAATTTATTAACAAACGTTAATTGTTCATTATATTTGTAGTAATATCAAAGCTGTGCTGCAAAATATTATATAAAACAGATTCAATCGTTGCATAACCGCAATAGGGTTATTCCTCTGTATACATAATAAAATGATAATATATTATACACAACATGTGCGTAAACACATACCATTTAGTCTCATGTAACTCATATTAAATTTACCAGAAATGCATTTCAACTATTCCTGAAAACAGATTTTAAATATTATTACTGCTGTTATTTACAAAAAGAGCTCAAACAGAAGAACGGGAAATAAAAGAATAATTACGTTTGTTTCCGCTGAAAGTTTATTCAATTTCTAACAAAAAATATATACATTTATATATATGAATAATTTTGGATTGCAGTTTGAATTTCAGCTAATTTTAAAAGTCATCGAATCATTGTATTCGTTTTATTAAGATAAAAAAAGAAGCAAGCAACTTGGAAGAAAATCTTTCAATATACAAAACATTTTCTTCAAAATGACTGCCGAGTAAATGCAATCGTTTGTTTTACTTTTTAAAAGACTTGTTTGATGATATTGTTTGACGTTTGATGAGCAAAGTATTTTTTTTGGATTTCAAATCAATCAATATTTATTGTTTAGTAGATTAATGATTAGAGTATTTTAGGCAATGCGTTTTTTTTCAAAAGGAAGCTAACGATTTACATCTATGTCGAGCATCAATACTATTCTTAGATGAAATCACTCATTCTTCTAAGAACATTGTCCGAACGAGATTAAACAACTTCCTGCGATACTAGTATTGCCGGTAACTTCTTTACGATCCAACACATGTTTTTGTTTGATACCCGGACGCAAGTTTTATTTATGTCTTCGTGTATACACATATCAAAAATTATGATTCACGTAATGAATTCGGCTGGTCGTAAAGGTGTCAGAATTAATGCGGAAACGATGGGTGTGCACTGTTCTCGAATACGTTCTTGACGCATTACACTACATTATACCATTTACAAGTACACATTTCATTATCTATATTAGCACAGTGATTATTTTGCACACCTCAGAACAGTAAAACTTTGTTCAATTCAATTCTTATTATTTATTTCGCAATATATCGAAAATAAAAAAAATCTCTCAAATGACAAGACAACCTTATTTTCTGGTAATACTATTTTTTTCATGGATAAATAAACGCAGATAATGACAGAAAAATCGTTGATCAATTAAGCATGAAGTAATTCCAAATCAAATAAACGAAATTTAACATAGTTTCAACGATGAATAGAACCGTGTTTAATTCATGCAATTCTTTTGATCGTCATGGTTATTTTTTCACCTTATATTATTATCACATTTTTAAGTTTCTTATTGTGAATACAACTGATTGCTAAAAAAAATGTTATCGACAATTATAGCCTTTCAACAATTCAAATTTTCGTTTCTCGATTTGGTATTTTCATGAATTTAGCAACGTTTTGAAACTAACATCATGTGTGCAAAAAATCACTCGACATTAACAACACGCAACGCGTATATTTAAATAAACAATAGGCATTTCCTCTTTCAAAAATATTCTACTCGTCGTTTTCGAAATTCGTGCGAGAAAATAATGTTCAACTATTGCTCACACTACTGCGACAAAATTGAAAGTAAAATATATTCCGTTATTTAACTTAAGTCTAATATTATCAATTTATAGCTCCATACATACAATAATGAAATTTATATAGTTATCGTGACATTTATACACAGCATAGTCTGGACAGAAGATCGCTAAGCATTTAAGGTTCTGCTTTTGACAAGTGTACTATTTTCTTTTATTCTGTTTATATTGATGTACGGTAAACACAACCATTAAGATTGCGAAAGTGTGATACCCGGACCAAGTAATTCAAATCAAGAAAAGGTTTTTAAGGGATCGTTAACCATAAATATAAAGCCTTGCTTCGTAGTCGCCGAGTTGACGGTATTTTTTCTTGCTTTGGGCATTTTTTGAAATAAATTTATTGATTTTAATCCAAACGCACCATTTAAATAGTCAACAAAATAAAATTACAATCATAGGAGCAATTTTCTTGCTATCATTCAAATTCCCTATTATTAAATAAAAAAAATAACGTATTATTTAAAAAATCAAGGAGTATTCAAAAAATATAAGTTTTTGATTTTATTAACATTACGTGATACAAAAATTTTACATATATAATTTATTTAGAAAGCGAATTTTTAAATAATTTGAAAGTGTAACTGAAAACACCCGTTCCATGAGAGTGACAAGCAGCAAATTTTTTCTTGTAAAAAGAAAAATATTTAAACATTTCGCTAAACAAATTATAAAGGTAAGCTAGTATTATTGTAAACTTCTAGAAATGAAAACACTGACTTACGTTCGAAATAAAAGGTTGCCGATATCCATTGGTAAGAATTATTTTTGTAGTTGTTTGTATGTGTATTATATAGTACGGATCCATTTACAGATTTGTGTCCAAATAATCTCTCCGGAGAGATCTCACGGTGACAGAAAAGAAAAACTCCCGGAGGGTCGCAGGGAAGAAAAAATAAAAGAAAAATAACATAATAAATAATCGATTGACACATGTTGCTAATGCGGTAAAAGGCGGTGCTGCATTTATGGATTTTAATATCCCCCAAGACAACATCAATAGAAGCTTATTTTTGTAAGCTTATTATCATTTCTACAAAACAACATGCTGTATAAGTTGTTTTAAACAATATACCACTCTGAAAATCAATTTCCTTTTATTTTATCTAAAGCATTATTTTATGACTTTGAAGAACGTAGCTAGTTGAAATCAATAAAAGAGTTTATTCACTTGTTATGTGATAGATAACGCAATAGTTTTAATGTCAGCATTTGTTTTTTCATAAATTGATAAATATAAAATTTTTGTATAGTTAGATTGTCGTGTAAAGTATAATTGCACGAAAAATTTGCCATAGCTGCTTATTTTTTACTTTATAAAAGATTATGATTATCAGTTAAGATATTGTTTATAATATTGAAAAAATTAGGACGCAGCAATTATAAAAAATCAACTATTATTATCCCACTCCTGTCAAAATTTCCATTGCGAATAGAATGACAATTTTACTTTATAGTTTCCTACGAGTATGTTGATTTAAAGCGTAAATTTTCAAAAATTTTAAAAGGCTTTCGTTGTACTGTTATCTTTCAATATTAATTTGATTCAACAAAATATATATTGATAACTTTGCGTATTGACTATTCCTATCAAAGGCGTTGGCTATTTCTTCTCAGGGCGAGCAATATAAAGAAGAAAAATAAAATAATATTTATCACAGAACAAAATACGGTGTCTTACCCATTAGGGCGACAGTCTCTTGGGATGGGATCAATCTTGAACTGTGAATACTGTGACCACACACTGTTAATGTTTTTTGACTCAGTGAGCAAAGAAAAAACAAAAATAGGGGACTTCAATAGTGCGAGAGATGAACTGTCAGCACTTCCATAATAATTTCGTGGTATTTCATAAACACTGTTTACTTTCAGGAAAATTATTAAAATAATCTATGTTTTTTTTTAAATATTGAGAAAGAGTAAGATCTATTCAAATAATATTTATGTTCACGAGTTAATATCAGAATTCAATAAATAATTCATTTCAATCGATACACAAAAAAAATATAAACTTAAAATAACTTTTTACATGTTACAACATACAAATTCTTTCTTTTCGCTCGATGTCCTTTACGTGCAACATTTTTGGCAGAGAGAGACTGTGTGTGTGTGTTGGCTGTTTCTTTATAGTATACATTGCAGACATACTATGCAATGCAAAATTGCTATTAATTAAAAATTATATTTATCATTTAAGCGCTAGATATGATTGTATCGGTTGCATAACAGGAACCGACAGCAGAACATAAAACGCATTAATATTAACATGCTCCATATCGAATCATAATCTGCCCAAAATCGATTACCATCAACTTTGTCGCGGCGTATTTTAATTTCACTCTCTTGATATCGAGTGCATTAAGACAGTAATGCGACATGCGAGAAGACGAGCATTGTATTCAGAGAGCTTTGTATCGAGAAACTAATCCTTGTTTCGAGTCATATCGAGACATTATGTCAAATATTCATAACCTTGCATTTGACCGGAAAGAAGAAAATAAAAGCTCTGCACAAATTAGCTTGTTCTTATTCATTCACCATAAGCTTTATATATCATTACCATATATGTTTTATATTTAATTCAATGAAATTACTCTGTTATCATTTATATTGAATAACATTATCATTTAAGTATGATTTTAAAAGCTAAGCAAATCATATTATTATGCTTACTCAACAACAATGTTTACTATTTATAATTTACAATGAAGTATAAATCTTCTTATAAAGAAATGGCATTACATTAATTTAAACTCAGTACCTACATGTTTACATCCTTGTAGTAAAGGCCACAAGCTTAATAAGTCAGAGCAATTATAAATCAATAGATATAAGCAATCCAAAGACATTTTTATGAACAAAGACATATAAATCTATCTATCACCCCTTCTCAGAATATAACGGGTAGTAAATTCTTTTTTTATTACAGCATCTTTTTAAAATTCTTATTCAATATTTACGTTTACTCCCCAAAAATCCCAGTTTATTTTTAACATCGAGAAAAACATCAATTTAATTTGCCACATTTTAGGATTGATTTGTACAATATAAACGTAGGATGTTAGAACAGAAGAGAAGATATACTGTGTAACTTTTCAACACAACTGTATGGTAGATAAGCAGATGTACGTTTAAACATAGTTCTAATGAGGGCGTAAGCCGAAATAGCTGTCAGTTGACAGTTATATACCTTATTAATTTTACTGAACCAAAACCCATTGCTATTTTTTCACCGAATTATAATAGAGTTATACCAAGTAGATGCCAATTCAATCGATGAAAAGAATTTTTCACTTTTAATCATTTATTTTTGGCATTACTATCAACTGTTGAAAATGCTACACCAGTGATGAAACTGATCGATTTCATCATTTAGCTCAACGAAATAAGTACGATTATGCAACAAATAATTATTTACTGAATCTCTAATTATGATATTTAATAATTAACAATATTCAACTGAATTTTGTTACTTCATTTTTAAGTTTTTATTTACTTACCCAAAATACAATATTCGTTTTAATGTATTTTAAAACTCTTAAGTTAGTTGGTCGTGCTGAGTTTTTCGTTAATCATAATGAATCAATCACATAGCAATCATAATAAAGAAACATGGGAATTTTACATCAGTAGTATGTCAGTGCGTAATAAATTTTCTACAGCGGAAAATAACAAAACTCCATTATCCTATAAAAAATACACATATTTAATTTGATTTCCGACAGATGTCACTTGTCAGCGCATTATCTCACACCCCTCATATTAAAAATATCAGGGATAATACACCACTGATACGCGATCTTAAATTTTTTTTTTTTTAACTGAAATCCAAAGACTTAACATATTGCGAGTATTGATAGTCAAACAATATCAGAGTGTTAACAGATTCAGTGTCAAAAGTGTAAAATATGACATGATTTGCCTTGATAATTGCTACAAGTTTCTTTTGCATGAACACTCTTGAATATATGTTTTAAATATTTGGAATTTACTATTATTATTTACATGACTCAGCAGGGAACTGGCTAAGATATACAATCAATGTTAAATGTTAAAGTGATCAAATAAAAGAATCAAATTTAAATCGAAAAAATGTCAAATTACAAACGTTTTTATTTTTAAAATAAGTGAAACCATAAAAAATATTTTTTATAGCAATAAATGCTATTACAAATTAGTTACGACGTTATTCAAATATATCGTTGATATTATAAGTATATCACATCATTTTGTATTTTTAGTACTACCCTAAGAATTATATATTTTTAATTTTAATTGCTAAAACTTTGTACGATTCCAACGACCCGGGTTTCACCTTTCGGCATCTTCAGGCACTCTATCACACGGATGCAAGAAAACTGACAGTGGCAAAACATGTAGAATCGTGGAAAGTTGTAACAATTCAAATTTGAAATTGAAATTTCATCAAGCACCCTCAGTTGATATCATAAATTATATGTATATATTTTTTTACATTTATCACAAATAATAGTTATATATATACATAATTTACTTTCATAAATTTCATGCAAAAAAAAATATTGAATATATGTTATATTACTATTTCACAATCGTCAAAAGGTTTTTTATTCCTGATCTTTAAATCTGAATGCCCGTTATGATGTTCAGCCCATGTCCCGGTTAAAATATTGTTCGCCAAACAGAAGTCGAAGTCATAGCTGGTATTTCATGAGCCTATAAAGCTTTCACTCTACGTGTAATCATTTGAGTATCGCAGAGCTTTTTTATTGCTTCCATCACAAAAAGTATACTTTGCTCATCGCTTTGTTGAAAACTTTTTTAATTCGGGTATAGATTATTCTGGACGCCACCGATTGGGGTGACTATTTTAGCAATATTTCAAATATATTCTTATCATTAATAAATTGGATTTATAAAAAAGTGAAGAGCATTATGCAAATTTGATTGTTCATAAACAATTTTAATTTTCTTGTCACTTTCTTACAACTAAATCTATTTAGTTTATGATATCGACTGAAGGTGCTTGATGGAATTTCAATATCAAATTTGAATTGTTACAACTTTGTACGATTCCACATGTTTTGTCACTAAAGACTCGGGCTCCGCCTCTCGGCACTCAGTCATTCTATCACACGAATGCAACAGAACTATTAATTCTATTCAAATTTAATTCTATTTAGGTCTGTTTTATTTTTATTTTTCGTTTTCATATTTGTAATCGAAGCATTCTTCTAAAAAAATCATCTCGAATAGCGTTCACCTGCTATCTTATAAATCACATAAATTTACATATAAAATTAAATTCCAAAATTAATACAGTTAAAATCTATTTAAAACGCATAAATTCTGAAATAAATTGAAGAATCTTTTATTTTCCAAATAAAAAAAAGAATGAATTATAAAACAATAAGAATCATCATCATTTGACAATTAAGCTTTTGCACGTAATAATTTGCGTTGCTTAAAATATTTATAACTGTGATATAATACAAATATTGTATAGTATTACGTATATTTATCTAAAAATGTAATGATTTCTTCTAGTTAAGGCTTGGTCACAATAATAAAGAGTGAATAATATCACTTAATTTTGTCCATTGAAATCCAGGCCACGTTCTGGCGACAACAGAGAATAGGCAGGGAGAACCCTTATTCTTTACGAAAGGATCAAAAATATTATTAAAGTCGCTTTGTAAATTTTAAAGTAACATTTTTGCAATTTAAAGCGATGATGTAGACTTCTTCGGTAGAAATGCTTTTACATTTTGTTAAAATTTTCTTTTTTTCGCGGTGAATATTAAAAGAGATTGATTTTAAATTATGCATTAGAATGCTTGAAAGATAATATCTGATAATCACTTAATGTTATTTTAATACAAAATACTAATTGAAAGCACGTTCTAATATAGAATTTCGTAGCAAGTTAGACAGTTTCATAGTTTTTTTCAAAAACAATGGGAAACAATATATAATATATTATTTACCCATCACGCGTATATCACGTTTTAAGCAATATATAATACATTTATTTTCTCACCGTGGTTAGTAATCCGTGCATATACGAATAAAAATATTAATGGCCTAAATTCTTAGTTATGGATAGTAATCTTAAAAAAACAAAATAATCATTTTATGGTAAAGGCTGCCGTTTTTCATTTTCTTTTATTTAATTGTCACTTCTTAAGAAAATTTTTAATGAAATCATTATGTATGTTATACAACATCTTTTTATGTTCATTCTGTTCATCGTTTCTTTTGAAAAAAGCAAATTATATAAAAACGTACTCAATCCAAAAAATAACGATGCATTATGTATCTATAATATACCAGTTTTATTTCGCTTATATTTTATTCAGTAAAACTTTTATTTTTATATTTTTCACAGGTGCCAATTTGCTTCTGGCTTTATTGAAATTAAATTATTGTATATGTGCTAAAATCCTTTTTAATTTGAATGTTAATTATGAAATTATTAATTTAAATAACAGCTGCTGGGTTCACGATAATTGCATTTACGTTTTATTAACTCGTCGGCTCTTATTATTACTGCCGCAGTAAAATATCGTCTAAAATTTTGCCGCAATAACCGTTTGAGATTTTAAGAAAGCATCCACCGCTTTTCATAGAAGATTACAACGTCAAATATTTTCATTTCTTCCCAGTCCATTTTCCGTCTCCGCTTTTGCCTTCTGCAAACTTTCCAATATTCACTCCACAAACTTTTATATGGCTTTCAAAGAGATCGCGTTGATTGAAAACTTTATTATTATATCTTGAATAACCCGCAGCACAAACGAGAAACCAGAATAGGCTATGAAGAATGCTATGACCACGCTTCAATTTATCAATACACACTCTATCGATTCTATTTACTATTTCTCTCAATTTATAATTAATCCTTCCACAGCTTTGTTCTTAATAATGTAAGCTTAAAATTTTAAAGTCAATAATATTTTTTAATAACATTCGCCCGCGTAATATTCATACCTTTCAAAATACAAAACATTATATAAAAATGCCTATCAGAACTTTGTTTTTATAATATTATATGTCACTATAATATCGAAATTATCGAGTTCATTATATATTGTATTAAAATGATGGACATTTATGTCTGAAATGAACTGTAGGATTTGAGTGTAATCATCAATGAATTTTTTGCTATCAATAATAACAGGGTAGTATAATAATAAACACACTGTAAAAATATTTTCACTTATATTGAATAATATTTATCTTGATGATTTTTTTTTATGCTCATTACTAATAAGTCTATAACATTCTACATAACATATTTTACATTGTTGATATACATAAAAAATTGTGTTGAATTGGTATTTTTTATCCTCTTAATATATTTCTGGTAAAACGTTTATAGTTTGTATCAATTATCTATTTTTATGTTCCAATCTATAAAACAATAATGGTTTCCCTATTCTATCCGGCTACACCAGCTATCGACAAACAATATTCTGCTCTTGTGAAATGAGAAAGTAGATCCGATCTAGTTGAATCACTTTACATTTTAAATCAGTAACTAAATGATTCATTCATTATTATTGCTTTGAATCATTCCGAGCTGATAACGCGCCTTGACTGATTTCCTCATTAATTAAAACAAAAGTGTTTTTTTGCTATTCGTTTTTTACGTAAGAGTTTTATTGAATAACATTAAACTCGAACGATGACCAGTTTGGATCCCACGTATAAACATTACATTGTAATAAATGTAGCAATCGATTTATAGCAAAACATTCCGACATCCATTATTATTAAAAACAAACTTATATAGTTGAAAGTAGCCACATACTAGTCACTTGATCGAAATAATAAAAACATTTTTTTTCTTTCAGTATATACTTGAAGATTTCCATTAAAATAAAATAAAAACGTGCCGTAGTATAGTTCTATAAGAATGATGAAATATTGCTATCTTTGTCTGAAGAGTTATGTTAATAACGTGAAATCGAAACACCAAAAAATATGCTTTTGATTCTCGTAAGTCTAAGCATATATAATATATATTTTTCATCTTTAAAATTACAGTTAGATGTTACTTGAAAGGTCTAAACCAGCCATACTCAAACTTTTTTTCCTGCGGGCCGCATTCCGATTTTTGCTTTTCTAGGTGGGCCGCAACATATTAATAGTAAACTGTTCATGTAACACATACTATACTGCATACATATGTATGTATTATTATGTCAAAAAAAAATGGTTTTTTTGTGAATATTTATTTATTTATTAAATAAGACTTACCAGCATAAAATAAGCATAAAATATTTTGGTAATAAAAGGAAATTTTTCTGCCAAAAGCAGGTTCCTAGATACAACTTTAAAACTTTAAATTTAGGATGAAAGGAGAAAAATAAAATAAAAACTAATGTGAATTATCATATTGAGTCAAGCTTTGAAATATCTTCGTCAAATCAGGTTCCTGATTACTACAGGCTACTCTTAATATATCATAAGAATCAGTAAGCCGATTTCTATACTCGCTCTTCACATATTTCATTTTAGAATATGACGATTCACAGAGATACGTAGATGAGATATTGAAAATATGTCTAAAACAACACCAACAAAATATTTTGTGACTATTATCATTTTGGGCCGAACATAAGAGCTATTTGGGCCGCAGTTTGAGTATCGCTGGTCTAAACGGTCACTTCTTAGTGGAAAAGCATTATAATTTAAATAATAAAAACACATTTTTAAAGCAAATTCTGCACAATTCAATGTATTATAGCCTTTTCCGCTTATTACGATCGTTATGAAAATATTAAATTTTAAAAAACAGTCCTAATAAAATGCATTTTTATTATTTAAAACAGTAAGATGAAATGATTTTTCTTGTATTACATTTGTAATAAAAATGATATAAACCTAATTTAACGATATTTTAAATATATAAAATTAACAAAAAATGTGTCTTGGTGTAAAATGATAACTTAAAATATGATCCATTTTATTTTTCTCTAATTTTGAAAACGGTGGATTGATAGTATGATTTCAAAGCTCTTTGCAGAACTATTGATTGTTATCATACAACCATTAATAGTATCAAAACGAGTTTAATGAATCCTGTCAAACATGAATAGTCATCGCTTGTCAAAATAATTACCTACTTCTTACGAAATTGTGATACCGTTTTTTAAGTATTTCAACATATTTTATTGAGAATCTTGAGAATAAAATCGTAAAATAGATTAACTCAATAATTCTTATCGGAACGTGATAATGCTCAAAATAATTTCATCATATCTAACACAACCACTTACTGTGCTTTATTTATTAATAAATTGTAAAATTTATTAATTATTTTTAAGTCATTAAATCTTATAGATTCAGAGCACCAATTCATCAGCGCAGATCGACTATACTATATTGAAATCATGGAGGTCGAAATATAATATAACAACAAAATCTGTAGCATATTAATATGACTATGGTTATAACAATATTCACTTGTTAGATATTTAAATATACATTCTAGATAAACTGTTAATATGTATATGTACGTCTGTGACAAACATTTGTTTTGTTGTTTCTAATATTTACTATAAGTCCGTCAATAGAAAGTTGTTTTCTATGGCTATTAAGTTAAATATAGATAATTAAAAAATTTATATATATTGGTGACTGACTGCGGCTTGTATACTTATATTTATTTCTAGATTTTGAGTTCTTGTTACAAGGAAAACAATTTTTGAATAATATTAGCATGTTCCAGTGCATTTAAATTCTAAGTCGTGGCAATAACCTGACGTTTCAAAATATCTATCTTTATTATACAAATTTAGAAATTACCGAGTGGCAGTGTCACCTGTCAAATTTTTGGGTGTGGCTTAGTTGTGCAACAAAAAATATTTTGATTAAAATCACATTTAGATTTCATTAATATTCAAACATATTTATGTTTGATTGGACAATAGATAACAAGCTCGGGACATCAAATTATATTAAAATTCTCTTCTACTGCCATCTTGTTTATAATAGGCTGAGAGTTTGAGACTTTAAAGCCATCGTATTTTTAATAGCATTTCAATTAACAAAGATTTTAATATGTCAAATTTGTATACTAAAAATATTAATTTCTTACAAATTGACGGACAAAAACAAATATAAATTTATTGTGCTTTTTTGTCTATCAATTGGATATTTTTCCGTATTTGGAAGAGGAAAGGTAGACATTTTTGGTGGAAAAAAATACTGATAACAATCGAGTCTGTTAGCGATTACTTAACACTTCATAAATTGTCAATCAGGTGAGAGGGCACAGAATAAACAAAACATAAGACAGGCAGACAACTGAAGCATCTTTCAAAGTAACGGATGGTCGTAAAATTGAACACTCAGTCGGCGAACTGAGATACAGGAAACTAACATCAACAATTAAAATCGAGTGAACCGTCTGGCTTTGTAGAACTTAAAACGCTATCTGTTTATCAAATGCATTGAACTTGTAACAACTACGTACGTTCTGTAAACAAAAGATGCAAGCACAATGGTTTGTATGAGATTAAAGTGGAGTCAAAACAGATCAAATCAGATTTTACGACGCCGTGTAGCGTTTTGAAATCGTTATGTTTTTATGAACAGTATTGTCAAAACTTGTATGTATAAACACATTAAATTTACTCGATGTTTCAATAATAATTTATAATAGCTATATCAACAACTTCTATGTAGTGTTTTTTTTACATCCTTTTTAAAATACTCATGCAATTTTACTTAATTAGCTACGTTTTATGACATAACTCAAAGTATTTGGCAGTATATTTGAATACTAACACGGTGAAAAAAATAGCAATGTATTTTAGCTCTACAAAATTATTTAAAAAAAATATAGTTGATAGCTATTACGGCTCACGCCATCGTCAGAACTATAATACATAATAGCTACCAACTATATTTTTTTTAAATATTTTTTTAGAAATAAAATACATTGCTATTTCTTCACCGTGTAGTAATTTAGCTCCACCGAGTAAATGCCAATTTACTTGCTCGTGTGATCAATTTTCGATACATACCTATTGTTTTTTATATACTTTGAATGATTCAAAATTTATAGACCTTAAATCGTGAAAAAATGTTACTATAAAACATCGATAACACAAATTGCTAAAGCGATCAATTCAACTCTTTTTTTTTACATATTGATTTACTCAATTTGAATGACAAGCTCACGCAATATTGTGATCAATAATAAGACTTATGTTTGTTTATTCTTATAAAAGAAACAATAATTTACAAACGTACGCTTTTATTTTGATGAAACGCTTGAGAATAATCTACTGACCCTTTTGTATATAAAAAAGCGACGACCAGATAGATACTGGGTTATATTATGAGCGTCGATGTATTTATTCGGAGCGGCCGGTCCGAGTAAATATTTTCTTTGATAGAGAAGATGTTTTTGTTTCCATCTCTTCATAAAGGCGGTCCAAATGTATATTTATTTGTTGGTGAGTTTATATCTACCAACCTTTGAATGAGTAATATAAGCTCAGTGATCGTCAACCGAATCGTTTTTGAGTAAATTAAAAAAGAATATTGTTTATTGCAGGATGACGGCTTTGGAACAGCTGAAAATCAATAGACAAGAACTATCACAAAGGATTCTAAACGAAAAAATTAAGATATATCAATCGCCATTGCTTAACCCGCTACGGGGGGGCGATTTGTTTCCATAATGGACCATTTCCGTGCCATATGTAAACTTATTGATATCCGCCTTGTTAGTTTCATTTTCAATTTTTAGTTTTATTGCGAGCAAGAAACAAGCTAGGTCGTTAAAACAGTAGAGAAAATGTATTGTGTACCTTTTCTACAGAGCTATATATAGATAAGTAAATATTAGTTTAAGCATAGTTCTGACGATGGCGTGAGCCGAAATAGCTACCAACTATATTTTAAAAAATAATCTTGTAGAACTAAAATACATTGCTACTTTTTTCACCATGTTATAATGGAGTTCTACCAAGTGAATGCCACTTCAAACAATAAGCAAAATTATTAACTTAAAATTTAATGAATTTTTGGTCTTGTCTACCCCTCATTGTATACTCAAAATTTAGTATAAATATTCTTAATTGTATTTTGTATTGTTTATGTTTACAACAATTCCGCAAAGCCGCAATTAATAATCGAATTTGTTTTATCATATTTAAAATCCTAAAACATAAATTCGCATAATATCCGATACACTTGTCAACATTTGGCAATTGTATGTGTATTTAAAAAAAGTGGAATGCTTTACAAAATTAAGTTTTAAAAATACAATTGTTTTTTATTTAAAAAATTAATGAAACGTACATGCCTAGCATCGTATATAAATGTCTTCTTCAAAACAAATTTGCGGTAAAATTGCGTAAAAACGAGTGAAGCGCGTAAAAAATGTAGCGGTGCCGCCCAAAAAAAATCGCGTATAATCGAATTCGCGTAAAAAAATCGCGCAAAAAAGGACTGGGTGTAGTTACATTTCACCAATAGTTTATTTAAATATAAATAATTGAAATGCATGAAACATGAAAAATACTACATTTTGTCATAAACTTTCTAAAATTACATAAAGTGATCTTAATGGTTTTTTTTTTTAATGACCTATTAACTTTGTTGACAGAAACTGCAGTGAAGAGATTGAAAAACAAAGATTTCATTGGAATTAAAAATTGAAGTGTCATGTAGAAAAAAATTCTTTACCACTGTTAGAATCGTCTTACGTTTATCGATTAAATAGTTACAAATACGTTTGCATTCAGTGAACGCTTTGTGAATTTTTTCCAATGTAAATAAACCGGTCAATAAGAACTGAAACGCCGCATCTCTAGCGAAATTTAAGTCTTTTGATATGAAGATTTATCGCTACGGTACTTCTTACTGCCAACATCATTCTATCACTACAATCCCACTTGATTTGTTTGTTAGCCTGAAAAATCGACTACGATTAATATCATTCTTATATTGTGTCGAATCTTATTAAATTCAATTTATTTATAATACTTAACATGTATTCATAGCAAATATTTACATTTTAAATAAAATTTTATTATGATAACTTAACTTTTAATAAATATGCGAAGTATCTTGGTCTTAAAGAATTACTTACGCAATTACATCAAAGTTTGGTAATATTGAACGCTTCATATCATTTATACTCTAATTTAGTACAAAAATCACTAAGCCATTTTAGTTTGAAAAGGTATTTATATATAAATATATTGCACTTAAACGCTCTTTTTAGATGTTTACTTCGTAAAAACTATTTATAAATATTATTTCATGGATAATTTACCCAAAATGCCAACGCATTGTAGTGCCAAATATAAATAACATAAAATAATTATTTAAAATTATTGTCAATTCAAATATTCTTTGACTGTCATCAGTATACATTTTTTAAACTGGAAATTACATATAAAAGATAATCATACATGCATATATACAATATAATCCGGAAAAGTTATTTCAAGTAGCTTATTTTTCTGCGCATTTCCGAAGTGAATTTTCCAGAAAGCACAAACAATTTTCCGGGCTGATGCCTCCACAACGGTCATTATTGTGCTCTTGACTTGTTCTCTTTTCTTCTTGTTTCATTCACTTCAATTTCAGCCAATTATTCCTCCTTACTTCAACTATTTTCTGCGCAACTAAGTCCGCAAGAACATTTCTAGTGCTAGACAAGTTTTATTTCTGATATTTTTGTATTTAACTTAATGTTATTGACGTACCAAATTTTATTCCTTAAATCATATACGGTTTCTGTCTCATAAAATGAACAATTCTTATAATGATTTTTTTACGTTTGTAATGAAAACTGTCGTCAATACCTTAAATGTAATTTCCCATTTAACATTAAATTTTACATGTTTTACATATGCCTGAATTTACATTATTATACCACTATACATAAAAAATAGAGTAAACGACTTTTATGTTTTTAATTATGAATTTTCTAAAAATAATTTTAATTCACAGATTCGCCAATTTTTTCAAAGTATAAAACATGTTGTTATGAAAATTTTATTTACTAGTTTCTCGATATTTTATTCAGTTAAACTATTTTGTATGAATATCATGGTATAATAATCAAGATACATGTTGATTTTTTATGTAATCATTTACATTTATGAAAATGTGTTATATATATAAGAAAATACGCCGTGTACAGCTAAGTCTATTGAAAACATTTGCTTTTCATTTCGAATAAAAAGCAAATCATAATATTCGTCATCAAAAGCGGAAAATAATAATACAAGGAAAAAAATAAACAAAACACAAACACTGCAATATCCGCAACTCATTTCACAGATGTCTCTGCACGGCAAACAAACCGGGAAACGACATCAAAGAAATAAATTACTGTACATAATTGCTTATGTATTATAATCCAAACAATCTGCGCGTTTCAACCCCTAGCTTAGTGGGGTTGCAAACCGATGTCGCTTAAAACCCTTTCAAATGTAATTTCATTACAAATCAGAAACACAGACAACTATAAAGTTTTCAAGTTTTTGACACAAAATGAAACATTATTTCATACGGTAACAATTTAAAGCATTTAGATAATGTATTTGATGCTAATTTGTCTTGCTCCGACAGAAACGTTTTCTTTTAAAATGAATGACAAATTATCTTTTATAACATGGTAGGTATCCTTTAGTTCGGAAATGTTATCAATTATGTAGTACTAACAAATATTTTAGGTCTCTGTTATTTAAAATTTTCTTAGACTATATTTAAGGAATTAATCACTTTTTTACAAACAAAAGTAATATTTTTTTTATTAGTAAAAGTGCTACACTCGTATTATAATTAGTACGTCAAAAATGCGTTGATCATCCAGCACCTCGTTAAATGCAATAACACCCAAAAAAATTTACGACCCTTCCCCTTGAAATTCATAGCTATCTCTGCAACTATACTATCATAACATTAAATAAAGAGAAAAACTTATTTTCCGTGGGGGTTGCCCAAGGGCTCAAACAGTGGCGTTCTCCCATCGACGAGGCTTAATAGATCATAGATGATCAATTGGAAAAATATTTAAATCTAGTGATATTTAAATGACAGTTAACAATAAATGAACTTGTTTTACTTATATAATATATAAGCTCACTATTATTCTTTTAATTATATATTTTTTAAAACCGTGTAGTCAATTAAATTATAAATCTATATGAAATAAAATATATATGTTGACAATTCAAGACCAATTAAATCCAGACTGTTTTTTATCAAAATACTTAATACATTCATAGATTACCCTATCACAACAGATAGTTTTGTTGTAAACTCATTGAAAAAAAGTAATCGCATAATTTTTATTGTCATGGGAATTTAAATGTATACAAATTATATATATAAAGTTATGCCAATTGATTGGTGATGCTTAAATTTATTGATAAACTTACCCCAAAGTTTGAAAAAAATATAAAAGCCACTGGAGAAATATTGCTGTTACCTCTTTGGAGCATTCGTTTACCTCCCTCTTATTTGCCTGCCGATAATTTTACAACTTTGATTGCAACTTTTGCAATGTATAAAACGCAATCAGAAGCTGTTTGTCCTGCCCAGAAGTCACTCGGATGGAAAATTAAATGACAATCCCTCCGTGCCACGTCTACCGTTAGAAACCGTTTGAACGCGAATCTGTCAAAGGTTATGTGTAATTAGATAACATTAAACAAAAGATGAAGTGTATTGATTCATTGAACAGAAAGTTAGGATGACGCGGATTTTGCATATTTTGTTGATCAATCGTTCTCCATCAACAATTGGTTTTTGACTATCAAATATGCACACATTTTATATGCTGTCATCGAGAATTAACTGCAATAACAAAAGAATTTTGCTCAATGTTAATCATATAAAAACAATGAAAATTAACAAAAATGAAACATATTTTTTTATTCATTACAACTATAAGATTTTGTCAAAAGATTAAAACAGCTTACAAACATTGCAAGAATTTTAATTTTTTTACATTCTATCAACTAATAGGTAATAAACTAAAAATTATGTTTTTTATCCCTTTCATGTAAGTGTCTAAAATCTTTCTTTGTCTAATATTAATTGCTATTTTTTAATATGAAATATATCATATAAATCGTTTTCCTTGAGATACAAATATGCTACTGGTTATACATTCACGGTTACGCTAACATAGTATGCTGAATGTAATATTATGGTTTTAGTATGTGAAAAGCTTTGGGCAGCCGTTTCTGAGACACATGTGATAACCGTTTTCAAACGATTAACTCACGGTAGTTTCATATTGTGTCCTTTGACATAATCGTGGAAGCAACAATAAGCATCCAGCAAAAAAATAATTTGTGAAAAATATTTACCACTACTTCTCGAGCTGTAATTTTTAAATAAATTAAAATAGCAAAACATTGAATCAAAAAATATATACGTTTTCATTTACAATCAAGTACATCCCGACATCTCTAATTCCTTTTACCGTATTTTGTATTTATTCAAAGGCAGTTGTTTTGAGTTTTATTTGTCGGCTCTTATTTTGCCTCCGTCTGTTTACGTCTCTTTTCCTCTCTCTGTCTCTAAAAGAGAGATGTATTCTCTCAAAGTAGACAAACAGCCTCCACCGGGCGCCCACAAAGCAAAAGCTTTGGAATAACTGAAATTGCTCCGACCGAAGGTACATTTTCAGGATTATATTATTTCCATGACGCAGTAGTTTCCAAATACTCTATGCAAACCTTTTGAACATGTTTATTTATATATAATATGTAAAACCAAAAAATATAGTCATTCAAAAGCTTACGTTATAATATTTTTAAAGTGATTCGGAAATCCAAGTTTTTGTAGCTATATAATATATATATACATATAACTCCGTTAAGTGATAACATATCATTTTTCGAATACCTTTCAAAAGCTCAATTTTCATTGTAATATTGAATCAAAATCAATTAAAATATTAGCAATTTCAGAATATATATGTGTATTATCATATAATACTTAACATAAGATCGATGGAAAATTTTGGAAAACTTGTATTCAATTCGAAAAAGAAAATCCTTTTCGGATAAATTTTTGTGTAAAAATTAATAAAACAGCTACATTTCCAATATATTGAGTTTTACGCGAAAACTTATTTTACTGTTGTGGAACAATCATTAAATAGGTTTAACTATTTGAATATTAAAGAAACATCGTGCAGTCATCAGTGCATCAGTCATGTTAACATTATACAATGCAACGATAAGCGAAAATGTCATTTATTATTGAACCATTCTTATGTTTACATTATATTAGATCGTTTATTAAAAATACTCAATTATAAAACCCGTTTCCTAATAGTCCTCGAAGTATAATTCATAAAGATCTCATCATTGTATAAAAATAAATTAATTGTTTATAAATTAAAACAGCTAAAAATTAATTTTGTCATTGTTTTTGTATACCTTTGATGAAATGATAACATTATTTTCAAAAACAAAACATCATTTTCTTGTATCACTAGGATGAGATGTGTACAAATTGCTTTTAATTTGAACTTTAACCGAAAGTTTATTTTGGGATCGCCTTGTCGAAAGTCCTTTGTCAGTGCTTTTTCGGTGTTTATTTTTCCTAATTATCAAAGTACAGGTATGATAAACAAACAAAGTCTCCCACTCCGCACCCTCCGATTCGACAAGGTAGATAGGCGCCCATTTAAATAAATATTCGCGGCAATCAAATGTTTATCAAAGATGCGAGAGTGATGGAAAAATTTACAGCGCCACTCCTCCGACCGTCTGGAAAAACAATTTTCACAAATAAACAAAGGGAGGAGCTATTTTCACGGTTGCGAAGTTTTTCGAGGATTGTGAAATCTGACATTTTACTTAGTTTGTGTTGCATGGTGAAAAAATTCCAATGTACTGGTATTATACATTATTTTTCCTCAATTTCCTCAACACTTGCACATTTTTAACCATATATGTTTTCTTATAGAAATAGAGTATTCGAATTCAATTAATTTAAAGTTTGTTATCATTTGAACATGAACCTATCACCGAAGTATTTAAAATTGAAAAATCATAAATATTCTTCAATTATTTTTTTCCAAGAATTGAAGAGAATTATTATTAAATATATGATACATACAAAAATATATATATCAACTCATTTTGAAGTTGAATTAGAATCATCAAAATACTGAAACATAAATTTGAGCTATCTATTTTAACCTCTTGAGACCCAATGTGCATTGCAATGTGCAATAAATTTGAATACTTCTTTTAAAGTCAATTTCGATTTATTTTCATCATGACTTTTTGCGCGTCACAATTTACGCTATATTATGTGGTTTATTTTGTCAGTGTCTGACATTTGTGTTAAATGCACATTCTGAACAATATTGCACAGCCTGTCCACTGTGGCCAGGAATGTTGTTTTTAGTTTATTTTATCAAAAAGTCAGTTACATAACATTTTTGTGGTACTATTACGTAAGCAAACTTCTTTCATTGAAATAGTTTATCATACGTCAATTTTACATCAAATTACTTGCGGTATTATCTAAAAATAAAATATTCAAAATAACACTAAATAATACGAAAAAGCTCACACTTAATTAGAGTATTTGACAAAAAATCAATAAAAATAAAATTTGAGGACTTTGAAAAGTTTTATATTTAATAAAAAATATAGAAGTTTATAGCTCGTTTACAACCATAAAATTTACAAAATTTCGCAACATAGAATCATTATGAGAATACTTCATTGTTTGCAAAAAAAGTACTTTGATAGCCTAAAGATGAAAACATCATCGTCTTAAAAATAATTTCGTTAAATAAATATGACGAGAACTCCCTTTCATCGTGCTTACCTTATATCAACCTTTCTTTAAAGAGGGTATTACACGAAAACCTTCTAAAGGCAAATTTTCTTTTATAATTCGAATAATGCCTTCAATTTTCATCACGGTAAAAACGGAACGTTCTAATTTCATAATGAGCCTCCCTTTTACCTTTTATGAATCATTAAAAAGTACAAAGGAAACTCTGCCTAACAATCGCCCTACAGCTCCGATATAACGGTACATATTGCCTCAATGCCCGGATAGGGATTTAATTTTCTTTGAAAATGAAACATGCGTAGCGTGTACTTAAGCAGGGGAACTCAATTCCTGTCATTAATAAACAAAAACTGATGATCTTAATTAAGTTATTTGTTATGAATACTCAGTTAAATTTTATCGCGTACTGTCATTATCATTCAATTTTTGAACGATATTAGTTAAAAAAAAATAGTATTCTTAATACCAGTTATAAAAATCGACATTTTAACATGTTTATAAGGTTGGAATGAAATATAATAAAATTGCTCCTACTCCCGTTTAAATTTGAAATAATGCATTTTGGATTCAATGGTGATTTTGGATGTCATCTTAAAAATACCATAAATTAACTTTTTTTTTCTCCTCTCAATATATCTTTAATTAAAGGCCGATACTCATCTGAAAATCTAAGCAAAAATACGTATTTTTAATGTTTAGTTAAAATTTCAGTACTTATTTTGCTTTTATTTGCTTTTTCAATTGGTAACATCGCATGAACTCACTTGAAATACATGTTATTCGAAATCCGCACCTGCATTTTCGATTTATATCAATCGTTTTCTACTTAACATTGGTAGAAAATATCTCAATTGTATTAATTTCATTTACATAAACTATGATAATAATTTGAAATGATAATAGTTCAAATATAGCCAAAGCATGAATCTTACTTTGAAAGCATCTGTTTGAGAATAATGGGAGCACGCTATTGGCCTTTCCTTTGAGAGGAAACGACCAATCAGAATTTTCTGTCTAGGGATGATTTTAATTTCAGAATGTTGTGGTGATGAAAAATCTACTCTCATTATGAAAATATGCTCCTCTCTCCATTTTCCTCCCGGAGAAACAGCGTATAGACTTTTGAACAGATATTAGAACTGCCGCTGATTAAATTTGAATACAATACATATTGAAATAGTCGTGAATGTTGAAATATAATTATACGATGAAAAAATTCAATTAATTTTTGCACTTCAATTACGTTTGTAGCACTCAATCATAATAAAATGCATTTGGCTTTACAACTTTACAGTGTGACCTTAAAACAAATATCTGATTTAAACAATTCTTTAATTATATAGTACACATTTTTTTCTTAAAATATATATTCCTATACTATCTGAGTGTAATTATTTTCAACTACGCCGTAGTATAACAATGATTCTACGCCAAGTAAAAAAAAATAATTTTACCTCCTATGCCTAAAAATATTAATATAAAATGTGGAATAGATTTTCAAATGTTATATAAAAGATTTTTTTGTATGTAATATGTGTTGAATATTTTCATAATATTCATTCCGGTCGATTCACTGATATATCACATATTATAGAGTATTAATCTAGTGAAACCAGTTCTGATCACGCGTGATTTTTTAATCTACAAACCCTTAATATTTTATGTATTTTGATCATAATATATTATATATCACTTATACTCTATTTTTTATAACCTGCAAAATTCATGGTGATAGACAGTGTAAATTTCTTATCGTGAAATTGAACAGTATATTAAAACATCCAAAAAATAATTTTGAATTTAGAATACTCCGCCTTTTTTCGGGTTTCATTATAATTCTTTAGTATACACTAGTGGTGCCTATTGGGCGGAAGTGGAACTAAAGCATCACCCTTCTAAATGATTCAAGTATCTACTCACTTACCTACTTGAGTGAACTGAAATCGCGAATTCACATCTTAAGACTTCACCCCGTCTCTCTCCCACTCATTCGCCATACTCATTCCTAGCTTTGATTTCAAATACAAATACGGAATGATGAGAAACTGTTATTCCTTGGGCAGGTACAGTCGAACACATTAATTTCTTTATTCAAATAAAGCTATACCATTCCGTATTGTAATACATTCAGAATTATACAAATTGCAAGAGTATTGTGAAAATGTTAGAAATGAAAAATCATCTTCCTTATATAATGCTTCGCATGTTTTGTTTTCAAATTTTTGAACAAACATTTTAAGATTATACGTGTTTTTAGTAAAATAATATTTATTAGCAATTTATTAAACGTTTTTCGTGTTGAAACGAGATAAATATAGTAAACGATTATTTCATACTTCTTAAACAATGTATTTTCTCAAAACAACAAAAATAAATAAGGAAAATAAACATAATTATATGTAAAATACTATGTAAAATAAAATTTGAATCTCTTTAAAATATGCCAATCAATCGGGATAATACCTTGTTACTTACAGTCTTTCTTCGTCAGTTTTAAGGATCGATTAATATACTTGATTTTTAATACATAATAATTATTGAATTCAATGAGTATATTCTTGTCATCCAGGATTTTCTGAACGGTCTTTTATATTAAATACTACAAAATTAAATTTTCTTTTCTATTCTCTGATATTTTCCTAATATATTCATACGGTATCTCAATCGTTTGTGTAGACTGTACGCAGATATCTCCAAACTGCTTGCAAACTAACTAAGACACGAGAACTTTGTCTCTCATATAAAGCACTAAGACTTCTCCTTTCATAGAGCGGAAAAAACTAGCTCAAGAATATGTCTGCGCAAACAAAACTCACTTCCCTTTTGCATATGCAAGTAATTATTGCTATCTTCTCTCATTTAAGTGAAGCAGTTGAAGAAAGTTCCTACAGAATGCATCCTATCCAGTTTTACATATCTTTGCAACTATCCATTGTATAAATTTGAACATAATAGGCAATTAATCCTAAGTAATACATATTATCAAGTTATTCATACGCCAAACTTGCTGCTACAAACCAATACAATGGTTAAGATATTTAATTTATTAAAAAATAAAACCATTTACATTTGACGTTACTTATTCAATGATCCAGTTTGTACATTCGTGGTGTACATGTAATGGCTAATAAAAACAATACAAGTGAAGAAGTATGCAAATTTGAGCAATATAGGTTATTTAAATATATATTAGCCACGACCATACCACGTTGAAAGCACCGGCTATCGTGCGATCACCGAAGTTAAACAGCATTGGACGCTGATAGTGCTTGGATGGGTGACCGCTCGGGAACACCGCGTGCCGTGTTCTCTTGGCTATGGGAAGGAAAACCCAGACAGAAAACCGAACACAAACCCGCCTGGGCAGCGTGGTGTTGATATGTCCAAACAACCCCCCTGAAAAAAAAAACCGGGGGAAGCCTTCATCCAACAGTGGATCGACCCCGGCTGATGATGATGATGATGAAATATATATTATTGATGAAATAGTACAAAAATAAAAAGTGTACACATTAACAGTAAATTCACACACAAAATAAATACCGGCAAACAATTTTAAAAAAACTCAAAAATTCTCCCGCCGTAGACAATACATCTGCGAAATGAAAAATATAACAACCAAAGAAAACAAAAAAGGAAGAAGACGACTGTGGTTAAAAAGACAACTGTTTCCCGCCACACACGTGTTTCACATTCTCACCACACCGTGTCGCCCTTGATCTTCACATCATTTGACGTTTGTGACTTTTTTTAACGTATTCATATATTTTTTTTATCTTCTTTATAACTCCTTATTCATGTTATTGTTGGCGACGTGTAATGCAGTGGCATAGTGAATAGGAATACAATGTTTTCTTATAAAAATAATATTTCAAACGATTTTCTGTAAAAAAAACTCTAGTCAACTTTTCCCCACAATCACAAAATAAAAATTTGCATTATATAAAAAATTTTCGCCATGTAAAGAGTTCCGTGAATATGAAAATATTCAGTTATTTTTTTTAACTAATTTGAGGCTTACTAGTAATTATAGTATTATTCCATTTATTTTCTCTATTCTATTGTAAAAAAAATGATTTAAGAATAGCACCCTAGATTATCATTGTATACTTATCCTATACAGGACAAATATGGTTCTGTAAAGTAAATTCAATATTGAAACCGATACGATACGAGTACTCCATAATCAAATTTGAATCGTTAAGGCTCGGTTATTTTTCCCACGATACACTAGTACAGTCGAAATGACACTTTATTCAGTGATTCGAACGTATTTGTTAGTTTGGAGAATTTGGACCTATAAACTAGATTGCCTGAAAATTTCAAAAGGCGATACCCGAGACGTGAATGACAAAACGTGCAAAATTTTTTAACGATTTTAACGATTCGTATTAGATAATAATAAAAAAAAAATCATTCGACATTTTTGGCAACCGCATATTAATATCAATTGTCACACGGTGAAAAAATAGCAATGTATTTTAGTTCTACAAAATTATTTTTAACAAATATAGTTGACAGCTATTTCGGCTCATGCCATCGTCAGAACTATGCTTAAACTAACATTTGCTTATCTATATATAGCTGTGCAGAAAAGGTACACAACATCTCCTCTCTCCTTTTCCAACCGCCTAGCTTGTTATTTAAACACAATGACACTAAATTTTCAAAATTCTAAATGAAACAATAGGTGTCTATGACAATAAGATTATGTGTGGGACGGAAGTGGTCCTTCGGGGAGCAAATTAGACCACCCCTTTGTGCAACGGCTTGACAAGTGGCGATATTATTATGTTAGTTTATCGTTAAGAATCTTTTGTGATAATTGGTGTCTATTGATCTCCAGCTGTTCCAAAGCCGTCATTCTTCGACCCTTACTACAAAGATGCAAACATTTAGGAGCTGAGTTTGAATTTACATTATGTGATTCATTAATAACGTGATTAGCGAATTATGAATCTGTTTTTTTATTATTGAATGATCTTACATGTTCCTTAGCTCGAGTAGATATACTTCTACCTGTCTGTCCGATATAAACGGATAAACATGAGCCACAGGACATTTTATAAATACCGCTTCTGTCCAGTTTATTGATTTTATCTTTGCTATTTTATTTATTATTATGTGTTAAAAAATACAATGGAAAATTCTGCAATTATTTCTTAATGTAAATTGCTTATTTTTTCCCCCAAATGCCCCCGAAGTAATTTTGTAATGCGTAAATTTTAAACCTTATGAATGCTTTATTCATAATATAATAAAATTATTTAAAATTAATTTGAATGAGAGATGAATCTAACGAGAAAAATATAGTATATGTTATGAAAGTAAACAAAGGTTTTTAGTTAGTTAGAGCAGCATCACGAAAAGACTTCTTAACAGCTTATGTTTTACATAAATATGTTAAAAAAATATACGATTGTTAATGAAGTTTTGACAATTAAACGTGTTGAATTCCTCATGAGATCACTTGGTCACGAAAATACCACAATTGAAAACTTGCATAACTAGTAAGACCAAATATATGGTCTTCATTTTTTAAATTCAATTCGTAATATTTTATTGCAGGAAAATCATTTTTTACAATATCGCATTCCCTGTCTAGATTTCTGAGTTTACCCGTTCTGTTTTTTCATCTTCCCGCGGGACTCCCCTTTGTGTCTCGCTTCCGGTGACACGTGATCCCAGAACAACAACAAAAAAGGCGCGCACTTTGAATAAAGAATACGTGGAATCGTAATAATTCTCTTTGGTGTTATCTCTGCGACAAAGTAATGTTGCAGTCAAATAAATAAAAATCCATGTTTTACATAATCTTTGTTTGCCATTTCCGCTGTCTATTATGAACACACAAATAATAAATATATATATACATTTATCTTCTGCAATAAAAATATGTGTATATATGTTTAAAATCTTTAATGAATACCGACTACTCAAAAAAATGTAACAAAATATCATAATCCGATAATTCAATAAAATTTAACAAAAATAAAAACGTTTTTTTTTCGTGTGATTTAAATGCATAGAATTTCCACTATTTGCTCTTAGGTAGGCACTCATCATTTAAGATTTTAGTTACCCCAACCCCAAATGATTCCGATAAAATCATACAGCGGTTGTCAATAACCACACTCCAAAACCGGTGATGCAGAAAGTTACCACGATGGCTTATTCCGCATGAGGCTGGCGTCGATTTGCGACGTCGTGACGCGTGATTCGAGTAGCATCGAGTGGCGTCATTACCGCACGCCACGTGGCGGAAGCGTGGCGCACTGCCTCGCACGTGGCATCGCAGTGGACGATGACTAACTACTTTAAAATTATTATACCGCCGGCAAATCTGACAACCACTTGTTAGAGAGTGATTAAAAATGAAGCCGTCGCTTATTCTACAAAAGTTTATAAAAATATATTTTTCTCATATTTTTTTCTAAACACCTTGTATTTTGAATAGTTTAATGATTATGTTTGATTGACACAAAAACATGTTACATTTCCTCGCATAATACTGACATTTTCAATGCAATAACTTTCTCCAGACGTCAACGATGTTTTTTTGTAAAAATTATGTTTACCGTGCATTCTTTCTACAATTTCAACATCTTTATTCCTGTATCAAAATTAAATCATCAGCTAAAAATGCAAAATTAAATCGAAGTAAGTGCTTATTTATCTAGTATACAAACAGTTCAAAAGAAAAAAGCATCTGCTTTTAAAAAAGCAACAAAGTTAAGTATCGTTTTATTTGTTGATCTACAATTACTATCATTTCCTTTTGAGTTCCGAAAATAAATCAATAACAATAAAAATGACTAAATGTATTGCATCAAACAATAAAAAACAACATCATTTATTTTTAAATTTAACAATTGAAATATAAGTTATAATGCAGTGCTATAAATTATTGATAATAAATACTTCACGTTCATTAAATCAGCCTTTCCCAAGCGGAGTTTCATCGCGTGCAATTTATTTATTTATAAAAGGATTCACGTGGCTATATTTAGAAGCGAGTAATATATTTTCTTCTATGTGCCAATGTGTGAAGTGATGGCGTTTAAATAGCTACTCTAAATATATTCATTCTAATATTAGACCATATATAATAAAAATATTACGCTATTGAATATAATCGATAATCCCTAAATAGATATTAAAAAAATCAACAACAGGAGAAACAACTTTCTTTTTGCCATTAATTTTTTGCGTCTTGCAAATTTTGTATTTTTTTATGCTGCATCATTGTTTAATAAGAGGTCTGTATGTTTGAAATATTAAATTCAAAAGTGAGATCAACAGGTAAAATAAATAATTTAGCGGAAATCCCGAATCGTCTTCAAACGATAGAAAATGTTTACCCAATAAATCCACGTGTTCGGAAAATAATAATCAAATCTATCACCTCCACATCAACCAGCTTAGATCAACTTAACTCTACTACAAATTGAATACAAAGTTATCACTTTTTTCGTAGAAATATGTCACAGTATGAAATATTACAATCGATTTCTCTTCAACGTTTTTTTTAAAAATATAAAAACACAAAACTATTTGTATATTTAAGAACATAATTATTGGTTTTAGGCACCTGATAATTATTAACACATTTTTTATTATATCAGGTTATAATACTCGCGGTGAGCAAAATCGAATCTTATTATCTTAAAAAATTAATTGTGGAAATAATAATGAAATTAGAGATTCTATTTTATAAATATAATAGCTTTCCTCTTATGATACTTTCATAATTATCGGTCATTTATTTGGCAACGTTGACAACACATGACATAAATGAATGACGTTCAAAAAACAATGCAATATTCCACAGTCTTGTCAAAATTTCACACTGTTATTATAATATATAAAGTACACTTTACTTGTCTATGGTTGTAATTATCCCAATGGAAAAAAACTGGTAAATGCAAAGCGTATCTGGCATTATAAATGCGATTTCTTTTTATTCGGTGTGTAGTTTAAAATTTACGGACATCTTGATGAAGACAGACGAACTACAGAAATAATATCAAAGTTACATAAACTCGGCGATATTTCGATTATTTATTTGATTGTGTTTGCATTATGCGCATAACACGCACGCTTGCTTTGCAATTCTTCGAGACCATACCATACCATTAATTCTATTTCTGCCTTTGAATTGCTGAATAATAATATTCTTCATAATTATACCAACACCTACCTGATATTACACACCAAAGCCCAGATTGATGTGGAAACAAAAATATCTGAACCACTGACACTAAATTAATAAGACAAGCGTGTAGGAAAATCATACGAGAAATATTATATTATAGAATCGGTCAATTAATAATACATTTACGTTTTCATTTTTTACATTCTTGTAATAATGACTACGTATCATTATTAAATATACTTCAAAATTATATATGCCTTTAATATGATTATCTTTTAATTGTATTATGTTACTACAAATCTACAATATTAGAAATACGAGTGCTGAATGGTTCTCAGTTTTCTTACTGTTCAGTTGTATTTTAAATAATAAAAACACATATTTCCACAATATATTTTTATATCAGGACCGGTTTCGCTCATCGCGAGCATTATCAACTGATAGAATTCAATATACAAGCAAGTCTATTTGTACAAAATTTTGAGTTACAGGTAACAGGTATACAAAACCATGGGTCCAAAAACTAAGAAAGCAATTTACAGAAAATCATACAATAATAATACAAACAACGTGAATTAATTTAAAAATTAATGTTGACAATTGCTTATTACTAATTTTCAAACGAAATTAAGATAAATCGATAATCCATTAAGAGCTCGGAACAATCATAAAAAACTCATTAGAAGAAGTAACGAGTAGAAAAAATTTATAAACAAAATAACCTGGACTTAAATACTTAATAGAGCATAATGTATTAATATATGATATCTTAATGGTAGTCAAATAGGATGAGAAGGAATGGGGTCCAAATTATAAAATATAATGCATTTCTATCAAGAAGTGACAGTCAACACTTTAAAGTGATCAATTGTATTTTTTATTGTTCGAAACCAGAAATGAATTTTTAAATTGCTTTGCATTTTATTCGTGAATATCATTTAATGAAAATTTTAGTTAAGTATATTATTGACGCCTTTTGTCCATATGTCCGATCTGAAAACAGAACATTGAGAGCTGCCAGATAAATAACGATCTCTTTTTGCACCAAAGCACCTTTGGACCTTTTTTCTTTTTTTTTTTTGTTTCTCTTTGCTCTCTGAAGGAGATTTTTTGCGACTTTTTTAATTAGATATTGGAATCAGATTTGGCTGTTAAATAATAATTGTACCGTGATAACAGAACCCAAATGGAAATTTTAAATGAAAACTATTGATTAAATTCAATACATAAATGATGCATCGGTAACCTTAAAAACCATCTTCAATTTCTTTCACAACTCTAAGTATAGTAATTCTAGCTTACAACTTTAATTCTTTGCTCTCAAAATACGTAAATTCCTATATTATGTCGTATTCGATATGCATTCTGACGACCATCCAATTTGACTAAGCTCAATAATCATAAACATACATATAAATACACATTCAGAGAAAAAATATAATATAAGTAATAATGAAAGAAATAAAAAGACGTAACATGACGTTGCTCCTAATCAATCGCCCTTTGATCTGACTGTTGGGGGAACAAGCTGGCAAACTTGACGAAACTTATCGAAAAAGCAATTTATTATGTAATAAAAAAATCTTTTCCCTATATTATTATGTAGGTATATTTTCTTTCGACCATAAAAATCACATTAAAATTGCTATTAAAATTCACATTAGAGCATTAATATTTTTTATTTATTAAGTATATTCTCATACTTATATTTCAATTGACGAACACGGGGATACAGTAGCATTGTATTTTTTCATTTTCTACATTTAAAACAACACTAAGCTTTTGTTTCACATATCTATGATTGAATTTCATTTGCTTGAGCAAGCCACAAAAGAAAATCAACTAAAACGATTTTAAATTCTAGCAAGCTATATTTTTTCAATAATTGACATTTCACTGCCATTTTTGATTCGTAAAGGAATAAAAATGTAAAATACCGTAATCATTGCGCACTCGCTGCCAGAGGGATGTTTGAAAAGTGCAGACAATGAACAAACGGCATGAAAAGGCCGCCCCTGTTTGAAATTATGAACAAATACGAATAAAAAATACACACGAAATAAACCAAATGGGCAAACAAGTGAAGAGACAGCGAGCATGGGAATAAATTTTGTTTGAAAAGCAGGTTCGCAAAACAACATTGTACAGTGGGGTAGGTCAAACAATTCGAATTTATCACATCAAAGTTTTCAATTTTAAGTAGATTGTTTTGACGTTACTATTAAAATACGCTTTTATTATATTTATCATCAAGTTATGCCAATCTTTATTCGACATATTCCATTGATAAATTTTAACACAATAAAAAAACACTCCATAATTTCATGCTTATTTTATAACTATACGCAACTGTCAGTTGTTTCATCCCACTTTCAGATCTCGATTGCAATATGCAAAACGGCTTACACCACGTATATATTTATGTACCTATTTCAAGACATAGTGAAAAAAAAATATAATTTAAAAGTTAACAATGTCAAAACTACTATTCGTTACATTTTAATTGGTCATAGTGTTACTACTCAATGACATCAAAAAAGTTGATCCAAGTGGATTTTCAGATGATACAGACGATGTGGTAGTTTAAACTGTAATTGGGAGCTAAATACAGAGTTATTCGCTATAAGGTAGATAAATAGTCAGACAAATAATGTTTATTATTATTAATGAAATTCAAAATTACTAGTAAATCTCAGTCAACTTTTTCTAAATACAGATAAACACAATCGAAGATTTCTAAGCGCAGTGAATTTTTTAGAGAATATCACTCCGCTCTGTCAAAAATACTTCTTACGGTAATTACCGATTCACCATTTTCCTTTGGGAATTATTTCCCCTCTATCACATTTACTCCTCTGAGTTTTGGTTACCCTTCGACAAGGGAGCGGGGTTATTGTCATCACGGGGTTGCAGTCGAATAAAATAGACATTAAAAATTTACCTACGTTAATTCGCTTTGTCCAACAAACCGTGAATGACCTGAAAAGGGCGAATCACGTTTTTAGCGACGGATATTTTGTTTTAATTATTTATAGATTTTCGTTTATTATAAAAGCTTTATGTATATTTTATTAGTACACGAATAGACTGTTTTAATTCATATTTGTAAAGTTAGATAGACCATGTAAATTACGTGTGTACATTTTTTATAGTGTTGTTAAAGAAAATATGTATGTCCATTTTAGAGTAGTTTTTAACTCTTTTTAGAGTGCAAAATATAATACTTACATATTATATGTAACAAACGTGGCAGAATTTATTTACTTTATAATTACTGAACTCTTAGTGCATGATTACTTTGATAAAGCTTAACCATTTATTTTTTTCAGCATACGAAAGGAAGGACATCGAGCAATTGTCAAATAATTATTACCCTCAAAATATCCATCCTTATAAATGTTCTTGAATTAGCAAGAAAAAAAAAAATGCGAAAAAAACACAAGTATAACTTAGCATTTTAAAAGAAAATACTCATAAACCATATTTTATTATCAATAATTATTATTTGCATACAAAAATTGTAAAATTAAAAAAAAATATTTAAAATTAATTAGCTACGCAATAATGAATAAAAGAACGCTGAAATAAAGAAAAATGTTGTATCTACATTATGGTTAAATAAAAATTATTTTTTGTTATTCGTTCCACATTCTACAAAAGAGGTTAACTCAAATCCGTGAATATATAAACAGAAAACGTACAATATTAAGCAGAATCGCCTCGGGATCCAATATTCGCTTGCAGTAGATCTATATTCCTCATATTAAATTTATGAAGTTACCTTGAACTTTAGACGTAGTTGTCGGTAATGTAGAAATCTGCAAGGGTTATATTCATATTGATATTTCATAATAATGAATTGCCGTATCTTAACAGTAAAATAATGAGCGAGTGAGCGTTTTATTGGGAAATAGCTGTAAATACTTCAGTCACACCAACATCCGTTGAATCAAATTAATGTTTCGCCCATTTAACACTTATTTTCTGTCCATTTTTTATTTTTATATCGCCCGCTAATAGAGAATAATCACTGATGTTGTTTTAATATTTTATGACAGCTTTTCCGACGATAACTTGGAAATAAAAACTATGACGACTGTGTACACGTTTTTTTCTTATAATTTCACATCGGACACACAGGGAGAATGTAAAACCACATATAATAATTTCATAATTCATCCATGATTTGGTCTCTATCAAATATAAGAGACGGATTAATATGTCATATCAATTAACTAAATAAAATAAATATAGGGAACGTAATAATACTTTCATTGAATAAAATATATGATGACGTGACAAGTATCACTGCTTTCTCTATATTTTAAAAACCGTGTGAACTTTTTAATCCAAATAAATATTTCAATACAAAGAATTTTCAACATTCTAAAATTAAATTAAATTAGACAAAAAGGATTGACAATATAAGTAGTAGCTTGAAAAAACATCATTTTTATATTAATTTTTTTTACCATACTTAAAAATTATTCACAATCAGGATAAAGCTAGAGTTGCTGAATACGATTTTACAAACCATTTTTTTGGCGGAATGAAAATAAAAAAAAGTAATAATTAAGATTTAAAATTCTGTATAATTTCGTGTTGATGGCAATGTGGCTTGAAATTCTAATTATTTGCAACAAAAATGTATCAAAAGAAACAATAGATTTGTGTTAAAAAAATAATGCCCATTCATTGGTGTTATATGCGTTTAATCAATGAAGGATACTAACTGGGAAGGCTAACAATTACCATTTATTTGTGTCCACCGTGTCTATTGCTATATTATAAATGCGCCAGGGATAAATACATAGTTATTAATAAGAAAAAAGTCGTTGGGAACACCAACGTTGTATTAAATTTAAAATAAGATACCAGAACCACGAAAATAGATTTTTAAAGAATACAGCAGTACCAGAATAAATTTAATATTCTCGTATAGTTGTGTATATTTAGCACAACGCTACAAAATATATGTATCTCAGTGGTGTTTTTTCAGTGGCTTTTTTTGTATGGACACGACTGAAATCGTCATCAAGGTCCTTGACGATTTGAATTTTGTACAGAAGAATTAGCATATTTTGGCACGTGAGGCAATTAATTTTGTAAACGTTTTAATTAAAAATGCCAGCGAGCAAGATGTTTCTGTTGGATTGAATATTTGGAAACAAAATTAACTGTTTATTTTATCTGATATATTTACTCTTTCAACTGTCATTTTGTTATAGCTTGTTCGATTTTAATCAAATGGCACTCAAAGCAAAAATAAATGAGTGTTGCCAGTAGTGAAATGTTTTGTTAAAAATTATGATCATTATTTCCTGGTGTAACAATACACGAGTACAGAACTGAATTCAGATAAAATGATAATCTTATAATCAAGAACTAAAGTAACATTTTTTTTTATTGGTATCGATTATGTTTTTGCGAAGCTCTAGACAGTTACTTTCAAAATGGGATGTTTAGCAAACTTATCAATCTTAGATTACATTCGATTATTATTTCATCCGGATATTTTTTTAAATTATGAACATTTTGTTCGCTACCTATATGGAATTTAACGATTATGCTAAACGGTTGTATTGTTTATGACAATTTCACTATGTTTACATATTATTTCGATTGAAAATTAGTATATTCACTTTTGAAAGCGTTTGAATGCAAATATTATTTTAATTGAGTGTTCGAAACTGTCTAACATATTTATAAAATAACTAATTTATTCAGAACTCCATCCATTATATCACACATTAGTTTTAATTGTCTTTAAGTTCGTGACATTCAAAGAAATTTCATACAGTTTTAGTATTAGGAATATTTGAAAGAAATATTTTTTATCTTAATAATCATTTCATTGTTTAATAGTTCAGTGTACTGTAATGATTATATTATAAGGCTTAAAAGTTAAAAACAGTTTTATTAGCTGAATAATTTTGAAAACACTAAATACATTTTTTTGTTCATATAATCGATGATACATAAACTCTATATTGAAGACAAAACTCAAATAAAATGCGCTTTCTAATTTAGATTTTTTTACTTGTTCAATAACAGGTGCTAGTTCATTTCAATTAGTAACATATGAAATTAACATACAATACCTACTCACACGCTATTTAGATTTCATCGTTTTATTTTGTAATGTTATGTTTTGATGAATATCTCATTTTTCTTGTGTGTTCGATTTTCGAATGATGTTTCGCGTTCGAATGGCGCCGTTGTTAAAATGTCGGTGTCCATAGACAAGCAAGCCGGTCGCACTTGTCCGTTTATTAATAAACAATGTGTATTCATAGAATGATATTTAAAACGCGCGAGGAGTGTAATGACGCGGTCTTGGATTGACGTAAACGATATTAAAATAATGCGGAAGGGTCAGTCCATTTTGCGTTCACACATCTAAGGTAACCATCTGTTTTTCTTCGATTGGAGCTCCGGATTAGCTCGACCATACCAACCTAAGAAAGATTGGCTTTGCAAGGTAGACAATTTATACTTACCAAACCGTCAGTCTTCAAACATAAAAGTATTATAATCACATAACTACACATTGAAAGTGAAAGCCATTATACATACAATTCCAAATATTAATTATACAGAACACATAAGTACTTACTTAATAGCTTTTTTTTTTTTTCAAATCACAACAGAAACTAAATTTATATAATTTATAATATCGATCGAGGTGCTTGATGGAATTTCAACATTTACAGGCATTCTATCATACGGATACTCCAGTGTTGTTACATCCGTGTGATAGAATTCCTAAAGATGTCGAAAGATGAAATCCAGATCGTTGGTGACAAAACATGTGGAATCGTACAAAGTTTCAAAAATTCCAGCTAAATCTAGGAAAAATACATTTAATGCTTTCGCGATGTAACATCATATTTAAACATTTGCTTAATATTAAACATTTTCTTATTTACTATACGAAATATTTAATCACGACTTTTTAAAATCAAATAAAAATACTTTCTCTCATAACACAATTAGTTGTCGCGAGAAACAACTGGACCAATTCAACTATTGTCGCAAATCACAGCTAATTACAGACAATCTTTCTGAAATATTAATAATGGCTTCAACTGAAAGCAATACGCAAAGTACCAATAGACTTTTAGTTGTAATTGTTAACGCTTAACTACGTTGACAAATTTATTCTTCTGCTGTTTTCGCCTGTTCACGAATTCCGTCCACTTTTCTGTTTATAGTTCTGGCTAACTAATGATAACTGATTCCTAAATGTTAAGGATTATGTTGGGGGTATTTCATAATTGATGACTCATTTTTATCACACAGTATTTCGAGACAATTTTAAAAACACATATCACTTTACTAACTATTATTATTAACCACAATAATTGAATAATTATAATTGATAGGCATCATTGACAAAGCTTTATAATTGAGACGAAATTCAACAAGTGATCAATAATTAATTATTAAATTGTTACACTATGTAAGAAAATTCTAACAACGCTGTTTCCTTAATACATCCTTATTTAATTCAAGTAAACAATATTTATTTAGAAATATTTACATAGTTGCAATAATATCTTACCAGAAAGTATTATTTTAGTATTAAGTTCACCTTCTTCAGTGAATCAAACACGATTATCAGTTCGTGTCCAAGTAGTAGAATGCCTGAAAATTCCGAATGGTGAAACTCGGGACGTGATTCAAAATAGTTTTATTTTTATTTTTGCCAAGTAATCGATTTTCTATTGCTCTGTGAAGAGATTGCACCAAATATAAGTAAAAAAAATTGAAAGAATTAAAACTAGAAAAATTGTACCAAGTGCAACAATGAACTTAAATATTGTTACAATTTCATTTCCGTTTACGTTGAACCTCCCGGCTGTTATGACAACTTCCGTCGCACGCAATAAATCATAAATATTATGCAGCATTCTGCGTAAACGTAGAATTATGCCAAATCTTATCTCTGAAACTGCCTCACAGATTGACCAAGATACATCTGAGGGAAATATCTTAAATACCTTAGCGGCATATGCCGGTTTTCAATCTGCGCTGTGACATGTTCAGTGCCGGATCGCACTGTACTAATAAAACCAATAAAATATTCTCGAAGGCGTCAAATCTCCAACGAGATACTATTTGAAACAACTGTAAAAAATATACATTACATGCAAGTACATTTACCAATTAGAAATCTGGCATTATAGTATAAGTTTACAATTATTACAGAATATATTTTTTGTACTGTTGAATATAAATCGAGATCATCTTAACACGGTTCGATCCGGGAACGTACAATGTGGCGTCTTCAGATACGCGCAGCTATACTTACAAAAATTAATATGAATTTTATTTCTTACTTTCAAAATTTATCGATAGATAATAAGAAAATAAGAAAAAACTATTTCGGTGTAGATATTTAGCGAAAATGTGTTGACCGTAAAGTTTTAATATAAATAATTCTAAGAGGACCGTTAGTTAGTTATTCGGCTGAGAACACTTTTTTGAAGAAGTAAAATTGAAAAGGAGAGGTTAGAGCAGAACTTACGGTTGAATAATCACTGACTTGTAGAAGGCACTTCTAGGCATTACAAGATCCATTCCTTTGAGCACAGAGCTATAAATCGCTTGAAAAGGACATGAAAGTATTCGTAGTTCGAGATTTGAGCTCGCGATGTCAACCACATTCACACTCGGCCAGTCACATAATTGTCTGGCGTTGTGTCGCTAAGCATTCTCAATCCGTCACTGATCGTACAGATGATACTTACAAGTGACTTCTATTTTTGAAAGCTGTCCCGCCTTTTTCCGATATCAAAAAGTTATATCATCCAATTATTCATTTACTACGAGCGAGGTAATTTATTTAGAGCGGCAACAGCCATGCTTTCCGTCTTTTATTGCAATTAATTTTCGACGAATTAAAAACAGCGCTTGATTTATGTCAAAGTAAATGAGGATGACTATTGCCTCTTTTATTTACCTTTTGATAATTATTCCAGTTCTTTGGAACACTAAAATAAACGTCATAAATTCCATTCTTTTTGAATCAATTTATCATTCCAAATAAAAAACAAAATAAATCACACAAACTTAAACCAGCAATTAATATATATTTTTTTTTTCAAAAAATATATTTATATATACACCAGAAGCAGTTAAACTTTCATTATTGGAAACATTCACAATCTCACTTACGAAAATAAAATAAATACATTGGTATGAACGAGCTACAAATATACTTCTTAAAACATACTAAAAAATATATTCAGCCAAATACTTTGATTGCGTTGGTATATTCCACTTTTCTAAGTTTCAATTAGACTTACACATAATATTCTGGTTACAATATTGTTTTCGATATGTTTAATCTCTCGACTTTATTTATTTCATATTGAAAAAATAAAAGCTCAAATTATTTCTAATATTTAATACTTTTTACATAACTTACAAGTGTTTTACAAAAGCTTATTAAAGAAACGTTGCTTTAAAGTGACTTCTTGTCAACTTGTTTATATTAATATTAATTTTTTTCTCCTTCTAGGCTTCACAACCAAATCAATCCGTTGACACCCGCCGTGCTCAAGAAAGACGTGCCATTGAGCTACAGCAGCAGATAGCGGCACAGTATGCCGCCGCTGCAGCCGTCGGTGGCGGTGGAGGCATTCCTGAACAACAGCCGCCTCATGTCTTCCTTCCATTCTTGGAGCACCTTCGCTCGCATCCGCAGCACCACGTCCAGAACGCTAAACCACACAATGTAAGTCTCTTTAACATGCATATCTGTACCAAATATTGTGAATATTTAACTGTCGGTTGAATCGTCATTTCAATATATTTTTGGGGTTGTTTTTGGATAAAGCTGTAATTTTTAATTTGTCAAATAAAGTCCAGAAGGACCACTTCCGTCCCACATATAATCTAATTGTCATAGACACTTATTGTTTCATTTAGAATTTCGAAAATTTGTTGTCATTGTGTTAAAGTAACAAGCTAGGCCGTTGGAACAGGAGAGAGGATGTGTTGTGTGCCTTTTCTGCACAGCTATATATAGATAAGCGAATGTTAGTTTAAGCATAGTTCTGACGATGGCGTGAGCCGAAATAGCTATCAACTATATTTGTTAAAAATAATTTTGTAGAACTAAAATACATTGCTATTGTTTCACCGTGTTAAATGAATATTACAAGTAAGTTGACAGCTTAAATTCGAAGCATTACTAATGAAAATATATAGAAAAGTTGAATCTTCAAATGCCTCTCTTACAGAATTTATGATATATCAGTTAATCTATGTATGTCTACATTTAGCGGAAGATTTGAGTTCTCTATATTATTTAGTGAAGTTAAATAATACATAGAATTTCAAACATGATATTTTTAAAGACCTTTTCTTTTCGGTTTATAAAAATTAAGATACTTGTTTCTATAATATTGTATGATTAATTTTTGAATTACGAATGGTCAAAACAGTGACCATAAAGTTTCAGAAGAGCTATTTTTTAGGTTTGCCATCCATAAGTGTATTCCCAGGTTAAAAAGCTTCCAAATTCAAATATACATGGCCACAGATTCATAAGACATTTTGTAAAAATACTTTGTCAATCATTTTATTGGCTGAAGTGAAAAAACAATAAAAATACGTGAAATAATCAAAGTTATTTTAAATTTTATATTAAAATGAACAAAGTTACCGCCGAAACCATCGAAAATATTAAATTAGTGTCCCTATTATTTTTGTAAGCGCGGGATTTCTCTTCGAAAAATCAACATGACGAGAAGGCTAGTTGGCGGTCTCAATGTCGCGATGAACGATCGGGTATTTCCCACAAAATTTTCACGTACGTGGCAAAAGCTATTACGCGCGATTGTATAAAAAATGGTACAGTGCCAAAAATTGGCGTCAATTTCACTTGGTAAACTCCTCTGATTTAATCAGAGGTAATAAATATTCTTTCAGGACTGCCCATTGATAGGGCAGGATTAAGAAAATGATAGAGCGAAAGCTATCGAAATAAAAAGATTAAATTTTGAAATATTTATTACTGTGGTCTTAATTTATGTTGAGCTGTTGACATCGGAAAGGTTATGATCATATTTTATTACATTTAACTGCTAAAATATTTTACCATATTGAATTTTACGATATTTTTGTGTGTCTAACTATTCTAAGCTGTTCAATAAACAAACGATTGACATTTTGAAAAAAAAATTCATTCAATGATTTACAGCACGGATTAAGCAATGATATTTCCATGTTAAATTGTGTTTATACTTGTATAATGAATTCGTGTAAATGCGTCTCCTAGTTACAACAGTATATATTCATCTTTGTAGTAAGGGTCGCAGTATGACGGCTTTGGAAAAGCTGGAAATCAATATACATCGACTATCACAAAGGATTCTTAACGAACACACTAATATATTGTCTTCTCCATTGCTCCCTCTGCTTGGTGCTTCTTTGTATCTGTAATAGACCATTTCCGTGCCATATTTAAACTTATTGATATAGCCGTCTTTTTAGTTTCATTTACAATTTTACAAATTTGTAGTTTTATTGCGAGCAAGAAACAAGTTAGGTCGTTATAACAGGAGAGAAGATGTATTGTGTACCTTTTCTACACAGCTATATATAGATAAGCAAATGTTATTTTAAGCATAGTTCTGACGATGGCATGAGCCGAAATAGCTATCAACTATATTTTAAAAAATAATTTTGTAGAACTAAAATATTGTACATTGCTATTTTTTCACAATGTTAATATAAATTCACGTACCACCTCACGAGTATGAAGGTATTATTACATAAATCAATATTAGTACTCAACTAGTACTTTTCCGAGTTTTCTTTTCTACGGCTATAAATGTTAGGTAGTTATATTTGATTCGGTTCTGTTGATTGGGCGGAGCATAAATAAAAGATCTCTCCGCGAATCCCCGCTAAGCAAACCCGCGGAATTCGTTTCGTACACAATGGACAGCAACACAATAGGATAGCTGTGAGAAGATAAAATTCATAATAGAGAAGTCGTTTCGAAATGGGCGGCGCATGCGGAGCCGTCAAAAGTCACCTCTATGCACGTATAGACAATTTTTCACATCTATCCTGCAAACTTGCAACACTGCCAGAGTTTCTATAAATGAAAATTGGCTATGGACCTCCTAAATTTGGCGGGAACGTAGCTTAAGTTCGTTCAAAGGGCTAAGAACAATGCTGATTATTTGAATGTTCCCGTGATATTTACCTTTTGATTACGGTACTTCGATTTTTCGATCTACGCCATCGTTCTATTTTTGTATCCATTGTCACACTTCTTGTCACTTTAACATGTAAACCCGTTACAATGTTTTATAGAATTGTTATGTTATATTTCATGCCAATTGTGCTAAAACATCTTGAATTGGCCCTGTAATTAAAGGGTTGAAAGATCTTAAATTATTTTTATTGATGTATATCTACGGTTATCCACATATTACTCATAAACTTAAAGCATCGCTAGATAATTACACAAGGTAGTTAAATCAATTACTACGATTATTTGAAACCATTTGGTTATTTGATTTATTGCTCATGTGAAGTTATGAGATTGTTAAGAACGGGTACGACAGTTACTCACTAACAGTGTTAGTGTTGCCATACCGGTCGGAGTAAATACAATATTTAGAAGTATCAAAACACAGAATAAAAAAATGTATATTGATTGACAACAATGCCAATGCATTCACTTGGTAGACCTCCATTATAACACGGTGAAAAAATAGCAATGTATCTTAGTTCTACAAAATTATTTTTTAAAAAATAATTGATAGCTATTTCGGCTCAAGCCATCGTCAGAACTATGCTTAAACTAACATTTGCTTATCTATATACATAGCTGTGTAGAAAAGGTCCACAATACATCTTCTCTCCTGTTTTAAAGGCCTAGCTTGTTGCTTTCTCGGAATAAAACTAAATTTTTCAAAAATTGTAAATGAAACTAAAATGGCGGCTGTGAAAGTGATCTATTACGGAGGCAAATCAGACCAGAGAAAATTATATACTTAAAGATTAAACATCTTACGAATGATGAGAACACAGCTAAGAATAAGTATTGCATTACAAAGTGATTAAATTAAAAGCCATATTTAAAAAAATGATTATTGGATGAATAAATCAAAATTTATAAAAGACTGATTTTCATAATTCTATTTTTTGTGTTTTAGATGATTCCAGTACCCGGATGGGCCACAACAGCGACCGCTCGACTCGCTCGGCTATCAGCTGCAGCAGGTGGTATTTCCCCGCCACCTCCCAGTCCTCCGAGGCAGGATCCCGACGCACCTCTCAACCTTAGCAAGCCTAGATCCAGTCAACAACCAAACAACCAGCACCAAAATAATCAACAGCAACAACATCAGCATCAGCATCAGCAACTAAACAATCAGCAACAGCAAATCAATTTACAGCAACAGCAGATGAATATGCAGCAACAACAGAACTTGCAGCAGAATCTGCACCACCACCATCATCAGCAGTTTGAACCATTTCAGAGGGCTCTTTATGCTCTTCAGCAGCAACAACAGCCTCCACAACAACAGGCGGCACAGCCACCTCCGCGACAAGAGATTCAAGTGCAACAGCCTGCGACGCCTATGAAAGAAGAAAGTGATTATTCTGCACCGTTTGGAAGTGAGTATTTTTACTCTCTAATATTATATATCATCATCATTATCATCATCAGCCGGGGTCGATCCACTGCTGGATGAAGGCCTCCCCCTGTTTTTTTTTTTTTTTTTTCCAGGGGGGGTTTGGACATAGCAACACCACGCTGCCCAGGCGGATTGGTGTTCGGTTTTCTGTCTGGGTTTTCCTTCCCATTATATATAACATATATTATTATTTACAATTTTAAACCCACTCAACTTTACAAAATTATCTTAAGCCAGTGGTTCTCATGTGCGGCCACTAACAGTTTTATAGTGAACATTGATATTTAAAAAAAAATGTGTTTTTACATATGAATTTGTAAAATTATTATTTAATCGATTTAAAGTAAGGACCGTTTTAATAATAAAACTATTCAAAAGTTTGGTCGGAATCATACGTTGACCATGAATCAAGTCAATATAAAGAATTAACAACAATTGCTTTATTAATTTTGTCGATTTTACCTACAACTGTATATTGTGAAAGATATAAAAAATATATATATCAAAACTATTTTTATCACATTTGGTGCGGCCACGAGACATTTCCATAGGACAGCTGAAATTTTTACTGCGGCCACAGTGAAATTTCACGTGAGAACCACTGGTCTAAACCCACTGACTGTTAACGTTTCATTGTTTAGTTTAGACGACTGATTGCATTGTGTTGATATATGATTTTCTCGAATAATAAAAGTTATAATGTTATCAATGTCAAAACATTCGTTAACAAGTCAAACTTTCATTTTCATAATTGTTAAGATTTTTTTTCTTCGCTAGACTAAAATGAGTGCCCAGACCAAAATCGTGAGGAATTTCTTTTTCTACTATAACTTCAAATATTAAAAATTAGAAGTCGGTATTTAATGTTCACACGAACTTTTACAGACAAATCAAGTTTATATAATGGTTAAATATGGCTGCTATAGATACATTTCACGTGTTACTGTTTACTGATAAGGATTTTTTTAGACAACTTTATGTTTATCGATAATTATAAAGCTAATTTTTTAGTAGGTTGGTAGCTAAACGTTAGAATATTTAAAATAAGGAACTTAGCCGCGGTACATTTTTTTGTAGTCTATATTACATTAACTAGTAATTATAGGTACGGACACTGCAATGACTATTTCATTCACAAATATTTTGATGCGGCTGTAATACAAATCGTATTTTGCATCACGCGCAATTACCGTAGGGCTGTCGCCAACCTTTCAGCCGCGGTGGTTATAAAAATCAATTACCATCGTCATTACGGCAAAATAACATAGACATAACTACTGATTATAAAATGTTGAGTGTTTATAGGATAAAATATCAGCTGAAGTATTATTTTAGGATTGCTTAGATTTTTGGTTGAATTAACTTATTTTACGCAAAGGAAACAATAAGGGAGAATTAGAGAAATTTTTACGATGTATATTTAGTAACGAGCTTTCACCAAAATTTTACCAGCTAAGTATTTTTTATCAGATGAAATTGTGATAAATTCGTAAAGTTTTTTTTTCGCCAGTATTTAGTAAATTTATTTGTTCAAAAAATCAGTAGTAAGCGCCAGTTTGTTTTGAAAAAATTGAGAAATGGCACCAGTATAAAAATATATGATAGTTCAATGATCCAATTAAATGAAGACGAATTGGTTTGAATCTTATAATTGTAATATTAATGGCAGTATAATTATAATACATTCTCCACTCAATTTAATCCAATTACTGTTGTTGTTTTCACGTATCAATGTGCACGCATGTCCAATGTTTACCAGAGCTGGACTACAAATAACCCGCCCTATGTTTTCTGTGTAGGCCGCAATAAATTAGACAGCCGCGTGTAATATTAATTTACGAAATACGTCCGCTGAAACGCCTTCCGCTTCTTTGAAGGATCATTTCCGCATTTCGTATTATTTTGAATCGACCATCTCATATCACGAAATGTCACTACTAAAGCAACAATTTATATCAAAGCAATCTTATTTCGCCAAAGAAAATGAAACAAAGAGACGCGTCGGACAATTATGATAAATTGTTTTAACTGGACAAAATGCGTTGCTTAAGATTCTGTGAATGACTTTTTTATGATCGTTAATTGTAACGTGGTGTAGCACAATCAGTAAATCATGATTTAGAGATTTTTTTTTAAGACAAATTAATTTATAATTGATTGTTATATTTCTGCAAGCTCATACAATATGTTTATTTTTTCTATGTCTTAATGGAATATTTCTTTTTAGTTTGGGGTGCCGATAACGCGTATAAAGCGGCTGAGGAAAATGACAAAGGCAAGATGGTGCGACAGCAGAAGAGAGACGGCGAGAGCAAACCTCACATCAAGCGTCCTATGAATGCATTCATGGTGTGGGCCAAAGACGAAAGACGGAAGATATTGAAGGCGTGTCCTGACATGCACAACTCAAATATTTCAAAGATTCTTGGCGCAAGATGGAAAGCTATGTCAAATGCGGAAAAGCAGCCGTACTACGAAGAACAATCTAGACTCTCAAAACTTCACATGGAGAAACATCCGGATTACAGATACAGACCGCGCCCGAAGAGGACGTGCATCGTAGACGGGAAGAAAATGAGGATATCAGAATACAAGACGCTGATGAGATCGAGACGACAGGAGATGAGGCAGCTGTGGTGCAGAGACGGCGGACCGGAGCTCGGGTTTTTGTCTCCCGGCGCGGAATTGGCCTCTCCCGGCACTTCGGGATCGGGCAGACCTTCCGCGTCCCCTCCAGGGATGATAAACGGCGCCGGACCTAGCGGTGATCGTCACTTCTACTACCCCGCCGACAGCCTCTCCCCGCCGGATGTTATGGCGTTCAGTCCGGAGAACGGCGCCGCATACGATCTGAGCCCGGGCCGCGAGGACGATTGAGGCGAGGCCTACCGGGAGAAACCTCAGGCCTGGTTTCCATTTCCCGGCCCTTACGGACCTTTCGCAGCCTTCGGGCCGTCACTTCCGCCGCGGCCCGAGCCCTGGTAAAACGTTCTGGACTCTCGTAGCTTGCGATGCTACCCTTTGAAGCAATTATCTACATAATGTAAATCTTCAAAATGAAGTCAGCTGGCAAGTTTGTCTTGTGACACGGGGGTACGTTGAGATGGTTTAATGATGAGCAATTCCTACTTTTAGAATTAAAATCCTTCTTTAAGCCATACTTCGTATCCATAATCTTATGCAACGAATCGTTGAAAAGAAATTAATTTAACTTCTGAATGTTTTCATAGTACTTATTAGGTATATGAACACAGTGGGTGCTGAATAACCTTGTAGAATGTCATAATAATTAAGCAACAATTTTTTGACTAGATTTTCAGTGTTTCTCGCGTAGACTCAGAATAGCCATTATCAACACATCATATTTTTAAAATAAATTAATCATACATATGTATGAAATGGTTTATCAAATTATAATGAATTGCATTATTGACGGGAGATTCTAAATGTTTCGCATCACGCTAGAATGCATAGCTACATCAATTTAACACAATTTTCTTATGAGCAAATACAAGTGTAAATAATCATTTAATCAATAAGTAATTGATACATCATAATATAAATATCATAATAGTTAGAACCTATGCCATATTTTTTCCTTTGATGTTTACACAATACTCATTAGTATTTATTGTCATAATATTGTTACTTATTATTAAGTGGTTGTGATTCTTTTTAAAAATAAATTCAAACCAGATCTTAAAAGTACCTTGTTAGTCGTTTTAAGTCTAGGGCGTTACGTTTCTTCGAATTTTGAATAATTGGAACACAAATTGTGTCCACCAGATGAAATCTATTTAACAAACCCGGGCCTTAAATTCCATCAACTATTAACAATTCTCGAATGGCAATTATAACAATAAAAACAGTGTATTTCATTGGCAAGGTTATAAAAAATCATTTTATTAATCTTCCAACACCACAAAAAAAAAAAAAACTTGGGTGTTGTCTATCCACCTTGAAAATAATAAAAAAAAAATTACAATGTTATTTTTATTGCCAATGCAAGTTTAAAAAAACTCCAATCAAAATTGATTTTTTTTACATATTACAGAAAAGGTTGCTTTGGTGTATGAATACTAAATGATCATCGCCTGATTTTTGTTTACTTAATAGATAATGAATGATTAATTGTTAATAAATATTGACAGATAAAAACTATGTAATTTGTAAATATTCAATGAGCGATAAAAACTGAATGATCCCTTCTGTACTATGAAAACTACATACCTTATTAACAATTTTTAAATCCTAAGCAGGCTTATTGTCATTCATGAATATACTATAAGTTCTTTAGTAACTTTTATTGTAAATTTCTTTACAATAAAAAAATCAGCATATGTCGTATATAAATCTCTAATTTTACAAATAATGTCTTGTACTATACAATTGAATTTTTCTCGAATTGAATCATGTATATATTATTTTTCTTTCATTTTTATTATTGTGAATAAGTTACTTTTTTCGTTAACTGTGTACAATTAATAAATCTACTTAAGTAATCATTATTGACATGACAGTGGTACACAAAACAATTTACTTAATTATCAATCATTCGTGTCCAACATGACAGGAAGCATTGTTAGTTCATGTTCATTAGGGTAGCGTAATGAATAATGAATGCTTTAAAAAGTGCAATTTAAAATAAAATACCGCATAGTAAGTTTATTTTTTATCATGTTTTATACTATATTTGTTGGAAATGTTTTTGATCACATGGTTTTGTACCTATACAAAAGTGATTTATATAGCATTATTTTCTTTGAATTTTCTTTTATTATTTTCTGTAAAATAAGATTTTTAATGTATTAATTACAAAAGATGATTTGTTTTGTCATAATAATTATTGGCCATAAAAATCAGAATATTTATATCCAATATATACATAGATATTGAATCCAATATCCAAGCTTAAAAGATCTTAGTTCTGACGATGGCGTGAGCCGAAATAGCTATCAACTATATTTGTTAAAAATAGTTTTGTAGAACTAAAATACATTGCTATTTTTTCACCGTGTTATAATGGAGTTCTACCAAGTGAATGCCAATTCAATCAATATCTTAGCTTTTACTTAAGACGCATTAAATATTAATTCAAAAGGCTAACAGTAGGTTATTTATTATATCTGTTGTTTCTGATTATTTATTTAAATTGATTTGACAACCATTTTTTTATAAAATAAAAAAAATGTCTTTATATCAATAAATATAAATAACATGTCGGGAAATTTTTGTTTTACTAGCCATATAATTATAATAATAATTGTTATTATTTTATGTCATATTGTTTTAATTATTTTAGCTCGAGCGTAATTATTAAGTTTTTCTTTGATGCCAGTAATTATAAAAAAATTCACATTGGTCTGTGAATTGCTTTAAATATACATTTTCAGTTGAAGTTAATTTTAGTAATTTTCGTATTAACTTATTTATTTTTGTAGATTAAGATGATGTACATAATTAAAGGCGATATAAATTTAAATTTCGTCGTAAGATTTTATATGTAAGATTTAATTAGTGTTGCCATTTGTTAGATTGTGAAATTGAAACCTTATATTATTCATAAATAAATCTGTAGACCGATATACTAAAAATATTTGCATTCAAAGTTTATATCATCAATCTTTGGAAATTGCAAATATCCTAGAAGCGCTAAAACATCACAACATTAGAACTGTTGAGTATGTAACTGATAATAAAATTATAATCCATTGACGTTTTGAGTAAACAAAACCTACAATATTTATAATTTTATACTCTTTACGAGTACACACTACTTTTATTCTATCGATTTGTATGTGACAGGATTCACATAAACTAGTTGACTGACAAAGCATTGTCAATGTGTTATTAAATTAATAATATAGGCCTTAAAATAAATGTGACGAGGCACAAATAAAAAATTGTGTAAAATTGTGATTACTTGCCAGTGTTAATAATTTTGTTTTTTAATGCATTATAATTCTATAAGGCCCGTACTCACCAAATATTCATGCATTATTATTACTTTAATTTATATCAATTAAATTCATGCATTATTTATTATGAATAAACATTCTTCCATGCCGGAAATTTCATCAATCAACAATTATCTCTTGATATTAACGATATCCTTAGTACCTTGTAGTATTGATGTGTCAAAAAGATATTATAATATATGATAATACAAAAGGTTAAATTTTTATTAAGCAATTGTAGTCAGTATAAAACGAAAAATATCTTTTAAAAATGTTTAAATTCTTCTGATGTATATTTTTGTAAATAAATTCACTTATTATTAGGTTTATGTAATATGAAGATTGTGTTTCTGTGTTGTGTTCATACTTTTTTAAATATTACTACAGATTATCCCCGGTGTAAGACTCCTTTGCAATGTTAACATTCGATCTCATAAATTATATCTTGTATCAATAAGCAACATTTTTACGTCTTCTTTCCTAGAAGATAAATACATAAAATGCGCAATTTGCCCACCATTTTAAAAACATAACCTGTAAATTGGACATAAACAGATAATTATTACAATTCAATTATGGTCACATTTTTTAAAAAAGGGAGAGAAGCTATTAATATTTATCATTTTGTGATAATGTATCTGAATATTATGGATTCACAACACAGAAAATAATTTATACAAAACATGTTATAATTAGGACTAAAACTCAAACATAATATATATATCTTACTTAAGTGTATGTAATTGTGGAGTATGTCTCAATGAATGTAGGTTTAAGCTTTGAATATATTTAAATTGTTTGGTTAAAATCTATTTGATAAATTTCTGGAATTGTTTATGAAAAAAATCATAAAATTACTTATGTAAAGTGTATAGATGCATAATGCTAAGAAATATTCCATAATCGAAACATAATTCTTAGTAATGTAATAAAAACTATACCTTAGATAACTCTGTGTTAGAAAAATCCTTTTGACAATTTAAAAAAAAATATTATAATAAATTAGAAGCTATAAGATTACATGCCATTTTATAGGAATACAACATTTTCTATTAAACATGTGTCATATATTTTAGTTAATCATCAGCCTGATTTTTTTTTATTTTATGACTGGAGTATATTTATCTTTAAGAAATGTGGCAGTAGTTTATTATGTGAATGTTTTATTATTCCTTTGACCTGATAATACGGTAGGAAACTATGATGTTAAAAAATAATAGGAATTATTACTGTAATATTTGAAGGCTCATTATTTGTCTATCGTGCCAAAACGAAATATAATCCATATTAAAATGTGCAGCTTTGTTTGATTTATACCCTTTTCTTTGTTTGACATTTTATTTATATTGTCGATCCAACATTACAAATGAAATATAAATTACAGCTTTGTGACATATTTGTTATTGATACATAGCTAAGATAAGTTGAAAGCAAGATAACTTTAATAATTTCCACTATTACCACACCCATGGCTTTACTTGTGTCAGATATTCTCACAATACCAACGGTGGAAGCTAAATATTGAATGCAATGAGTAATAAGTGTTTATGGAACAAATATACCAGAGCTGAAGACATTAAAATAATGCTATAACCATGGTGACTCACAATTCAACAGCAGTCTTAAAAATGTTAAATGGAATTTTTACAAAATTCCTCATAGTGACATTTTTAGAACATTCACTTTTGTAATAACAGATCATAACATTGGTAATGACATAAATAATGAAAAAGAAATCAATCGAGCTTTTTTCTTCCAATGTAATAAAGTCATTATTACAACATTATATTATATTATGTTCCTACAATGAATTGATTGATTGCTATTTCAACATCACTCTGTTGATGAGGCATAATCTATTAATTCTAAAAGAAGTCTTTAAACACATCACTTCACTACTTATTTGAGTGAAAATTCATACAAACATTAAAAACATACAAAAATCTTGAGAATTTCAACTCAGTATCTTAGAAAGAATTTAAACATTCCAATTTCATACACTGATATTATAAATGAGATTTGCTAAGAAAATATAAATATTAAATACTGGAAGAAGTATATATATTTGAAAAAAAAATGAATATTGTAATGTTTGTGCAATCACAAATCAATGAAAAATTATTAGAATCAAAAAATATATTACACCTGGAAGGAAACACTAACTGGGGAAAAAATAACTATCAGCAATCCAACAGAAGAGAGGAAGCTAAGTGAATGCTATCATTACACAGAAATAATAATTATATATAAGAAATATAATTTTGCCTGAGAAAGTTTATTATTAATTAGTTGCATTTATAGTTAAAGACAAATAGAGATAAAACTTTTTTATTTTTTGCAACTTTGTTTACAGATTTGTAAATAATAATGAAGCCATGTTTTCAGAAAATATTACATTAGAAATAAGAATGTGTAAAGCATATAAACAATTGTCTTAAATTCTCTGAATATCTAACTATTTTTTTCAACAAAAATTAATAAAAACATAATAAGCAATAAATACTGCTTTAAAAAATGCAGACTTAAATAATTGAAGTTGGTACACATCAATCTTCAAGTCTAATCCCAAATGTAAAGGAAGGCAATGAATGTAAAACATTCGAGATAACTGAATGTAGCTCATTGAAATTTAAAAAAAACTAATAATTTTAATTGAATGTCGTAAATTAAAACAAAATTTATGAGAGTTAAAAAAACTTTATTCTGTATTTGATTAGAAAACAATATTATATTTGCCAACTTTGGTTGTACCGATCCCTCGATTTACATGGTAAGTACTTCTTTACATGTTTTCGCTTTTACACAGATTAAAAAATTCATTTCATTTGGTGGACAAGGTTTCGACAATTTCACTAAAGGGGATATTTCAGAATTGGTGGCTGATTAAGAACTAAGTAAATATGATCTAATTAGCTTAATTAATGTAACCAGTGATTGCGAAAATAATTTTGTTGAAAAAGAATTTGAACCAGTTACATTTATAGCTAAAATCATCCACAAAGGACTCCAATTAGGAAGAAAGTTAGGTAGTCGTTTTGTACAAAATGACTCAAATGTTGAATGGGTCCTTCGATTCCAATGTGATGTTAATCAATGCAAATCTAACACGAAATTCGAAGCAAATGTTAATTATGGATTTTATTACCAAATCTCCTGGAGGTGTAAATGTTTCCACTTCAAACATCGAACTGGCACAAACAAATTCGATTGATGAAAGCGACTTTGAACCAGTCATGAGGAAGAGATTGACAGTGATTTGTGATAGTGTTGAATGATAAGAACTCCATCAACCATTGAAATAATTTTTTTTATGAATTTTTTGAATTTCATTTTTTTATTCCTCTATATATGCTTTATGTGTATTTAATTAATAAAAGAATATATATATATACATATATATATATATATACATATATATTTTTTTAATAATTTTGCTTTATTTACTTATGTATTTTAGAAAACAACCAAATTATGCATTTTGTGTATTTTTCGATTTACACGGCTTAACATCAAAAAATAAACAATTTCGACTTACACGTTTTTATCAGGAACATACATATCGTGTACATCGAGAGATAAGTGTATATGTATATATATATTATAACTTTTAGAAGTCCTCATAATTTTCGAGAAAAAGTAATTTTGTAAACTGAAAACACTCGTTATGTCACATCTGTTAGTGTTGTCTGACTGGTCGCCTGCCAAAATGGCGACACAGTGAACTGTCAAAATTTGTCAATAATAGAGCCGACGATTCAATCCCAAAATAGAATTATGGACGGGCAGGTCCCATACTTACTTTCGGAATTATCCGATGTTACTTCCATTATAAGCTACCCGCTGCAGTGTACTCAGCGTATAAAGGTATATTGATTTATATTTTTCTTGATTTTAACATGTGCGTAAGTTTATTGTTGGTCTAGTGTTTTATTATGAAAACAGTTTTTCGATGACTCATTTGGTTTCCCGATTTGTCAAAATTGAAAAATCCCTTGTCATTTTTGATGTTAGTTTAACGTACCGTCTGGAAAATGCAATAAATTTTAATTCAACTAAATAGAGTTTAACTATCTCTACAATACACTCAATCGGAGGTTATCAGAGACAACAGATACGAAACGATGGTCACACAGTTGAAAATGAAATGAATATATTATTTAAGAACCTTCATCCAATTCGATTTTTTTTATATGTTTTTTATTTGTATATGTAGGCAGTATATGAATAGGTAATTCATAATTTTTTTTTGAAATTTATGTAAGTAGTGTTAGAAAATAATTTGATTATTTTTAATTACTTTCTTATTGCTTAAAATTGTTGATAAATTCGAAATACCTGAACCGATCGGTTGTAGATTTATTGTATACTCTTGTGTAATTCACTTGAAGAATATTTTTTTATTGTATGACGGTATGCATATCCTATGTTTACCTATTTCCAGTACACCTGTTTTGATGTGTCTAAGAGTCTTTTGGTATTTGGAGCTACCAGTGGCGGACTTTATGTCTTTAATAGAGATCCATGCTCCTTTGTTCAACTAATACCAAACAAGGTAACAATCATCGCTTTCGTTTTTATGTTAAATTTCAGATAATCTTGATCATTATTTGTTCTGAATTTTATGGGTAGATTATCAAAATCATATGATATAAAAAACACAATTTCCAGTCCATTTTAAGTATAAATTGATATTTTACCTATATTATATTGAATGATTATAATGAATGCCAAGACCATACCACGTTGAAAGCACCGGCTCTCGTGCGATCACCGAAGTTAAGCAGCATTGGACGCGGATAGTGCTTGGATGGGTGACCGCTCGGGCACACCGCGTGCCGTGTTCTCTTGGCTATGGGAAGGAAATCCCAGACAAAAAACCGAACACCAACCCGCCTGGGCAGCGTGGTGTTGCTATGTCCAAACAACCCCCCTGGAAAAAAAAAGCATGGGGCCTTCATCTAGCAGTGGATCGACCCCGGCTGATGATGATGATGATGATAATGAATGCTTGTGAAGTACACAGACCTACCACTGCACCGGCCAAATATTCATATCTATTAAACAGAAAATTTTGGTACCCTAAAGACCGTCAACTGCTGTGTCACAAAATGCTTTGTATATCTGAAAAAAAATTACCAACTTTAACGTTCAAACATAAATTCTATATCAGTTCTTTCCTGTGATCTGCAGACCAACACCGGTCCGTGGAAACTTCATGTTTTGAAAATTTTTCAACTCATCTTTCCTCGATGTACAGTAAATTTTCCAAACGTTTTGTTTGTTTCAAAACATTTGAAGAACACTATTCCAAATAGTAAAATTAACAATTTAATTATAAGATATACCCATGTCCGAATTATTCTCTTATAGCGTATCTTTGTAAATTCGAAAAAGGAATTATTAATAATAATAATTATATATAAATTTGATAGTTTTGCTTCAGAAGTGAAAACATTTTATGCAATAAATAAGTTAATAACATAAAAAGGTTTTTCTCTTAATTAATCTTCATGTATGTCATTTTTCAGGAAGGTACCGTCACACAAATAAAAATATCGCCTGATGAAAAGTCAGTTGCTTTTGCCACCGCACGGGGTATTGTTTGCGTGTGCGATTGTGGACCTGCTGGAAGCTCCTACGTGAAGTCACCACGACTGCAAACTTCCAAGCAGCACCAAGGAAACGAGATAACTTCCATCGCCTGGAGTTGTGTAGCCAACCAAATCTATATTGGCGACGATACTGGAAGAATATCTGTTTTATACCTGTCTAATTTTATTGTAAGTCAGTTTTGTTTATACCAATCTGGTTTGGGCTTGAGTAATTGGTGGGTGAGGATTTAAAGTTTGACTCCTTCTCCATCATATGGGCAATCATTTGCAGCGAAAATACAGCTGTTCCTTTTGTAGCCATATTTCTCAAACTTTATAACATTAATGTGAAAATCTAAGCACACACTTTCACTATGACTTTATTTAATTATTATTTTTTCCCGTTCTTAATTTTACTCAAGTTTAAAATGTACTATAATTTGTTTACTCTTCCATGTAAAATCCTCTAACTTAATTTTACATTCAAAACTATTTATATTTTTTTTTATTTATATATACATAATGTTTAAAATCTAGTTGTCTTGAATATTAAGCATAAGACTGCTAAAAAATAAATAAAGTTTCTCAACTGAAAATCTCAACTGAAGTTTTTCTAGGTAGTGTCAGCGCACAACTAGAAGTTAGCTAATAATTACTACTATCATTTTTGGGATCGGATGGGTAGGAAAGAATTGTTAACATCATATAAATGTCTTACTCAAATTTATATATTCATTGCAAAATCATTTCAAGTTCTGGGACTATAAATTATGAGCGCCATAACCGAAAACAAACGACATTAGGCTCTTACCAAAAAAATATATTTATGCTATACAAATTGGTTTAGAATAACATTATAAAGATGATTGGCCCAATCCACTTCCAATTAATAGTTTCTCCATTCATAAATATTTTTCTGATACCTGGTTTCGGTCATACCTGAATATATTGTACTCATGTTACGTTTTATTTTTGTGTCTAAACAACATATATACAAAGAAATGTCGATTGGTAGTTCAATCCCACTTTAAAAGTCTAAGTTGTTTATTAAATTTTGAACCAACGTGAGTATTCCTATCAGTGACAAATATGTATCATTTAAAAAAAATACTTAACTTACTTTTTCTTTTTACAGGCAAAAAATGTATTCCAAACTACCGAATTCACACTCATGTCTCTTGATTCTCGCATCGTGCAATTGGATATCCGCGAAACGATGCTGCTGGTTTCCACAATGACAAGATGCTACATTTGTGATACAGTGAAAGAGCAATACCGACAGATTGGACAGAAACTTAGAGACGGAGAATATGGAGGGTGTTTCTTTTATTCTCTGAATGAAGAAGTATCATCTCTACATCCTGTGTTATCGAGCAATGGAGAAACGAATAGAGATAAAGTTTTCAATGCCATCCCCGACAATGAGCAGACGGAGAACTATGATAAATTCAATTACATTAAAATATTCTCAGCCAGGCCCGGATCACGATTGTGGGAAGTCAAAATAGATGGTACAGTCTTGTGTACGCATCAATTCAAACAACTTTTAGCCATGCCGCCTGCAAAAGTCATAACCTTAGCTGATTTTGACAGCCAAAATTTTGAAATCGATTTAATAGACGATGAATCTTTCCCGCCGCAGTCTCTTAATTTTTCTAAAGTATTCATGCTAGCCAATAAGTTTATTTTTACTTTCAAGAAAGATGGTATTTACATATTTGACCCGAAGAAACCGGCTATTGTTTTATGGAGTAACAAGTATTCGAACATTGTTGACTGTAAGATAATAGAAGGGTATATTTATCTTTGGTTAGGTAACGGAAATATAATAACGCTATCGTTTGGCACTGTTGAAAAATTTTTGTTGAAGTGCTTTGTTCATCAAAAGTATAAGCTTTGCGCGCAAGTGTGCGCTTTACATGTCACATCTATAGTCGATTCTATTCCTTCACTGAAAAAAATTCATTTAATTTCCGGCCTAGGAGAAAAACTTCAAGAGTGTTGTGAAGACGAGCTATATGAAAAAATCAGTCCTGTTTTGGATGAAATCTGCAAGATAAAAAGGAGCAACGGCCAAAAGTTGAAATCGGGTATATTCGTTGTAGATAATAGTTATTACGCAAAGTCTGCTTCGCGAGATGATGATAATGATCAATATGATGATATCAATATGGACAGTCAAAGTAAAACGAGCTCGGATGAAAGTGATTCTATGCTTTTTCAAATATCGCCTGACGCTATTCAAGTTATTAAAGGCATCAGCAATACTGTATCTGAGAAATTGTCGTCTGGGACCAAAAGTCTTAAAAAAACATGGGACCATTTCGAGGATAAAATGAAAAACATAGGCATCGAAAACACAAACTGTGACCCCTTAGATGTTAAAACTAGCAGTAGTGATGAACCTGATATCACTCTGGACAATAGCCTGAATAATGGCAGCAAAGATTCCGATGATGAAATAATCACTAATAAATATTGCGGCCACATTAAAAGAAACACTTCCACTTCTCCACCTAAACAGAGCGCTCCTGAAGCAAATAAAACAGTCAAAACAATTTACCATCATATAAAACTAAGCGATATTAATAAATTGGATAACAGCGAAACTATATATTCGCTGATATCGGAAACGTCATGTGATATTAACGATATTTATAAGCTTGTGAATGAAATTGAACAGTTTATGATAACAGCCGAGGACTCTGTTGAATATTCTAAACTACAGAGTGGAAAAATTCTCTTGCAGTACATCAGTAAAACACCCGATATAAGTGAAACTGTAGACAGAGTTATTGGAAATGATGAGATATGCTCCTATTTTCTACAAGCTTTCGTCAATATCAATTCGAATGCCGAACAAATTCTAAGCTGCGAGTGTGGATATCCTCTACCCAAATCATTTTCTAGTCAAACTCCGAGTTTTTCGGATATTATTGATGTTTTTATTGAGAAGCGTTGGAATTCGTCACAGTCCGAGCAGTGTTATGATATTTGTAAAAAAGTGCCTTTTATGTGGAGAAAAATTTTGTTTCTCCGTAGAAACGAGGACTTGTTAAATTTGTTATTTTTAATACTCCAGATGTTGGATGAAGATTTGCTTTACTCGTTTTTACCGCAATTCACTGTCGTCACATGGGAGAAAGCGATTAAACTCTTTGGTACATTAAAAAATAATGAATGTTTGAATTGTGGTAGAAAATTTGAATGTCCCGATCTAAGCGACTCAAATATGTATAATCATATGCTTAGTTGGGATTCTATAGGAGCTCTCATGATAAAGTCTGTGGGATGTCAAAATACACTACAAATCATGAAGACGTATTCCGATCGGATACCAAATGGAGAATTGACTTTGAAGTTCTATCACACCTGTTTAATTGTGAAGATGTTTGAAAAGTATGATGGAACAGTTATGACAAATCTAATCGATACAATCTATGAAGCTTATAAGTTTGAAGACGCTGTTACGGAGGTATGTGTAATTCATTTTTAACCATATAGGAACAATGATCTCCATTTTCCTAGAATATCCCTGTATTAATTATCTGGACCTTAACAACTATATCCTTCACAGAGAAACGAACAGCCCCTGGCAAAAGGCATATTATGATGATGTGAAATGTATAAGACCCAAAAGAGTTTTTGCCAAAATATATTGCATTATCTAAGTCAGTTTTCACTACAAAAATTAGGAGACTTTTAGTCAGTGTAGGTAGACAGTGATTTCAACTTTACTACATTTTATAGATGATTTAATTTTCAATATTGTAAGTTTAGAACATTACATTTCCCTTTCCTAAAATTAATTAATTTCTTGTAATTATTTCAGCTCACAAAACATTTAGGAGCATGTCTGCATGATGATCTCCCCCATACTTCGTTACCGTTGGCTGTGGCATCAAAGTCATCTTACTGGGGATTAAATATTGTGATGCCTGCTAAATTGAAAAGTGAATTATCTGAACTGGATATCAGCACCGCCACGCAACCGGACTTGCTCCAAAATCTGATAGAATCTGATTTATCGACTAATTCACTGCGTAAAAGTACAAAGTATCAAATAGGAATGAATATAGAAGAAACTCTAAATTGCCTCGATGAAATATGCCCAAATAAACAGTGCAATCATTGCTGTCTACCTTTAGATAGCAGAGTTCTAGTTGCTGATGGAGGTTTATGGGTATTTTCCTGCGGCCACACTTATCATGGAGTATGCCTGACAATTCTCAAAATTAAATTGTGTTCGTTATGTTTCAAAGCCAGATAAATTATAAGGTTTATTTTTAAGATTCTATACTCAACATATAAAATTATACATTGATCAAATAAATCAACAACAGCCGCTGAGAATTTAAGTGGAATATTTCTCGGACTCCTATATTTTGATCGTGATAATTGTTTCAATATTAATGGTCATATGAAAGCTAAATTACGCTAAAGCAATTGTTTTTGTTATATTGTCTATGATGTCTTCTGATCATGAAAATGATATGATCAAATTTGTTGTCATTGTTATACAAAACTGTGAAGAAATGTTGTTGTAAACACTTTACCCTTTCAGCTTTGGAGGGTCGATATGTCAGCATGCCTAAGCTGTGCTAAAAAGCCTGTTGAGTCAATGTATCGATGCAATCTTTGATATATTGTGAACCTGAATTATTTGTCCTTCCAAAGTGTAGAACCGTCTGTCAACATGAATTCATTGGGAAAAATTTCATATAGAATGTTCAATGGTATTGCTTTAGATGTTGTTATATTACATATGGACAAGAACGAGTTCAAACTAGTAACTATTTTATAATGCAATAAAGTAGATTTTGTTTGAGCTCACTCGATAAACTTTCTTGCCAATTTCAAATATTTACTTTCTTTTTAAGCAGTTTTTATGTTGCAAAAACAATTAACTAATTATTTTTATCTTTTGTAATGTATATAGATATTTATAAATGAATTAAAAGTATCAGAAATGAACTATTAAATGTTTACATGTTTATTAAATGAACAATTTTTTTATGTTAATTAAGTGTTTTCTGCCAACTTTTGGTTCTATGAGGCTTTTCAGCACTCTTCGATCTTCTCTTTTAATTATTTACAGAAAAATCTTAACTATAAATATTGATTGTTACTTTCATTCATTTTCAAACATCTATCAACAATTACTGATATTCATGATATTATTAATTAATAAAACCTTTCACACATAAGATCATTGCTCCTCTTTTCAAATTAAATGCAGATCTACCATACTAACGAACATGTTTAAAGCAAACACAATAATGACTATGTCTGCTATAGCCCATCACAAACTATAGTTAGTTTGAGAATAGATGTACATGTCTTTGTTATAACGTACAAATAAAATCGCATAGAAGCCAATTATTGTTTAGTGTAGGCATCTAAAGTTTATAGCTATGTTAAGTTTTTTTTATATCAGAAAATTTGCCAAAAAGATGCAAGTGCAATGATTTATGTCTTATAATTTTACATTGATTTTACACAATAAAAAAACTTTACCAGATTACTTGAGCAATGAGGTTAAGCAGTGAAGGAAGTATTTTTTTCTAGTAAAATGGATATTCATCTAGCATTAACACTTTGTTTTGTAATACGCCTTCTTACATTAAATAGGACTAAAATCATTTTAGGAGATACAGGAATACTAGATCTTTGATATTTTCTATTCATATAATCAATTGTATACATATTTATGAAATTGTATTTGTAGTTGATTGCTGTAATTTTGTTGTAAGAAAAGAAATATTTTTATATCGTAGTTTGTTATCAGTGCACATTTTTTAAATAACTTAAAATTGTAAGCGTACCAGTATTCATCATTCACTCGACAACTTTTTTACTACTATCAGATTAGTGGGTATCTAACAGATACTTGTGTATATATTTTTGATACTTGTAAACTTGCCAAGTATTTTTGTGGAATAGTTGTTCTTGACATTTGTTAACGTCATAATTATTTTGATTTACGAGCGTGGTATTCATATGTAGTAATTCTAAGCAAATAAAAGATATTTTTGTAACAATATCAGTTTTTCAAATGTGCAAGACATTTTTTTACTGTTTGGGATACATTAACATTTCTATTTGTATTTTCTGACGTAGAAACTGAATAAATTTATTATTATGAAATGTCAAAGCTTTGAGTTACACATTTGAATGTCTATTAATCAAAATATTTAAAAAATGAGCTTTCTAAATAATAAAACACGTATAAGTAACCATTTGACTAACTCTCACCAGTAAAATAAAGTTTTTCTTTTATCAATGAAATAATAATTGGCGCTAGGCAAGAATTATTTTTCAATAAGTGCATGCTGTTTCCAACAATTGCTACAATTTTTTACAAATATTCTGTCTTTGATGTAGCTCATAACTTTCTACATCATTTGATAGTTCTTGGGCCACTATTATTTACTCCAGTAATCAAATTTCAGATTTGTCTCTGGTCAATAATAAACTATGTAAATCAAAAAATTTGGACTCTCGCATTAATGTCCATGATTTTTTTTCTCTTAGAGTAACTTAGAAAATTCTCAAGGAGATAATGTGAAGATTTAAAAATATCTTGGTTGTAAATTATTGATGATAGTTAAATGTTTCCTCTAAAGAGAGATGTTCTCTATGCAGAAATGTTTAAGCAGGTGCAATCAACAAATGCATGGCACTATTTTACTCAATGCAAATGCCAATATGTCGTATATAAATATTTGTTTTGCTTTATATAGTGAAATATAATATCATTTATTAATTTTTACTGTTAGACATAAAAAACAGATATAAAAAAAAATATTGTTCATTTGCTTATTTTACTGTAAAAAAAATATGTTTATCTTACAGGTGTAGAAGATTAATTCTTAAAAATTACTTTATAAAAGTTTGCTTACAGCGCGTGTCAATCCAAGATGGGTTCATAGGGGCCTTTAAACTTAGCACTGTCGCATACGCGGTCAGTTTAAAGGGACCATTGGCTGTAATGCAATTTTTATTATATATTTTGAAAAACTAATAAAATATTTATCTTCAGTTTCTAGAAACAATGTTTTGAAATTGATCATCTGATGGTTTAAAATCTAACCAGGCTTTCTTCTCATGTGTTATAATAAAATGATCACCTATAAAATTGTGCAGTTTAGTCATGATTTAGAACAAGTACCATGACACCTATCATTTTTATATTATGTAGACAAATTCTATCGAAATACATCACCTGAGCTATCTGCTTATGAACACAAAATTATACCCTTGCGAAAATCAAAAAATATAATTCTTGCGGTTTTAGGGTTTAATGAAAATGAAAAATAGGTGAACAGAAAATCTCGTTTTTGTGTTTCAGTACTTTTTATAGTGATAGATAGAAATCAATAAATTTAGTAAATTAAATTTTCTCAGTAAGCGAAGAAATATGTTTTTATATAAAAATTAGTAAAAATTGTAACTATTTTGGGAATACATCATGTTATCGCTGGTAGTAATTGCGCTAGTTTTCCAAACTACAATGCTACTCTCATTGTTTTATTACCTCACTTAATTGTAATTGTGACATTTATATGTCGCAAATTATTTCAGAACATTATGAAACTATCATTATGGTGTCTCCCAAATTAGTTTAACAGAACTGATATGAAAATGTATTATTATTTATAGTATAATTCGTGTAATGCTGATAAAATTATGATGCAAACTTTTTCATACGTATTTTTTGAAACAAAATATATATTATTGTAAGAAAATGAAATATAGTATTTTCAAAGCTTTATTTGTTATCAAATAGAATGTTTTGGCCTTCATAATCCTGTATCTCTGCTTGTTAATGTCTATTAGATTTTCTCATTAATAATCATAATACAGTGTGATCAATACTCCAGGGAATGTATACTTTTTCCCATTTTACATGGCACATGCCTAATGCGCAAATTTTTATACTTGCCATCTTTTATAAATATTTAAAATTAACCATTATTATGGCGATAAAAAGTCAGTTTATTTATTACAATAGTTGGTTCATATATCAAAAAAATATGACACTGACAAATTTATCATTCTGCTTGGTTTCTTAAGATTAAGTGCCTGCCGAATTACATCCACTAGAATGACATTTTTTTAACCTTTTTGAACAATAATTCAGGTTAGGGAAAACATTTTGATTTCCCTTACTGCAGATGGTATAAATGAAATAATACATACAAAAAAAAAATATTTGATAAAAATGCTAAAATTTTATTAGTACGAGAAAATTTTTATTTGGGGATATTTGCCCACTTAATAGGCGAATCAACCCAATCTTAAGTTGCAACCTATAGGTTAAGAATCACTATTATAGAGAGCTCGGGATGTCTCTCATCCAATATTGTGGCCGTCAAATTTAACTCTAGCTCCCTCCACAGACAATAATTCAGGTCTTTATTACATTCAACGCTGTAAACTCACCTAGCAGATCAGGAACTACATGTGATGGGTGTGTATATTTCATTATGTGTCTTACGTTTAACATTCACTGCTTCACCGAATATCCGAACATTATATCACATAAATAATATTCAGTTAGAATCATCACATCATCTTGATTGTCTTTTTAGTGGGGAAAGATTGAAAAGAAAGTATTGATGTAATCAAGTTTGCATATTTAAAGCATCCCTTAGTTTCTCCATTCATCAGAAAAAGTATTTATCAAACCATTTTATAATATTATATTTATTACTCATTTTTTTATAATGAGTGGACATGTATTAAAATATGTCATATTTTATATGTGAGAAGACAATCACATAAGATAATATTACATAGTTTTTATGAGTCAATTATTCCTTTATTTTTACCTAATCTACTCTGAATAGAAATGTCAAATAAGCCACAATAATCTTGAAACAAAAATATCTTGAGTAGCTAAGCTATCCTATCTTAACAAATATTATTTTCTGTGTTTATAAATAACAAATTTCGCAAGTATTCGACTTGTGTTCTGGGATATGTGGATACATGTAAATCCTTTAAAATTTGAAAAATAGTTAAAAAAAGATTACTCGATTTGTGTGATTGTTCGCCTCAAATATTATCTCAGTTAAACTACCAGGGCTTACATTCAGGGCAAGTGCGAAGTTTTTGTTTATCAATAGTTTGTTCAACCTAAATTGTTTGGAGGGAAGTCCCATCATATTCAATGAATTTTTACCCTGATAAACTAAATAATAATAAATTGTAGTGTTTTCAAATATTGATTTTAACTGTTCGCATTTCAAATCTCGGTTGTAAATCGTTTGTAATTTTTAAAGTTTTCAATTAAAATAAACACTATACTATTTCTATATCCAGTGACGCAGGAGTTAATCTATACACACAATAGTAATATATTTGAACTATTTATCATATAATTAGAAAAGGCAAGAGTAGAAACATTTTTTGAATTAACTTTCAGTGCTGATATAACACTTGGATCGATAAGTCCCAGGACTAACTAAGAAAAACAGGTTTTTTTGGCAAAATTCAACTTTATTCATCAACATAGTCTCCTTCAAGAGCAACACAATCAGTCCAGCGCTTCTCTAACATTTCAATACCTTTCTTGTAGAACGATTTATCTTTGGCCTCGAAATAAGCGTTCGTTTCGGCGATGACTTCCTCGTTGGAGTAGAATCTCTTTCCTTGGAGCATTTTTTTGAGGTCTGCAAACAGGTAGTAGTCGCTGGGGGCCAGATCCGGTGAATATGGGGGGTGTGGAAGCAATTCGAAGCCCAATTCATGCAATTTCGCCATTGTAGCGAGCGACTTGTGACACGGCGCATTGTCTTGGTGAAAGAGCACTTTCTTCTTTTTCATTTGGAGCCGTTTCTCACCGATTTCGTTCTTCAAACGCATCAATTGGACAATGTAACGTTCGCTATTGATGGTCTTACCTTTTTCAAGGTAGTCGATGAACAAAACTCCATGAGCATCCCAAAATACTGAGGCCATAACCTTACCGGTCCACATTTGCGTTTTTGGCCGCTTTGGACGCTTCTCATCGACTGCAGTCCACTCGGCTGACGACCGCTTTGACTCTGGAGTGTAGTGAAGGATCCAGGTTTCGTCCATTGTCACATACCGACGCAAAAAATCCGCTTCAAACAGCGCTCAGAATCAACGACACGTTGTTGTTTTTGATCCACTGTGAGCAAACGCGGCACCCACTTTGACAACAGCTTCCTCATAGACAAATGTTCATGCAAAATAGTGTACACACTGCCGTATGATATCTTTAAGGTGTCAGCTATCTCACGCAATTTTAATTTACGGTTTTCGAAAACGATTTGGTGGACTTTTTTGATGATTTCCGGGGTAATTGCCTCATTTGGCCGGCCAGAGCGTTCAGCATCTTCAGTGTCTGTACGACCACGTTTAAACCCAGCATACCACCGACAAATGGTTGTTTTTGATGGAGCAGATTCCCTGTAGCACTTTTCAAGCCGTTGCTGAGCTTGCACTGTTTTTTTTTCATCAAAAAACAATGATAAATCAACACACGAAATTGTTTCGAATCCATTATTCTGAGAATATCAAGACGAGCGTCACTTAAATCACTGTAACTCATGGACCAAACATCAGAATGTCATGAAATTTTGACAGGTGTCTTTTGAAGGTTGGTACTTATGAAAAATCATACGGAACTTTTGTTGTCAACGCCATCTATGTGTCAGTCCCGGGACTTATTGATCCACGTGTTACTTGATATATACGGGGTAAGCTATATTTAAAGTAAAGTCCAAAGTTAATTTCTTTCTTTCGTTTTAGAATGTATAAACAATTTTTTCTTTTCTATTGTGTAACTAAATCAATCTTTTGTGAATTCAGAATCAGGCAAATTTTTTCTCCAGAATCTCAATCTATTTGTTAACTTCTGTTATTTTCCATTATTAATTTTTTTAACAGATTTTTTTATTAAATTTATAGTTGTATTAAAGATATGTTCTAGTCAAATGATATTTTTAAAATTGCTCTGTACTTATGTGAAAATTACTTTGTATATAATATGTAAGTTTCAAGTCAATTGATAAATATTTTTCATTAAATGAGCCATTATTTACATAAAATCATGTAGTCTAAGGTGGAACAATATAAAATGTGTGTTTTTCTTCTGCATATTCTATCAAATGAATATCTTATTTTCACACGGTGTAAAAATAGCAATGTATTTTAGTTCTACAAAATTATTTTTAACAAATATAGTTGATACTTATTTCGGCTCACGCCATCGTCAGAACTATGCTTAAACTAACATTCGCTTATCTATATATAGCTGTGCAGAAAAGGCACACAACACATCCTCTCTCCTGTTCCAACGGCCTAGCTTGTTACTTTAACACAATGACACTAAATTTTCAAAATTCTAAATGAAACAATAGGTGTCTATGACAATTAGATTATATGTGGGACGGAAGTGGTCCTTCTGGAAGCAAATCAGACCACCCCTTTGTACAACGGCTGGACAAGTGGCGATCCTATTATGTTAGTTTGTTCGTTAAGAATCCTTTGTGATAATTGGTGTCTTGATTTCCAGCTGTTCCAAAGCCGTCTTCTATCTAGTAGATATACTTCTAGAAGTATATCTACTCGAGCCAAGGAACATGTAAGATCATTCAACAGTAAAAAAACAGATTCACAATTCGCTAATCACGTTATTAATGAATCACATAATATAAATTCAAACTCAGCCCCTAAATGTTTGCATCTTTGTAGTAAGGGTTGGAGAATGACGGCTTTGGAACAGCTGGAAATCAATAGACACCAATTATCACAAAGGATTCTTAACGAACAAACTAACATAATAGGATCGCCACTTGTCCAGCCGTTGTACAAAGGGGTGGTCTGATTTGCTTCCAGAAGGACCACTTCCGTCCCACATATAATCTAATTGTCATAGACACCTATTGTTTCATTTAGAATTTTGAAAATTTAGTGTCATTGTGCTAAAGTAACAAGCTAGGCCGTTGGAACAGGAGAGAGGATATGTTGTGTGCCTTTTCTGCACAGCTATATATAGATAAGCGAATGTTAGTTTAAGCATAGTTCTGACGATGGCGTGAGCCGAAATAAGTATCAACTATATTTGTTAAAAATAATTTTGTAGAACTAAAGTACATTGCTATTTTTTCACCGTGTTATAATGGAGTCACAAACACATCTTGACCATTTCTTCCGAGATATGAACATTAAAATGGTGTATAAAATGATAAAAAAATACCACAATATAAAATATAATTACTGTAAATTTACTTTAATATTAAGTTTTCTTTGTTTTGATAATTTTTCATGATTTTGCATTATTAAAATACTGGAATAAGTATGTAGACGAATTGTCATTAAAAATATTCCAACACTTATTACGATCTATGATCGCTTGCTTGTTATGCGTTATGAATATAGTTTAGCTATAAATTATTGCTTTTTAAAACTAAATTCTTCATATGTTTTATAAAATCATTGAATGATGAATGTTTTTTTTCTTGTGTACTCACCACAAATTTTAACTACCAGGGTATTTTTTTACCGTCTTTCGCAAAACTATTGTATTACATATTGAACGAAGTATGAATTATACAATTTTTTTAGTTTGTAATAGCCGTTTCATTGATCCTACCCTTATGATTTACACCCAGTTTTTTTCTGTGAATATGGAAGTAATATAAATAAATTTATATACAGGAGAATAAGAAAAATTTTCAGCCAAACTATATGAAGTACATTTAAATTGAAACTTCCATTTGTATGATTTCATTTGTTTTGTCACTAACAACTTGGGTTTTGCCTTTTGGCACCTTCAGGCATTATATTACTCGGGTGTAACACAACTGTCAGACAAAGTTTCAACAATTCAAATTTGATATTGAAATTCCATCAAGTAATTTCAGTCGATACCATAAATTATATGAAGTAAATAAATATTTTAAGCGGGGGGAAAAGTTTTTGATAATCATAAGCTGATTTAATATAGTGAAAGACTTTTGCAGCTAGAAGTGAATGCTGGGATTGACTTTCATAGGTTCTCAAATTATAACTACATATAAATAGCCCAGAAACAAGTATTTTAGTTCTTTTTTTTACAATTTGTCAAACTAAAATACATTGCTATTTTTTTTACTGTGTTAATTAAGTACTTACGTGTTTAAGAATTAATTAATTACGATGTTTCTCTAAAATTATGTTAAAACATCAAATTTCATATATATTTATTTTTATAATTGTAAATTTAGGTTTCCAAACATTCATTGTAAGAAACCATTAAATTGATTGGGATCATTAGAAGTTTTGGTTATGCAAGTCCCTGCTTAAAAAATCTGTATAGACATACACAATTTCGCAACCAATATAAATGCGGTGATATGATTCAGGATACTGATCACTGCGAATGTTTCGATATGGACAGTGAATGGAAAAAAGTGCTGAAGATAATAAGATAGTCATAATAGTCAGCTTCGTCCGGACACACCGAATTCAAATAATTTGCATTGTCCCACGGAAAGAAAGCGAAACTCAATTTCTAACAGCTCATTACCGTTTCATTTAAAAAAATAATTATGTGTTCGTTATAAAAGAGTAATTGTAGCAAAGTCCAAGATCTGAAATGAAAAGTGAGACTTTATTCTTTTTCTAAGCTACGCAACTAAATCCTACGTTGGCAACACTTTTTACTCCCCCTCCTCTTTACGTCCCTACCACAAATTAGACACTATAGTCCCTACCCACCGCGTTATCTGGGTGACATTTCGAGTAGTTCATTAGTGGTTGAATTTTGATCGGGTTTGGACACTAGAACAAAATATAAAAATTGATACATGTTTGTTATATTTTGTGAAAATATCTTTAACCTTTAACCGCCCAAGCATATTTTTGTGAAATATTCGCGCGACCTGCAGTTGTTCTAAAAATAATTATATCTCTAAATCTATTCATTATATTTGGGTATAATAAGAAACATCAAAATAAAAGATTGTTTATAATTTACTAAAGCTTTATACGTAATTTTTCACATTTTATATAATTACGCGATAAAGTTAAAGAATAAAAACTTCTCTGAGGGGTTCGCGCACTCATATTGGGAGCTACTGCCTCAAAGAAAAAATATTCTATGTATTGTATGAAAAAAATCTGTTTCCCCATCAAAATGTAGTGAATAGTGTAGATTAATCTGATTTATTATGGTTCGCCTAAAATAACAACGCACATACCAAGAGCCAATATTGTAACACAGATGTTTATATTATTCATCATGATAAAAATATTTTTTGGAACCGAAAATAAAATTATTGAACGGTATCGGTATCTCAAAGACATTATTTATATAAGCTAATATTCATATTATGAATACTATTTGCAGCTATGGAACTCCAGAATTCTGTGACATATAAGGTGCAGATCCAGGTAAGTGTTTTGAATACTCTTAGCCATGAAACATGAGAGTGGAGATGAGAAAGACCAGCCTTCGGCAGAGGGTGAATGGTTTTTTGGATCCCAAACTGTTCAGGCCTTTCAACTATAGTCAAGATCTGCACTTCATGCAGAGGGATGAGAACAACCTCAAGACAGTATAATGGTAAGTATTCCCACCTTTTGTATGGTTATATGGCTATATGACTTCTTGATAGCAAAAACACCCACAGCATATCACAAAGGAAGTGTACAGCTTCCGCTGCACATTACAGACAACAGTACGAAAGAGCAAATGGTTCCTCAAGTCAGCCCAACGCCTTCTGGGCAGGCTGAACTTTATGTTCTCTGCCACTCTCCGAAGGAGACTGCATTGTCGACAATTCCAACGGCGCATCCAACAGTTGTGTAGCTTGCTGCCTCATCTTACCATTGCGATGCCAAGTCCAACCATAGAGAGTTGAGCGACACTTTATGTCAGGGTTATGGAGACAAAGCAACTGTCATGGCTATCCGAAGGTAATAAAATGCAGGGATAATTCATAAGTAAGTAAAAATGAATTATTGAACACAGATAATGAAAAAGGTTAATTATTTTTCAGATGAAATTTTATTAGGAATACTTTTATTTTATAAGCAGTTTATTGCAAATGAAAACACTTTGTTATTTTTTTATTAACAATAATTTAGTTTTTATCACATTATATAAAACGCATTACAGCACAGCAAACTGTTAATGCATTATTCAAATTACACATTTCAGCTTCCATACAGCAAAATCACAACTTATCAGTTACATTAACTGAAAAATTAAATACATAAAGCAATATCTAGAATCGACTACAGAAATAACTAAAATACGACATGGCCCGCCCTCATCAGTTAACAGTAAAAATAAAATTTCCATTGTATCACTCATTCATTATTATCATCTAGTTATAAAAATAAAATAGAATGATTTCATTGATTTTGCAACTCATTTGGATCGATCCGTAATCTAAAGTAATTTATATAATCATACTGGATCGGTATTTTTTTTAAATTGAAAAGAACTTTAGTTTGATCTTCTCTTACATGGTAAAAATACATCCACAAGTTCGTCTTGAAATCACAACGAAAGAATGTTTCACAAAATCAATTCAGGTCAAAACAAAACAACCTCTTAGTCCTTATGACTAAAAAAAATCTGGACAATTTTAAAGTCTATATATTCACTGGGATGTTCTGGCAGAGGGGTGCATGTATACTAATTGAGTGTTTGATAACTTTACAGTCACCGAGAATTTAGTAATTTGGTGAAACATCACAGGTACTTGCTTTTTATGTTTGAGATATGTATTGCTTCGGTATACAACAAATTTTCTTTAAACATTTTTCCCATTTGATTAAAAAAATAACAATTATGATGAATGAAAAGATAATTTATTTCAACAGAAGGCTTTGCACGTTAGCAGTATTAAAGTATGTCTAACAACACCATCTCTAAATTCATAATTTCTATAGATATACAAAAAGCAATAGAAACTATGATTCAACAATTTTATTCATCAATTATATATGACAAGGGAGTGTTAAATTATTGTGAATGCATAAAAACCACGAGTTCATTAAAATAGCATCAATTTTGAAAGGTCCTATAATCATAAAACATTAAAAAATATATTATTTCTTCATCGAATGTTAGAGAATGCACCCAATCCTCATAGAACAATTATTATACTTAAATGATTTAGCAATAGATTTTATATTCGTCTAATAAAATCTCTCAAATTGTGTGTTAAAATATAACATATATATATATATATAATAGATCGTACACAGATCATTTATATTAGTGTGAAAACCTAGTTAGTCTGAAGCTCAGTGCTTACGTGCATATAGGTTCTCCTGACACTTCAATTTGCAGAAATTTGATAGTAGGTATACAAGTTCGACTGCTTGGAATGCCCTCTCTCTGTAGAATGTATAATTGATCACGGGACATTGGGTTTGGAATAATTAATATTCAACTCAGTCATTTGGCTATCCCTTGTTTCTGTCAAATAACTAGCCATTGTAGGGCATACATATTCAAGAGTGACCAAAGACAAGAGAACGCTTCATGAGACACAGCAAATGCATCATTGATTGCCACATCCTTTAAAAATGTTAAACATTGTAATTTTGAATCACAATCCCTACAAAGCTGAGTCTAGGTGTAGCACATGGATGATAACATGTTTTTAGTATGAGTATTAGGTTTATACCATTTGAAAATGAGGATCCGTCGTCTCATAATGCAATCGTATAAGTGATTTGCTAAGATGGCTAATTACTCAATTTCAAACAAACAATTATGTATGCATGTCCTTTTCTATATTCATATGAGAACTGGCTAATATTCTTTGTATTAATTTATACAATAAGCTCCCTTCACTTCCCAGTAATCAAAGTTCCCTGTGTCTGCTGAGAGATTCATTAAATAAATAACATCAAAATACATACAAATAAACTTAAACCTATAGCTTCAACACAAATAATATATAATGCGTGCTATTCCACCCTACCATTAAATTTAAGTAATTAAATAATTATAATGTATCATATGCTACATATATTATTCCAGAATCGCAAATATAGTATTGATTAATTTACAGCACGCATTACGATCACCTCTGATTAAAGATATAGTAAAAGAAAAGGAAATCAATATATACATATAATTAATTCACATTCGCACAGATACTGAATGAAGTTGGATTGCAATTTAAAACAAAACAGGTCAAGTCCCAATAATATATCGGTAGGGTATGCTTAATATAGTTCTCCATTTAATTTTCATTAATAATAATTTCTTTTGTCTGTCCATCCATTTTGAAAATACTCTGGATCATGGTACCAAAATCATGAATAAAAGCGGTCGGTTCCAAAAAGTCATCTTAATTTAAAACGAATAACTCTGACGAGGCATTTTCTTTATAAATACGTGCCGATCGCTAAAGCCTTTTCAGCATGAGAGAAACATCGCATGCGGCTAAACGGACGGGGTCGATAAGATGTTAACAGACAATTTAATTGTCGAGAAAAAAATTCATAATAATCCAATGGATGAGTGCCGTTAGTCTAAAGGTGGTGCCAGGTAGTGGTCATGAGATTAGTGCTGGATTCAATGGAGCGGGCGATCTCCTCGTGTATGCCGTGGCTGAGCCAGAGCATGCGGAGCTTAGTGTAAGTTTCTCGGCAGAGGCGGAGAGGATTGCCTCTTCGGAGTCCTTGGTCGGTTTCCCCGTACTGATCAACATAAGGAGGTGACACCACGCAGCCTTTCGAGGGTGCGGCCAGCAGAAGCACTTCACACTCTCGCACCCTTAGGAAAACACCGACTCCGGCACCACAAGTATGCGCATGGAAGGTACAAGCTCCCACCAGGTTCTTGTTGAGTTCTGTCTGGCAGCAATAGCTCTGGGAGCAGAGCATCTCTCCGCAGACGAGGCACATGGTAGGGTTGCGGGAATCTTCTCTGTCTGAATTTGGACAGGTGAAAAGTGAGACTGCATTTATGAGCTCGCTGTAGTCATCAGGTAGCGCTACGAGCGCAGCAGGAGATCGAGGCTCACGGGGCACCCATGCTGCACCGGAGCGATTGGCCAAAAAGCGTACGACATCTTGGTGTGACGCCCAACCGGTGATGAGGTTTGTGCAGAGTGGTGAATCAATGATCCCGTCAAAAGTGTCTGGCAGACCAAGATAAGCGCACATGTTTTCAAAAGTATCACCGCCAGGTTCTTCGAGGACCGGAGCGGCTGGGACATCAGTGAGAAAACGGAAGAAGAGACAACTCGCTCTTAGGAAAGATTGGCAACCATTTCTCACAACGTTCCACGATGCCCGGACATCCATCTCTCTGAGGTCTGCATTCGGGAGAACCTTTTGCAACACATCTTGGAAGGAGTCACAATTCATCAATCTGGTAGCATGCGAAGCTTCAAATTCTTCGTCTTCCATCAGACGAGAGAGGAAACATCCACTGAAATCGGCAGTTATCATAACTTTGGTGATGTGGGCGAGCAACACAAGCTTGAGAGCGTGCAGACCCATCACAGGATGGATGGGCGCACTGCAAATCTGGCGGCCATCAACGAAAAGACCAGGAAGGGACATAACAAGTGACAGTAGATACCCCAAAGAGTCCCACTCGAGGACAGAGACGGGTCTCTCTCCGCTAGCTGGTGATCCCAGCAAAGGCGATAGTAGCTCCAGGGCATAACTGCTCACTATTTCTTGCTTCGTGCACGCTGACCCCAAAGTTCCCACTATCCTAAAAATTTCAAAGCACATTTTTATTAATTTATAATATACACTATTATCAATTTATGATATCGACTGAAGGTGCTTGATGGAACTTCAATATTAAATTTGAATTGTTGCAACGTTGTACGATTCCATGTCTTGTCACAAACGACCCGGGTTTCGCCCTTCGGCATCTTCAGGTATTCCATCGCACGGATGCAACAGAACTGACGTAAAATAAACAGTTAGCATCGATCTTCCCAACTCCCCCTTGTTGTACCCTTTACGTGAGATCGGTTCAATGAATCGACAATCTCATGACGATAATTCTTATGTCTCATCACTAGATGTTTGATATTAGGTATTCTTTAAATAAAGGAAGACACATTTATGGTTTAATGTTACTTGATTTAAATTTGTTGAAAACCCATTTCAATAACGACCACTCATTAGCAAGATCGTTAATGAAAGTTGTTATAGCTAATTATTATTGGATTAATATTGTTACATTCTTTTCAGCTGCATTTTTTTTTTTTTGCTTGCCTATTGGGAAGTAGATTCCTGTAAATAATGATTTTAATATATTATATATACGATGCTAACTGTTTATTTTACGTCAGTTCTGTTGCATCCGTGCGATGGAATACCTGAAGATGCCGAAGGGCGAAACCCGGGTCGTTTGTGACAAGACAAATGGAATCGTACAAAGTTGCAACAATTCAAATTTTACACTTAATTAAAATCTGTGTGTTGCTATATTTGAGTTAGCTACTCTACCAAGAATTGCCGAATCGGTTGGATCTGACTACATTTATTGAAAAAGTCTGTATGATATTATTTCAGGGGTACAGTATGCTCACAATTATAGAACACATTTTAATTATTAAGGATTTATTGTTTGAATCACAGCATTACTATTTGCAACCCCAAGATCGTAAACACACATCTGGTAAGAATGTGCTCTTCAGTTGTCCAAAGGCTTGAATGCCAGTAGCTACGATTCCACATGTTTTGTCACTGATGACATGGGTTTTGCTTTTTGGCATTTTCAGGCATTGTATCGCGCGGATGCAACAGCTAATTATAATTAACACAAATTGCCTGTGATAATTTTCAATAAAGATTTATCTTGTCAATGAGTCATCTTGAAAGGGTTAATCTAATCTTAGATGTTTAATCATTACTTACCAAATTGAAATAAAAAAAAAACCCCATTATATTCTAATTATATTTGATTATTATTTGTTGTAAAACCCTTTCAAGAATGACTCCTTAACAATATTAATCGTTAAAGAAACTTATCACAGGCAATTGTGTTAATTATTATTGGATCAATATTATTAAATTTGTTTTTGCCTTGGGGTCTGTGTTTTTTTTTGATTAATTAATACCTTTGGTATATAAATGATGCTCACTGTTTATTGTGCGCCAGTTCTGACACAACCTTGCGATAGAATGCTTGAAGATGCCGAAAGGTGAAACCCGGGTTGTTAGTGACAAAACATGTGGAATCGTAAAAAGTTTTAACAATTCAAAAATGAATGGATTAATTTGTGTTTGAAGGAGCGTCCACTCATTTCTGCATGTGGTATATAAAATTGCTTCCTACTGATTACATCCTGAAAACAGGTCGAAATGAAAGTGATTCGATGAAAATTTTTAATAAATTAAATATTATTTCCTTGTTCATAATAGTTTTCATCAGCACTATGATCTAACCTGATTAAAGCTTGGAGACAATCTCGATGCCGACTAGACAGTTGCCCAAGAAGAGGACGTTCTGTGGCATCAGCCTGCGCCTCAATAGACAGGAGGGTGTACGCTGTACCGGACCAGGCGACCATAATTGATCGCGGATCAGCAGCATGCGGATTTACACCTAGACCTCGGGTGTACATTGCCTTAAGACAAAACAGATTATTTATAAAACTACATTTGATCAATTAGGCGGTATTTATTTACGAAAAATGGAGACCGCATGGCAAAAATATATAAAAATTCTATTAGGTAGTTCGGAAAGAAATGATCATTTTTTCTTTTTGCGTCACTTTAACGTCAGTTTGTCAACAGTCGCCTTTGAGTAGTCGTGGTTGGTATCATTTTAAAGCTCTATTAGTACTCTTTCTATTTTGACGTTTTTTTAAATTTATTTTTGCTGCTGTATAAAAATGCAGAAGCCTGAAATCGATGAAACTCATTAGCGCCATATCATGCTGTTTTTTTTGATAAGGGATTGAAATCCAAAGAAGCCACGCAGACCATTTGTGATGCTTATGGGGACATCGTGAAGCTTCGAAAGTGCTCTAGATGGTTTAAAAAATTTAAAAGTGGTGATAGTAAGTTAACGGACGAACCAAAAAGTGGAAGACCAAAAAAAATCGATGATGACACCCTGAATTCGTTGGTAGAATCCGATCCATGCAAAACAATTGAGGAATTGTCACATGAACTTGGCTTCCCGAAGACAATGGTATATATCATTTGAAAAGGCTCGAAAAAAAGGCAAAGAATTTTGGTGGCGCGCCAACTTTGTCCAACGGCCTTGGATCAACGAGTAACCATTTGTGCTTCTTTACTGTCCCGACACGAAACGGATCCATTTCTCAGAAGAATTATTTAGGGGATGAGAAGTGGGTCCTGTACAGTAATTCGAGAAGAAAAAACAATGGTTATCGGCAAAGCAGGTACCTACTGCTCGGCCAAACATTGTCCCTAAAAACGGTTCTCCTTTGTTTTTGGTGGGATGTTAAAGGAATAATTCACTATGTAATTATTAAAACCTGGTGAAACTGTTACTGGAGAAGTTTATTGTGCCCAATTAGAACGTTTAAAAGAGCAATTGCTCAAAAAATGATCGGTTTTTGTCAACAATCAGAGGCTAATTTAAAAAAATGGTCATTTCTTTCCGAACTACCTAATATAATTTTATAAAAGGACTCATTTCAAGCATTCAATAATAAAATTTGACACATGATTCACAAATAATATTTTGATATATCAAAGGATATTTAAGTATCCATTAAACTAGCGATGCGTTTAGCGACTAGTTTTACGTTGATTTCTTGCCATTTGATCTCTAAATAGTGCAGAGGTCAACGCGATATTATAAGACTACTGTAAAATGCAATCAAAAAATATTTCAAGCTGCTAGGAAGTCAACAAAATCTAACCCACTATGGATAGTTGTATACATAGTGACACATAGACGTCTTTATAGAAACCTAAAAATGATTTAATCTGAAGTGTAAGTAAAAAGTTAACGTAATGTAAAATATGGCATAAAATAAACTAGCTTATATGCATTGCTTACCCGCTTAAAGGAAGCGGATTGCTTGCGATCATTGTTGCTATGAGTTACCTGTGTGAACAAGTTAAAATTTAAGCTACAAACTATTTGTCATATTTGCATGTTTTTTTTTTTTTTACATAAATTGTTCATTTATTATGTCAGTCGTATAAACACATCTTAAACAACCAAATTTAAAGATGATATCCATTTTAAATTTCACATTTAAATAATTCTTTTGTTTTTCTATCTTGATTGTTGGAAATAATAAAATATTAGATAAATAGTATGATAACATTTCAAATAGATACACAACATAATTGCTTCAAAATTGAATCAATGATTTAATGAAATTTGGCTGACCAACTTATTAGACCTGTCTAAGTACAACATAAATAGTTTTTGTATAAGGTTAAATATGACAATTCTTTTTTTCCTAGTTTCCCATTCTATTTCAATTCCCTCCAAAAAGGTTTATTGTGAATATATTGTACCATGAATATGATAATATCATCACATAGTGTGTATATGGAATGGCAAAAGAAAATGAAAATAGTTGGAAGAGAATTAATTTAGAGAATAGTTAAAAATATATTACTATAACACTCACAGATGAAAATAGTTGTATAAGATCTTTGTGCTCCTCGGAAAAACTGGGACCATCAGTCGGGAATAGGGCTGCAAATTTCTCACCCGTGTCACTCATTTCATTCACAACCTAAGAAAAAAATGTATTCATAGAGAATTTCAAGAAACGTTCTCCTTGTAAAAATATTTAATATCTCATGGTAAGAAAAAAAAATAGCTCCAGACTTTTGGCGAACCTATAACTATAACTTCCAAACAAAAAAATATATATTTTTGTATTTAAAAATGATTTAATAATTCAATCACTGATAAATTGGTAATGACAATATCTACAGACAAAAAAAATTCTCTACAAATATAAAAATTTCAACATTTTTATAATCAACATCTCGTATTATGTCAAGCACACAGCATGCAGAAAATTTTTTACTTTTCCTGAAGCTGTTATTTCATCACTTTTCGAAGCATCATTTCTTAAGCCTAGATGTATAATGTGTAAATCGATTTTTCCACAAAAGCAATTACCTGTTGCACATGACAAGAATAGTATATGGAAGAGACTGGAGATTGTGGCGGAGGCGACGCGGCACAGGGTTCTAATTTCACATGACAATGCAACTCCGTACATGTTTCGTTGCATTGATGTGCAGGACTGTGTAATACCTGCAACCGATAATTAATGTATTAACTTCCACAGCCAGAATCAATTTTGATACTTGGTTTCTTTTTCAACTATCAGTTACCAATGGACCGTATGAACTACGAATAATGCATGCCAACAGATTTTTTTTATAGGACATACTTATACTAACTTTAAGTTTTAAAACTGTCTGCAAGCCTGCAATCCAATCTTGGAAGTCTATGGGCGTTTCTTCTATTTCAGCTGCGGATGGAATAGGTAACATAGAAGAGAGAGAGGGTTGAAGTGGTAATACAGTATTAGAAAGGCATTCACAGAGTGGACAGAGGAATTCTTGCTTTTCTATGTTGAATGAAGCTGGCTGCCGTAATCTGTATGGTCTGAAAACATAGCAGGCGTAAATAAATTATAATAGACAACAGATATCAATGTGGGATTAAGTATTTCATAATCATGCTACCTTCTGTTTTCTCTGAGAATAACATTATCATAGTATTTCTGCCAACAAAGTCCATGCATGACATGTCCACAAGTGGATACATGGGGTGCAGTTCCTAACACAGCCGGCAACCAAGGGACATCAGAGATCGGGGGCGAGCTGCAATTTCTGAAGCGTGGAAACATTTGTCAGTAAATCTTAATATCAACAATTAAAAATACTTACTAAAAAAAATGTCCATGTTGTCGCAATCAATTTAACAAATATATCCCTAACAAATAACTCAATCCTAATTGCCACTGCCGTGACAAAGCCACGAATCAATGACGAATGAGCATGCGCCATTACTGTCACGTGCCAAAGAGTGTCTTTAATGCGAGTCTGCATAATTTAAAACTGATTTGCAACTCTGGCCTCCTCACAATAAATTTAAAGCATTTGAAAAATTGATGTTTTAAACATTTAAACCTAATACTTTTGACAATAGGGGACAATAGTATATAGGGGGCAGTAGCAGGGCAAATTAGGCGATATTTTGAAACCAAAATCTGTGTTATATGCAAAAGATTGCCTGCATTTCAGACGATTGAAAGTTCGCATCGCAGGGTTTGCGATGTTCGCACACTGGCCACGCGCCTTGCCGTCACTGACCCTGCGATGTTAGCGTATAAAGCGTTCAAAGTATTATGAATAAGGTAAATTTTAAGAAAACCATAATCAATTTAGTTTTTAGGGTTGACTGAAATATGCAAAAACTAGCATAAAATGTCATTCAGGGCAGCAAGAATTCAATATACGGAAGGTATTTAAATATATTAACTTCTCACCTATTCCGAAGAAGCACAGTAGATTGCTGAACGAACCCAGCCAAGACTAGTGGAGGGCCATTAAGCTGAACAGGAGTATCCTCTTGGCAGAGTATGCAGGTGTGAGTGGGTACTGCAGGCAGAGCAGCCCGAGCACGGTTGCGCCAAGCTACAGGGCCAAGGGCCACATGTTGACTTTGTTCTCCGCCCGTAATATCCATATTGAATCCCTCAACTTTGATTTCAGTATCTTCAGATATGGATTTCGAAGTTGATGTCGATTGGCTACCTATAATTGAAAACAAAATGGAAATTCGATTTATATCTCAAGACTATTTAAAAACTAAACATGTGAATAATACACATAAAAAAAAAAAAAAAAGTAACCTGTGTCTGTGTCTTCGAAGAGTTTAGCATTTTCCTTCATGAAGTTGTTTTGTTGTGCCTGCATCTGCGCCATTATCTTTGCTCGTCTTTTCGCAGCCATCTTAGCTCGCCACTCCTTGTCCAATTCTAAAAATTGGTAAGCAGTTCCTAGTTAAAACATTGGATGTAATTGAAAAATGAAGAGATTTTCCTCAGAATAGAATACTTCCCACACTTTTAGTTGAAATGTTTCATAAGAGTCCATATGTTTCAAATTATGAGCTGACATCATTTAAAAAATATGGAAAATGCTTTCCCCTAAAAACAATGTTCATAAATTCTTTAAAAAAAATACTGTATAAAATAAAGTACTGCTGTATAAAGCATTGCAAGAATCATTGAAAATTATGATTTCTACTTAAATATACAATTTTCAAAGTATACATTAAACACGTGCATGTTTTAAGATTCATTAATAATTAAATACACAAAAGATTAAAAATCACCTTGAGCCGTGGTCGTACTTGGATCAGCTAAATTTTTTGTAACAGTTGGAGATTCACTAGCTGTCGCTTTTGTGGTACTCACATCCATATTTCCACTGGCTTCCTTTGTTGCTGCTTCTACATCTCTTTAAAATGATAAAAATAAGCAGACATATTAAAACTTTACTTTTATATATAGCTAATTTTAGTGCAAAAAAACTATCAATATGTAATTGAATACTTACTTAAATTTGTTGAGTGTCCACGTGATGAGATCTTTGTGAGCCTCAACACGAGCACTGGTCTGAAGAACTCCAAGCAGGTTAGCCAAAGTTGTGTGTTGACGTTCGCATCGCTCAGTGAAAACCAAGAAAGGATAACGTCCCGAGGCCTGCTCTTGCAAAGCCATGCCTATCAAGTGGAGGACCTACACAACACCCAAATACACATAATTGGTAATAAAACAATATTAAGAGTTTAATAAAAAGTTTCACCTTCTGGAATTGATCATACCGATGACTTGTACAATTTTTCTTTCTTAGAAGCCATTGATGGTTAAATCTTGGTTGAAATCCACAATATTGAAAAATATAAAGCACACAATATGGTGCTTCTAATTGATTTTTTGAAATGTGATTTAAGACACTTTTCCTTACATTAATACTACACAGTCAAATTAATATTCCATATAACTGAACTCTTATATTTTTTCTTTTTCATAAATCTGTGTATAATTTCATAAATAGTAACTGCAGTAAGAGAACCCGGTAACCTGAATATAATGAAACTAAAATATTTATATAAACATATAGCGTAACTCTTAGAAATAAATTGGTAATTACCACTTTTATCATTCATCAGTAGATTATTTGGATATTTCTAGACTTTGATATAAGTTGTAACTTGAAAGCATGATCATTTTATTTATAAATACATAAGTGGTAAAGATAATTGCTGTTATGCAGGCATGAGAGATGGAAGATGATGATATTATCAAATATGATATACAAACATATAAAAAAAAAAATGTAGAATTCCAATTAACCTTGTGAAGTTGCATTTCACTGAAAGATCTCGCGTGAAGATCGACACTTCTATGAAGAACAGTTTTCATGATGTGAAGCATCACATCGCACTGCAAGAGATCAGCCAGCATTGAAAATGATGGAGTGAGTTTCGGAAGCTCAGGAGGAGGACAACATTCCAATTCACCTGTAAGTATTCAAATTTTAATATTAAGAGAATACTCATTCTAATCAAGCAAGTCTGCATCAATGCAAATGACATCACCATCGTGAGCCAAGAGTTCAATCTCAATTTACTTTTAATATTTGAATATTGTTGTACATCTTTTAAACGTATGAGCAAATTATTGCCAGTTTAATACTATTTTATTTAAAAAAATTGCAGTTTCATTAAGTCACTTTAATTACCTGCAGCTTTTCGTCGTTTAATTTGTTCCTCTTCACTCTTTGAAAGATCTTCTCGTGTATAATGGTAGAAGAAGACATTGTATTCTGAATAAAGATGAGGCTTCAGAGAATACACTCCCCGACCCTGTCCAGCTGTAGGCTTTTTAAACTCAGCAACCTGAGGAAAAAAACTCTCCATGTTATCAGCTGAAGTATTCACTACAATCATTCAATTAATTGGGTAAATAGTAGCATGACTTGATCTAACATTAACACAAAATTTTCCATTTTATAAGATGCATAAATCACAGGATTCAAAAATCAGATATCGAGATGTGTAAATGTGTGGATATTTTAAAACCATCATTAATCGGGATTTATAGAATCATTGACATTGAATTTTTATTCCAATGCACGTTTCTTATTGAACAGTCGTAATTTCAATAATATTTTAACCTCTTCAATGACATTTTCCATGCCAGTTTCATGCAATTGGTCCTCGGGCAAAGTTCGGTTGAGTTCAGAATGACTGAGAGGTCTCGCACAAAGCTGCTGAATAATTTCTTTCTTTGTCCTCTCTTCAACTGTGCATTCACCTACTCCGGGTACATAGCGTTCACTAATCACTGCAATACAAAATAACCACTATTATTAAAAAGAATCAATATGACTTTTTGAAATTTTTCCCTAGCTTTTCTAGATGTTTTGACATTCAGAGATATTATTATTATATTATATAACACACTATTTTTGTTATATAAATATGTAATTTTCATATAATATAAATAATAATAACCAAAGTTTACCTGTAATTAAAAGTCCTAAAAATTCTTCGACCAGATTTATTGTCTGTCTCATTGAATCTTCTTCTGGCGCTCTGAGGCTTTCAAACTCAAAATCAGGCTGTGCCCAATTAGTCAAATTGAATTTATTAAGAAGGTGAATGAGGAATTCATTGCTCTCAATGAGAGAAGCTCCAACTTGAAGTAAAACAATATCTCTGTCGAGCATCTCGGAGCGGCATTTGACATTATGATAGAAATAAAGCTGATTCAAGAGGGCATAGCCGTTCCTGCGCCACATTCCTGCGTGTACTTGAGCAATCATCGCTTGCGTGCGAAGAACCGGCTCTGTTGAAAGAAAAAAAATCAAACAAAATTAGCATAAAATGAATTGTTCTTTTGGTTCAAAAGTACTGCACTAGGAAAACATACCAATAATTTGTTCAAGAGTAGGCCTCTGTTCAATGTGCAATTCAGGACTGTCAAATGCCAAATCAAATTTGCTCAGGTGTAAGTGAAGCCCTGCCAAAAATCTGCTAAGTGGGAGATGGATAGATACGGGTTGCGATGACACATCATAATTGATGCAGGACGCACTATGGTCAGCCAATTCTGGAAAGACAACAAATAAACATGGAATTCTTAATTCATTGAAAAAATCACTTACAATTACAATTATTGAGAAAAACTGACGTATAAAAGTAATTAAAGTAGTCTGGATTGATATGATACCTTTGACTTCATGCTTGACTACTGGATGAGTTGCAGGCGGATTGTTGTAAAGTTTTGATAGAACAGCTCGATACGCTTTCACCAGCACAACTTTATCTGTACCGCACCATTCTAAAGCGAGGGAGACAACCGTAGCCAACTTTATATGAAGATTGAAAGCCGATTCCCATTCTGGTTCAAATTCCATGTGTTGGCCTACCTGGTGATCAGAAATTATAAAAATTCGAAAAGATGAATAATTATTAATGACAATGAGATTGAAAGGATTAAAGGATTATGAATTAAAACAATAATTAAACACTAAATTGAATTTTTCATATATATTTGTATACATTATTTTGTTAAATGTTTATAATAAGATTATACAATAGATATATTCAAAGAATTATAAAATGATTTTTTTGAAGTAATCTATCTTGTGTTAATTTTTTACATTCTCAAAATTATCGTATCCTGTTCCTTATGTTTGATAACTACTGGTATCTTTGACGAATTCCATGTATGAATAATTGATAAAGCTATGGTTATTGAATATTATCACCAGTTTTGGGTGTTTGCACAATTAACCAATGTCATAAAAATGTTAGTACTAACAAGCAGTACTTATTCGGAATCCTTTACGATTTTATACTGCTAAAAATACTATTACCATGCTATGAGATATCCGGGTCTTCCTGAATGATTCAATTACAGTGAAGTGTCACTAGCGCTTATGATGATGCACAATCATCATAAAAAAGTTTTTATACCATAATTTCTACCTGTCGTGACACAGCATCCATGCCCTGCATCATAGTGAGAAGGTTGAGTATAAGCGGGAGACCTTGGAGGAAACCCTGCCTCAGGGCGGGTGTCCATACTTCAGGCTTGGCGCTCAGCAGATACTTCAAGTCATAAAGTATGAATTGCGCCCGTTTGAACATGGTGTTTGATACGTTGCGTTCAAATTCCAATTTCTCTGTAACCCACAAAAAATTATATATTACTGACAGACAATATGATACCATTAAAGCATATGCAACAGTTGATAAAAAATTACAACTACTGACAGAGCATATGTGTAAACAAGAATGTATAAATATTAGTTTTATGTACAAAACATGACTTGAATATCAAACATGTAAATCTGTTTCCCCAGACAGTTAAAGGTTCAAGTTTTCGTCTAAAAAGTAGTAGAAGCCTAACTGATCATTAAATCTATTAATTCACTAATCAAGAGTCAAATAATATTATAATTTCAAGTTGATATTTACCATTTATATCAAAGTCACTCCCGAAATAAAGTTGGTGAAAATATTACTAACCTTGCTTGTTACATTTCCTAGTGCACTCTGAAAGGAATGTATTCAATAAGAAGAACAGAGCATCTTCGTGTGCGATGAGATGATGAGCTAACGTCGGCACTGTGTAGATTTGCACAGACAATGAAGAAACAGAGAATGCATGGTCGTGATCATCATTTATGAATTCCTTCATAATGGAACCTGAAACATTTACATTTTACTATTAGACTGGCTACAAAATTTCTAAAACATTTTTCAGTCTGCAAAAAGATTTTCCAATAGCAGACACAAGTAATTAAAAGTTTTAATCAATTAAAATTGCTAATAGCATAAACATCAACCAAAACCACAATAAAAATCACTGCAAATACAGTTTATACATTTTGCTGAGTTAGCCTGTGATCATTTTTGCCTTGTATTTTGCATTGAGAATTATTTTGACACGCAACTTAAATGGTATGTTAATGATTAAAACTCTAATCAATACACTGAAATAACTTTCCTATATAGACAAGTTTTCAGGGTGGAATTTGGGCACTATTCAACTCGCCACATTGACAAAATATCTTAATCTTACAAATCTGTCATACCATAATGCTTTGTGAAAACAGTGGAGAGTGATTTCTTGGTATCATAGTCCATGAGCATTCCGGCAATGAGCAGCCGATGCCAGGCGGCACGGGCAGCTTTCCACATCTGACAGTCTCTGAGAAGAACTCCTTCGGCAACCGTCATCTCTTTGGGCCGATTGAAAAGAGCTGCAGCGCTCAAGACCTTTCGGAATCCTTCCGCATTGGCCACAAATGTTTGCATCCTATGGAATAAGATTATTAATCTCATATTATTGTCTACATTATTATAATATAATAGTCATACTTTTGATAATATTTCCACCTTAATAAAGGAAATTTTCTAGCAGCAAGTATTGAGGTTAAGCTGATGATATATCACTTTTAAGGTGTTAACTGTCACTTCTTGATGGAAAGGCATTATATTTTAAATAATAAAAACACATTTTTTTAGTACTTATTTCCACAATATATTTTTTGATCAGGACCGGTTTCGCTCATCGCGAGCATTATCAACTGATCTGATTGATAATGCTGCGATAGCTGATCAAAAATACTATTGTGAAATAAGTACTAAAAAAATGTGTTTTTATTATTTAAAAAAAAAAAAAAAAAAATCTGATGATATATGTTGTAAGGTATAATGAGGTACTCACCATTGAAGTAATTTCATTGCGAATATTTGATGAGCAACAACGTGCGTGTGAACAACTAGAACTTTTAAACTTCTGTTACCATGGCGGGCTGTGAATCTGAAACATACAAGTCAATATTTTAAAACTTCCACCAAAAAAAATGAATAATCATAATATGGCCTTGAAATACACCATTTTTTAATTTAAAAGAGTCAAAATTACTTTTCTATTTCCATTTTAAGTTCATTGCAGTGTTGAAAGGTAGAGCATTTAACAACTGCGCGTCCCTCTCTATCTATATTTGTTACATACTCAACTGCATCCCGTTGGGAGCACTTTATTACTCGTGTCAATGTAGCGATCACCTACAAAAAGTTAAAAAAAATTAAATTGCAGCTTTGTTTTTTCACTTCGACAGTTAAATTCAATTTGACATCCATTTCACCTACACAAAGTGCTTATACTGATTCTAATTTTAGAATCTAAAAGTAAAAATTATTTATTTTGTAAATTAAAACTTGTGAAGGTTGGGTTGAGAAGATGTTTACCTGTTCAAATGTATGTGTTTCATCATTATAAAGTACTGTACAGTAGCTGTCAGGCTGGTCCAAAATTCTCAACGGATCCTGTTCATTATCTTTTAATCTGGAAATTAAAAACAAAAAAGATTAAGCATTTGAATCTATACTAGCCAGGTTCACAATGAAGTAGTTGAGGATGTTGATTTCTATGATGGACCTCACGGCTTCAAGTCTCAGAACACCATTTTCTCAATCAATTTACCTATTCTGTTCAAAGGCATAAATATTTGTGAAGTCTAAAAAAAAATCCCGTGGGAACCTAAAGAATGGAGTATAATCAAAGCGGGTAGTTAACCACTAATCCTGTCTTAGCCTTATCCCTTGTTTAAGTACTCTCTTTCTATAATAGGGGTTGAGTAACCGAGCAACAAGCAATTCTCATAAAAAAAGCTTCTGTTTGGATACCTTCGGTAGGTCAGGAATATGAATACTTGGCATGAATCAAACAGTCAATTGCTCTATCCTATTCATAAGAATGGATCAGTAGAGAATTCCTACATTCAAATAATTTTGCTAAATTGCGAATTCATGACTTACAGTTTATATTTTTATTGAAATCATTACAGGTCATTTCTAATCTTAATCTGCCTATTAAAGTATTTGATACAGTGGCAATTATTAGCTGCAGTGTAGAGCAGTTTTTTTTAAATTATAGAGAATATTTAAATTGATTTCAATCTAAAACATGATGGATTAAAAAGATCTGATATAGATAAAAATGAGTGCGAAATGATATATATTAAATTACTGTCATTGCAGTCCATCAGTTATCACCAAAGTTATCGGCCAAACGAGTGGTCTTTATCAAAATTTTGTATGAAGCACCATTGTCAATAAGCTCATCTTAGCAGAACCACCACTTCATCAATAAATTCATAACAGTCTCAATCGGGTGCAGGATAATCTCTAATACAGACAATTTATTTGAACCTTATGATTACAATACAGCTCTATTGATGCAGGCTGACAAAATAAACTATTGATATTCAATTGAATCCAATGTATTGGTCATTGCGTGCTCATTGAATGATTACTTCCTGCAAGTAAAATGTGTGACCTCTGAAATAGGGTAGTTGGTCAAAAGAAACAATCCATAGATAATTTGGGGTCACTTTTATGTGATATGAAAACAAATATGTCAACACACTTTGATAGAATAGCAAGCATAGCATTTTGGTGATAAGATAGCAATCCAGTCTCTCAATTTACATAAAAAGAATTTTTTTATGAAAAATTCCTAATGAATACGGTTAGCTAACAAGCCAGGGTTTATCATCATATCTGAGATAAAAGATAGATAAGAGAACACTAGGATTGTAATCTACAGTATAATTTATTTAATTGTAAAATTTATTAAAAAAAATACGGCATTACAGTTAAAACTGCATTTTTTCAAGGTCTTGGGCATATCATGATCAAAAAAATATTTTTACTTTTAAAATTGATTTACATAAGAAGGGACCTTTGAATCTACAAAAAATTTCAGTTTTATTAAGAGTTTAAAAAAAGTATTAACGAAACTATAACAGACAGAGAATGTACTTAAATTATTATATATGCGTGCGCATGTTTCTCGTCAGCCAAAAGGCATACCCTAAATACAAAAATGTGTTGTTGACACGTTATTTTTTTAAATTTGAGTATATTTTTGGGGATATTTTTGTTTTGTCACAGTTAAAACCGATTACAGCGTATATTTGTATATGACATTTAACCCTTTGCACTCGAATGCCGCCATAGAGGCGGCATTGTAAGTTTATCGTATTACTCGGATGCCACTGCAGTGGCGGGCATGTTTATAAAGTCATTTTTTGTATACTTTTAGCATTTTTTATATGTTGATTTCCACTAGATCACAATAACAGATCATTAGGGAGTCATTTTCTGATAAAAAAAACATAGCCAAACATAGTCGGCTTGCGCAATATCAATAAGTGTTGTCATCGAAATGCAAGGTGGATCCCGAGTGCGTACTTCAACTGTTCCTACAGAAGACCGTCTTGCAGATAAATTACATAGATTACGTTCAGGGACTAAGAAGGGCTGTGCAGTATGTTCAAACATAAAAATTTCTGGCGGGAGATCGGAAACACGGCTGTTTTGCGAGACCTGCGTAAATAAGCCAGGATTACATGTGAGCGATTGCTTTGTGAAATACCATAAAATGAAGAATTACAAATAAAATAAAAATATGTACATTGTATCCATTATATATCTATTTTACAGAAAAAATTAAAAATTTTTTTTTTTTTTTTAATTCTATATATATTTTTTTTATTACTTTGATTCATGTAGCGAATACGATTTTCGCAAAAAACGCGTCGAGTTGCTGGTAGGCACATACGAAAAAGTGCTCGAGTGCAAAAGGTTAAACACAGTTTTTGAAGATACATTTTTGTATGATCAACCCATCAACAAAATATTAAATATATGATCAAAACATATGCCACCAGGGTAACATTATGACGTACTAAAATCTAGATATAAACTTAAATGGTATTTACGCAGTTGAATTTCATTATTTGCTTACAAACTGCCAGTTGAGTAAGTTTTTGGGTTAAATTAACTTTAACCATCAAATGGAAGATAAGTATATCCAACCAGTTTAGTATAGAATTTTTTCAAGGCGATAATAAAAAAAAATACAACCATGAATTTTAAATTTATTGATAGCAATAAGTTTGCAGACAAAATGAGAATTACTATAAACCGCAGTGTGACAGTGAATATTCAAAACTCTACCGATAGATATGATTCCAGAACTTGAATATTTGGAATTACTTTTTGTTAGTAATACAAATGGAGTAATAAGTAAAGAAACAACCAAGGATATTAATTCTCTTTTAAATGGCAGAAAATGCATATGTAAATCTTTCTGTACATCTGTCACAAAAACTCCTCTCAAGCGGTGTACAGAAGATGAAACTTGCACATGTCATTTTGGATACCGTTTCTAGGTCAATACTCTATATTTATGATGTCTCAATATAGAATCATAAAATCAATCACAAGAAAGTCCCCTACCAATAACACCAATTTCCACCATACTAAATCATTTTTTGGGTAACGATTGAAAATAATTTGATGTTTATTTACCACCATAACAGCACCGAATGACATGCAAGCTTCATGTCACTACCAAAACTGTTTCGACAGAAGTTCTTGTGATAGACATACATACAGCCAGAGTTTTTTTCAGTTAATATAGGAGAATTCGATGGTGAGGTTTGTTTTAAATAATAAACTGGTGTGGTTCATCACAAACCTTATCAACCGATTGTCACCGTGGGCATGATCAATAGATAATGCTCGCGATGAGCGAAATTGGTCCTGATCATAAAATATATTGCGGATATAAGTATTAAAAAATGTGTTTTTATTATTTAAAATATCATGCCTTTCCATCAAGAAGTGTCAGTTAACACATTAGATGGTGAGGTTTGTTTTAGCCTCCTAAAACACATATTATAGAAAATGTTAAAACCAACAAAATGAATTACCTTTTAAAAAAATGGAAAATAATTACTCATCACGCTTGAGTAACCTTATGCACACCAACCTGAGATCATTGGGAAGTCCCGGTGAGTGTTCTAAAGTAAGTAACTGGTAACAATAGCTGAGCGCTGCTAAAAACACTTCTTTGGTTCTGGCGCTCAACTCTTCCGGCAAACCCTGGGGTTCTTCTTGGGGTAGGGTACCAACCTAAAAATGCAATATGATTATTGTAATATTTGAGATTTTAGAGCAATAATATCACAACAAATTTGAGAAAAATATAATCACCACGTGCAGATCACAGAATGGTTCACTTTTCCACGCCTCAGTGTCTCCACAATCACAGCACCCTCCACCATTAGAGGTTCCCATCTTGTATTTGTGATGACGATGAGGAGACCTCTTGAAACAGTCAACGCACAACACACAAGTGTTGTCCATACCTAAAATATCACACCGATTGATATTGAAATTATTTAAAGTTTTGTAAAGATGTTTCAACTAATAATTGGAGAAATAGGTATCCTAAAAATTAAATTGAAAGCTCACCGCACTCTCTGCAGCTGTATGCGGGTTCACCGAGTTTAAATACTCTACCGCATATAGAAGGCGGTTTGTCAAGTTGTGCAAGACGTTGCAGAGCTTGTTCGGGTTCCTCTCCACCGCAAATGAAGCGTTCCAACGGCGACAGAAGGAGAGCGGTGGCTCTTTCTTCGTCGAAGGCCCATTCTGAAAACCATAACAAAAATATTTTTTTAAGTGTACATTTATATAAGCACGAAAAATATTATGACTGACATTACAGTTGAAGGTAAAGTTTGCATTGTTAAAAAACAAAATAATATCCTTGAAATGCACTCATCTGGAAATATCAAGGTCGATTTTATAGAGTAATTTAAAATTTTTATACATTAACAGTTGAATGTCATTCACAGATGTATGATCTCATTTATGTATTTATAAATATATTATTTATACTCCGCTTCAAATTAATAATACTAATTAGTGAAAAATTCTCAAAGATTTTATATCTTGAACAAAAATATTGTGAAAATTGATATAAACCTGTATAGTCAACATAATTAGCCTGATTGCCGTCAAGAAAAATTGATATAAATATTTTTAATGGATACAGATTCTTCTATCGAAATTAATTATCAGTATAAAATTTTGATTGATAACTTAATAACTACATTTGGGTAACTAATGTGAAATATATCACAGCTATTTTACTTTCGCTTAATTTAGCTATTACTTTTGACTCAATACTTGCTAAGCAGCTTCATTTCGACACGGCTCTATTTTTCCAACTAAAATTAGCCTACAATCCACATTTCTAAATATTTATATAACACCCTTTACGATTTCGTTTAACAAGGTAATCCAGCGAAACCGAGGAAGTGAATAAACAAACAATGGCATCAATTTTTATTCCATATTTATAGGCAGTATTAATCATCAATTTTTGAAGTGTTGCCATTCCAATGTCCTAGGAGAAGTTAACAGTCAATGTATTAATTTATAATTACTATAATCCCGACACATGATTATAATATTAGAGATAGAGACTCCAAGCAATAAAACAGCTGGCTATCAAATTAAACTGGATGGTTATGGCGACTTGAGACACTACAAGAGCTAATTTCAATGTTCACATTTTTAGTTTAATAAGTTTTATTACAATTTATGCAGCAGATACATTCCACAACAATCCGTACATAATTAAACATGGGGTAGATCCCAAGATAAAAAAAGCCAATAGACAAAAAACCTATACTGGGTGGCAAGGTGCATCCCAGAAAGTCCCAAGTAAAAAAGTTATATAGCAATACAAAAAAAATATATATAATTTAGCGATGATAGTAATTGATGCATAAAAAATATTATACATTGCTGAATAAGAAACTAAAATTCTTAAACTGCTTATTTCATGTTCTTCTTTAGCCAAATTTGCTCGCTATATAGACCAATTTTGCCTCAATTGCAAGCAAGTTTGAGGCTGCCAGGTTACATGTCTCCCTGGAATAATGCTGCTTTTAACATTATATAATGTTCGAGTGAATCAAATCAAACTAGCTTCTCCCCCAATATCAGACGCAAGCATATATTCTTGATGGTCAATAAATGGATTTTCTCAGCCTTCGTCAGGTGCCAAGAATCACTACTGTAAAGCGGCACTGATAAGAAGCAAGCATTGAACAGATAGCATTAGATTTTAATCACGCACATCTCCGAATCCCAGTTATAAATGGATAGTTGCCTTCAGATATTGACATAAGAGAAATATTTAATCATTTACATTCCTGTAATTGATTAAATATGTAATGAAATATTTCATACATAGGCCAGAACAATTACTCTTCAATAAATATGGCCTAAGATCATGATGTAAAATATGTGACGTCACTTAAACCAACCAAAATTTTATTATCTTTACAACAACTGTTTTAAACATAATAAATTGTACTTCAATTAACAAGCGATGAGCAAACAAATACAAAAATTATATTGTCATTTTTAATCCAACATAAGAATACTTCTGCCACAATGGCCCAAGCCTTATTTTATTTTTTTTAATCTATTAATTTAAAAACATTAAAATGATTTTTTTTTTTTAGAAAAGGCCATTTTCAATATTGGAATTTAGTGAATGAATATAAATTTATAATTCTCAGAAGCAGAAGCTCAGTGGCAAGTCCAGTTATCTTTAGATAAAGTTAATAGCGGTCTGAATTCATGATAACAAACACAATAATTTTGGCTGCACAGATAAGAAATGTAGAATTTTCTAAAGATATGATTTCAATGCATCTACTGTGGATTATATAGGTGACTACAAACCATGCCGAATACATGACCGACCGAGAACAAGTCATTCAAAACATTTGGAAAGAGTGCCAACAAAATTATAATTCATTGCCAAAGGTCACATTTTCAGAGCTATCGTCAACCCACTCGCTTAATGTAGGTCATGTGTAGCGAAATAAGTTCATTCATTGATTGCGTGCAATAAAAGAGTGTACCCGTCAATCCGTAAGGATATAGTTATGCATAATATATAATTGGCATCGTGTACTGTTAATCTTTGATGTAAAGATATTAAGAGATTCACATTATATGGATAATATTTCACACTTATTCTTCGAAAAATCGAAACCCCTTTAGCTATATCATATTTTTGTTTTTTTTATCCAACAAAGATACAGAGCGTTAGCCCATTTAGTGCCGGCTTATCCATATACTCTGCTGAGCTATAGCACTCTTGATATAATTTTAAGATATATATATTTAGTACTGCCAACATCAGTCATCGTTAGTATAGAATTTCTACTAAAAGAAATCCAAAAATTTAACAGCGCTAAGCCACAGTTTAATAATTTTCACAGCAAGTAAGCTGAAGTCATCCAAGTCGTTTCCCACAAAGTTGATGAAATGAACATGTATTGTGTGTGTCACAAATCTCAAATGGACTGTTAAAATGTGTTGCAGTACAATATATCCCATTTTAATTAAATAAGCATCATCATAATTATATTATGTAGTCAACAGTAATTGATTACCTAGTTTATTTCAGTCATAAACAGTGACAAAAGTGTCTGCTTTATTATTCAAACTGAATTTTAATTGGTTTTGTAATAAAAGAAAGTTTCTTTTGTAAGAACTGCTCATGGTTGAGTACCTATGAAGTGGATCTAATCAATTATACTAAATAATTTATTAGTAAAGTAAGTACACGATAAAAAAATATACAGATTGTTATTAGATTACAAAAATTTTGTGCAAGAAATAAAATTTCTGTTACCATTAATTTCAGAATTTTTATAACTATAAACAGTGCAAATAAAAAACAGACAGAAAAATATGATAAAAGTGGTATATTTATTTTGGAGTAAAGAAAGTACTCTTTTTGCATATGAAAATAAATAGTCAATTTTCATTATGTTACAAATCAAAGATGTATAAGTGTAGCAAGTCAACAACGCTTACAATTATGAAACAAATAATTTATAGTTCAATAAAATTAATATTTCGTGAGAAAAAAAGATTCTTTCATCTAGCGATAAACTACTTACATGCTTCTTAACCAGAAAAAGAAAGCAACGTGACGACCTTTTGAGAGAAAGGAAGTTTTTGATTATGGTAATGACTTAGTAAAAAAGACACTTTAATCATTGGATAATTCAACTGATAGAGTTAATACAGAAAAAATTCTGATGGCTTAATGGAGTATTGCTCTAAGCACCCATTAACAAAATTTAAAAATGATGTAGTACTGCAAAACTACATTAATTCAAAACAATTAAATCTTTCTTTTGATATATTGACCACATGCAATGTGTTGAAGTAAAAGGAAATGCAAGCAATATGAAATGTGCACAAGACAGCATCTGAGCCTTGAATATCTTTAAATTGTCGATTTTATGAAATCATCAATAATTATTTACTAGTGATGTCACTATTTATTGTTTATCGTTGAATGATTTAAATTTAAATGATGTAAGCAGAGAGATTTTCTTTATGAGAATTGTGTGCCAACCACGTGAAATATTATTTCCAACGAGACGGTGGACAATCTTGTGGGCTCAGCTAAAATGCATGACCTGGAGATTAATATTGTAAAATAAATTTAAAATTATTTACGTGCGTTTGGAATATCCTCTTACAGAAAACATTCTCTGTATCCGTAATATACATTGCTGTTTTCATTATCACTCTACCAAAAGTGGGTGACCAGATATACACGCAGATAGGATGTGTACAAAATAAAAATATTTACAGTACCCAAATATTTTATACCAATCATATTCATAACCTTCATTAATACTAATAATAATGTAATACAAAAAAAATCACCAATTTTCTGGTAGCTGTGAAAGATATACAGTACACAAAAACTGTTGGTATACATATTAATTGAAAAAAGGTTATTCATTATTTCTATCACTAGAAATTGAATTGTTTTTTTTCTTTGATCTTAGATTTCAGATATCAACGCACCACTACATTCATATGTTCCACCAGCCGCATAAAGAAAATCTACTTAGCTAAGGATTTTAATTTATGATATTGACTCTTCAGTCACCTTCGTGCTTGATGGAATTTCAATATCAACTTTGATGTTTTGAAACTTTATACGATTCCACATGTTTTGTCAGAAATGATCTGAGTTTCACCTTTCGGCATCTTCAGACATTTTATGACACAGTTACAACAGAACTGAAAAACAATTCTAATTAGCTAAGGATTGTTTGATTTCTCGATAGAATTAATAACCACAATTTTTGTCTGGATTGTCATTTAAGAAATGCATTGCCATATTTGGCGCCATTTGCAGTGTCAGGAAACAGGAAATGCAATTTATTGCGGGCCATCAGGAGAAAGTGGGACCCAACAAATACCGTTTTAGGCAGATGGTCAGCTGTTTGCTGGATACAACATATCACAGGTTTGTTTATCGGCGTGAAATAGCTGTGGAAACAGCACAGCGCCATTATTTGACAAGAAGCAAAATTACTTTGCATTCAATTTTCATATTGATTACTCTATAGAGGTGACATTTCTCAAATATTTACATCATAAGATTTCATACTCCCAGTATTTGTAAAATTGCAGGAATGGGAAGTATATATTATTATTTATTATAAAATTATAGTATATAATATGAATAAACATGCTTTATTTTACATATAATCTTTTAAATATTTCATATTGATAACATGTATAGTGTCATTTTCTAAATTGATAACAGGTTTTTATATCCAGTTTAGAAATATAGTGAAATTGTGATGTAATTAAACTGTTTTTATTTTATTGTTAATGATCAAATATCACATATGATTTCGTTGAAAATTTCAAATGACATTATTGTTTGGTTTGGAGGTTATGTAAATTTGAAGAAAGTATATAGTATATTTTTTGCGTTAATGGCTAAGAAATGCCCGCTACAGGCTAAAGTATATTGTTCGAGGTACCCGACAACCAACTGTTAATATTTCTCGAAACTATTCCAGGTCAAACAACCAAATTGAATTTTTTTGATGTCGTTAAATGTCAATGCGACAGTATCGCATATGTTAAAAATTTCTCAATGATCTTATATATTATCGAATATTTTTTTAAAGGCGTTTCTGTGTGTACCCAAAAAATATGTTATGCAATTGGCATATTGTGTCCAAATCATAACCAAACCAAAAAAAAAGCATATCAATAGTCAATTCAGCGACACATTGCATTCAATTATATTCTGAGAAAATCGATCAGTCAAAAACACATTGATATTTTCCATTAAAATTTTCATTGGCATTACACTAGTATTCATTTGATACAAGCCGAAACATGTAAAGAACTTCTAATAAAAATTGTAAATATGTCAATTTAATAAGCTTTAATTTGTTCACAAAAGAGTTCATCAACCATTTAGTGGTACAATAAAAAGAAGTCAAATATTACAATGGTCACACATAATAAATTAGTTTTTAAAATTCAACGCACACCTCTGCTAAATCATCATAATTCTTCTGCACTTACAGTGTCTTATCAATGATATAGGTCACTGACAATATTTTGACAAGCATGTAACATCGTATTAAATAATTATCTTGGTTTACTTCATATGTAGCTATTGAAATATATCTTTAATGGAAAAGTTACTAACTCACTGGTTTGAGTCCCAGTGTACAGAATAGGATTTGTGTTTGGGGAAATAAAAAGTGAAAGCGTTTCAAGTCCAACATAAAATGTTTCCATTGAAATGATAAACATCCTAATTACTACAACTGACAAATGTACGTCAATGAAATGAAGTCATTTTTAGTAAAAACGTGTTCGATCACGTCTGATTTAAACAACAAACAAAAATGCCATCAATACATGATTGATCGTGTGCTAACTTTCTTATCAATATATCTCCCACTTCACATAAAATCGATTCTCCGCGAGCTTCTCAGTAGCATGTTTGCACAGGTACTATACGCATAGTTGTACAAGCAGGCAATTTGAATTATGGGCCATCTTATCATATAGACAGACACTTAGTGATATTCAAATATTACACAAAAATTAAGATAATGCAATGTTTTTCTTTCAACTATTTTCTGTAGGTTTTTTTAATTTACAGTAAAATTGTCATCGATTAGACTCCGCTTCAATATTGAATGTTATAATAATACATAAATAAATATTGTTTCATACTATAACCCAGTATTTCTCAAACTTTTAACTAGAAACTTTCTAGAAGATTTAGATGGAGCTCAATGTAATGACGTGCAAGTGCAGTGCAGGTCTATAATTATTTTCTTTTGGTGTTAAAAAAATCCGAGAAATGGTCGGGAAATGAAATATTTCGTTTTTTGCAAACTGTCGTTTGTTTGCGAAACCCGATAAAATTCGTTTTAGTATCCTGTCCTTTGCGGGACCCATCTTCTCTCGGGCTTGTATTTTGGCGTGAAACAAAATGCATGGCAATACGACAAACCTTTTTTTGACATGTGGCAATAAAACTCATGAGTTATTATAAACCCCAGTGTTCCTATTCCGAGACTCATGCATTCAGATTTCAAACTTCCAGTGGTTCTAAACTTGCAGGAATTGCAAGTATATATTATTATTTATTATATAGTAAGAATAAATATATTATCTTTTACATAGAATGTTTTAAAAATTTTATATTGATGAGATGTGGAGTGCCATTTACATAATTGAGAATAGGTTTTTATATTCAGCTTAGGAATATAATGAAATTAAGATGTAATCAGAGTGTTTATAATTTATTTTTAAAGATCAAATGTCACATATTATTTCTTTGAAAATTGCAATCAAAAATATTGTTTGGTTTAGAAGTTGTGTCGATTTTAAGAAAGTAATATTTTTTTGCGCTAATCGCAAAAAACGCCCGCTACAGGCTTGAGTATATTACTCGAGGGGCCCGACCACAAAATACAAAGTGTGAGAAAGCAACAAAACTCACCCAAGCAACTTCTGTTCAGCTCAGGAGCATAAACTCGGGGCACTGTAACTCTCCAGTAGTCTCTGAAGTGCGGAGCGCTCAGGACTCCCGCTTTCATTTTCTGCTGCCAGAGCGCAGCTGCCACATCTCCATTTTTGGGCAAGGAGTATCTGCTACGCAAACATATTGATAACAGACTATTAAAAATAGGCATTATCTCTTTTACACATATATTGAAGGAAAGCATTGGTACGCAAAGTGTAATATTCCATATTTAATTTATTCTATTAGCTTCTGTGAAGGCACAATTCACAAAAGATAGTTTGTCAATTCGATCATGTTTTCATTGTTCAATACTTGGTAGGAGGCCGACTCTTAAAATAGCAATCCAGTAGCTTTGAACATTACTGATTTTATTATTTTAGGCCACAGCATCTATTTCAGATTTTATGCTATTTTGCCTGCTAATGAAGCCCATTTTTTCCCTCAATCGTGTTGTTACTAGTGCGGAATGTTTGGACTTAAATGGACCAGCAGTTGTTTTTACGATAACTGCTGTTATTCAGTAACCGAACTTCTCCTTTTCAGAGGGTAGAAGAACCCAAGTAAACATTTATAATTCAATAGAAAAGTCACATTATGAAAATGTCTGCAACCGAAAAGCATTACTTTTATCCCTCAGTTATAGACTTGGCAATCAACATACAGGTTATCCTCGACTATCCTCGACACGTTCCTGGATTTTGGTCGTAAGTCGAATTTCACACAAAATATGTATGTACTTACATATTAAAATAAAACATGTGTATTTATTTATATTTTTTTATTGTTACATTTATACTTATTTATTAATATAAAATAAAATATTTACTTCATTAATATTTAAAATCTTTTGTCATCTGTACTTATAAGTACAATATATTGGCTCATCATCAGTAGTGGAAGAAGAAGCAGTAGTAGTCTTTTTAAAAAACGTATCCAATTTTAGTTGACTTTTTGTTGTTTTTTTTTCTCTGCATATTTCTTTGTAGCAAGCAAGATCTTCCTGAATACGGCGGTTTATACTCAAAAATCTTTTGTTATCCGAATCCATTTTTGCAAATCTTTACACTACTTGGTCAATTTGAAAGAACGCTGCTTTTATTTTTTTCAATACAATTTTTTCTGTAGATTCCAAGACCATTTCTTTTTTTTAGCCTCTTCTTCCCTTTGATTTTTGATGCATAAAAATTCTTCATTTGTAAGATCTTCCAAATCATTTTCTATAAGTTGGTCTAACACATGTCTTCATAATCAACATTAATATTTATATCTTATTATATTAATGTGTATATATGTCAAAGTTCAAAAACACTGTGTTAACTGAATTATGTATACATGGTTTAAAAACAACGAAGGGAAGAAGTGAGAAACAAACGACATTCTTTGTGCACATCCCACAATCTACTGTAAGGTCGTAAGTGCGAATTGTCATAAGTCGAAGATTACCTGTATTTTATAATTCATAGTCCAAAACTGACCATCCTATCAATAATTGATTGACTTCTAGCAATTAGTTATTCATCAGAATGTAGGTGATTGGAAAAAATCAAACAACTGATAGCAAATGAGCACTTATGTTAAAATTGCAGCATAAAAAAAAACATGAAGAAAATAATAAAGATTGTGCCAAAATGTATTTGGGCATGTTGACAACACACTTGAATCGAACGGGTATAAAAATCAATCAGCAGTGCACGGCCATACTGACAAAAAAAGACAATACAATTGTAATGTCACAAATGGACAGGAAGGAAGCATGCCATCAATTTCGTGTACAAATCAGCTGATATTGTAATAATTGAAATCCAGCAAACAATAAACAGGTCTGCATACAGTCTGTTCATAATAGTCTATACACTTAGTAATGTAAGTCCTGAGCACCAGTTCTATGCAACTTTTGTAACCATTTTTGCCCCCACTTAGGAGAGGATCGAGTCCAGACTTTTAGAATCAATCATTTTCGAAAACAAACCCACACAAAACTATTAATGATAAAAATCAATTGATGAAACTGTAAATGCTGGGATTCAAGCCCACAAACACAATAACAACATTATATATGATTTTATAATTAATGAAAGAAAATATTTGGCACTAAAGCAAATTCAAATCACTTTGAAATGGCAACTATATAAAAAAAAGCCTTAAATTGAGTAAACCTTGTTTTTTGACTTTATTGATTGAATTGACATTTGATTGGTAGAACTCCATTATTACACGGTGAAAAAATAGCAATGTATTTTAGTTCTGCAAAAACTATAAGGTATATCATTGATAGCTATTTCAGCTTACACCCTCATCAGAACTAGTTCAGTGATAGATGAAGTAGGTATTGACTATATCCCTTATATTTTTTTCTCCGTGTAAGCTTTTGAGGATTGGATGGGAGATGTGTGGGAGGGACTGAAAACAACATGGCTAAGGTCCTTAGTGACAAACATACAAAAAAAAATTAAATAAGAACAAATATCTGAAAGTTTCTTTATTGAGTTGAACCAAACGATAATACATTTTTAGTTATAATATTGACGATATTCAATAAAGAAGTGAAACACACGTCACACCATCGAATATATTCAAATTAATAGAATTGATGAGTGTATGTGTGCATAGAAAAGAGAGTAATGAAACACACATGGCCTTCATTAATCCACCATGCGCGTGTCAAGTTGTCGCAATGCATTTTATTTCAATATTCATAACCATAAAGATACCACTGTTATAAGTACACATATGTACATAATAGCCAGCAGGCAATATGGCACATTTTATCTATGTTGATATTTAACAAAAACAATATGATATTTGTTCTAGGTGACGATGATAACAATTGTAATGATTGAAAATGTATGCAGTAGGACAGTGTTATCATTAAAAAAAAAAGCTATATTTAAACTAATATTTAACACACCTAAGTTGAGATGTAAGTGTTTGAAAACAAACTATGATATCAATAAATAGATATGGAAATAAAACAATTGAAAGCCTGTCAAAAATCAAAAACAATAAATATACTTACTTACACATTGATTTTTCAATTGAATTATAAATTTTTGTTCAAAGGCATTTACTAATAGTGATATTTTCTTATCTAACAACATGGCCTTAATTGATCATGAAATAACCATTAAAGAGAAAGATTACTAATTGCTAACTAATTTCAATCTTATCTACTTACACTCTATGAAGAGAGATATAGCATAAGTTTTACAAGTTTTCTTGAGAGACTCAATTAGAAAACCACATATGTTCGTATGGTGAGCAAATTGTGTTATATTATTATAAAAATCGCTGTTAATATTTCACTATCATTGGAATTTATTGAGTTTTGTCCTCAGTTGACTTTTCATTGTCATGGCATTTTATGTTGGTACATTTTTACTAAAACCAAAAAGAAACCACACAATTACCAGATCCAGCCAGTTTAGAAAAACCACAACTGATGACGTGCAATGGCTGAAGAACCATATTATTTTTAATAGATATGTTATGTTTCCATACATTGTAAATAATCTTTGCTGATTACATCAGGAAATATGTTAACCCTTTCCGGGAATACATTTCATTTTTCTATTTTCAAGCTTTTAAACAAATCAGTAAAATAATGAAAAATATACTATATTAATCATTTTACCACCAGTTAGAAATAATAAACGACAACTGGTATGGCTAACTATAAATATTGCTAAAAATTAATGGAAAACTATTTTTTTTTAATCATGTTTTTATTAAAACTCATAGTGTTAACTGTCATTCTTGATGGAAAAGCATGATATTTTAAATAATAAAAACACATTTTTTAGTACTATTTCCACAATACAATATTGTGGAAATAGTACAAAAAAAATTGTTTTTATTATTTAAAATAACAAGTAACTTAGCAACACCAAAAGAATTAATGCAATTGTCATAGCGGCGGCACAATCCACAACATTATTGATGGGAATTATTAGGATTTTAGGAGATTTTTCATGTTAGTTCAATTGACACACTCCAAGAATAACATTACGGGCATTTCCACACTGGTTTGACAGTATTTTAACTACTAAAACTATTTGTTGACATAATTGAGGTTGCTTTTGCTAGTTGCATTATTGCTCACCAAGGGCTAAACATTTCTAAATCGATGTCACCAAACTTATCGAGGGGACTTTTGTAATTTTTTCAGAATGATTCCTATGTAAATCAATACAAAAAGATGATTTGATTGTATAACGTTACTTTAACATAAAAAGAAATGTATTCTTCCCCAAAACAAAATTTTGCAAATATTTTATGACTTTCCTTGGCCTATTAAGATTTTATCAATATTTTAGCAACAAAACAGCGGTATACGTGAATTTTAGAAAGATATTTATTTTATTGATTGAATTGGCTTTCACTTGATAGAACTCCATTATAACACGGTGAAAAAATAGCAATGTATTTTAGTTCTACAAAATTATTTTTACAAATATAGTTGATAGCTATTTCGGCTCACGCCATCGTCAGAACTATGCTTAAACTAACATTCGCTTATCTATATATAGCTGTGCAGAAAAGGCACACAACACATCCTCTATCCTGTTCCAACGGCCTAGCTTGTTACTTTAACACAATGACACTAAATTTTCAAAATTCTAAATGAAACAATAGGTGTCTATGACAATTAGATTATATGTGGGACGGAAGTGGTCCTTCTGGAAGCAAATCAGACCACCCCTTTGTACAACGGCTGGACAAGTGGCGATCCTATTATGTTAGTTTGTTCGTTAAGAATCCTTTGTGATAATTGGTGTCTATTGATTTCCAGCTGTTCCAAAGCCATCAGAATTTATTCTAGACTGATAAATCACACGTAAATAAATTCATTGTCCCAAAATTCTATCAATTATTAAGACTTGAAAGAGTATAAGATAGATATTCACATAAAAGTTCTTAAAACCTTATGATTAATATGTGTCCTTTGACTGGAGGGTTAAGAACATAACGCTTTGTTTGGTCACAATATAGAAAATCTTTTTATATGTGAAAGACTATCAGATTACTTTTTATAATGACGGAAATTTTAAGAAATCCACCATCCGAGCAAAGTGTGAAAACAACACTTAACTGAATAAAAGCATCTGGTGTACAGCCAATTTCTAAAATGTCAATTTGGCTAATTTCCATGAGACGTTTTCTTAAGGTTTCCGTTGGTAATTCATTATTATCGGTATGCTCAGAGATTATTAAAGTACAACCAATATAGAGTGGCTATTCTTCATGTTGGAAGAAGATTACAGAACAATTATACAGCATGCAACATCAGTCTTATTTCTCTCATTAAGTGGGTGGTGTAGCATAAATTAACCACAAATCATTCTAATGAATCCAACAGGTCAAAGATTTCAGTATTCTGGTGTAAACGTGAAAATGAAATAATACCTTGGCAGCGGTAACATCTGGTCAGCATCTTCGGGCTCGTTGATGCCGTCCATCATCTGCTCATCTGGTGGCGGAGTTATTGACTCTGACATGATGCAGCCAAGTCAAACCTCTGCCTGCCTATCTCCACTTAATTCTGTTGACAAAATGAAAATAACAATGTAGTCGGTATTATGAATTGTTTAATTAGACAGGCATTGACTTCCACAGCTTGTTCAGGTTTTATTATAAAGGCAGAAGTGAATTGAGAAATTTAACCAAAGTTATTTAAATCACCGAGTGGTTTTACGAAAGTATTTGGAGAAGTCACTGAAAATTTTTATGGTAGTCATATATAATATTACTTTATGAAAAATTTGTTAGAAGGTTAACTTGAATCTGTGCCCATTTTTTCTGTTGCTAAGTATATAACTGAACACTCGCAGCAGACAAATTAATCAAAATTTTCGATATAGATATTTTTACATTTTTTCCAATAGAAAGCATTAATACTCTATAGTAACAGTGGGAATGAAAACTTTGATACAAATAATCAAGGGTGAATGAATAATTTAGATATGGTATCTAGTATCAGTCAATCAATAAAGAAAACGAATACAAGGTATAAAAAAAATAATGCATCTTTAAACTCTGTGATGTGACTATATTGACTAATAATAATTTGAATACAATAACATAACTTTTATGAAATCTACTACTGAAAATTTAATTATAGTATTAAGCAACCAAATTCACATATTTTCCTATAGTTACCTTGTTTACCTTTTGAGTAGTTATTTTTTTATTAAATGTTTTTTTTTGTATATTCAAACATTTTTACTAATAATCAACACAAAATTATAAAAACTTTTGTTTTTGTTAAGGATACATTTGGGAGAAATATTATTTATTATTTCAAACGGTAAATAAATTTTAACAATTGATAATGATATGATTAAGAATATAAAAAATATATACTAAGTGCATATGGTTCAATACTGCCTTTGAAACCAAGAAAGGGAGCGGCCATACTGACATAAACTGTTATGTCCCATGTTGAATGATAATAGATTTCGTTAAAAATCTACTGCTAAAAATCAGTGACAGTTGTGTGTGGCATCAATATTTGGTGAAATAATAGTGCAACAAAAAACATAGGAATGATAATTGACAAAAGACGACACACATATGCGACAATACTCCTCAAAGTGTCAAGGAGAAATTCTCAACTATGAATGACTCCTCACAATTTTTTCAGCTAAAACAAGCAATCCCATCAATAATATTAGAGATCTCTACCGATAAACCCGAAAATATCTATGTGATATTGGAATTTAATTCTGTATTATTTTTAAAATTATCTGTATTCTGCCTGATAAATTTCCATAGGAAACTGCAGAGATTATACATTTATTGTCTTACATAAAATATTTCATGTACATCCTCGTATAAATAAAGATGTTTCTAATCCTATGTTGAACCGCTATGTCACAACATACATATAATTTTATGAAAATTAGCAATCAAGTTTTAAATAATTTTACGACACACAAAACGAAAAAAAATAATTTTGAATATAAAAACGCGCTTTCTCTAAAGGCAGTGAGTTCAAAAAATGTATCACTCATAATAAAATAAAATTCGAAACTATGTCTTTTAACAATGTTTTGGATCATAAATATCTACTATCTATATCTAAAATTATTATAGAACTAAAAATTAGGCTCTTTTAACCCTATTACAATCAATTTTGATCGGTAAACAATCATTACACTAAACAATTTAACTATAAAAAACTATATTACATTTTGCAGATTTCTTAACTATCAATACATTTTTAGAAGTCGAAATATTCAATGCAGAAATAATTTTAAGTCTTTAAATACTACATTATGCAAAGGAATTCCGGTGAAAGATAAAATGAAATACTTATTTAAGTATTTCACTGATTGACTTCTTGGTGTTTCGATGTTAATCAATTTCTTGAAACTAGCCGTGTTAAAATCCAAGGAAATAATAAATGTCACTTGACGTAACAAGCACAGTTATCAATGTATAAACAAGAATAATTTGACAGGATACTCAATGTCATATACTTATGAGATTAGTAGTTATGTAGTTTGAAAATCCTTATTCACTCAACCTTATCCTGTGTCAACAGAGATGTGTATGTAGAAAAAATTACACCAATTTGTATACCAAACAGAACAAAGGGTGTTTATCAAAATATGCGAATAAAATTCATATACAATTCAATATGTAATATCATTGACATTGATGTAGTATAGCAGATTATTTTGTATGTATAAGATTTAATAATAAGCTGCAAATTTTATGGAAAATAGAAACATTGTATTTATTTTCAATGTCATTTTGAAGCAATAATTAATGCTGCAAATTTGATATCTGTAAAATCATAGTTCTCCACAGAAACCTCTTGCTATTTATGCTATAACACTACAGCTGTGATATTACTGTTGTACCAATGTGAGAACACTTTCATGTACTACAATAAAAGAACTATCAACAATTTCACATGAAAAGTAAGCTAGCTAATAAACATAGATTTTCAATTGAAAGGTTTAGTATGTACTAATCAATTCTAAAAATATATTTTCAGCAAAGATTCTCAAAATAAAATAAAATATATATATTTTTTATACTGCAACCTAATGGAAAGGATTTATTTATTTCGATAGTTATACACACACATTTTCTCGAAAGTCGAAATAATAATAAAAAAAACTTATAAGCGAATCAAATCATGTACTCTATAACAACATTTGAGATATTAAATACGGAATATTTAAAAATATTCTTTTTTTCTGTCATTATTGACTTTGTACTAAACAAAATAATTTTTGCTTATCGCAAGTTTTAATATAAGTAGTAAATTTAGAAATAATAACTGATAAATCCAACGGAATAATCTTAAAATAAACAGCACATGATATACGACAATAAAAAATTCACAGCACAAGACATACCAATTTGAGGTTATGTTTCATTGAAGTAGAGATGTGTAAAAAAAAGCTTTAGAACTTGAAAAAATGCGTGTCACCCATAGATAAACAATGAAGACGATAAATTAAATGAATGCAATTCACGCTCGTAAGCTGACGACAATAATTACAAGGCGATCTTGTCACCATATGTGCAGCGAGAACAAAAACATCGCAAGAAAACAAAAGATATTCTTGAACTTGCTCTGTAAATCGGTGCTACTAAACCTTGAGTTTCAAAATAATCCACGCGCGAATATTCCAGCAACAACTGAGTTAAGATCTTCTAGTGAACCCAGGGAACTCGGCCCGAAATGTGACTGTCCAAAAATAACACTCGGAAATATGTTTACAATAAAACTAGCATATAAATAAAAGAATTTCCCCTCGGCGGAATATGTCGCACGAAGAATATTGTGGAAACTTCGGTCGCACAATAAAACAGCTGATTCATATTTTCAAAAAAAAAAAAACTACGAAAAAGCAGCAGGATATGAAAACTGATTCGAGCATTTGAACAGGTTACACACTATAAAAATAGAGTTGACGAATGTTTTGTATTCGATAAAATACGTCTCCACTCAATCGAAAATTCGTGAGGTCAACAAAACCAATACGTCCAAAACACACGAAAACGAATTGTTGAAAATAAAATATATAGTCTAAGTGATTTGTCGAATCGCTTGTTGATGAAATGAAAGTGAAAAAGAACAAATCATGCAGAGATACACACTGTTGCGCATTATAATAGTAAAATCGCAATAATTACGTTATGTATGAACGGACAATACCTTCACTTTCTCTGCGACAATCAGGAAGTTAAACGGTTATTCCTCCGCAATCACCACACGCACTGATGCAGACAAGCACTGAATTGTTTAGGCGAGATATGAATATGAAATACACGGTGTATTCATCGAGTACCACGGTTTGTTCGACGTTAAAATTTTCAATTTGGCACTGATCCACGACAATTCTGACATTTCACGCACCTACATAAACCTTTTAGCGTGATAACAAAACTTCCTATCGAGTATGAATCAGTCGAAACCAAAGTTAGAACGACCGATGTATCGAAATAGAGTTAGATTAAAAATTTTACACTTTATTATTTATCTTGTTTCACTTGCGAATTTTATCTGAAACCAGTGAGCCTGCACTCACAGACTCACCATATATCTCAACATTCACAAGGCACCTGAGAAACTGAACCAGTTAAGTGCTGCCAGACTGAAAAAATTTTACTCATAGAGATTCATTTATTCACTCCTAATTTATTATTACAAAAATATTACGGTTTCCTCAAAATAAAATATGAATTGAAAAGACGTCGTTTTAGTTGCACATTTTTTTATTATTTACAATCACCATATACAACATTTTACTTTATATACGCATTATACATTTTTTATTATGGGGTGGATATAAATAGTAACGAATAATGTTTTCTTACTATTTTTTTCACTACCACAATTTTTTTTATTTTATTCCCTTTTAATTCAGAAAATCAGAACAAAAATAGTAATCAATTGAGAGGCCTATAATAAACTATTGCCGATTAATAAAAATACTTTTGAGATATCTTATTTCAAAAAAAGAATATTAATTTTCAAAATGGTTTTAGTGGCCAAACAGTTTTTCATCAATAACTATGGAGAATTTAGGCACAATGAAAAATGTGAAAGGGTTAATTATTGTTAAATTATATATTATAAATAGTCTTCTTATTACACTCCCATATATGAAAAGACTGTTATAGCTTTATATTCTATTTAATTATGTCTAAAAAACATTTTTTTATCCCCTTTGTGATAAGATTTACCAACAAATATAATATATTCTAACCAAATCAAATATAGTAATTGAAATAGTATTTTGTCCCCCTATCCTGAATAAATATATTAATTATCATAATATAATATTTTCTTTTTTTCATATTTGAAACAATTTATTTAATTTTATTGTCTGAATTTTAACAATAGGACTCGTGTGATAAAGCTTAAGCATATTGAACGTGGTGACGTTATTTTAAATTGGGATGACATTCTAACTTTGAAGGCAAACAACGTGAAGCATTCTTGGAAAAATCCAAAATATTTTTATCAAGACACAATTGAAAAGGTCATCATGTAAATAACATCATATGAATAATATAAAGACAAAAAAATTATGATTGATTACATAAATTATAAATTCGAAAAAAAGTTTTGCAGACACTGTTTTAGAACCTCAACTTATTGACTCCCAATGACAGTGTAATCTGCTTACAATAAAAACCACAAAAGCAGAAAAAATCTGGACCTGCTAAATATCCTTATGTGTAATTGTTCAACAATTTTCTTGTCATTAATATATTTCGGGCATGAAATACATAATAAAAGTGTCTTCATTTTAATATGACATAATGCCTTTGACCTTATCTTTCTATTATTCATTTCAATGATCATAACTGATAAGTTTTTGACTTACTAAATATTGCAAATTTATTATAATTACAACGAAAACATTTTTTTCATTACAGATAAAAATTGACAATCCAAAACTAGGGGAAATTTACTTTAAACATAGTTTAGATGTATTGCCTATACAGTTAAAACAGAATAACTTGAAAAAGTCAGTATATCAAAGTGAATACTTTGAAGGTATTTGATGCATACTTTTTTTTTTATATCAATTTTTGTAAGTTACCATAGTAAATTTTACAGCATAGATTGACAAAAGGTTGTGATATTAAATCAAGTAAATAATCAGTATGTTTAGTTCTACAAATGTGAGTTCAATTACTTTCTCTAGATACTTTATGGATCTAACTGGAAATGCGTATTCACTCGTTTTACAGCAAAACATAGATGCAAAAATATATTTATAATTAATTGCATGCTTTATATCATAAAATAGAGAAATATTTATATGAATATATACAATTCTATGATGGTATTGATCACTTCAACTTCCTAAAAAATTTATCATTTTCTTCTCTATATGTTGTTTATATTTATGTTTGGAATGAAGCAATTACAACAACATTCATAGGATAATATAAATTCATTGTTATATTTGTTTCATAATAATGCACAAATTTAGGTTGTTTTATATATCTTTTTTTAAAGAATCCATGGCATTGCACATATACATAAAATTTATTTCCATTAAGCGTTACGAGTCCATTTATTTAAAAATTTACTATTCTTCAGAACTTGTACCACATTAGTGCCTACAGTATATTTGTAGTGCTTTAGGTAGTGGCAAGCTTGACTGAGATTATGTGGAAACACTATTTTTCATATAATATACCATATAACATATATTCACATATAACTTTATAGATACAAAATGCAAAAGAGATACAATCAAAGAGTTATTTTCTGAAAAAATTGATAGAGATATTACAATACCTTTGACAACACAGCAATCCTCATATCGTCCTCCATCTAAATTAACAATGAATGGACTCCAGATCATGAATTCTATGAAACTTGTACAAGATAACACTTTGAAAAGTGAGGATTGTGTCTGTACTTATTAAAAACCAAATTTATATATTTTTTATTAATTTTTTATTTATTCTAATAATAAATTAGTAATTTGGACACATTGGTAATAAATTGACCATTAAAACCTTAAACTATTAAAATTCTAAAGGTCTTCCAGGTTCAACTAGGAGTACCTATTTTTCGGCACTGAATTCATTGATGGGCTTATTTAGTTTATAAGTAACCAATCAATTCCTTAACATTCTGACTGCTAGCGTCTTAAGTCTCCAGATGGATTACTGTCACTTATAAGATTAACTCGAAGATAAGAGACATTACAAATACCCATTTCCAAAATTACATGTTTGAATTGAAAAAAAAAAAAAACAAAATTTGAAGTTGAACTAAGAAGGGTTTGAAACCAAACCCACCTGATTCCTAGGCCAAAGCTTTAATCAGTCACAAAGATTGACTTTTCATCATATAGGTATCTTTAAGCATGCATGAAATAACCTCTCGCTGATAATTTTAAAGACAAAAAAATATTTATCTCTTCTTTCATATTGACTTCTTTAAGTGTTATTTTCAGCAAAAAATTATAATAATGTTTTTTGGTTGCTATTTTAGAGAAGCTTGCGACCATTTTTGAAACAAAAACTGGGGAAACTACGTATAGCATGGGACATAGTTTACTTGGAAGAGCAATACTGGAGATGAAACCATATGGCGAGCCAAGGGAATCACCCCTATGTAGTCGTTGGCAAGGTCCTTCAGGAAATTACAGATACTTGATAAAATAGAGAATACTAGGCAGCAGACATAAATATTTTGTATTAAAATTTTCATAAAAAGATTGTGATTCGATATTGAAAGTTTATCTTGATTTTAAAAAAGTAAATAAATTAATTGAGTGTTGTCATGAGTGCTTTCTCAAGTCAGTGTTTCTATTACTTCAAAAATATTAATCAAAAATCATCTAACATAGACATCTCTTGACACAATTGTAAGTGCTGATAAGTGACTGTATCAAAACAAAATTTTATATTTGTAGTCATCTTATTTCATATCTAGCGAAGTATTTTTTTTCATTTCATCAACTTATTGTTTTAGGAAATTAATGCGATTATTGTGATGACTATTTTTTACATATTTAAAAATCTATTTTTATCACCCCTTCACATTTTTAAATAGCAAATGAAATAATAAGAACTGATATAAACAATTGAATTTCAAAATTATTTCACACTAAGAAAAGTATGCTTAGATAAATAACTCCTGAATAATAATCCTTTGTAAATAAATTTAAAAATACTTTTGCTCATATGTGAAATTTTTTTTTACATTTGTTGAAGTGTAATATGTCAAAATTGAGATTTAAAAATGTATTACTACTGTCCAACTGATGAAAATTATTACAGCATGGAAAACAAAAGCATACCGAATGTAACAGAGAAGTAAATTATAATAATGGAAGCATTGACTATTTTAATATTATTTGCATATTTAACTAGACGCTTGAATACTATGCATATAACGTAAATAGCTAGTTTTTTGTGAACCTCATATTTTTCAGAGCCCCACAAATTTTTAAGCATTATTTGTAAGTATTTTTGCATACATATTGATTGTTGATAAAGTGTTTTTTTCCCATTTTCTATTGAAAATCGTAAGATTTCTCAAAAAATATTAGGGTTGATACAATATTTTTTATCTTACAAGAGTGATTTTTCTAAAATTCTTTCCATTTAAGATATAACAAAACTGAATCATGTATGTAAATGTATTATTTTTATCCAATGGATTCAATTAAATTCATAGTTTCAATTGAAACTATAAATTTCATTTTGTATACCAATTAATTTGACACGCTTAACATAAATCATGATAATACTGTGGCAGCTCTCGTCGTATTTATGTAATAGGTTGAGGTATGTCTTTTTATGTTATAATTTTATATAGAAATGAAACATAGTAGCTTATGTGATGGTGAAGACTATCAAGAAAAATAATTTTATTATGAATGTAATTGGCATAGAGTCATGCCGGATAAATGATTTTTTCTTTTTTTGCAAGCAATAATGTTTTGTTAGCTTAAATCTATTTGCAAGTAAGTAATTTCTTACCAGTATTAACTGTCTCACGAATAATTAGCTAAAAATTTAGCATAATAAATAATGATCCCATAAACATTTGAAGTGTTATATTAATAAGTATAAAAAAGCTTTGTTCTAATGGTAAGATTTACATTTAATAATCATTTAAATGATAAATTTGAATTGTTGCAACTTGGTACGATTCCATATGTCTTATCACAAACGACCCGGGTTTCGCCCTTCGGCATCTTCAGGCGAAACCCGGGTCGTTTGTGATAAGACATATGGAATCGTACAAAGTTGCAACAATTCAAATTTAATATTGAAGTTCCATCAAGCACCTTCATTTAAATGATCGCTAAAAGTGTTTGTTATTTGATATTAACAATTAAGGACAGGCATGAAAATGGTGGGTCCTTTTATTTCACAGTGTAATTCTGGTGTATTAATATGTATTTATCCATTCTTTCAATGTAGGTATCCATACTCTGAAGATCCGTTGAATAGCGATGAAAATATTTCAAATGCAACTCATCAATGTGACTTCCATGAACAAAAAGATATTAATCATGTAACAAATAAAAACGAAAAATGTGAATGCAACCATTTGGGGTGTATGGGTGAAAAGGTGGTAGAGCCAAAAATACCAGCATCAAAGGTACCTTCCGAAAAATTCACCATTTCTATTGTATAAAAATATTAATGAGGTATATTTTGTCTGAATATTATTTATTCGTAGGTAGCACTCTAGAAAACTTATATTATCCAAATTTTGATTACTCAGTTGAATATTGTATTTCTTACTTACATTGATATTTTAATATATGAAATTGAAGTTTTTTATTCAGGGGCGTCTCCTTCTGGAGTGATTTATGTTTAAATTTAGTTAAAAATTGGTGGATATTAAAATATATTATTGCCTATTGGTAAAACTGTTTGTATTTCTTTAATATTTAGTAGTTAGAGAAAGTGTCTGCAGCACCTAATCGCTTATGTTTTATATTACACCCACATTTGGAATTCCTAAAGTATTTATTGTACAAACAATTGAAGATTCAGTGGGAGGGAGCAGCAAATTCTTCCTAAAAATGTTATGATGCATTGTCAATATTCAATGCATAAATCGGTTCATCATTGATTGTATTATCAGCTGATCAATTTTAAGGTGTTAACTGTCACTTCTTGATGGAAAGGCATGATATTTTAAATAATAAAAACACATTTTTTTAGTACTTAATTCCACAATATATTTTTTGATCAGGACCGGTTTCACTCATCGCGAACATTATCAACTGATAGAATACAATTTACAAACAAGTCTATCTATACAAAACAAAAAATTAATTTGAGGTAAATGTAAAAATTAATTTTTACAGAAAATATTGGAACGCCCCTGACTGACCATATCTTCCCATCTCATCGATTCATCTTTAATTGACTATCATTAAAATTCACATGTATTAATTTATTTTGTTCCATTAAGTAGTGAGTGTGGGCTATTTTCGTCATTAAAATTTCCCACTCCTTACTTCCTTATTGATTGTTCAGAGCTCCTAATGGATTATTGATTTACCATAATTGTAATTTGTAATTCTTAATAAGTGATTGTGAACATTTAATTTTTATACTAATTTACTTTATTTGTATCAATATTGTATGATTTTATGTAAATTGTTTCCTAGTTCTTGAACCTATGGTTTTGTACACCTGCTACCTTTAACTCAAATTAATTTTTTGTTTTGTATAAATAGACTTGTTTGTAAATTGTATTCTATCAGTTGATAATGCTCGCGATGAGCGAAACCGGTCCTGATCAAAAAATATATTGTGGAAATAAGTACTAAAAAAATGTGTTTTTATTATTTAAAATTATCAGCTGATGTTCTTATTTTTGTAGAATCATGATTTCATAAGTGGAGATTTGTTGGCTGGTGGAATCGAAGATGATAAAAAAAGATTTCAGAGCACTTATCAATCAGACTACATAGTTCCAGGTGATTCATAACTTTTAAATATGTTTCACATGTAATTATTTATATACAATTGAGTTCAATTTGAGTATGCAAGTTATTTTAATAGGTTGAAGATTTAATTGTTACTATTAAAGGCTGTAAAAGCTGTAAGGTAATTGGTAAATAATATATATGACTTTTCATAAGCATGGAATAATCTTATTTTATTAGGTAATCCCGGAATTAATGTCGTTTTTTCAATACGCAACTTTGACTCAATATGTTTGGGTCCGTTGACCAGTAAAGACGTGAGTGATTATTTTTCTCTTCTTTGTGATTCTTTTCCTTTCTTTTAAACAAAAAAAAATCAATTCTACCCATCAACAAAAAATGGCAGAGACGTGTCCTTTGGAGACACATTTAAGAAGCTGTATGCTGTTTTTGTTTCATTAAAAAAAAAACTGCAACAGAAGCAACGGAATCCATTTGTGAGATTTACGGTGATTCAATTATCCAAGAAGGTGGACACATCACGATCGAATACTCATCGCTATCTAGAGAAACTGGGGAAAGTTAAAAAAAGAAGGTCTTTGGGTTCCTCACGCGTTAACTGACACAACACAGCGCACCGCTTCAGCATATGCAAAATACTGCAAGAAAAGCAACATTCTTCCCCTTTTCGCCATGACCTTATTACTGGAGACGAAAAATGGGTGCTGTATCACGATATTAAAAGAAAAAAACAATGGTTATATCATGGTCACCATCATATCATGGTATCAACACCAATTTCAACCCCAAAACTAGGACTACATCCTCGGAAAGCCCTATTGTGTGTTCTGGCAGCAAAGTCCAAGATCCTCTGAGATGATGCGTCTCTGTTTTCGAGCCACGCGTCCAAACCCTACGTTGGCAACACCTTTTCTTCTCCCCCCTCTTCCTTACCCAAGCCACGCCATCCGGGTGACGCCGTTATGTATGTCATTGATGACGTTGTTTTTGAATTGACTATTTTTAAAGTCACTAAATTAGCATCCGTGCGTAAACCACTGTAGTGCTTCCAAAGTGACGTGACTTTTAATATATATTATATATATATACATATCGTAATCATGCGTGATGTATCGTTGACAGCGTTGGTCGGAACTGTGAAGGAGCCGATCGTACCCAATGCGGACCCGGCCAGGATATCGACAATGATCGGCATCCAGCGATGCGGCACATCAGATTGGGCCGGGCTCTGTTACTATGAAACACAGAAAAATATGCCGCGACACCGTTGTTCACCGAGCTGGAAGTGAACGATGAGTTCCGTGGGTACGACCAAGGAGCTCTTACAGCTCAACTGACGTGGAGGACGCCATACTTGCCGGAGGGCCGGCAGTTCGTCATTGAGTGGGGGGGGGGGGAAATAAGACGGTACCTCTTACACCCGCGGGGCTGACAATCGAAGGAAAATTCGGAAGAGACTCTTCCCACTTATGCAAATAGTGTGTGGGAAGAGGGCCTAACAGATCCAGCACCGCCGAAACCATCCGGGCCAAGGTGAAGGAGGAACACGTCAGGGACAGACTGGCGAAAATCCCCCCCAGGTTGCAGGAAAGGCTAGCGAGACCTAGACCCTCGCCGGAGAATGATAGGTTGCCCTTTCGGGAGCAAGTCCCGACGCTCAGTGTTAGGAGGGCCAGCAGTGGTAGACGTTCAGCAAGGTACAATCGAATGCTCCCCTACAAAAAAAAAACAGGGAATTGCACAAAAGAAAGAGTCTTCGAGGGGGGCGCCGCCCCAGATGACGCCAACCCCTTCAAAGGGGGTTGCCTGCGACACCTTGTGGAAGTTTGGAAGGCAGAAGGAGCCCCCTTACCCCTTCTGAGGATGTTGGGGGGGGGGGGGCATTCCATTCACCATGAAGCCGCCCTTCTCCCTCAGACACCACAGCTACTGCGGGAATTCCAGACGCAGGTAACGGGCAAGATGCAGGCCCAAGTAACTGTGTTAAAGGAATTGTAAATCTTGAGAGCGGCAGACGGAACGCCCAGCTACCTCTCGAAGTTATTTTTAGTCAGGAAACGGATGGCGGAGAATGACCAATCTTCTACTTGAAGATGTTGAATGGTTTTCTTTTTGGATCCCAGACCTTTCAAGCTGTTCAACCATGGCTGAGTTCCGCAGTCGCTGCAGAGGAACAACTGAATGATAAAGATAGACCTGCATCAGGCATACCTCCATCTTCCTATAGCGAAGTGACATCGGCAACTCCTCCGCCCTGCTTCAGAGGCGAGCTGATCCGGTTCACAAGCCTCACCTTTGTTCTATCAGCGGCTCCATGAATGTTCACATTACTGACGAATTGGGTAGCTGAAAAACTTCGAGACCGAGACATTCGGAGCATTACGTACCTGGACGACTTCTTGATTGCAAATCAATCCAAAACAGTCCTAACCTCTCAAGCATTAGAGATCGTAGGGTTTCTAAAAAAGCTAGGTTGGACAGTAAACTTCAAGAAGTCAATCCCTGTACCCTGCCAGAAACTGGAATTCCCGGAGCAGACCTTCAGAGGAGAGCGACAGGGCTGCCACACACGATACCCAACTTGGCATCAGTGCGGGTGGGCATGTCAACCGGCCGACCACCTCCAAAATACAAGACCTGTCGCTCCATCTGTGGAGGATTTCGGGTGGGAGAGTCTAATTCGCGAGTGGAGCCCTGAAGGAAAAGGGCTGCTATCATCAGGGTAGCGTCAGTCCACCCTGATGATAGCGTACCGATTGGCATGGGTTAGATGGACCACCTGATGCAACCTTAGATCAGTGGTCGCAAATCACCCCATCCGGAACAAGTTGCCAGGTACTTAGCTCACCTCTACCTCAGAGGAGGCTTGGTGTACTCCAAAATTTGGGTGCACAAGTCACGTACCAATTGGCTTGGGTTAGATGGATCACCTGATCATTATCAGTGGTCACAAATCACCCCATCCGGAACAAGTTGCCAGGTACTTAGCTCACCTCTACCTCCGAGAAGGCTTGGCGTACTCCACAATTGGGGTGCACAAGTCAGCCATAACAACCTTCTGCAAACCAGTGGGCGGCGTGGACATTAGCGGAAACGCCCTGGTGAGGCGTGTACTCCGAGCCATATCCCTAGCCAGAGTAAAGACCCCGTAAGCCTCTATATGGGATGTCAGGAGGAAGTCCGTCACTTGAAGGCAACCACTCCACCTACATCCAGCCTATATGAAGTGTCTTGTAGGACGGCAACATTGCTACTACTGACGTCGGTTAGACAAGTTCATGAAGTTGAAGACATTGCTCAGATATTCAGACAGCGGACTTAGAGAGGAACGGGACCAGATAACTCTATGGCCTGTGTTCGGGTCAACTACCCATCAGCAATCGGGTTGGCACATTAGGAAAGAAGACACGCAAAATATAGCCCCAATATATTGGCTTCGCCAACTGGTTAAAGCCTCAGAAGGAAGTCGAAAGAAAGGCGGAGACCTCCAAGAACTATTTTTTACAGCTATGGGGCCCGATAAACCGGCCTCCAGGACAGCCATAGACGAGAGGTAATAACTGGTGAGAGTGATCACATCCGACGGTAGGCCTTATCACTAACCCTTTCCAACCAGTCTAGATGGCCACAAGATCGTACCCGGACCATCAGCTGAAGACTGGTTAAGATCTCACATTGATGACATAACTCTTCCCCCATGAGCCACCAGGTGATAACAAACATTCACTCAGAGGATCTTGGACATTGCTGCCAGAACACACAATATAGGAGTTTTACCTACCAATAAAATCTCTTATGAAAAGAAGGAATGTTATTCTTCAATATGAAAATGCCCGTCCGCACATAGTCCGATATTATACGAAAAAAGATCCAGGACCTTGGCTGGGATGTTTTATTGCATCCACCCCATTCTCCGGACTTGGCACCAAGTGACTACCACTTGTTACGTTCTTTAGAAACGCAATTAAGGAACAAAAAAATCGACAATATTGAAGAACTAAAATCAGGTCTCTCGGAGTTCTTCGAATCTAAGCCAAAGACCTTTTATGAGAAAAGAATTTTAGATCTTGAAAATAGATGGCAAAGAGTCTTAGACAGCAATGGTAATTACTTTGTTGAAAAAATAATAATAAATAATTAAAAAAAAATAATTTTAGTTTTACTGTAAAAAACGACATTAAATCCGGGATTAAAATTCCATCAAGTTTACTTTTGATATCCTCTTTTAATGTCATTCAGTTTTTCATATTTTGAAAAATAGTATGATTTTCTAATTTATGATATCAACTGAAGGTGCTTGATGAAGCGGAATGAGGTGGAATTTCAATGTCAAATTTGAATAATTTAAGTATGATTTTCTTTTGTATGTTGTACAGAAAACCCATTTGATGTCTACATTAAACCGGTTGGTTGTACTGATCATTCATTTACTGATAACCACATCAAGAATGAGATAGCAAGTCAATATATTAAAGTCAGTTATCGTGAGTCAAACCATTCTTATAAATGAAATACTGTAATATAGTTTTGTTGGCTTTTTATCTTCAAGACTTAAAGAAATATTAAATTTAATATGCCATACTATATTTTTGACAGAAAAGATTCAATATGAAACTTTACCTACCTGAGTTAGTTTGAAAGAAATTTATTTGTCTTTTGGTAATTGCCTAATCTTTAAAAGTTATAAGAAATCTGTTGTTATTTCACTATATAATTCCATATTATAACCAATGTTTCAATGCCAGTTAGTGTTTGACAATATATTTTTTGATTTTGACCGGATTTATAGCTGATTGGCTAAATATTACGTAGCAGATATAGCTTAAAAATACTATTATGTTTGTTATGTTAAATTACAGTAAAAATTAGCAATACGTCTTGAACGGAAGACTGCTGCTTTGATAATATGCTGTTTATTTTCTGATTCATGTTCATAAATAATTTATTGTTGATTAACCAATTGATTTGAATATTATAGAACAAAGGCCGACTACTCTACAACCAGTGCATACTGAATATCAGGAGGCTATAAGTAAACTCGGAGGACAAATAATCAGAGAAAATATACACAAACCAAAAAGTAGAGACAAGTTTTTATATAAGTTCTTGTAATTAAAACAATATATGATTTTGAAGCGTAATAATTTATTCATAGGACTATTCTAGACAAAATCCAGTCCTCGATAACAACATTACAGAATTCACAGTATTCATACAGATACATATAATATATATATTTAAATATATGTATAACATTTCCTTTTGTAAAATTCCACATGTTTATCAACATTCAACAATAATAATTAAAAAAAAAAATTGTTTCATCCATTTATGAATGTAGCTTAATAAACTTATTTTAATATTCATATAAATAGATTTTAAAAATATAAAACAGTATTTCTTAATGCGAATGACTGATTTACAAAAGCCTTCTTAGTGATTGTGCCCAATGAAGTTTTCACCGATAGCATGTTATATGTTTGTTTGTTTTGGGTAATCAATAAGTTTAATTTTTATTTTTGATATTAAAGCCAAATTCAATTAGTTCAATAGTTTTATGATGTACATTTTATTTTTAATATTACAACTTGGTGTACAAAATACACTATACAATTATAAACAATATGTGCACTTAAAATAAAAATGTATCAAATCAATTTCATTTTGATGAATAGAAATCCTTAATGATTGCTTGCATACAAAAGCATTCAATAGCCAAAGAATATGTATAGAAAGTTGCTTTTCAATACTAATATTTATACACCTGCAATGTTGGGTGTTACAGTTCCTCTTGTCATTGTATCTACAGATGTAGCTTTGGTTCATGCAATTTCGTAAACACTTCATTAAAAATGGTTTTTCAACAAATAATGATTACTTTGTTATCTAACTGGCTATTGATTTGTGTTTCATATTTTTGATAAGCATTTTCAAACTGATACTGCGTTCATTGAAACATTTTAAAGCAATAAAAATGTGAGGCTAGTATGGAAAAAATATTTTGTATTCAAATTTAACATAGAGTTGGAAAATAAGGCACAAATTATAAAATGTACATCTAGCAGCGTACTTAAATGTACATTTTATTTTCTTCAATAACATTAGAATTTGACACATCCACTGACAAAACTGTCAATTAAAATAGACATGATCATGTTTAAGTAAAGTACTGCTTCAATACAAAAAGACGATAACCTCTGTGAATATTGTTTCCCAAATCAAGTCCTAAAATATTTCATAATATATGTGTGTATATATATATATATATAGGCACTTTCTTTGAATTTGTGCATCATACTTTGTATTGGGAAACTTTGAAAAAAATTTATCAATAACAAAATTTTTCTTTCATTTGTAAAACGAATAATTAAATTAACTCATCAGTAGGTGTGAAGAAAAAATAAAAATAAAGTATCATGAAGATATATTTACATAAGATAAACATCAATCTAAACAATTTTTTCCTCATTTAATAAGGCACTTTTAAGGCGACACAATAGGTTTACATTTTTATAATACAATAGTGATAAATTTACCAAGGCTTATTTGACAGACATACATGTAGAAAGCAGACTCCTATCAATTTTCACAGACGCTTATGAATATTAATGTAAATTCTTCCTGTATTTTCGTAAGCTCTCGTAACAGGTAAATGACACTTTTTTTAAAGAATTGAAATATATAAAAATGTTTTTTTTTACCAGAAAAGTCTGAGTAATCAGAATATATAAAAAAAGAATCATCATTTAGTTTTTGTCTGAACACTGGAGATGAGCTCTCTCCTTTTGTAGACGGGGGCAACTCTAGTAGCCGGCGGAGGATCCGGTTCGGAGGATTTAGGAGTGCCGTCTAAAGTTTCTGCATCTGGGATGTGTCTTGTTTGATGACGAGAATCTGTGTATCTTCTCTTAGTATATTTTTTCTTATCATCGATGGCGCTAGGCTCTTGGATTTTGGGAACGGGGGTTTTTGCTGCTTCATCAGTCTTGCTCATATGGAGCAGCCTCTCGAAATCAGCTGTCTTAGACCGCAAAACAGCCCCTCCGATGCTGGAAATGCTCGGAGTGTATTTCACTTCTCTCTCTTGTTGTTGCCTAATCGCTTGAGAGCTTCCTGTGAAATCCACCCTTCTCTGGCCAGAAGCGCCTGTAGCGGTAGCGACTGAAGAGGCACTGTGGCTTTTTGGCAACTCTATTTCTTTAGGCGTCGGCTTTTGACCAATGCTAGTCTGCATCTGGTATGATATTTCTCTCTTGTAAGATTCTAATTTCTTTTGCTGGATCTCTCCGGCAGAAGTGATCGTGACCTTTTGTAGGACAGGTGCATCTTTAGACGTCTGCTTTTGATAGGAGACTTTCGACACCGGCACGTACATTCTTCCCGTTGTACTGTGGAACTGGTCGTAGTCACCGTGGCGCTCGGTAGGACTGGTGGGGCTCGTCGGCGGGGTCGAAGCCCACGAGGGAGGCGAGGAGAAAAGTCCATCTCCTGCCGATCCGCTAGACGGGGTGAGATTCCTGGGAGGGCTGGATAGAGTGGCCGAAGAACCGACTGCCGAATCATACCCGGCTGGAATGGAGCCACCCACGTGGGACAGAGACAGCGTTCCCGTTATGGGCTGCGACGCTATCGAGCTATCACTGCCACTTATCGACCTGCAAGATTGGGATTTTAGAATTGCGCTGGAATCAAATCAATTATGTGAGTATTAGTCGGATGCATCTACTACAAACATGCTCTATATACATTTATATTGGAGTTAAATACTACAGGAATGTTAACAGGGAGAGTTATTATCTTAAGTCCAATAGAATGGTCGACAATCGATTGATGATAAATCAGCTAAAGGTTTGCTATTTAATAAAACAGTTTATTAGGAAACTAAAAGAAATTATTTGGTGTAGGTTTACACTTGAGTTAATTGAAAATTTTCAAGATATCCTTGAAATTGCTTATTACTACAGCTAGAAAATAGAAATTAATTAGAAATATTACAGTGGGCTAACAGTGGTGATCTGCTGAAATGATATGTATTATTAATTTATTCAGTTGATACTTGAAATTTTGTTTTTCCTGTCTGTCCTATTTAGCAAAAATCAGAGAAAATTCGGTCATCAAACAATTCCTTTATTGTGTTATTTTTTTGCATTGTTTTTGGTAATCGTAGAGATGAACCATTGCAAATAAGCTTAGAAAACTTAATCAATATTGATATACCAACAACCGCCAGCTTTATTTTGTAGAATATTAATAGAAAGTATACTATCTACAGAATTAACAGAGGTTAATATTTTATTCAGATTGTACTATGTTATTGTAAGACAATCTACAACAAGTTACCTTTGTCTCCGTCTCGGTGGAACTGTTGGCTGGGTAGCACCCGCTTCTTCAATATATGGAATATCGGGATCATCTAATGCGAGACTCAGTGGAAGTCTCAGTGATGCAGTGATCACCGGGGCGTCGCTCGATAAAGAGCGTCGTCGGTGACCATATCCCTAAGAATAAAGTCATAATTTGGTAGAATTTTTTTTAAACAATAATCCTGTAAAATAAACAAGTATTTGCTGAGATATGACTGACTTCAGAAAAGTACTCTGTCACTAAAATTCTTGCATCAATGAGATAGGCATATAATAAAGCTTTTAATCTTTGCTATTGTGAAATAGTCCTTTAATTGTTAATACATTGTGGTATGTTTTTTGGCTTAATAAACAAATTAATGTCACAGTATAAAGTGCCAATGAAAGCAAATTGATACATTAGCTTGGACTGAATGAGCAATTTATTATAATATATTTTTTTTTGGTTATAAGTCGAGAACGGTTAACTTCATTTCAATTGTTTGAAAATTTACTTTTGAAAAAGATATGATTCAACTAGGAATGTCAATAATTAAATGAAAAAATAGTACTGAGTAGAAAATAGAAAAAAAACTATTTTTTTGTAAGTTGAAAGTGTATTTGAATTTTAATAATTAACAATTGAAAGCAAATAATGTCTAAAATTGATCATTACAGAGGAGTTGAAACAAGAAAAACTTTATAGAAAACACTAAAAATGCCAGACTACCACTTTTACACCAATTTGAAGCAAAAATACCAAAACAATATCTTCTAATTAAATAAATATTATATATTAACACTTTGTGGTCGGGCCCCTCGAGCAATATACTCAAGCCTGTAGCGGGCGTTTTTTGCGATTAGAGCAAAGAAATATTACTTTCTTAAAATCGACACAACTTCTAAACCAAACAATATTTTTGATTGAAATTTTCAAAGAAATGATATGTGACATTTGATCTTTAAAAATAAATTATAAACACTCTGATTACATCTTAATTTCATTATATTTCAATACTGAATATAAAAACCTATTCTCAATTATGTAAATGGCACTCCACATCTCATCAATATAAAAATTTTAAAACATTCTATGTAAAAGATAATATATTTATTCTTACTATATAATAAATAATAATATATATTTGCAATTCCTGCAAGTTTAGAACCACTGGAAGTTTGAAATCTGAATGACGTAAATCGAGAAACATGCGTCTCTGAATAGGAACACTCGGGTTTATAATAACTCATGAGTTTTATTGCCACATGTCAAAAAAAGGTTTTTGTCGTTTTGCCGTGCGTTTTGTTTCACGCCGAAATACAAACCCGAGAGAAGACGGTCCCGCAAACGACCGACAGGATACAAAAACGAATTTTATCGGGTTCCGCAAACAAACGACAGTCCGCAAAAAACGAAATATTTCGTTTCCCGACCATAAAGTGTTAAGAGTAAATGACAGAATACTCACATCATTGGTATCGCTAGCAGTGCTGTCTAAAGAATCAGATCTGCCCTTTGAGCCGGATGAGAACTTAGAAGAAGAATAAACAACACTTGCGCCTTGATCGTCTTGCTGGGACCCTTGATTGCCACGTAACCTGAAACAAGTAAAATCACTATTTAATGATGAGTTCTGTCACTGCGGTGACATCTTATTATCTAAATTGAAAGCCAATCTCAACGTTTATTATGTGTGACAATAGCAAAATTGGTTTATGTACTATTTTATGTGAGCAATGTATAAGTTCATAGTTTTACATTATCTCTGCTTGATTAAGGAGATAGTAAAAGAATAACCTCGTGATGATGGTCATGGTAGAAGAAAGGGATCCACTACTACTATCTTGACGCTGTTCTTCTCTCCATCGCTTTTTACTGCTTGACCGTGGCTCACGGCCTACTCCTCTTTCCCTTTGCCTTCAAATTAACACAAATTAAGAAATTTAATAAAGCAAGACTTATGAAGACGAATAAACGTGAGCTATAACCAATGCTGTAAGAGAGAGTATACGCTGTATACCCTTAACTACTTTCATTGAAATAATTTATACCATCCGATTAACTGAAAATATTCTATTGTCACACAAAAATATATATTTTTTTTTAATAATCAATATTTTTTAAACTGTCAAATTAGTTAAATGACACAGTCCAATAAAATACAATACAGGATTATGTTACAGGGTATAATATATGATTGCGAATAAATGATATATGATATTGTACAGTGCGTTACCATACACTGTCTGTGATAATAATTTATGATTACAGCACTGGTTACAGCTCAATCAATAAAGTATAAAACTGATATGGATAATTGATTTAATAAAAGTATCATTTGTTGCTACAAAAATGTCATATTTTTGTAGCAGGAAATGTAAACAATTTTACGGTGAGAGAATAACTAGTCTTGAAATTCTGCATCTAAAGCTATCTGTTTACTAAAAAGAGCTATAAAAAAGTTTAGTATTAATGATATGAATTTTATAAAAACAATGTATTTCTATTATGTGTTTATTACCTGAGTGTCATTGCAACATTAGGACCTCCCATTGCAGCAGTTTGATGAAGGCATTGTTCTCGGCTCCAAACTCTTCTCAGGGATGGAGGACTCCCTTGACTGTCACTGTCGCCTCCTCCTCCACCTCCTTGACTGCCATCTAATAATCTAAAAATAATGAAATTTCGTTAGTTCCGAATATTTTTTTATTTTCAAATTTCGGCTACTAATAATTGAACATTGAACTCCTAAAGTCAAAATATTTTTAATTCTTCTATAAAGAGTAGCTTTTAGTAGATTGACTTATTTATAATATCTATGCCAAATGCTGCAACAAAATAATTTAATGTCCACATTGTAAAACATTAAATACTTTGCATATGCTATAACGAAATGAAGTTTACACAAAAAGTAAACTAATGAGCTAGTTTTTTGTACCTAGATGCGCTAGATATAATATTTAATTTAACTAGGTAATCAGTAAAATTGTTGCTAGTGCTTGAAATATTTAATCAGAACCTGTTTGTTGCTTTGAAGCATTTTACTGAATTATTCGTTGATGCTTTTATCTATTGTATAAAAATATTTTGTCATTGAAAACGGTTAATTGGCTTCAGACCCGGCACACCCACATGGGAAATCTATGTTGCCGCCCACTGTCTTACAAATTGAGGGGCGCCAAAATAGACAAAAGTTCTTTTTAAATGCTTTTTCTATATTTATGAAGGTCTACTTGTAATGTGTATCTATTTTTATAATTTATGGTGGACACTAATAATAAAGGTATAAAAAAAACACACCTACACATCTGTTTTTTTTTTGAATGCGATAAATCTTATTTTTTCATGATATGAAAGGTACAAGTTAGTTAAAGCAATTACACACTACATATATTAAATATATACATATTAAAACAGTTGATATGTATCAGTTATATATTCATAGCATCATCAATAGCAATATTTGAACTTGAAGAAATATCAGTTTACTAAACAAATATAATAAATTCAAAAAATTATGATGCGGAAAATTTTTATATTTATTGGAATCAACATAATCATTAAGTGAGCCTACACGCTTGTTTTGCATCAGCAAGTAATTTTTAATCATAGTTATAGATGGCATAGGACCATTTTTTGAAAGGGTTTTATAGTAGAAATATTAACACAGATAAAATCAGGACTGGAATATTATTATTTAAATTTACAATTCTAATTACTCACTCTCCACATGCAACCGAAGATGCCAACGCTCTAGCTAATAAGTTATCCAATGAAGCTGGATGACTAGTAGCTAATTGAAGGCAAGCTTCGTGTCTCAACTCGGCATCCACCATGAACACCATATCACGCTGTTCGAGAAGCGCTCGCACAACATTGATAACGTCGATTCTTTCCTCAGCTCTCTCCGTGCTGAAAAAAGATTGCATTGATATTTTATGTTCCATGCAAAAGAAAGATAATTAAATAAAATTTTAAAAAGGAAGAAATTTGAGATGGATACATAAAGTGGTTTTAAAATGTATTTGTTATTTTCATGTTTACTTGAGGATAGGAACTAAGCTGTGGAAAAATATTTTTTTTTTATTGTTTTTCATTATGTTATATATGATATATCGCCATGTTCCACTTTGAAGCAACATGGCGAAATAATTTAAGAAGTAACTAGCTTAGTAAATAAATGAATAAACAATTTTTCTATCTTGGAGTTTTCACAGATAATACTGTTGTATATATATAAAAAAAAAAATAGTGCAAGTCATGGATTTAAACCTGATTTCTTTTCCTGCTGCTCCTGGTTTGATACAATGTAGAATGTTTGGGGCAAAAACTGTTGCTAAGTTACTAATGTCCATTTTATTTCCTGGCGAATACTCTCCTAAAAAGAATGCAACATAATATATGTCAGTACAAAATAATATAAAGAAAAATAATATTGCATTCTATTATTAAAGAAATTTTTCATGATCTCTTTTATATTTTAGGCAAAAAGGATTCAAGAATGGTCGCATGACGATTCAAATTCTAAAAATATCATGACCAAGCTATGTGTGACCCATCTGATAGAATTGACATTTAAGTATTGCCCTCTATTGATGAATATTTTAAGCTTAGGTTTGGTAGTAGAAATGCAATTTCTTCCTCTATGTGGGTTACTGTAAACTCATTACTCAATAAAATGTTAAATGAATGTAAAACTTTAACCCATAACTATGTAATTTTTAATTTGGAATATTTTTATTTGTGTCGAAAACAATTGTTTCTACCTGAAGGTTCTTGTCTATCATCACAGTTGTTTGCCACTTGTCCGAGGAATGTGAGGAGAGCATAAAGAGTGTCCTGGTGAGCAGACGGCAGCAGCATCACCAAGAGTTGAAGGGCTTCTTGTTGGAGCCGTCGGTTTCGTATTTCTAAAATAATTTGAAAATATTTAATCATATTGAAAGAGAGATTGAAATATACAGTATTTTAATATTAAGTAAAAATGGCAGAGAGCTCTAGGAATAAATTTATATATTCATATATAATTATAGAGTTTTTGTTGGCTTGAAACAGATTCTTGAATTACAAGAAATAGTAACATTTTAGGCAGCTGGATTTAAGTAATTTAACCAAAATTGACATACGTACATCAATTTCAACTAATTATTGCTTTTATTGTTAATAGATGTCACTTATTTGCTTTAAATTAAAGTCACTATTCCTATCATCTATTATTTGAGTAATTATTTTATAAAACAGGCAACACAATGAATAATGTTTTAAAACTCGAATTCTATTAAAGAGTCAATTGCACATTTGAACTTAAATTAAAATTATAAATTAAGAAATGACAAATAGCCAATGATTTTTCTTCATTACACACAATTTATTTTGAATAGATAAAATGATTTTATTGTATATATGAATAGTGGGGTTCACACTATTTCATTATTATTCTTGAAATATTTGGCAGCAAACAAACTCACTCTGTGTTTGGACGAAGGCATGGTATAAGTCTCTACAAAGAAGTGGGTCCGGAAGGTCTCTGAGGAATTCTTTCAGCAAGGTGGCCACATCATGAGGGCATGTCTCGGCATCAAGAGGACCCTCTTTGCCGCAATCCCACTCCTCTCGCAACTGGAAAAATAACATAAAAGTATAATTACAAACATATCTGAAATAGCTTGGAATACGTATTGTGAATAAATTCTCATAATTTTCACTGTAAAGGATTTACAAGTATGCAGTTGTAGATATTTTCCAATTGCTATAATCATTAATTTTTATATTGCTAGTTTTCTGTACTGTTTCAAAACAAGCAAGACGTCTATAAATGAATAAACGAATAAATAAAGCAATAAAAATATCATGAAACAAAAATAATAATAAAAAAACGTATAAATCAAAACATATCGAATTGAACAGTGTGTAAACAAAAAATTCACTTGAATGTTGGTAAAGCAATAAATTTAAATCTCTCCCATTACATCAAACAAACAGATGATTTATTAAAACCACCGATTACACACTTATTAAAGTTTATTGCTTCGAATATTTTCTAACCACAATGGGTAGGGACTTACAAGTCAACAATTTTTTACCACAATAAATTCATAAACAAAAGCAGACTATGCAAGCCAATAATTTTTAAATAAAACAGTACTTATCTACATATGTATTTTTATTCAAAAAATAAGTCAATTAATTTTCCACAAATAGTACATAGTTCTGAAGTTCGGAAGAAAAATTACTAATGTGCTTAAAAAAATCTCTGAAAATTCGACGTTATTTTCATAATATTTTAATGTCACTAGTGGTCAAGTTATACTACAAGAATAAATATACAAATTGTTTGGTTAGTAAATGCAATTTACTTCATACATGGTTTCAATAGAAATTTTACAAATATCTACCCAAAATTACAGTTTTGTCACTCAACAAATAATAATCGATTTAGTTATTTACTCTAAGACTTTTGTATATTTCAAATAAGTACACTAAAGTTTAATTATTTTGTAAAATTTGCTAAGAAAAAAAAGTATTAAATTTTATAATTGTAGTAAAATTAGAAGTAATATTTAATAATTATACATATATATATATAATCATGAACAATTTAAAAAAAAATTATTCCACTCAAATAGTTTCATAATTTTTGATATCGGCTGAAGGTGCTTGGAAGAATTCGAATATACAAACTGTCAATTCAGTTGCACCCGTGTAATAGAATGCTTGAAGATGCCGAACGGTGAAACATGTGTCGTCAGCGACAAAATGCGGAATCATACAAAGTTTCAGCAATTCAAATTTGAGTTTTAATTAGTTGCAGTTTGAAAACATTTTTTCCAGAATCATTCTATAATATCCAATAGCTACCACAAACAAATAACAATACTTGATTGGCTGTATTATAAACTTTTTAAATAATAATGGCGCCTGACTCTAGAGTTCTATACTTTCGCTAATCGATAGTACACTTGCCGTTATAATTTGATGTTCATAGTTTTCCCCGTGACTACTAGATTCCGAAAATATTTACGAGTATATCACATGCAGGAAAAGTAAACATTTCGCGAGCATGTTTAATTACAAACAAAATGCCAAAATTATTTTGTAAACAACACATCACCTCTTGCGTCATTTTCAATAAATAAATATCAAATAATCAGCGTTAAAAGTCATGCGTAGTAATTATTGTATTTTTATTGTTTTTTTTTTGTAAATAAATTTTGATCGAAATTATTGTCTACCTTGAGCGATATATTTTCAAATTTAGAATAAAAAATGGCGGTGTATCGACTCTCTCCTTACATTTCAAAAATCGTTTGCGGTGATACTAGGGAGTTTATCTGTAAAAAATGAAATCTATCAAAATCAGTTTTAAATTACTCTCGTAAAGGTGAGGGTTCACAAGACATTGCTGGCGTTTTCATCGGCATTTCCCAAATAAATTTACTTGGCTGAAACTTTGCCAAATAATAAGTAAAAACGGTCACCGCTTGCCAAGCCGAAGATTGGCATTCCAAGATATGTACTTGCTTATTTCATAGATCCCCGCTCAAAGATTAGACAAAAACATCGGTTTTTTGGTAGCCAAAAAACCAAAAGTTAGCTCTGGGAAACTCGGATGACAGCCGATAAGAATTGCCATAATTTCCACGATCGTAAAATTAAATCTTCCGGTCCACTTATAAGCCACGTGAGAAATTATTGTTAGAGCTTATTCATACATTTTATCTGAGCTTAAAGCGCCGCGAGTATATTAGTTAAGAAGCTTGTGGACAAAATTGTTTTAATTAACATATTTTTTAACAAAAATAGCATTATTTGTAATACAATACTTCAATCAACAATATTGTGTTTATTGACCGGGCTCACCGCGTAGTGATCAACGTAATTGGCTTCCATTACGATACTCACGTGTCCAAATCTTACTAGAGAAAATTTCACCAATTGATTTTTGCATTTATATTTGTAATATCTAAAACAGGGGTTCACAAACTATTTTGTCAGAGTGACGATTATGTTTTTTAAAAACAATAGTTTGTAACACGGTGAAAAAAATAGCAATGTATTTTAGTTCTACAGGATTTTGTAGAACTAAAATAGATCGCTATTTTTTTCACCGTGTTATAATGGAGTTTTACCAAGTGAATGCCAATTCAATCAAAACAATAGTTCGTTTTTAAAAAACATCAAGTAAAAAAATACTTCATCATTTCAACTTATATTTTCAACTAAATGTACAATATTTATTGCTTTTATTAACTAACAAGAAAAATCTTTTTTCACCGTATGATTTATGTAATTTATTTGTTTGAAATACTTAGTTGTGCAATCTAGGTTCAAAAGCCGTAAAACGTGAAGAAAAGTGACTTTCGCGACTTACGCACATGCGCAGTTCTTTTCTTCGTAATTGTGGTATAGTAATTTTGATATTAATATTAACACTCATTAGACACTTTAAAAAGTCATGCGAGACACTATGTTAACCATTGGTCTAAAAATACCCTCCCGCGATCATAAAACTGGGCGTAGCGATAAAAACCTTAACCGAAAGTTGATATCATACTTCTTACCTATTCTATTCGAAAAGGCTAGATTATCCAACAAAACAGCAAGCAGTTCTCGTAGAAAAAAATATTGAGATCCTACCATAAAAAAGCCATATGTTCCATATTACGATCAGAAATGGTAAAAAATTGGCTATTAGGTTTGTTACCATTCCTTAAAAATAATAGCTGGTTGTGTTTCAAATATTAAATGATCATTTTAAATCACGAGAGCAAAAATAATTAATTTATTCCTAATTTATTACACATAAATAATGAATGGTATTTCGATATTCATCGCAATAAAATAGTAACGTTTTTTCGCTCTGCAGAAAAGCTGTTTTAAATTGATTAGTATTGCGAGCTTTGCGCATTATAAAAATATGTAACAACATCATTTTATCATCAAAGAAATCTGTAATACCGACATCTTAACTGTCAACATACGCTTATAGCTACGTTTGAGAAAAATATGGATATGCAAGCAAAAAAATGGATAAAGCAGTTACTTTGTTTAAATTCAAGATTAATACCAATCATTATCAGTTACTGTTACACGATATGACGTGTGGGATAATTTACTTTTCAACTTTCAAGTATATTTATTTGAGCTTTGATACAACCTGATATTTTGGTTGAATTTAACGCAATATCAATTTTCGTGCGTATTTTCCAAGTTAAGCGGGCGATATGTTAACTCAATGTTTAAAATAGGTACCTGACACAACAAGAATGATTATTGGGGATTTTTTCGTGAAAACAAGCAAAGGAAAACTTTCCAGTGCTTGAAAGAAAAATGTGTTTTGTTTGCCGATAAATAAGTGTTGTTTAGAAGTGGAGCTGCCAGTTGGTAAGTTCGTTCCAATTTATAGTTTATATTTTTAAGAACGAATGGACGCTTATCGCCAGCCACTTATTACCGCCGACGTCAAGTTTAATTGCTTGCAAATATAATATTATATATGAATAAACAACATGATCTAAACGGGTTCACAGCTTTAACGTGTACAATAATACATCAATAACCGACTTTAAATTTAATTTTACATCCAGCTCTAAAAATAATATCCTAATGATTTCTTTTTGATAGCTCGTGGCATTAGCAAAAATATGCTTCACTACTTTAAGCATAGGCTTATTCAATATTGTTATTTTATATATCATTTACTGTATAACATAGCATAATTTATTGATGAATTTTTATTTTTATAAATGTAACGTCATGTATATGTGAAATTTTATTTTATTAAAAGTCTATCAAACATATACTTAATAGTATTTGGTTATATAAAAAAAGATGTTGCTGCAATTCTTGTAGACCTTAATACTTGTTATATTTTTAGTATATACAGTGCCTTTCTACTAAGAATTGATGGTTAACGCATTTAGGTCGAACAGCATATTGTTAATATAAATCGATCGACAAAATGGTTTTAATGCTTTGAATTCAAACTGTATTTATAATGTAGTGTGTAGTAAAAATGCTTGCTGGATTCTACCATAGTAAAATTATCTATATATCTTTATTGTTATGTGACAGTAAATATTGTTGCTAGGTGGTTGTAAATGGTAAAAATATAAGCTTAACTAAAATATGATAATTATTTTGATACAGATGATCAATGCGATTGATAACCTTACCTGTCGAACTCTTTTTTTCGAGGTGCTAACCCTGAAGAGGCCAAGGGTTCTCAAGCCATGCGTTCGAAGGTGCTCAAGACAGCAGGCGACGATTGACGGCACCCGAGTCGGAAGACCGGACCCTGGAACGGTGGAACCAGCTGCTGTTGTCTCCAAGTCACCTTCTAGTTCCGATTCACTGCCAGCAAGGCGATCTCGAGATGCTAAACTCTCGCAGGAACCGCTCTGCTCAACAAAAAAACAAAAATTAGCAATCCACGAATCAGCACTGATATTATTTTAATCTTAAAAACGATTAAAACGGAAAACCATTTTTAATTTTATAAATATTTGAGAATTTTAGTGATTGCGTAAAAGTTGGACTTTTTCTTTGATAGATGTCATTTTCGATGACCTTTCTAAATGGGTCATTGAAAACCAATAGATCGGCTAATTTTACGAATAATATTGTGGCAAAATTTGAATATATCGCTACCTGAAAAAAACAAATTAAAAAATAATAATTTCGAGATAATTGAACAAAAACTTCTGTTTGTTGAAAATATACAGTAAAAGTTTTGTTTATTTTCTTAACTATACTTCTATAACAATAAAAAATTCTTTCAAATTGATCAGATTTTTTTATATATGTGTTTCATTATATATCATAAGTTTATATCGCACCAATCAATTGGAATGCCTATCACAAAATTTACTTTTTACATTTTATTTTACTGTTGTTTAAAGCAGCAATATATTGTAAGTATACACTCAAATCACATTAATACATTTACAACGCACACCGTACAATATAATGTATTTCATATAATACTTAAACCTAATAGTCCAATCCAATCCTCCAAATCGTCACCATTCAAACACGGTCGTATAACGCATTCACATATATTTAAGTTTATTCAAAAAAAATGCAGTAATGCAAATGTTGGCAGTAAAAAAATATCGTGTTGATACAAATAGTTAGTTTTGTCATAAATTATTAATTTGTCTCAAAATGGTGGTGAACAAATCGTGACGAAAAAATAACGTATAAACGATTTTTTAATATTTTTCAATATTCACTCTGTTAAAATACGTACTGTAGATAGATTTTTATTTTTCTGTCAAATTTTCTTCACAGTGTGACCGTAAATAATTGATTACACAAATTTCGTTTGTTGTAACTCGAGTAAAAATCTGTGAGCAGATGTATAATAGATTTAGTGAAAGAGTAATCTGTCTGCACACGTGTTTATTAGGTTTAGGGCCATTAGTCTCAGCGGCAGTCATAAATAGCATCGCATCGCTTTTCCGATGACGTCAGAGCGGCCCTTCAACGAGTCGACAATGACGTCATCGAGATGAAAACTCACTGCATTTTTTATAAAATCGGACACACCGGCGATTTCAAAACACTGCCCCACAAATCTCAACATTATTTATAGCTTTGATATTGTTTGCAGTTACTCTCGATCAAAGAATATGGGGCCGTTTCTCTTTTTACGCGGGATATTCGTTACATGGATTGTTCCATAAACAAAATTTGTGTTAAAATTGACAATAAGTATTATTTATACAATAAAGTTTACGTCCACAACGAACATAAACAGTAAAATAATTTTTCAGTTTATACTTTGAAAAATATACTAACGGTGTTCATAATTAAATTATTCATTAGTGACATTTGCAAGTACAATAGAAAACATAAATTCTTGTGAATTTCAATATCAATAATTATGATACATGGAAAAAAGGTTCAAGAATTCGTTGATGTTCATAATTTCTTTGATTTAAAATGATTAAAATATTAGATTTTTTTTTAATTACATTTAATTTTTAAAATGAAAATGTGCAATCGGTGTATATACGATTTTATGTTCTTTCCTTGCCAGATGCTATAAATTATACTATAATTAATCATGTCTTTTAAGTTTCTAACTAACTCAAAAGTTATTAAATATTAAAAAAGACTTCACTCTCACTATGATATTATTCCTAATAAAATATTTCTTTTAATTTTGGACATCATGTCTTTTGAAAGGTAATTTTTATGTGCGGTGATATCTGAAATATATTATCTAACTAATGCAAATGAAAAAACTGATCAGTATGAAAAAATCTATTTCTCAACAAATCAGAATTTGATTGGTTTATCATATTGGGTATAGTTCAAAAATATAAAAAGAAAATCGAGCTAAATGAACATCTCCTTTGATAATAAGTTGTTACGTCTGTTTATGACTTCGTTATACGAAAAGAGCATAAAATGTGAAAAAAATATGTCGTATAATCCGAAACACATGATGATATAAAAATAAAGAGATCACCAGTGACGTCATAGCACGATAGCGTCTGTTTGAAATCAGAACACTAAAAACAAAATGTTTGCCGATTGATTAATGGATATTCTTAATTTGAATTCAGTAATCTTGTAGAAATAGCAGTGTTTCGCTCTTAAATTTTTCTACATAATGAAGTTGTGATGTGATTAATACATCAATATTTCTACAAAATTGTATATCTTTCATCCGCGATCAACAAGAATGTTTTTGATATAACGGCGTTTTGTTTTATATTATTTTGTTGTTTTTTATCATTTTCAAAACTGCAGCCAAGACAACGATCAACGTGGAAAGCCAAAACATAATTAATTATCAATACTTATCTATGGAATTTTTTCCTTTAAAATTTTTTTAAACTGTCATTGAAATCTAAATCTAACTAATGTATCATATATAAATGTAAGTTTTATAAAATTAAGCGCTAAATCATTGATAGCGGGAATCGTATCTGCCGAAAAATGCGCTCTCACGAAGGATTAAGCGAGAGGTGAAAGAGCATTTAGCTCAACGCGTCTAATGATGTAAATATGTCTTCAATTATATTTTTCTCTTTTTTTATCGCAAGAAATTTATAGATTTACCCATATAACGTGTCAGTGACAGTAGATACTAAATAAAAATGAAAAAAATATCGTTAAATATCTTATTGTAAAATAATTGAATACATAATTATCTATATTTTCATCGAAACTTCTTGAACATTTAAAAAGTTCATTTATATAAAATTGTTATTGATTTTAATCCAATGAAGAAACTATAAAAAGTTTTGTTTATACATATTTTTTACCGAGAGAAACAATGAATTATGTAACGATCGAAACAAATAAAAACATACAGCTAAGAGATTATGTTGTATGGGAAATCACTTCCGAATTTGGGTTATATTTTTTCGTGGGTGAAGAAAGCTTTTAGCGGCCATATTTCGTCATTTTTCTCATAGATTGAGCTTATTGTATTTCCAAATTATATATTTTTTATGAAATATGTAGATAAATTTATTTTACGCAGAACATATAATCTTTCAATTCTAATCATATGTTCAATTAAGTTGCTTTGTTATAGTATTATTCTTAAGATATTATGCTTACTATATTCGAATTTATTATGTGGTATACATCGTTTACATTTGATAAATATTTTTTTTATCATTTTCACTGTCCACTTCTAACGCAAAAACCGTATTATAGGGCTAAGTGTCAAAAAAACTTGCTGGGAAATAAGTTGTAAGAGGCAAAATGGAATAGTAATTTTCTATTTCAATGTGAAAACAGTACGACTATTGTTAAATAGTATCAAGTCCAAAATTATTGAGGAATCAATTTTCCTGTGGTATCTAATAGGATATTTAAAAGAAAACTTGACATTTCATTTAATAGGAATTATTTTTACATGTCTAAATTTCGTACATTCTTATGAATTAAACATTCCCGGATAAGCCTGTGGTCATTTTGAACGTTTAAAGATTTTTTTATTAATATACTTTTATTTATTACATAAATCTACGTTAAACATATTACAAATTATTGCTTTTTCTACGCAGAAATGATTTATAAAAGATAACATTGTATATTTAAAAAATAATATGGAAGTCAACCGAGCACACTCAGACAATATCTACTTTAGTATTGTAAAAGTTAGTGTTCAACTGATTTCACTCTTATCCACGTAGAATGTGTCGACATTCAAAGCAATACTGTTGAATATTGTTAATGCTTGACAGATCGGTGCAATATATCTTTGCATCAACGACTAAATGCAAACAATATAATGTTAAAAAAAAATATTTATATATGGAGATTTTTAATAAAATAAAAATATTTGTTTTTTTTTTAAATAAGAAATATGATGTACACAATTAGCTAAAACTAGCATTTCTTAAAACGGCTACTCGTGGTTCTTTAACATGGTTCTAGATTTGGCTGTGAAGAGTTATTGAAAATAAATGTTTTCTCCTCACATCATCTCCTCTATCTCTGTCGAGCAGGGAAGTAAAGCTGGCGTGGGAGCCATGATTGCTTCCTCTCCTCAACCGTCCCGTTCTGACTGCCTCTGCACACCTTGCCAGCGGCACACCGAACACTAACCCGCCACCACTTTCTGAAATACATTAATAAAGATAAAACACGTGCATATCAATAAACAAGTCAGGTATATTTGGAAAATATTTCTGTGAATATCCCATAAATCAGATTTATGTAATTTTTTCATAGATAATATCACTAAATGAACGGTAATGTGATTTATTATTTAGAAATAAATCTTTAAAACTCATTCTTTGTCTGTTTTCTCTCAAGCGCGTGGATTTGTATTTGATGACAAGGATATCAGATTTGGATATCAAGCTTTCGTAAAAAATATGTTTTTTTTATATGTCAACATTGAATGCTCCTTCGTCCAGTCAATTCAAATGTTTTAGAATAAAATTTAGTTTTCTCCATACAATATGCATTAACATTTACGAAAGTACTTGTGTGCATACAGTTTGAAGAAACACATGATTTTTATTTACAATTTTTCGGCTGATATCTTTTTATAAGTGCGACGTGAAGTGAGTAAAAATTCGGCGGCTTGAAAATAAGTAGGCATCAATGATCCCGCCTTAAAAATGCCAAATTTCTCACCGCGTCGCTAATTACAAAAGTTATTGACAAGTGGTGGTGGACTTGAAAACAAACCTATCGCGTTCACATTCTCCTACCCGCCAGTGACATTATTATTCAAAATATTTATTTATAAATAAAATTAAAGTGTCTCATGTTCGGGAAAACTTGCAAAACATCACGTGCCCTGTTTGTTTGTTTGTGTAAAGGAAATGTGGCGTCTCAAAATGGCCGGCAATATTCCAATTTCGAATGATAATTTGCTATACTATGAATATTTTTTCATAACCGGAGAAAATTTAAAAACCGGATATGTATTACAATAAAATGCAATTTTTAGTTTTCCTACCAATCAACATTGATTTTTCCTTTTATTTGCAGGCGTTTGAAAATATTTTTGTTTAATTTATGTATATACTATGTACCCGATTTATTCGTATATTTTTGTTGATGCGGTAATTTCTTATTTTTTTGTTGAATTTTTCGAAAGTTTTACCGTTTAGAATTTTGCCATTAATAATTAAAAAAGGCCAAGAATATATGAATATTTTTTTCGTATTTTTATATGTTAAATACCTAAAAAATAATAAAATAAAAAATAAAACAAAATAAATATTTTGACTACTGAGTCCGTTTTTTAAAAAATGTAGGTTAAATTCGTGTGATTTATTTTAATATGAGTAATAGTTATCGTATAACTATTTAGATAAGGAGTGATCAAAAAATAATTTTGGGAAAACTAAATAGTCAATATCGGATGAAAAATACTGCGGAAGAAAATTACTACTATTATTTTGAACACTTTAATTATCAAATTTTCGTGAAATCGGATATAGGATTCCAAAAAAAATAAAACACAGTTAAAATTGTATTACTTCCACATTTTTATAATTATACCGAAGTGATTAATATCCGTTTCATTCATTGATCAGTTTACTTAAAAAAAAGTAGGTGTAGTTTAATATAAATTGTATTAGTTACAAAAAACTTTGTAATTATATTTCATTATACAATTTCATGGCCAATAAACACATTGAAGTTATAAAATTTTAACATTTTTTTTTATTTATTTTTATTATTTAACTGCTTTTTCTGAGTCCGTAAAATAGGCTTTACTTGTTAGCACACACATTAGAAATGGCTCAAATAATAATTCCATTTGATTATACAATGTGAGTAAAAGTTATGAGGCAGCTTTTTCATTAGACATTTGCATATATACACATGTTTTTCCTTGACGTGCTGTCAAAAATAAGATTTATTTTTAAAATTGGAAGATCCACTTCTATCCGGTTAGCAAAAAATCAAATTGTTTGCGTATTTAAGAATCGAATCCGAGATTTCTGTTCGCTTGTTTGTGCACATTACAAACGCAGCAAAAAATAGATCTAGTACAGATTTAGCTCCTTCATCATTGGGGATACATGAACACTGAGCGCGTGACACTACGCTTGCATTCAGATAATTTTCTGATGTAAAAAAAAATCAAAATAAAAAGTGAAGTAATGCAATACGATCTGATTACCGAATATCCGCTTAAAAAGTATATGATCTACAATTTATTTTACAATTATACATTTATATTATATACATTAAAAAAATGTTTTCAAGAATTTTCCTTCAAACAGTGCCAAGCTTTGACACCACATACATTTTCATTCAAAATAATAAAGCAAACAAAAATGAGTCATTAGAAATCATAAAAATGAAATTCTATTTATTTAAAAAAAATGAACCCTTTAGTAAATATTTACATCAACTTGTAGCTCTGTAAAACTTGTTCAATGATACAAAAATCGTTAATATTTTGTAAGAATCTAAAAAACTCATAAAAAATAAAATATACATTGATTCAGAATGAAGTGATAATAGACGCGATATTTAATCAAGTTATAATCGCTAATTTATGATATTGGTCAATCGAACAAACAAAATATCGATTGTCTATTACTCTATTTTAATAATAAAATGATTCAGCCGTATTTAATAGCATATGAAAAATGGTGTGTAAGTAAATATATAAATACATGAATATTTTTTCCGTAAGACCACAACTAAGATGACTAATTAGAATGAGTCAGTAATATTATTAACTGTCAATAATCTGTCTATACTTGCTGTGTATTGTATTGAAGATATGACGGAAGCTTCGTGCAAGCTAATCATGCAATTTAAGTTACTTATATTGCAGGCAAGGGGCCAAGGAATGCCAGGCTATCTCTTGAGCAATTACGATAACAGATTATTTATTGGATGAGACGCAGAAATTATCTTTTACACGGCTTTATTAATATGATTTGTTTTATACGCCAGCTGGTGATTTAGAGTCTCTATTAAATTAACAAGATTAAAAGTGAATAGGAATGCGGTGGATTTTTAGGCATATAAAATAGTTTTCAGATGACGAACTGCACACAAAGAACTTATATTAAACTATGGTGACCGAACAAACTTGTACGGATCAGGGATAGAATATTTTTTTCGTCGTCATTTATTTTTCACATCATAAATGCAAATGTAACTTTACTTTTACATCCACACGTAATCCACGTTAATTAATGAGAAAATAATGTATTTTGATATGTAAAATTGTAATCCAAAGTCATATGAAACTATACAGGCATTCGAAATAGATACTCCTCGTACTGTAAATTATCATGTCATATTTTTTTATCGAATAATTTACATCAATATGTCCTCCTTTTCAAGAGTTAGTATTTGATTTAACAATCAATTTTATTGAAATTTAAAATATCATAAAAATACACAAAATTTTATAGAATTTATAATTCTTCAAGTAAAGCATTTTTTAAGCGCTATGTTGTATATTTGCACGTGATTTATAATTATTCAGTATATAGCATCAATGTACCTCTACATCAATGTTTTTAACAGAACGTAATGATATATCGATTAGTATGCTATGTATTAATTACTTGTGTCAGTACAGGACAAATAGCTTTTTATGATCTTTAAATACCACTTGATTTAATGTTTGATCAAAGCGGGTAGTATAGTACACTTTTAAATATAAACAATAAAACAATGAAGCATTTGATTGTGTTGCAAAAATATTGTAATGATTTAAATTTAGTTAAGACAACGACATTCGGCTATTGAATTGTAAATATTTTTTATGAAAATCTCAGTATGAAATAAATACTTTAGTTCCGTAATGATATGAAATAAAATTAATCCAAGAATATGCATCGCCAAAACGGCCAATTTAGCTACACTAATATTGTCAGATTATACTATTGTTTCTTTAGTGAAACGATATGTAATACAAAAGCTTATTTTCATTGACGCCACTCTAGGCTACAAGTCGACTAGATATCAATTAATTAATGAAACACCATTGATTAAAATCGTTCCAATGTATATGGCCAAATCGTGGGGAAAATAATTCATTAATAGAATTTATGTCACTATAGGTCACAAATAAATACATAAGTAAACACATTGACGTCATATTGGTCAATCACTTTGATCATTCGATCCTCGCGACGGCCACTGATGTCAGAGCTTTGAGACAATTGGATTTATAACATTATTTATGGACACAATAAACGAAGTGATCCCGTGATATGCTTATTTTTGGCGCAAATCACGAGTTACAACAGATCACAATAATAAATTTCTCGACTTATTTTTAGCAATGAACTTCATTTGCCTGCAAGATAAGCCGCTGGTCTACTTTCCGAGAATTTTGTAAGAGACAATCGCTGTTTAATGAATGCAGCGTCACATTGGCTGAACTTTGAAAGCTTTATACAAGATTTAAGCTTTCAGACGATGACAAAAGCTGCTTAAATAATTGTTACGTGTGACAGCATCAAATGAACTTCAAATAATTCGTCCGTTCTTAATCCAATTTACTATATTCAACTATTAATCACACAGCATACATATACACGTTTTAATCAATGATTTTTTCGCCTCATGCTATGTTACATAGTAAATTTTATGAAAGTATAACTTACTGTTGAAATAGTATTTACAACTTCAGTTAAAAAAAAAAATCGACGAGCAATACTTTACGTAATTATTTCATTGAATATGTTTAAATTTTAAGATTAATATTACTCTTCCCAAGAAAAAATGATTTAAAAGCGATTAAGAAATATTTTTGTTTTTTTTTCTTCTTCAAATGGTAAGTATTCTTAAACTCATATCATAAAATATGATTGGTTTTTAACCGAAATTTATAAAGCATATTTTTAGTAACTTGTAGTTTTTGGTATACTTCGGATTAAAAAAATATACAATTGCTAACAAAAATACAAAAAAATCACTTAGTTCAATAGTGAAGAGTATGTATTATTAATTATTAGTTCCATCAAATAAATACGGAGTTTGAAAAACTCCTCTAAGAGAGTAAATCCTGTGTTTTTCATTGAAAATATACGAATTGTCTTAAATTAAGTTAAAAAAAATTAAAAATGTTTGATAAACTGTTTAAAACCGGCAATTTGGTTATTTTAGTGGTAATTATTTCAGTTAGAAAAGCAAAAACTACGCGAAAAATAAACAGTTTTGATTTAAAAAGATGATGAAAGCATACAGCTTTTATAAAATGATTCACCAGCAGTGAGTGATATATAAAGCATATAAATAATTTGATAAACACACACCAAAATAATAATGCCATATGCATTTCTGTTTGCTTTGTTTTTTTTATAAATGACCGTTCTTATTTACCACGTTATAATGATGGTACATAATATATCCATTATTCTAACTCGGTGCTGAAAATAAAAAGAATCAAAACAATTGCTCTTATAAGTAACGTGAGTGAACAGAACTATTCAGACGCAAAAAATCTTTATATAATTAAGTAACTCTGTTAATTTCCGATGACGCTGAAGTGTGACAGATTGTATAAAAACAACAGTAAAGAAAACTGTGATGACATCCACATTTAAATAAAGTACCGACACCAAAAAGACGTACAGAAGAATCTTAAATATTATAAACCTGAGTGGAAAGATCAAGCACTCCTACCAAAACTCTATCAGTGTAGGAGACACTCACGCTATCGTCATAATTTCGATTTAGTTACGACACTGGCATGATGTCGAAATATAATAACTACTAGTGGAAATACTTTAGATTATTTTGAATGGAACTATATTGGAAATTTATAAGAAAATTCGATTGAAATCGTATTCTGCTCATTGATTGATTAAATTCAATTTCCAAATAACTGTATGACGACCAAAGCATTAACGACTAAGTCAATACGGTTTATGATATCAAAGAAATATTCTTTATGTTAAATATTGTACTGTAGGAATATTTTCGTTAGATCATTCAATACCCACTGACAATTCTTAATAAAAAACAGTATCTTAAAAAAAAGAAAATCAAGCATTCTTTTTTCATAGCTGTCCAGTATGATCGACATGATATTTTTATGAGATGCACGCTGGTTTTTTGCACAGGTTAAGATAAGTTTATTCAAATACAGTCTATAGAACTTTTGTATAGTAAAATATAATGTAGCAAAGTATTTAATTCACAATAATCTTTTTTCAATGAGTGGAATTCAAAGATTATATGTTCCGAACGATCGTTAATGAAAAGTATAAGAAATTTGTAAAAAATATCTAAAAGTTTGTGAGGTATAGTAAATTAGTAAATTTATAATTAGAGATTCGCGTGGCTCGAGTCTCATGAATCGTTTTATTATAACGATTTGCCTGAAACCGTAGCGCCGTCGATGAAAGACACATGCCAGACAACCAAATCGCTAGCTAAATATACATAAAGTATAGAAAATCTGATTCAACAGTATGAGACAAAAAAGAAATAATGGGAAATCATTTTTTATGAATCAAAATTGAAACACCCACCAAACACTACGAACTAAAACATATAAACCCACAACGAATTACTATAAACTTTTGTGTATATGTAATAAAATAAGAAATAGTTAATTAAGTGCTAGTTGATATCTATATAAAATGTTTTTAATTACACTTTTTGATAATAGAATTGACAATCGTATCATAGTGAAATAGGTATTTAAAGATATTACTGTGGAAATAAACAAGCTTCAAGTTATAATATAACAACTTTAAAAAAAAAAATCCATTTAAACTATATTTTTTTTAGAAATACCTTTTGGCAATTGTTTCTTTTTGAAAATGATCTCCCTTTCCAGACCATAAACTACTTATTTTATGAAATTGTTTTACAATTTATTGCTTACATAATTTAATAAGACGAGCTTAAGAGAAAATTTAACGACTATAGTGTCTTCAAAAACGCACTTATTTTGTCTCTCGATCAATGATTGGCGCCAATTAATATTAAGCTTATGAGAGTTTGTTTAATATTGTCGGGAAAGTATAGTCTTAAAATTAAATAGATACCATTTCAATTTTTACCTATATAATTAATTGATTGGATATATTATAACATTATTATTATTTAAAGAAGGTGAAAGGTAAAATGCAATCTAAGAATAATATTATATTTCTAAAGTATTATTTAATGGTTTTTTAGATATATGTAAATACATAAATATTGATTTAATATATATATGTGTAGAATAATTAAACGTTTTGCGAATAAACGTTTAAATTACTTCCTGGTAAATACTGAAATATCTTGTAAGTGCAAATCATAAAAATCTATCTTTAGTTTGCAACCGCGACACTATAGTGAAAGACTAAGAGTATCTATTTCAATATTACTTCTATTTCCGACTCCATGACACTCCATTTGAATTCAAATTAATTTAATGTCAAGCTTCAACACTATGACAAATATTTATTTTCCTTAGGAAATCCGAAAGCATTTATGTTTTTCATACACGCAAAACGTCAGTATTAAATACATTCATTTGAAACTTGAAAAAAACACTGACTCATACAAATAGAGCACGTTTATTTAGCAACATTTTTTGTTATTGCTGGTCGAAATTTGACTGTTATTAATTTATATTATATTATATCTTCTGAAACATATCATTTTTTTTTTTGAATTTGTGTGGTTTCGTAAAATTTATTTTGAATATTCTTATTATTTATTTTTAATAGACAGTTTTCTGAGCATATCTTTTTTTGTTATTACCATGCATATTAATAAACTATTTTATTCTTTGAATCGTTGTAACTTTGAACAATTCCACATGTTTTGTCACTAACGACCCGGGATTAGCCTTTCGGCATCTTCGGGAATTCTATTACACGGTTGCAACTGAGCTGATATTAAACGTGATTCAAATTTGATACGAAATTCCATCAAACTCCGTTAGTCAATATTATAAGTTAAATTCTGTCAAATATCTTAAAACTATTTTTTAGAACTCTTACAGCAGAATGGAAACTCATTGTTGAAAAAAGGCATCTCAAAAGAGTGAAAAATTAAAACAGAAAATAATATAAAGATTACTTTTTGAAAACATTTCTACTTTTGGAGATGGAAATCAATATTACGACACTTATCAAAAACAAATGCCATGTGCGCTTTTTATACTTTTACTAATCTATACTCTCTTAACTCATATATAAAGTAGTGAGGAGGGATTTTTAGGTTTTAAAAGATTATCGAAATTCTATTAAGATTTTCGTTCTGTATCAGTAAAATATGTTATCAATTCAAATTTAAAATTATGAATTCTTTTGAAATAGTTCGAATCGTCTCGTGTCAAGCGTATCCACCGAGTTAGCTAACTAAAAAATAAAAAGTAAACGAAACCAAGTGAGCGCCGACAACTAACTGTGGCTAAGAACCGCACGTGAATCAGTCTCAAAGAATTTCTCGTCTCAATTTTAAGCCTGGTTTAAAATTGAAACATTGGTAATTGAAGACGGATCAAGCTTAACGAATTTATACGTGAAAAAAAGTTAGCTTAATTTTTCGTACTGACTCTAACCGATTTTAATATGAGCATACAAAAGAAAATACAATTGACATATATTTTACGAATAATAATTATTAAGCCTTAATAATCTTATGGTTGTTTAAAAAACAGTCTCACTACATCAATAATCAAAATCTTTAAATTAAAAACCATCGGAAAATTGATAGCCCACTTTCTGGAGACTTAATATATACCACAGTTGAAAGCCAAGAAAGGCATAGTTCTAATCTCACCTATAAGCAAGACAATTAATTATATGTATGCAAAAGAACGAAAGATGATCGAAAAACAGAAAATTTTTAAATACATTTGTTTTTATTATATTTTAATGATCAATCACAATGTTGAGTATTATTTTCAAAACGATGATATCAATTTATAATTTTTACGATGAGCGAAAATGATCCTGATCTTACTAATTTAAAATTGTGCAGATAATACTGAAAATTATGTTTTATTATTCAACACTACAACTCCACTAAGAAATAAAAGTAACATTTAAACTATTTTTAAAAGCTTTTAACGTATATTTATTTTACATATTTCATTTGATTAATGTTTGTTAGAATCTAAGAGAATCCTTAAATATACCTGGAAGAATTTTTCTTCGAATGTCTTTATTTTGTAGCAAAAATCATTTTATCCATATATCGCATTCATGGTCGTTATTTTTCTATAATTAATTTTTGATTTGATTTAAAGTTATAATAAAGCTTTATTTGGAACAAAATACAATCACTTTGTTGCAATCCATTTAATATCGAAAAGTTTGGTATTCAAAATAATTTTCAATATGCATACTAAATTCGAGCACGAATAATCTAACAATTCCCAATAAATTTCCAATACAGATAATGGATAGTTTTCTGTGTTTTAAAAGTTATATTAATAAATTTTGATTTAATAAGAATTCAAAGCATACATCTTTGATATGTTTATTTGATTTTTTGAATGATCTATCCTTATATATATCCTTTTTGAGACTAGTTATCTGGAAATTAATTATCTGAAAAGTTTTCTGTAATTAGATTATTTTATTTGAATGTCTTTATTAACATCGTTGAAAACACTTGCAAACATAAATACGATAACACGTTACCATTGCTTAACGTTAAGTGAAAGTGTAAAATACGATTTGATGTATTGATTACAAAAATGTTACAAAACGCCAGTGTAGTCTTATTTATGTTGTTTTCATAAAATAAACCGATGCGCATTTTTTGTTGGATTTTATATACTTGCGAAAAGAAATATTTTTTTTATATAAAAGGTGAATAAACATTAAATTGTAAGTTCATAGAAAATTTCGTGTTTTAATTGATAACACAATATTGAAACGAATATAAAACCAAGGCTACCGTTTTCCAAGAATCTTATGTAGAATTCCCTCCGTTGCCAAAAAAATGTTTTCTGTCTACAATACAAACACATGGCTCTACCTCTGAGTTATAATGGCATATTGGAATAGGTATGCTTAGAAAATTCACCGTAGAAATATTGAATTTCATCATCAATTAATTCGTATACAATTACTGATTTGCTTTGGTATTTGATTCAAATATATTAAATAATTACTGGCAGAAAATTCTGTCGTGTCGCTCAGTAAAACATCTTGATAAAATAAATTTGGTTATAACTGTGTTCTACAATTTTATAGACAAATTCGGATAATAGCATCACAACATGTGAAAAGAAATTTGGAAAAAGTAAAATGAAGAACCTTGCTACATATTCTATTATAAAAATAATATATTTTGATATGTTTTTATTATCATTCAATAAGTCTCTATAAATATTTTCCTATAACACATCCTGAACATTTAAAAAAATTCTGTTTGGCTCAAAAAATAGTTGAATGAAAAGTGCTGACTGATTTTTAAAAATACCGAAAAAAAATAGGGTATGCTTAGAATAAACAAGGTGAAAGGCTCGTTATCTTTATAAAAAACTTGTTTGTTTTTGCGATATTTCACAATGATAAATTAATGTAAAATACAATTAAAAAGTTTATTCGAAACGCTTGATTGATTTATCTATAATAATTTCATGCCTTTATATAAATATAGTTTTACTGTTCCATATAATGTGTTGATTTTGGAACTCGTAAGGTTTGTCATAATTTAAAATATTTTCATTCGTTAACAGCCTAATGTAAATCGTTACCTTAAAAGTATTTTTAGATATTTTTTGACTAATGCGAATAGTTCAAACTCTATGCACTTTCACATATTATCATTGATTGCCCGGTCTTTTCGACATTTTCAGACAATCTTATATTATATAATGATACACTCGAACTATGTCAGTACACAGTTTGCATCGCTTAAATACAAGAGGGATTACAAAAAACATTGACCCTAAGTGCAGGAGCAAAATTCAGAACCTCTGAAAATGTCGAAAGAAAGGAATTCAGAAGGGACGAAACATTTGGAAAGATACAAACTTCGAACGGCTTAACTTTGATATTAAAACTATTAATGTATTATTGATTCAAAAACTCAAGCTACCTGATCATTCTTATTACAATTCGTTCCTCATTAATACTGTTATTTAATTTTCGTATCAACTTTGTGATATGTTAAAACAATTTTAAACGGCAAACATAATATTCAACGCCAAACATAATATTCTCAAGTTCGAGACATTACAATGTCGTTATTGTAAAAACGATATATTTGCGTTGAACCTGAATAATTCTGTGAACAGAAATGACTCTGTGTCGGTTTTAATTTGGTGTAAAACTCGGCAATAAAAATGTACGAACTTGACACAACTCCAAGTAATAAATAAAACAGAATCACTAGCATTTTTCGAAATGTCAGGTAGTTCTGATGAAATTCTTTAATTCACTGTTTCTGCACCGACAGCGCTCGGGATGCAGTGGTAAAAGATTTTTCATTTTATATTTTTGGGTATTATATTATATAGCTGAGATAGCCATTTTTTAGAAAACCTTAAAAATCTTAATATACGTTTTAATGATAAGATTTACTTAACGTTTTATTAGATGAATGATCAATGGCAATATTTATCTTTACTCTCGTTTTATGGTCTTTGATCAAACATAGGTAGCTAGGCGCACGGAAAGTATTTTTGTGAGCCTCATTCGTTTCAACAATCATTAGCTTTTTGATAATCACTTATGTTTAAAATGAAAATACTTTTTTCGTGAAAATAAAATATGTATTTAAATAAACGGTATTTTATTATTTACAGTTGCAGCCCATAGTTATTTTAAGTGAAAAAGCTTGCCCAGACCCGTCCTAGATAAATGACAGTTCTATTTTCAAATCTCTGTACAGTAACTAGATTTATCAAGAATGGAAGCTCTTGATGAGAAGCATATGGATTCTTAGTGCATCTCAACAAAAAGTTCTTTTGATAGAAATAGTTATTATTCAGTCGCTTCTTCTTCAGAGATGGTTAATTTGGAAAAAATATATAATATAACACTACAAATCAAGTGAAAAAAATATTTTTAATAAGATAAACTAGTCATTATCTACAATTTTTATAGATCCGTTTTTTGTATACTGTACAATATTATATAAAATAATTTACTTAAGGGGTTAGCTATAATAGATTTGTCCTTGCTTGCAACTAGTTTTTATTTTGTAATCCATGTTTGTTCTCAGAGTAGAACATAGAGTTTCATAATGAAGGTATCTTAACATAAAAACATCTTTTACGGAAAATACTTTTTAATCTGTTGTTCAACTTGTCTTTTTTGGGAGCAAAGAAAGAAACTACGCGGTTAAGGAAGGATTGGCTATTTCCTCTCATTGTACCTTTCTTTGAGATCAAATGAGTGGTAACGGATTCTTTCACAATATACGTATAAAAAAAATATGCTTTTAAGCAAAAAATATAAAATGAATAGAAAAATTCTTTTGATAGTAAAACTCGAGTCCGTGAGATCTGTAACGGAAACTAATGATGTTGACGATTGCATTACATAATATAAAATCATTTTTCAGGATACGCTAATACTAAGAAATTTAACTGTTCTGCCTAATAATAGTAGAATTCAGTCTGTTGTGATGTTATCTGCGTATTATTGTTAATTTAAGAACGCATTCTATGTTTTCGAAACTGCTGCGATTCTAACTAATCTTCAAGTATTTTACGTATTGTACCGCTGTCAAAATAAACAAGAAGTAGACGTCACATGCATGCATACGTATTTCTTGTTTCGAAGCCAAGTTAGCCATCATTCGGGCGATCCGTTAATGATGCTTCAATTTTAAATCATCAATTGCTCCGCACACCAACCGACGAACAAAAAGAGATACGCGAGCGGAGCAATGAAACAGTTTCGTTGAGGATCAGCGCAATTTCGAGAAGTCTCCGAGAATAGAGTTCCTGTGAATTGTACCAAGAGCAAAAAGACCTCGAGTTGGAACTCCAATGCAAGTATCGAGTAACTAACGGCTCAAATAGTAGCTATTAAACACTTGAGCAATAGCATTGTATATTGCATTACACATATTTCTAGTTTTTAAATCTTAAACTAGTTATTAAGAAATAACGAATGAACCGAGGCAATCTTTTCTAAATTTAAATTATTTATAGAATTACGAATAAATTAATTAGTACCATGTGCATAAACCTTGTCAATGTTTTATACCAGGAGTAAGCAACCCAATCCATTAAAGTGCCACGGAACAGGTAATTCATGGTACTGGACACTCGGTGTGTCATCGAAAGAAAACTAGTAAATCTTTTGTATATTAAGACAATTTTATGTGACTTTAATAATGCACGCTTCATAAAAATATCACAAAACATTAATATATTTGAAAATTAGTAACTTCCTAGAGGCTCTATTTGTGAGTATGTGTTATTTGTTTGTTTGTGGAGTTGAGTAACTAAGAAATAAGCAGTTCTCGTGGAAAAACCGCTATTAATATACGTCTGCAATGCAGCCATATGCTCCACAAAGGAAGTTGGATTTTTTTTTCATTCATCACTTACAATATTTTTATTGATTATGATAACTACAACTAGACTGATTTCACATTTTTTTGGCAGTATTGATTGCTATACGATATGATGTAAAAACTGTACAGAATCGTAATTAAAATAACACTTCTTATTTGGATAATGTTGAAAATCAATATCTTATCTCATAATGATAATTTATAATTCAAATCCGAAGTGGTTTAAATTTGTAATGAATTTAAAACCATAGACAATTTAATAGCATAAGCAAATAAATAAATAACATTGAATTCATTAACAAAATCTTTACGGTAGGAATCTCTATTTAAAATTTCAAAAAGCTGAGCTTTATTTGATACACAATAATATAACTGTTATCGCGGAAACAAAAATAAATACATATCCAAGCTCGCAACCTGTGCCAACGTGTTTCCAAGAATCGGAATGAAAATTGTAATGTTTTTCAAAAAAAAAAACTTTAAATTATGATTTGTAATATGTCAACGAACATAGAACATTCAACGTTATTACGTCTATTTTGCCAGGTAAAAATATTTAAATTAAATGTTTATTTTACTTTCATTTTAATAAGTTATGATATTTCTGGAAAGTAACATTTTTTTGCTTTTTTATGAAATCAAAAAAGCAACATTATTTTATAGTTATACACAACGTAGTTTGATTCATCAGTGTAAAAAAATGTTTTAATGAATAAATCCCCCCTGAGAAAGAGTTTATATTATTAATAGAACAGTTAATAATCTCTATGCAATCATTATATATTATATAAGAATGGTTTAAACTAATAATTTATAATTGTATTATACACCAACACAACTAATTCGAAGAGTGTTGTATGTGTATTTTATAACTATGACTCTGGTGTAACGCTGACAAGTCTTTTTAGATTGTTTCAGAACTATTATTGTACCTTTATTTTTGCTTATTTTTTGATTATGTAACAATCTGATTTTTTTTGACAATTGTTGTACTCTTAGATGTAAAGATTAATTAAATTTATAGTACCGAACAGAATATAACATCGAAGGATAATTTTATATTCGTCACCGTGGGTTGATAGTTTTAGTTAAAATATTAAAGTATTTTTTTCGCTAGATAATATATTTAAATTTTACAAGGGTGTCAATTTACTAACCTTTATCCTTCTCCGCGTCTTTCGTTAGGAACCCTGTGGTTAGAGCTTTTCTCTTTAAAAGATACGCTCTTCTTTTGGGTTTGTGGGAAGAAACAGAAGCGTTTTCTGCAAATAGAACAAAAAAGTTGAAATAAAAATTCTATAAAGAGTGAATTATATTCATTGTTTAAATAAAAATAAAAATTACTTAAAAAAGGTAAATGTGTTAAGTTTGGTCAAAATATGTTGTGATTATTGCTTTAAACACCGATAACAATTCGGTACTGTGATGAAAAACGGCAATAACTGTTGTGTTTTCATTTTCTTAGTAACCTTGCATAATATGTTTCAAATCGTAAACAATTTGGCAAAATATTAGAGCTGCAAGTTTATTCGTTACTTAATTAAGTTAAAGATAATAACTTCTTACCTTCTAACTTGTCAGATTAATTTCAAAATTTGTTTTTGCTCTCCTGCCCAATTACGTGAACAGCATTTATAACCGTTTGCTATTTATTACAGTATCGAATTATGTGTCTGGAGCTTTACACAACATAACTACTAATTTTGATATTTACATAACATATTCAAATATAAAATAAAAAAAATTGTTGATATTATTTAAATAAATAAAACATGATGTTTGCTTCTATTTTCACAATTCAAGCCAGCCTTGATCTTACTATTATAAAATATTTATTACAGATAAATGTGGCTTATTTATTAAAATGTAATGCCTTTCCACAAAAAAGTGACACATTGCAACTTAAAAATGATTAACAATGAATATCAATGTTTGTATCTGTAAAATATTGTCGACTTAGAAATCTTTAAGAAACAGATTAATTAGACTTAACATAAATAATCACTTGTTATTTTTGAGGCTGTATAATGAATAGTAAATCACTTTCTTATTCGTTTGGTTGAACTACATATATATATATTATGAAGTCTATGATAAGCTCAGTTGAATAAATTTAAATATTGTTATTTCGAAAAGACCATAATATTTTATATTGGATTCACGAAAAAATATATTTTCTACAAATAAAGGTATTATGAAACAGTCTGCCCATGGGGTTGCCAATGGTAAGAGCATTACCAATCTTCAACAGTATTGCTTCGGATGTCGACATATTCCATGTGGACGAAAGTGAGTTCAGGCGAACACTAAATGTTTAAATATTTTGACGTTGCAAAATCAATAAATTTTTATTTTTCGTAACGTGTATATGTAAATATATACATAAATAAATGATAAAAAAAACTTAAAAGAGAAAAGAAACAAAAAATTAATCTCAGATAATAGTAACACCAAAAATAGCCTTACCGTCCGGTATGTCGACGGGGACTCCCAAGTTGAGCTGTTGCAATCTTGCCAATGCAGCCTGTCTCAAAGCTCTTCTCTCCGCTTCGCTCAAGCACAAGAGAGGACTTCCATTCAGGACCACTTGGTGTCCCAAAGACGAGTCGACCCATGTGCAACTGCCCTGAACGACAAAGAAATAAATTATAACTAAATATTGAATAAATTCATAAGAAAAATGCTTTTGATATTTTCTACCTATAACAGTGAGTAAAATGTTGCCATCGGTAAAATTATTCAATATAATAAAGTCAATGTCGCTTTTGCTCATCTAAAAAAACACTTCGATCGAATACATAGGTAAATAGTTACAAAAAACTATTTTTACATAAAATGGGAAGAAAACTTAATAAACAAAGGATAAAAAAATATTTTAGCAACGGTAAGTGTTAAAAATCCGATTTAGACGTGAAGTTGTCACTAGCTAAGCGAAACTGATTTATAGAGAATATTTATTATTTTTAATTTTTTCGTTATAAAATTAATAAAGCAATTTTTATTGTAAGTAAGCAAATAATTGTCTTTGTTATTTTGTGTTTTATTTAGTCGCACGTATAGTGATGAATTCTGATATATATATATAAATCGTTTAGCCAGATAAAAGTTTGACGAGCGTATTTTTGAAAATATGTATTATTTTGAAGTATGCAAATCAGATTTAATTTATAGTTTAATTTAATTTAAAATATGTGGCATTTAAGATGACACCAATGTGCCATGGATTTGAGAAATATAAATAGTGCTAGTAAAAAATATCAACAAGATAAATAGTCATATTGTAGTATCGAGATAAATTATTTGTATTCCTTTTGGCGTAGAAAAAGAAGTCAGATATTGTATCATAGGAAAATTATAAGTCAATCGTTCAAATTTCGAAAATACTTTTGAATTCTGAAAGTTCCAGAAAGTATTATGATACCTGAAGTTTTCACTTCTAGACAACTTTTTTATCAATATCAATGACAAAGGAAAATACGTATATTTATAATGAATATAATTTAAAAAAACATATTAATCCAAGGTAATCGGCAGGCATTCAATAGAAATTAAATATAAGTCATCATAAAGATTTTTTAATATGTTGTTGATTAAAAACTAGTCGAGAGAACAAAAAAAGTTTTTCTTAGATTGGATTGAGAATTTTTTTGTAAGAAAGCGAATCAGACAATTGAAAATAAATCAGAAAATATATATCTTTATCAAAATAATAAATGCATCGTTATAAAATAATCTCAACGAAAGAATTATTTTATAGACTTGCAAAAAATGCAGACAAGTGTTCTATTTGCCAAATTTTATTGGCAGCTATACTTTAAGTTCACCGATTCAACTATTACAATAATAACAATACACTTTCAAGCCGCATTTTTCGGGACTCTTTTTTGCGGGTCTTCCGTTATTTAAGTCTGTGTACCGGAAACACTTTACAAATCTTTAGAAACATCTGGAAAATTGTCACGGTGCTTGAAATCATCCCACTGCATGTTGAAAATCTTTAGCGGGTGTGTGAATCACGCGGTGCGTTTCCGACGATTGATAAATGACAGTGCAAATTCCATAGCCGCCCAGCGAGCTGACACCATAAATTGCTTTTCGTTTTCGAAAGAGCTTTTTTAGACGTTATTGTTTTCACAGTGTCAATATCAATTGATGCTTCTCAGCCTTCTTCCAAATAGCAAGTGTATCAGCAGATCCTGTGTTTACTAAAACTGTTTCAATCTTTCCCAACGAAGCATTAAAGGAAATAATGATGTAATTTAGGTATAAATATTGATTACGTCTTAAGATAAATGAATGTTTGCAGCACGAATGATTCTAAAATACATTTTTTTATTATTACATAAAAATAAAACGCTTTCTTCGAATGAATAATTTTTATTATTCATGTCAGATTAATTTACTTTATTTATTAAGAATGTATAATTGCTTGAGAGTAATCTTCCTGCAATTAAAAATATGTCGATTACATCGATCCTACCTAATGCACGTGTTTGAATTTGATGCAGCAAAAGTTACGTAATTGAAAATTTTAGCGCATAAAATTCAACAAGTAAAGCTTCATAGATGTTACGTGGAATTTGGTGGACCATAGTTTTTTAGCATAGTTACTGGTTTAGCTATTAAATAATTCATTTCTAGCAATATTTTCCCTTCGTGATATGTTATATCACGTGAAATCCTTACTTTTTTTAAGAAACTAGTTTTAAAAACAAAAATGCCAAATGATTTAGTTGATCAATAATGTCAAACCCAAAAAAGTACAAAATATTTATATAACAACAAATTTACGATTGCAAATCTGTCCTAGAACACTTGCTTCTTATAACTATGTAAAAAACTTATTGTTTCAGTGATGGTAAACGACTATCTTTAAAATCATTTGTAAATTTTCTGAGATCTTAGTACAATATAATTATGAGAATAATAAGAATTGTGACGTAATCAAAATTTAGAATAAGCTTTCTTAATGATACATTTTAATACTTAAAAATGGCTGAGCTTTTTGAAGTATCTTTGAAATTACTTCTGTGATTCTAATTTAAAAATTAAATACTTTAAAAAGTCCACCCGTAGATTATAGACAATGTATCGGATTTTATTTATAATGACGACGTCAGATATGGCTCTCGATTCTTGTTGGACTAGTATAAAATATTATATATTAATAATCTGTGTTTATTTTTATCAGTTATTCAATGATGGAAATAAAGCTCGCGGTGTGTTATTAAATATTAACTTACTAACTGTAAAGATATTTCATAAAATAGTCATACTACTATCAAAGCACAAAAAGTGGCAATAATCAATACAAACACAACGTTATAGTAGTCAGCTGTTAGCAATCTTATTCAATAACTCACAAATATTTATGATTTTATTCTAGTTACACTTGCCAACAATGAAAAAAGCGTTTCACATATATCCAATACCAATACCTTTGCAAAATACTTTAAATGTTTATTTTAAAAATAAATGCCGAAATTATCACGCCTCTTTGCAAATTTGGATTCCGCAAGAGCTATTCCAAGCCCACAATATACACAAATATTATTTATATCGCAAGATTTTCACTTAGCGTAAACTGCAAAATATCATTTTAATCACGTGATAGACCTCACGTAAGTTTCATTCGGGAGCTTTTCCCAGAGGTGAGCTTAAATATTCGAATGAAAAATATTTTTACGAACTGTGACAACTTGAATCTCTAATCAATTTTATTTTGCACTGAAGATATAAGTAAAAAGATAATAACATTACATTGACAATTAAAAAAATATTGGGGAGTAGCACATAAAATATATCAGAACTTTACACTGTAAACGATTTTAGGTTTCCGTTAGAGTCGATGAAGGGGTCATTTAACTATTGAGACGGTTGAAATGTTAGCAGAGTTAATTGAAGTGTATTGATAGTTGATAATTGAAAATATAAAAGTGGTAACAAGAACAAGTTGTTAAAGTTGTGTGTTAAAGAAATGAATTGTCGTCAATTTAATAATTTTCTTGTTGACCACTTCGTCCATGCCACAAGACGGTATGCCAGACTTGGCGAGCGACTTCCGCACCGCGTCCTATACTTAGCGCCCATCCAAAAATATCACAATCAAAATATGTTAGTAAAAGTTATCGGCCGTATGTAATATTAGCAACATTCAGTAATGGGGATAGTTTTAGTGGGTGTCGGCCATTTTAAGAGAATTCTACGCCGCTAGACACTCCACAAACATCGCACACAAAAATCTATAGTAAAATTAATCATTTACAGCTAAAAATCACCAACTAGCAGCATTTTCATTTTTTTTTTTTGGAAATCTCTTAGATTCGCAGAAGAAGCTTTTATGATTCAGATGACATTTAAATTTACTTAAGTATCATTTCATAATTAATGTTCACTTTAAATTTGATGATTTAAATATAACAAGCCATATTTTTTTAAAATAAATATTAATAATTATTCATTACGCATTTTTCTATCTATTAAAAATGACATACTCAATAATTTTACTAGATAAAACATCTTGATTTTTGGATCTCCAATTATGGATTGAAGTTTTTTTTTTATCGAGATTAATACATTTGTTAGCTCTTCTGAAAGATTAAAGATCGTTGTTTTCTGAAAGAAAGTGATTCTAGAATGAATCACTTGAATCATTAAATGTTTTTAAGTTCATCGATGAATCAATGAATGAATCTTTTTCCCACACCTTTTTTTCGTTTGATATTCGTTTATGCATTTATTGTATGCTAAAAAATATAAAAATTCCAAATTCATCATACAAATATTATGACCGTATACTAGGAAAGGGAAACACTTAAAAAAACGATGGGTAAGTTTTTTCAACATTCTCTTCATTTTTTTAAAGATGTAAGTGATATGAGTCGTAGAATATGGCGGTCTCGTAAATTATATTTAAAGACCGTTGTCATAAAATTACAAATGAATTGTAAGGAAACTCTAGCCAATATTATCTAGAGACTACCGTAATAAATTTGAATAGTATTCTGGATCATTTTTATGAATTTAACATTGCAATATATATACATATTATAAATCGGTAGTTAACATTTTGTATTAATAAATTGTTAAAAATATTACATACAGAAGGACATATGCAACTTTTATAACAAAACCATTGGGTCGGGGTTCTTAAATAAGGAAAAAAAAAATTTTTTTTTTTTATGAAATTAGCTACTTTTTATATTTTGTTGATGGATTTTTTTGCAGTAAATATGTATGACTGTCATATTTCCAAGTTCGTTATTTCAAAAACCGTTTTATTTGTTTCAATAAATAAAATGTGTTTATTACTTTTTATACAAATATGATTCAAGTGATTTAAGAAGAATCGTTACGTATTTTTTTATAGAACAAAAATATTTTTTTTATTAATTAACGAGAAAATTAATTTGTTTTTAATTTTTGTTAGAGTACACACTCTATTGTATTAATAGAAACCACATGTAAAAAAGATGCCATTTTATGATGTAATTTTAAATAATTGAATGAAATTTAAATCATGCGTGTAAAGACATGTCATAAAATATGTTTGTCTCTGCACTGGTATTTAAAAATCAACCTTCAGTTCAAAGTTTATTTAATTTGGCGTAAAATGTCATGACAGTTAATTCGTAGAAATCCTTATGATAGTAAACAAAATGTTTTCTTAATCTTCAAAAAATAAAAGCGAAAAGAAAATGTTGAATATTTTTCTCGGGAAACCGAATTGTTGATGTTGGGTGTTTTTATTTTTTCGTGTTACAATACAGAGAAACGCGACGGGAAACGTTTGATTTTAGAACAACAGTTGCATCATTGGCCATTATAAAGCTGTTTAGCGTTCTATTTTTGAATTTTCTAAAACAATCTGAAATTTTAAAATGGGGCTTGACCCCACACTTGCGTTAAAATAAAGATGTGTTTTATAATGATAATTGATGTTTACCCTTTTCTATTTAAAAATTCGGAGAGTAAATTATTTTATCACCGCGTGAAAAATGTTTTTCTTTGCGTGTTACAACACCTCCAGGCGCTCGTTTGAGTGATAGTACTATTACTTAAGACAAGTATAAATAGCGAAATATTTGAGCGATCTATTTATATAAAAAAGAAAAATCGCGTAAGCAAATTGGTGTCAGAATAATTCTGAACGTTTTCACCTGTGTTAAAAGCTATTTGGCATTTTAACATCTACTTGAGCTTAACGAGAGACGTAACGCAAAAAAATAAATACATGCAACAGAGTGTGTGGTCGAAAAGAATATTCCAGGATTAATTGCCGACTATCACATATTGGTTTTCGTCATGTTTTAAACACCATTTCCTGGTGACCTATTTTTTCGATTCTCAAAAGAATAAATTTCCACTTTTATAAATAATATTTTGATAAACATTATTTGATTGATTTTGATGGAAACATTTACTTGTATATGTAAAGATTTACTTGTAAGCAACATTACTTTTGATTACACATTTTTTTACAATATTTCACTTTCAATTACTTATGTGAACAGTAAAACAAAACAAAAAAAAAATTGAAATTAGTGACTTATAAAGAAATATTGCTCAAATTTTAGTTAAAAAATATTTTTTATTATTAGTTATAATTAGATATTGACATGAAAATTTTGATTAAATTAATTGGTAAGCAAATATAAATCAATTTATGAAAACATTTTCTTTCGCGGTTACTAAATTTTTATACAATAATTTAGTATGGCTTAAAACAAAATAGAAAAAAAATACAGGAAACGTATGACATTTATATTTCAACAAATGAAACATTTTTTTTAATCAAGATAGTAATATTTATTTTATTATAAATACTCTTTTTACGGTCATCTTTGCATTACACTTGCTACTAAATTTATTTAAGAATACTATGATGCTAGTGAATACAGATTTTATACCGTTATTACTTTATCAGTGGTAATAGTTAACAAAAATAGAATCTTTCGTTACAGAATCGTCAAATAGTCAAAAATAGTCAAAACAAATTTTCCATAAAAGTGACATTCTAATATACAGTGTCTCGTTTTACAGCACAGAAACTACTCGATCACGCTTAGAAGCGCTTATATAGAAAGTCGGTTATTCGGGGATATAAATTCGGGGATATAAAAAAAACGTCAAATTGAGAATGAAAAATCGTCTTTTGATGATACAGAAACAGACGATAAAGATATTCCCATGGCACATAATAACTATATTCATATTTATTTAATTCATTACAAAGTTATAACTATACAAGTTTACTTGTATGTTTTCTGGATGACAAATTTTTCATTTGAACCCATTGTTTTTCAATTTAAATAAAAGAAAGAGTATGTATGTTAAAAAAAAAGGCTAATTTTGAACTGAAATAAAATGTTCTTCTTGTAAATTCATATACATACATAACTTGTCCAATTGCTTTTATCTTTACGATATTTTGACAATAACTATTTAAATACATGTACTTCAGCAAAAATTTCTGATGTAAATGTTATCAAAAGTATGAATAACGATAATTCATATGAATAGAGAAATTAATAGCTATCTAGAGGCATAAAAATATCTTTTGATCGAATGCGGCATTCACTTGGTCGAACTCTATTACAATACGATGAAAAAATAGCAATGTAAGTTATATAAAATTTATTAGACATATAGTTGATTGGTGAACTAATTATAGCTCTGATTGAAGGCGTAAGCCGAAATAGCAATCAACTCTATATATTTTAAAATTTTATAGAAATAAAATACATGCTATTTTTTCACCGCGTTTTATTAATATTATTTCTAAAATCGATAGTAGTGATCAAGACCTGTATTACAAAGCACTGTTTAAGTATTAGCAGCCTGCTTTATCGGTCACCCAACAATTTCAATTTGAAAATACATGTTATACTTATGGCAACACAGTTAGTAATTTCGCAATTAAATAAATACATACAAACATAAATTAAAATTTCAGTATATCTCTCTCTCATGAATGAAAGTTTGGAAGATAGTGGGGGATTTTTTAAAATTCATTTGTTCATCTAGGTAAAAAATCAAATGATATCGTAAAAACGTTAATAATTCAAAATAATGGGATTATAAACGAACAGGCTGTGCGAAATCGCAATTAATGAACCCAGAAATGGGAGTTGGCGTCCTGTCAACGGTTTAAATTATCAAATCTATTCTCAGTGTTTAGACACTTAATAAAGAATGAACTAAATTGATATCACTAGAAATAAACATTAATAATTCATGGGATTTATACCGAAAGTGTTATCAAAATACAATATTATAAGTATGCCTACGAAGTTCACTCACTTTCTTTCCCAAAAAAATTAGCTAGATTTTAATGTATATCACTAAGTAATTATCTTATTATTATTATCTTGTATGATAATTGTATAAAAACTGTATTAATAATCATTTCAATACCTCATTAGAACATTAAATTCATTTTGTAAAAATCCTTAGATTGCTAACGATTGCCATCTTGAATATTATAATTTAATATTGTCAGTATAATATGAAATTTAATTCTATTGTATAGAAATTTTTCACATTTTTATACTGAAAACAATGAGCCAAAATAATTGATTATGTTATAAATATTCTTGTTGGTAAATCCCATTTTTACCTTTGATCTAATTGAATTTATTTTATGCAATTTATTAAAACAAAACCCATAATAATAATTTAAAGTCCGGCTTAACTCGTACAAAAAATATTACCAAAATAAATAATGTATAAAAATGTTTTTTTTACTGTATACAATAAATCACCACATTATAATATGGATGAGTTTTTCATTTAGTAATTATGGGTTTTAATAACATATTATTACGATTATCAAATATTTATAATTCACATAAATGGCTGAGTTTTAATTTTTATAGTTCATTTAGATTTGCTTATTTATAAGCGTTGTTCAGAATAAAGTAGAAATTCATATCGTTAAAAAATGGCTGCATTTGTTTAATAAGACGTAATATTTGATCAATCAATTTGAGTAATCAAGAAAACGCAGTACAAAATAAAGCTCTCAAAATATGACCGCAGGGTTTTGTTTTATATAATAATATGATCGATGCCAAGGGAAAAAAAATAATAATGTTTGACAGTCAACATGTAATGTCAACGAGCATTGTTACGAAAAAATGCACAACGAAGCACCTGTTGCTTTTGTCAAGCTTTATGAATCTTAAAGAAAATTTTAAAAATACGCAATTGCTCTTTTCAAAGAGACTTTCTTCTTAGCTTATAAAATCATTTTTTTAGTAATTAGTACAGATTTAATTAATTTAAATACTTTTTGGTATAAGTGGAAACGATGTCTTGATTAATCATTTTTATACAATTGAAAAATATAATAAGTTTTCCCTGATCTTACTTTTGTTTATAAAGGCGAGCGATATCCGAGAGCATTCGTTTGTCAAAGACAAATCTAGCAACCGTAAAAAATAAAACAATTTTATGGATTTACTTCTAAAAAAATGTGTTACTGACCTGCGGCACCCAGGTGGCGGGTTGAGCGGGTTGTGCATTTTGCGCAGGCCCTCGGCTCTTGCTTCTCGTCCGCCAGATTCTCCTGCTCACGTGTTGCACCACGCTGCTCGAAGACCGGGACTTCTGCATGGCTGTGCCGCCTCCCCCGCCGCCACCTGTCGGAGATGAACTCACTGAAACCGGTGCACTTCCACCTCCAGTCGCCGATATCTTATCTCGACCTCCGTGAAGGAGGTGAGAAAAGAACGACACTGAACCTCTCTCCACTGGCAAAACCACAACAAAAACATCTAACCACTCCTCGTCCGTCTGACAACCCTTATTTAAACCGTCATCGTCACCCGGCTTACTAATCTCTCCCTTGGGCTTAATATTTCGTAAATTTTTATCATAGTTAATACGTTTAAATCTATCCGCTTTGTCAGCGTCTACGCTTTTCTTTCTAGCCATTCGCAAATAGCGCTTAATGGTGTCACTAACTGATTGGGAAACGTCATCGTGATCGACACTACTTCTACGCCGAGGCGATTTTTTATCATCCGTTTTAGCACTATCCTTTAAAGCTTCGTCTTCTTCAGCTTGTTTCTGGCGCTTCTTTTCAGCAGCTTCTGCGCGAAGTCTTTTGAGAGCGTCTTCATCCAAAGGATCCGTTTGTATTCCAGTTTCTGAAAATCTAGAACCACTCTCTCCGTGAACTTCTAATAGTGGTGGAGGTCCAGTTGAGCGCCCCGGTTTTTCCCAAGGTCCTTCTCCATAATCTTCATCGTTTTCTTCTTCGTATTCATCTTCTCGTCTCTGATGGTGTAGAGTACTTCTCCATTGTGGTATTGAGCTACTTCCTGAACTTCCTCCGCTTCGAGCACCCCGAAAGCCTTTTGTTTGCCGCAAATCATAATACAGTTTCTTAAGCATTTTTCTATCCGTGAGCAAATCTTGAATGACATGGTCTCTATTGGGTGATCTACTGTAATATCTACTTAATGTATCCAAGAGAGACCTTTGCACCGGATCTCCTTCTGCAGTTACTCCAGGCCGTAATTTTGACATTCTTGTTCGATCAGTTTCGTTCTGCTTACCGAAAACAAATGCCAAATGTTGCTGAAGCTTATCTATCAAATCCTGATAGTTAAAACCAGGAGCACCGGCGGCCGGAGGAGGCTTGTCCTGAACATTGAGATATTTTTGTATCATGTCAATCAATTCTTTTTGATCAGGATCTTCAGGTGGGAGAGGAGCCGATTTTAAAACTGATCTCGGACTAGCAGAGGTTGAAGCGCCCATAAAGTCCTGTTTTAATTTGCTTATATCAAATCGACCGCCAGAAGTTTGTGTAATAATAAGATTGCTCGGTTGCTTTCGTGGAGGAGTAGCTTCCTCTGCTTCGTCAGCTGAGCTGGCATGCCTGACGCTTCCGCCCTTGGTGCGATCCCTTCGTCGCCTGTGCGGCCTGATTCCTAAAGCCCCCGGATACGAGCTTTTCCGCCATAGCAAGAACTTTGGTTCACGCTGGCAGACTTCCTGGAAATATGCTTCAATTTTGGGGACATCTTCAGGGCGGTTTAAGGCTCCTTCTGGTATGAGGCGCCGCCCCGCGTCTGCCATGTACTTCCATGTCTTTCTTGTCAGCAGCCAGCGCTCTTTGACTGGTTTACGGGGACGCTTTGCTTTCCCCATACTGTCTTGCCCCTCGTTAGGGGTGCGAGATCGCCGGTCCGCCATGGTTCGGAGACCAATCCCTCCTCTTCACTCTGCTTAACACTATTTTGATGCCTCGGCACATTGGCTTGATACTGAGCTATATCTTTCAACTATCTTATAACTCTGTCAATTCTATAGAAAAGATCTAATATCACAACTTTAATACTTTATTCTTACAAAGTTCACAAAAAGCTCTAGTGAATTTTAGGCACTTGAAAGTATTTGCAGGTCATCCAGATTGTTTAAATTATTTGACTTTCATCTGGTATGTTGTTAAACTTTTTATTCTTACAATCTTTTAATTTTAATATTCAATGATGAGTTGTTTTCTGAATAGCTTTTTGAAATGCTGGGACTATTTTTTTTTAGTCCAAGCATTTGTTGAAATTGAATCATTCAAAAAGCATATATCTATCAGTTGATATACACGTGTTAACGGCACTCAATATCTTATTTCTTTCAACAGCATATACAATGTCATGAATTTTGTTAGTCACCCATTGACTGTAATTTACTAAGAATATACGTAGAAGTGACACAATTCAAAAAATATGTCTGATGAATACGAATGAATGAAATCTCTTTGAATAATGAAAATAGAATATCATCGCATGGATTTGATATACTAAATAATATTTTTAATACGATAAGAAACTTTCACGAAAAGATAAGCTGGTTTTATTTTGTTTTTTATTTTGATAATAGTCCCACTTCAGACCTTGACGGTCTTTCCGTTTGTATGTGGGTTTTATAATCTCTTTCGTCACCCAGCGTAATCCTACACAACTCTCTGTGTCAATCTTTATTTTTGAATTGCCATCTGTAAACTTTTGACAGCTTTTCATTTATTATAGCTTCAAATCAAAGTTTTCGATAAACCCGACACCTGAAATATACTTTTTAAGTCCACTCAACACATATTTTCATAAGCGAAAACTTTTCCAATCGTTTCTATTTAGGTATTATTTTTGGTAATGTCAAATTGTTTTTAGTTTCTCAAAAACTTTAGCGTATAGTTTATATTTTGAGCATAAAATATTTCATTATTTGTGTAAATTTTCACAAGCCACTCACATTTTAATATTACTATTGAATATTGAAATACAATTTTACAAAGACTTTGTTACTAAATTTGAAAGAATTTGTTGCTTTTTGGTTATTTTTACCAGCTGTTTCTAGTCTTAAATTATCTTTTTTAATTTTATTTAAGTAAGCAGATTCAAACACTTTTTTTATCACAATATATAGAAATTAGTTACGTACATCGTTTTATTGATTTTTTGATGAATATCACTGTTTACTGTTATCCATATATTTCGCGGTCTTGATTTTCGGGATGAAATAGTTGAAGAAGTTTATCGCGACGGTAATACTGGTCCCGAAAGACCGTCTCTAAGTTTTTTTCACATTACGGATTGATGCTCGAATCTATAGGCGGCAGGCCAGGGCGGTTGGTTGTCGAGCGTGCGCCAACTAGACTGTCCGCCCATAGCAAGTTCTTCCCCCTGCTGCCCGCCCGAAAACTTTACTTTTACACGATTCGTATAAATAGCTGTTCTACTTGTTATTTTCACGAAGGAAGTTTAGTTATGGCCGCGGAGCGACAAGGTGCACGAAGGCAGGTGACGACGCCCAGCATTGTCATTTTAATACGACGCGTCGCCCAAAACGACGCCGCCTGACGTTAACTCGGAATGATTATGTGCATGTCTAGTTCACTTGCATTCCTTATTCCATACTTGGCCAATATGTTGTGACTTTGAATCACATGATGTAAAACAAAAGCAAATGAAACACACACATCGACTTAAACCGTAAAATAGACACGTATCCTATAGTCAGCATTTTTTAAAAATCGGTGTAGGGATATTCAAAACTATTACAACTATTTTAATTTGACGTACTATATTAATACGAGATAATTCAAAAATATTTTGAAGAGTGTCAACAACTTACATACTTCATTTAATGTTTTAATATTTAATGTAATTTTTCATTGATAACCTCAGTATGAAATAAAACGAGGAAAATTTAATGAAACACTTTTTGCACGATTTTTTTTTTAACTAAACAAATTTAGTTCAACCGATTCTGAAAATATGCGTTGCATTAATCAAATATCATGCCTTTACATCTACAGTTAACACTTTAAAATAAAACGAAGTCAAAATAAATAATAATATTTTATCATATATATATATGTTCATATCATTAACTCTAATACTTAAGCCGTGGAGAGAGACATAATTATTTTTAAACAAACCTTAAAACTAAGTTTATATTAAAAATCATATAAAAAGAAAACATAGTAAATCTTTTAATTGACAAATAGACCTCTTACCTTTGGACTTCTTACTCATTCTATCAATTAATAATATAATATTAACATATTTTATTAAAATTTATGAATTATGATGATATCTATTTATTTAAAATTACCATAAAATTCTTTAATCATACTTCCTTGATTCATTTAAATTGAACCAATAATATATGATAGTAGCTGAAGCGTTGTATTCTATATATCATGCATACATTTCCGTATAAATAAGATAAACCAAAGAGCATCCAACAATACCGTTGTAACTATCTTTATTAAGTTTTCGTGTAATTATTGTTAAACTAAGTATCTTGTGATAATCACTTTATTTTAATAGAGTAAGATTTGTTAAAACGATTTAAATTCGGTAAGGTGGCTGGGAATTTCGACCTTAAGTTAAAACTCGACATTTTTCTGTAAACATTTGGATTATTTTAATGGAATAAAATTATTGCAGATTATCATTTCTCAGTCACCAGAAAATAAAAAAACGTTCTTCCAATTTAAATGTTTATAAAATAATTGAACATTATTTAATTTTAATTATTGTTCTTGTCACTAGAATACAAAATTGAACGACTGTGCAGTTGGTGCATTGTTTGGCTCAAAGAACCTAGACTTGTTTAACTGAAAATTCAGCAAAAATTATAAAAGCTACCTGCTTTCATTCGTAGCATATATATTTATGATGTAAACAAACAAGAAAGTGTGTCAAAATGCAATACGTGTCCATGTTTTTAAGAAAATATCGCTTTTACTAGATAAAAAATCTAAAATTGATGTAAAAAGATCAATTAATTGTATTGTTGAAATTGTGCGATTTTAAAAGATGACTCTAAGCACTTAAAGCTTAGTTGAAGTAAACACAATTCGAGGGGTTAACTATTTGGGAGATGTGCTTGAGTGAAGTGATTCAAACAATCCGTCAAAAGCTTCACAAACATTAATTTGTATACTCGTTCAGCGTCAAAACTATTTCATTCACAGTATTGCAATAAGTGGGATAAGTGTTTGCGAAGCCGATTTTCTTATAGATAAAATGAAAAAAAATTCATTTAAAAATGTTCATGTGAAACTCAACACTACTTAAGTGTTTTTCCTCGAAATTTTTTGCACTTTAATGACGCTTATGATTATTTTTAATCTGTAATTATTTCGCGGATAAAATGTCAACGATTCGACGAAAATCACTTAATGAATGTACATATAAACAATATTAGATAGAAGATAGCATATGGCTCATTAGCAGAGATATCTCAATAATAGTTTTTCTACTTGGTACTCATTTAATCAACTGAAGTTTTTATAAGAGTAGGAATAGTGCTAAAAAAGGATTAAAAGTTAGCAAATCCCTCTCATCACGCTAAGAAGGAAGAAAATTAAAGTCATGCTTTCAAATTGATTTCGAACTAATTTATGAAACTCTCCGTCCTGCGATCCAAGCCTGAATCGCCGTAGCCGAAGTCATCGATGTTATTCGTTAGACATTCGACATTAAATTTAATTGATAAATACACGATACAAAAACCACAAATTATAAATTTATTATTCTAAAATAATAAAAACAAAATACATGGAAGATAATCGAGCCAGCCCAGGCAAAATCTACTTAAAACAATAAAAAAGAGTATTCGTCTGACTCACTCTCGTCAATGCGGAATACTGACGATTACTAAGGATTCAAAACTGGTAACGTTAAGTCTCACAGATTTTGATAGAGAAAATTAATAATGTTTGAAAATATATTTCAGATCATTAGCCAACCATGTTGGATTTAATTTATTTATTATAAAACAAAATAAATTTGAGAGTGTCGTGTCCTAAAATTCCTGGATTTGCTAAAAGTCTAAGCCCGAGTCGTGAATGACAAAATATACAGAAATATAAAAAATGAAGGAATCGTTTTTTAGTGAAAATCATATCAAGCACTTTCAGTCGATATACTTTATTAATTGAGTAGTTTTGAAATTATTTTTTCCAGTTCATTAATTTAATAAAAAGGTTGAATAAGCATCAACTAAGTGTCAAAATAATTGCGTCTTTTAAATCATTTTTTTCCAAATGCTTATGTTGATGAAACATGTAATTTTAAGGAGTTTGTACGTGGTTAAAAGATGAAAGGACGAAACATATTTGATAGCCTAAATATTATTATATGTTAAATGGACACGCTTTGTACGCCCTTTATTTAACCCTTACTTGAGCTGAACGGATTAATTACCGCAATTCATTTGACTTTTCTTAATATCTAAAAAATCGATTTTATAATACTGGAGATATGTATTTATATCTTAAGCCAAATACAACTGCCAAATTAACTGTGATGTTTTACATTCCGTGAAAAATCGGTGCATCAATATTTTGCTGCTAATATCGAAACCAAACAATCGATCCATTTGGCAAGGGTATAATTAAATCGAAAATTCGTAAATTAACGCCAAAATAAACGTCATCGACGTGCATTTGTGGATTTGGTATCTGTGACGTTACCCTGAGTTTATTCTCGCTCCCAAAATGTAGGGCAATCAAAGTGTTTATGGGTTTTGGCTTTCACTTTAAGTGAGTAATTTAATAGCTTTGCACAGCGTCAAAATGATGAAAATGCACACGCGAACTGGCAACATTTTGTTTATACTTGTCGAGCTTTATGTGTAAACACTGGTAACTATTAAAACTTTTCCTGAATATGTAAATATTATCAAATGTGTACGATAAATCACGTCTTAATAAAATGCTAATAATATTGCGTTCTCACAAAAAAACCGTATCAAATAATCATGTGATATGAAAAACGTCTGGTATTTTTAGTGTTAGTTATAATTCACCTTTAAACTATTTGACTATCAATAATTTCATATTTTATAGCTGATATTTAAATGATTATTCTAAATTTACTCATTGTGTATGGAAATGATGTCAAAGTTATTTATTTCGAAGCTTTATATAACGAATATGGATGAAATATTTATTTATCTATCTTCTATATGATGGTTATATCTAGTATCTTAAAATATCAATGATCTTTAATTATGTCAATAGAAGAAGATGTTGGAATTGTTATTTCCTTATTTTAATTATAAAAATCGTGGTTTTTTAAAAAGAATAGACATATTTGCATTTTTCACACCATAAAGTTTTAAAAAGAAATCTAATTCTCCAATAACTTTATAAAAAAGCTCTCAAATATCGTAATATTAAATGCATTATGTTAGTTAAGATACTTGCGTACAGGTGATTTCATTTTAAAAATGTCCCACTTCTCTCGAAAACTTACTTCGAAATCGTCAAATTGTACAAAATAATAATTATCTATAATAAAAAAAAAAAATCATAAAAATTTGATCTAGACTAAAACGTTGCATTTTAAACATTTGTGTCGACTATTTACCTGACCGTGAATGATATGGTAACTTCAATATTTTTTTAAATTTTAATGGCATTATTGGTAGTTGCTTTACGTTTTATTTGAAAAAAAATCTACATATGTATCAATCATGTTTTGTGATAGTACGGCAAAGAAGAGTAGACATATATATGAAGACATATAAATTACATCTGAAAGTATCGTAAACAGATTGCAGAAGCAATCGTTATTGCAGTTGTAGATTTTGAGGATACGACTAATGTGCGATATAGTATTATTTAATTTAGTTAACTGTTCGTCGAGTAAAGAATTCTTTGAAAAACTTAAGTGGCAGAAGAATGCTTGCTAAGTAACATAATATCATAGTCAAAACATACAGTAGAGCTTGTGACAACATCATTGCCAGGACTGCAACGAGTGTCCCTACCAGAATTGGCAGATTTTAAAGTAATATGATACAAAGATTTGCAGTATTTTAGAGTAATTATGAGAAATACGATGACGGTAAAGACGAAGATCAATATGCTTTTATTCAATTAAATAAAACGATTTGAAATATAACAACTCCAAATTTTATTTGATATTTAAAATCCTAACTATACAATACAAACGCTATTTAATAAAAATGAAATTTATTGATTGAATTGGCATTTACTTGGTAGAACTCCATTATAAAACGGTGAAAAATAGCAATGTATTTTAGCTCTACAGCATTTTAAAAGATATTGTTGATAGCTGTGGCGTTCTGACGATGGCGTGAGCCGAAATAGCTATCAATTATATCTTTTAAAATTTTGAAGAACTAAAATACATTGCTATTTTTTCACCGTGTTAAAATGAAACTTAGCAACGAACGAAGATTTTTACGTTTTTTCCTCTTGTGATCTGGAAGCTATAAGACCGTTTTGTTGACTCTATTATAATTTTAGTAAAGAAGTGGGAGGAAAAATTTTGAATTTTATAACAGATTAAAAACAGTACGATTAAATTGATTTTTGTTCGATTCATTTATCAAAGCTTCAAGATACAACATTGTCTAGATTTTCGTCCAATAAAAGATACGTTGAAGGATATATTATAGATTGTACTAAAAATCTTCTATACCGTAGATCGTTTTAATCGCGATTAAAGTATAATATATGCCTCTTAGCTTCGCAATTGACAAAACGAAGCTCAACCATTCATATAAATTCTGTTACACTCAAAAAATGGGTTTCTTTCCAAAAGCGAAATAGCTGTATAGACTTCATCTTGGTCGTGTTAAAATTAATCGTGTTCGTATATTTGGTGGGTGCTAGACTGCCGTCTCACACTTTGTTTCTATTTAGTTTGGAAAAATGCCAACCGAATTCAGACAAGGACAATTGTTGGGTGCAAATAACAAAATAACACCGGCCCGTTACAATACACTATCACTCTCAATGAACATGAATTGATAAGCTTGAACACTTCATCGAACAATTTCTATACTGCAACATTTATTTTATTTTCCTCCACGCATTCAATTAACACGAGTTTTTTTTCCATCGAAAATTTCATATTTTTCATGATTCTCGTGTCAAAACACATTGCTTATTAAAAAATAAATCAATTTCAATTTCGATCTCTTTACAATACAGACTTAATTTTGTTTTAAATTGAATTTATAGTATATTTATAATTTCTGAATTTATCAGTTGTGAAAATACTAACGTAAATTTTACTATTATTACATTCCGTTTCCGCTTCCAACGTGAAGCATGTCGCCTCTTAGTTTATTTAACTAATTTTATCTACAAGAATTGCTTGATGCTCAGTTATACGACCTCGTTTTATAGAATAAGTAAGAAAAAACATTGAAAAATCCCAAATACCAAATAAAAACTACTCGTACAAGAACTCAAACCCGTAATACCTTCTAGGGAAGCAATGACGTTAACAACGCCACCACAGACTAGACTATTTGTAAAATAATTCTTTTTATGCAACTCCTAATTTTTAGAAATACGTTTTCATTTATACTGATAAAAATGTTGACTTAAACTCCTATGATTGACAGTAAATATTGATGACAATAGTGTTTTGTATTGCACATAATTAGTGTCAACATGTGTAACTTTCTTCAAATATACTTTAAGATAGTTGTATTTTGATCGCTTGATGGATTTTTATCTAAAGACATGCATGTTTGAGACGTTTTATTTCTTTTCACCCACTCTCAAATAAATCAATAACCAGTATACAGAAATCGATTAGCTAATTTGCTTGCTTAACCCATACGTATGTATATATGTTCTTAGTTTATTCAAAGGGAGAGGCTGATTATTAGACTTGACTTATTAGCCAGTAAACAGAATTTTCTTGAAATCTTTCATACAATTCCATTTATTTAAAATATTATACATGATATAACTTATATCCAGTCCGTGGCCGATTACTTAATTTCTTTGGGAATTCTTTTAGTCAGCTGTGGTGCCAAACAATCAAATATCCAACATTACAACGCTTTCCAGTATGATTTCTGCTATCAAATGCAAAAAATCGTATTTTTTAAAGAACCCCTTTACATATGGATACTGACGTTAAAAAGCAAAAAGAGTGATCAGCTAACTACAATACAGTTCTTCATACATATTATATCATTCTTTCATTAGACTTTTCAAAGAATTAACCTCTTTTTTAACTAATTATTTAACATTTTTCGATTTTTTTCAAATGTTATTTAAAATGCATATACTTGAAAAAGTAGGTGAAAATACATAGTAACATAAAATATTCTCTGGAAGAATTTTAATATTATTATATACCACTAAAATTTTGTATATTTACATATATTTTGTCACGGAAAACCTGTGTTTTATCTTATGGCATCTTCAGAAATTCTATAATCGTACAAGGATGCACACTAACTGACAGTAAATAATGTTTATCATTTATTTACAACGTTTCCTAAGGAAAAATATTTATACTGATTCAAGGAACAAAATTGTTTTCTATTAGTTTTAATACCGATTTTATAATAATTATAAGTTCAATCTTACAGCAAGTAAGGACTTAAGTAGTCACAGCAAAAAATTTTTTTAAATCAAATGTGATCATTAGGAATTACACTTCTACTTCTTTTACAGCTAAAGATTATAAAACGTGTGTCAACAATGTTCAGTACATCTATGAAAAGGTTTATAGAAATATATATCATTCATTTCAACAATTCAAATTATAATGAATTTTGTTTTATTGCACTGTTTCCATCATCATTCGCAAAATTAAGTCAAAAGTTTTGCCGATAGACCAAGTACTGCCTGCAGCTGTAAGAAATCTAAATAATTTGATAAATTTTTGTCTGCGTTAAATATTATCACCAGAAGTATTTATGTTTGTTCTGCAAATTGACTACCTACTCCGCTATTAGCGCACGTGCCGTAAACTAATGCCAATTCACAATGTTACGTTATAATATTAATTTGCTTAGTGTTTTCCATCAAAAAAGAGAGCTTTCTCGCCCACTATGACTTGGTAATTCAAGGGCGTTTATCTGCGTCGAATAACGCGTTTATTAGCACTCTGCCTATACTAGCATATACAGGAAAATAGGCTACAAAAACCATTTACTTTTGAGCACTTTCAATTTCAACATACAAGTAAATTTATTAATTTAAGACGGGATGTTCATAGAGTAGTAAATATTACTATGTTTTCTTTTCGAATAGCTCAAAATATAACGACAAATTTTTCTCTGTTTAGATTGATTCAATGAATTTACATTTTCAATACAACAAAGAATATGTATAGCTTTTCATAACATTTGCAATAAAAACTATGGGGGGTAGGAAAAGGTATGTGGTTAATGCACGACCTGTTGGTCACCGATTAGACAAGGCGTTTGCCATCTTTCGACCGTAACAATGCGTTATACATAATAATAATATACCCGAAGGCTGAGCCCCACTCTCTACAGAGGAGTAGATGTGGCGGACAGAATTAGCCGTAAGAAAGATAATTTTAGATATTTCACGCTATACAACTTAGGGCTGCCTGTTTTTGTCTCATTGATTGAATTCGACACATTTCTTTGTTTAATATTTATAAACAAATATTTAATTTTGGTATTAATCACAGAAAAATTGCACAAACTTTCTTTTTTTTCCGACGAAAACACAAAAATATTTGCTACTGTTCCATAATTTAGTTCGCATAATATCTACCTAGTCATAGAGGGACACTGTCTATAAAATGCATTTATTTCCCTGCTTATAAAAATGTTTTTATTACTATTATACCCTTTATTAAAGCAGTAATTCACGCAGACTAGCAATTTAAGTATCTGGTTTTAATTCAAACACTTAGTATAACATTTTGATGAAAAAGTGTGTAAAAATATGAATAGGAAAAGTCTATAGGATTTCGATTCAATGACTAAGAAACTAAAAATGATGAACGCCTAAGTAAGTTTTCCACATAATCACACGACCAAAATTCATATCCTTGATATTCCAATTCTTTCATAATTCAATTATTTGAAATCATCAATCGGTCTTTAGTCTTTTGTAGGGATTTTTTTTGTTTTTCTATTCCGGTTTTCAAATATCTATAATCATTTCGATATATTGAAATCATTGGAAATATATCTTCGAAACGTTTGATAAAGTTTTTATTGTATGTCATGTGCCAATTCTCATATTTCAAAAACGTACAAATTTTACTTTATTGGAACTTTTATGTAGATTTGTATACAACTGTTCAATTCAATTCAATTAAAAAAATGCCATCTTCCCTACTGCATAAAAAAATCGTTTTTTTTCGTGAACATTGCTTCAGTTCTAATATACTGCATGTGCTAATGTACAGTTATCAGCAATTCATATCAATTTAATATTCATTTTATTATTAAAACTAGGAAGTTTATTTCTGCAACCATTCCGCGAAGAAAATTTCTACGAAACCGTTTTATTTATCATAATATGTTTGAGTATATTATAATTTTTTCATATCTTCACGACACACCTATGACGAGTAAATATAATATATATAACGAACTCTTGAAGGGATATTTTAAAAAGTAATAATTAGTTGTGATTTCACTAGTAACTGTCCATATTTTTCAAGCCTGCTGATGTTTTCTATGATGATGTCGTTACCAATATAATTCAAGAAATTGAAAAAGCACAAATTCGGAAATCATTTGAAAATTGAATACTTGGAATGTGCTTTTTGTTATAAGCTCTGATTTCAGGTAAGATGCACGTTGACAACTCGTGCTTACTTTTTAATAATTATTTTTTGAACAACATTATAAAAAAATGAAAAATATAAAATTTATTGAATATAAAACTTATGCACTTCAATAAATATTTATATTCACCATTTTTTTATTTTAGATATTTTATTTATAATTCTTATTGTGTTATAATAAGATACAATTTATCCAAAATTGATGGAATTATTTTGTTTTAAGTCATATATTACTATAACTTACAATCTTTAAATTTTGTCATCGTGGCAACCCTTAGAAAAGCGTCAAAATACCAAAGTTTTGATCTGAGCTTAATCCGCGAGCGTCTCAAAGAAAATCGTGTACGACAATTCACACAAATCCTATTAACATGAAGTGAAGCATATTTTTGATGATTTTTTTATTAGAAAGCTTTTTGTAGATGCCGTAATTTACGCTTCAAATTGACAGCTCATGATATTGTAAGTCATAAAATTAGAAAATGTCGTGCATACTACTTTTCTAGCGATAATAAAAAAATACTCTGGACTTTTTACGTGTACGAGATTATATACTATTACGAGGGATTATTATTTTATTATCAATAAATATCGAGTAAAAATATTTACGTTCTAATATAACACTGCTTTTACAGCGACCAATATGTTTTTTTCCAAATTTTCTTGAAACCATTTACTATTTAGCTACAACTAATATGTCATATAACGATACTTTCTGCTATATATAAATAAATGCAAGAATCAATATTTTGCCATTTTTTGGGAGCTTAATATTGGCTCTAAAACTCTAGTTAATATTTCTCACACATAATAATAATAACAATATATTACAAATCAGTAATTTATTTTCATTAAAATAGTGTCTTGAATTATATTTAATATAATATATATTATAGATGTCCCGTAGTTCAAAAATATATTTAGTTACGAAAATAAATCGCAATAAATTATAAAATAATAATGATAACATCTAATGAGATTACAAGAAAAATGTTTCAAGAAGAATGCGTATTTTTTGTAGCTATATGATCCTTTTTTAATTTATTACAATGACTCAGTATTAGCTATTAATAATGTTAAGCTGATGTTTGTTGCAGCAGAGACCTCTTTGAAAGTTTTCCCTAACGTTTTCATCTGAAAAGAAGTTTTCTTGATTGAAAATTTTCAAGCTTATAATTTTTATCGATAGGCGAATATCACTTCAACACTTCTGTGTAATTTTAGAGTTTTCAGTTTTTTTATCTGTCACAAAATTTTATGTAATAGCAACTGAAGATAATTTAAATCATATTAATATTAAACATGCTCTTAATATTGCGACAAAAATATGACAATTGAATTACCGCATACATTATTTTTAAATATATAATTATTAATATTTTTTATTATTTATCAGTTTTAAAAATTTTAACTGATTTAAAAATAATAATAATATTTCACAAATTATTTCTTATTTCATTCAATAGTACGTTGATATTTTAAAATATTTTCTACTGTACATCTTGTGATGTGTTTTGGTACATTTCCAAATCGAAAATAATTTATGATTCTAATATTTAGATATTGTCGTGTTAAAAATCATTTTATAAAATTTATTTCAGTAATTAATTATAATGTTTAGTATCTAGTGAAACTAAATTGATGTTTAAACGAGTTTTACCAACAGATGGAAATGTACGGTTTTTTTTCATTTACGAAAACTATTATTATGATCTGCCTTTATAAGATACAAGGAAAATAATATAAACAGTTTTTTTAGACAGTTTTTAGACGCAAAAATTATAAAAAATTTTGATTGATGATTATTTTTCGTGAAAATTTTATTTTGTTTTATTTGTATCTAGACATTCATAACATCTCAATTAAAAATTAATAATTTTACCTTACAACCCATACTAGATACATGCATTCATAGCTCAATTGAAACATTATAATAAATTAGTAGAGCGTTTGTATATTGAAAAAAAATATTGCTTTACCGTATAAAGAAATAATAATCAATATATATATATCATTTTGGTCGTTTTATTTCATGTTTATTCTTTTTTTTGATGATGATAATATTTGTATATAAAATTTAAAGCAATACCAAACTGAAAATTCATTTTTTAATGCAAAATAACAAAATAAAAAATATAATTGCACTTTTTAGAAAATACATTCAAAAAAATCCTAGATGAAATTGTCAGCATCGATATTTTAAGCAAACTATAGTAATAAAAAAAACTTTTCTTACTGATAACATGGGACAGCAAAGAATTGTGTATTTGGATTCCCATTAGTGTTGTAGAAGAGACGTCTTGGAGAGATCCAGCTTTGTGGAGTACATTTTCAGACACCATTTATATTTATTTAGATGAAAATTTACTTCAAGAAATTGTAGCACATTCACATTTTCACTTCACTTCTTCATTTTTTTACGTAAATTTCTACGAACGACTAAAATTTTTTCTACGGATCATTTCAATATAAAAAATAAACACTATCACTTGTCACGTATAATAGGATTCTTTCAATACACGTATTGTTAGATGTTATATAATTTCCTGTATATAACTGTAATGAGTTTATATATTTTACTGCTGTTATTGACAACTTGTTTATTTGAAGCTGAAATTATAGTGAAAATACCTTTAGTTGATGAGAAAGGTTGTTTGTTGATTTCAATGCAAATAAATATCGATTAACGAAAATTCTGCTTATAAATATCCGTTCATTCAGAATCTCCTAATATTTATTTTAGTGATGCTTTTAATTTAATGTTTACTTAATGCATTTCATTGCAAACATCAACATTAATGGATTTCGTTACAGGAAGTTTGACCGACCTAAACAACCAATTTTATATCGATATTAATGTTAAAATTAAGATCCGTCACCTAAAGCTCTTGAATATTAAATAAATGTTATCAAGTATTTTTAACCACACGTGATTTCAAAAGTTTTGATAGCAATTAGTACCTAATTATAATATGTCAAACTAACTGTTTAATACATGACGCATAAAAATGAATGTTACAGGAGTTATAATTCAAAAGTAGACGTTTTATAATAAATGCAACATTTAAAAGCAGATTTTTCAATAATAAATATTTTTAAGCGTTAAAAATGAACAACGACTAACAGCGAATTGATTATTTACACAATTTTTATCACATATTCAATTAAAAGTTCTTATACATTTCTTCACAATCACAATGGAGTAATGACTTCTCAGCAAAAAATTCTCCGCAGTCCTGAAAACAAAAAAACAAACATTCATAAGAACTGGAATAATTTTTTTAGGTACTACACATGTTTTCGATACGGTATAAATGATAATTTTACTAAAATATGATAAATAGCATATGTTTTCTTTTTATTGATATTAAAACAATAGAAATGTTTAATTCAAGTGCTTAAAAAATGTTTAATAGTTGAAATTATTCCATTGTACATATTAACACTCTTATTGCGTATTTTTTAGAATGATGATATGTTTGTTAGCTTCAAACTCATATAGAATCAGGTTTTCGAATGAATGTAGACTTGTTTAACTATACTATGACATGCCTGGTTAAATAGTACTTAGAAAGGGTAAACACATTTTAATATTTATGTTGTATTACACTAGAAATAAATGCGATTTTTTTTTATATCCGACGATCAGATACTTAAAGTTTCTCAAAATAAAAATATTAAATGATTTGTTCAATATAATACAAGAACAATCACTGTATCTCACACTGTGGTATTTTTATAAATTTAGTTATGTATCCCGTATCTTAAAATGACATCTTTATATTTCATTTACAGTAATAAGCAAAAATACATTTTTGAAACAAATATTTTGTCAAAATGGTGATAAATGGAGAGACTTGTATTTGATTTTGACGAAGTCATATAAAGATTTACAAAATATTTTGTCAAAATATTGTTTTGTTATTTGAATAAAACCTATATTTTATATCATATTTATTATATATAACTAAGATCCATTTAATATCCAGTCTCGCTCTCTTACTTCCAAGAATTCAAAAATCTTAATAAAACAAAATTTACCGACCATGATCCGGCGTTCATAATCTCGCTTAGCGTTCGTATTAAAATTTATCACATCCAATGATAAATTGGGCTGAATGTTCTAGATTATAAAATTGGCTTCAAAACAAAAAATAAAACTGTTTTATTCATAACGATATATAATTCGTATTTATACAATATAATGATTAATTATTTCTAATGCGCGTTATAGATAATCTATTATTTTACTAATTTTCGTTGTGCATAATATAATTAAGGTATGTTAAATATATTGTGACCATTTATTTTTCCCACTAAACCGGGACACATAAAAACGTAGGTACTTAACCGTTTTAGCACCTCAAACTTATTATATTTACAATAAAATAGACAAGATGGAAATGTTAGATTCAAATCATATTAAGTCACCTATTATTTACTTGGAAGATTATCAGTTCGTTCTTTAGACGATTAAAACAAATAAATCCCTACATATGATATGTTTTTATAGTACATGTTACTTTATTCTACTAATCTACTAGAACTAGTTTAACTGACGTTTTTTCGTTAATTGATATTGCAAGTTTCTTTATTTTTAAAAACGGGACATTTTCCGGGGTCTCTCTTTCGGTTTTTTCTGATTGTTCTTGAAATTCGTATAGTAAGACTTGGGTTCAAATACAAAAGGAAACAAACCACAACAGGGAACGTTTTAATAACAAGTGTCTCTCTTTTCGAAAATGGGTCAATTTGGTGTCGCAAAGCTGTGTTCGGGAATACCGGGATACGCCGCCTGAAAACGGAACTGTCCCGGTGAAAACGAAACGTTTGGTGACAGTTATACATCATGAAACGGCTTTGATTTGCGAGGTTTAACGATTGTTTTTCTTATCATCACAAACCTACAAACTAGAAATAGTTTTATGATCTTTTGAACCATAAAACAATATGAATTGATACAGAATGAGAGAAATAACCACTAGCTTTTAAAAACTTCAGAAAAATAATCTTCGTTTATAGTTAGTTACAAGTTATAAAACAGTCATTCATCGTTTATTTGTCGACATTTTTTGTATCTCAATTTTACTAATAACTATCTCCTTTTTCAATGAATTCAGCAAATCTTGTAAATTAAAATATATTCGCTTCATAGAGAGTGTACAATGTACTAATGCTATTTTATAAAAATATCCAATCCAATTAATTTTAATATTGAGAAACCAATTATGTCTGCATAATAGATTTCATTGGAAAAGCTATATTACTTTCCATATATATTATAATTACTTATATTATAAATCCATTGAAGGTGTTTTTTTTATTTTGCTTTGTAAAAACCAGATAATCATCTATAAAAACAAAGCTAAAACTCAACAATAATCCATTAAAAAACTAATTATTTGAAATTTATCTTTCAATACGCTGCACTTTTACAGCGAGATGGGGATAGGGACGGTATTTAATTTATTTAAGGATCCTTGAATAGGAAACCTTTGTTACGACCCGTGCTCTTAAGCAAAGAGGTAATTGTAAAAAGTGTTAATCACTTTAACACAGTATCTTACTCGTTTACCGGCTAGTCGCACTTTCCAAAAAAACTAGCGCATTTCTATATTTCTAGCGCCCATATTATTAGTTACTTAATCAGTTTAATACACATAATTTGTAAAATAACAAATTTATAGAAGCTAGTCTCATAATGTAATAGTGTCTAATGTTACGAATAAATTTATTGTGTGTCCACAACTGCCGTAATGAGCATCTATAAAGCATATCATTTTGTAATACAATATATCATGAATCAGTTGTGTTTGTTTGTATAGATAGCACTACAAATTTCATAATACCTAAAAGCAATTAAGACACGTAACATGAATATTTCATGTGAGAAAAATATACTTCTTTTTGATGTCTAAATATCGACAACTTAAATTGAACAATTTACGGTGAGCCTCTGAGACGATTCGTATGTTGGGGAATATAAAACATAAAATACACATTCAAAAAAAAAAAATACAAAATATAACACACTCTTGGCAAGAGATCTGGTGGGCGCTCTGTGATCTTCCGCAGCCCAGATGTAAACGAATGACGTCTTTCAACGGATCCCTCCCGCACCATTAAGACGGCTGTCTGATACCTATTTCCAGTAGTTGTTATAACACGTTCTGTCGCGCTGTGCACGAATATTAATATATAATGTAACTAAATAAGAAATTAAACGCCACGTGTTTTATACAAACACGTAACAGGCCAGTGCATATAGCTTAGTGACTTAGTTAATTAGTTCAATCAGCAGTCTTCTTCGTTCTATAATTATCAACACTCAATTCTCTCAGTCGGAATTTTAACCACTGCCACAACCGAACAATCGTATAACATTTGACGTATCTCGTTAAAAACAAGATTGCTTTGAAGTGAGCTACGGAAGTGAAAAAATCTACTCTCTTTTATAAAAGTAGGAGAAATTGAATAATCATTTATTGGCATCAACATCTCGGCTAATTTATTGCAATGACACTTATAAATTATTATACATTTTCGCTATTATATCATGTGAATATTACTCATAACCAATTGCACGGATTTCAACACATTTAACCGCTGAAATAACCATCACAGTTCTTTTAATATAATTCATATTTTCAAGGAATATCAATCAAGAAGTAATAAATATAAGTATGGTAAAATCAATGGTGATTTTAATTCAACTAATCTACAATATATAACAATATAAATCAATGTATAAAATTTTTACTACCTGTATTTTCACTATAAAAAAATTTACTAATCATATACACACATATATTTAATATTAAATAACTGTTCAGTATCGTATTTCAAAGAAATGATTACAAAACTTATTTTATGACAATATTTGTTAATGGTAGATTTTAGTAAGGTTTCTAGACGGCAAAGAATAGCAGTACACATTTTCTTATAAATCATTTAATAATGCTAACTAGAATATAAAATTCTCTATTCTGTATATTTAATTGGTACAAAACACATTTAAAAAAATACCATCATCATGCAGAGTACCTAATGATTTCGAAATTATTCATTGAACGGAGTATATTTTCGTCAATTTCCAATCATACTGTAGTTTCCGTATTACTGCCAACTGTCAAATCCGTTAACAGTTTGACAGCTTTAAATAATATATTCTCTCCGAGCGTATGACACTATAATTATCATTGTAATAAAATATTTTGTATAATAAGAATTTACTAATTCCGATCGACGCGGTCATGAGTTCGGTTATACTTTCTAGAATAAACATTATCAATGAAAAACGCTGTGCAAATTCAATGAAATTATAAATATTGAGTATTTTTTTATGCTGCATACGTTTTTTATAGCTTCTCATTTTTTCAACGTTCGTATCTTGGGTGGAGTTTTTTAATAACATGTATTTTTACAAGGTTGCTTTAAAACCAGTAGCTTTCAATTCAATGTTGATTGCATAAAAGAAAATTAAAGCCTCTTATTATTCCAAAATTGTATATACACTTGGAATAAATTTAAATGTTTCATCTCAGATTCGAGCCCAACATAGTTTCAAAATAAATCTGACACAAGTTCTTATTTGAAAATAGAATCGTTAAAAAATATCGGAGAGAAGTGTATTATAAAATGTGAAAGGTATGCCAGTGTTACCGATTTCGGATAAATTATTTTTTTGTATCCATGGCTTATTTTCTCTCGGGAAAAGCATGTCCGCATGTCTATAGATAGTGACAAGGACATCGACACAAACTCGTCCAAATCACCATTGCTGCCAACTTACGCTCACTCTATCTAAATTACAACTTCTCTCGAGGTTAGGGTGTCAAACGCACAACGTAAAATCACTGGAAATACCCCGACTGTATGGTTAGGTGACATTTACTACGAGATTTCGAGATGGTTCAAAAGATCTAAAATTTAATAAATAAACACAATGTCACTTATATGGAAATTGGTAAAGTAAATTAACTTAATTTGCTATGCATGGAAGATTTATGCATGATATAAAATTTATGCTTGATCTTGAGACTATTTTAGACATAAAAAAACTACTACTAACTAAAAAAAACCAATATTAATTAGTGAGAAAAACGAGCCCTCTATTGTCCCATATTAATTATATTTTATTATTTTAAAAAAATATTGTAAAAATAAAAATAAAAAGTCAATTAATAAATAAAATATAAATACATTGCATTACAACTGGTGCAAATACACCATGCGTTTGATGGGTACAAAAAAAAACAATTTAAACAGGATATAAAAATAATATGGATTCAAAAAGATGTTATTTTAAATTTACAGAAAAGAAGAAAGTAAAAATACAAATAAGAAAAGAAACCTAATGACTGTACTGAAATTATAAAATTGTTATTACTAATATGATAAATATTTTCAAATTTTTCCTTCTTAATTTACGCATTTTTTTAAAATAATTTAATTTAATATCGTTTTATGGATGGTAGTTTTATTTATAGCAAAATGCTATTAACGGGAAATGCACTTAAATGTCAAATCCTATTCATAAAATATCAAGGCTTACAATATGCAGTCTGGTGGCGTGGAAAGACTCCTGCAAACTTCCGTAAATGTCAATGAAATGTCATCTATTCAGACAGCTGTCTATCTAATAAAGTTCATGGGAAAATTTTGTGGGTTTTCAATTTGGAGAAACCAAAATGAAGGGATAAATACATTATATGAAGTCTCCATTGAAATTTATAGTTTGAAAATAATTAATATATATATTTCTATGACGGCTCTTTTTTTAATAAAATATTTGATTTGAGTTTTCAAAATCATATTTTTTAATATCAAGCAATAATGATAGAGAGTGGGTATTTAGAAATTGTGCGAAAGAGCACGTAAATTAGTTCGCTTAATAATATTTATCTATAACTAAAAAATACGTTGTTCTAATTATTATTCGCAAAACTTGAATTTAGATTGTCTGTTAATTTAGTGGAAATAGGTCATAGAAATTTTCCATGAGTATGCATAGCTACTGTTGAAAATTAGATAATAAGCCCAATCTCTTAAGATCCCTATGATGAAATAATACGCTTGATGCTCACGTTCGTGACGCTATTTTCATTTTCATAATGAGCGCGTTTTCGCGTCACAATTCACAACAACAATGTTGGTAGCATTGTTGATTTAAATTCGTCTACAACGGGAAAAGTTATAATCACATCGTTCCAAACTTCTGAAGAAAAATATTCACAAATAATTATTTTTTCTTTCTATACCATCACATTACCATCTTTTGCTGAAATCTGCTCAAAAATAAATGATTACCCAAGTATCACGGAGCTCAGCATTGATAGATTGGACAGTTTACAGTTCTAAATTACAATATTATTCGTTACACTGCTACGACAGACAATACAAAAAATGTTGCTTGCTTACACTTCTATTTTTTTAATGAAGCCGTAAAATAATGATATATTTTAATTTTTAAGATATATAGATAAGATTTTAATAAAAACTATTTTGGTATAACGTCTTAAAATTCTTACGTAAAAAATCCAACACCCCATAAATATTTTTAACTATATGTTTGATATTCTGATGCTATTGCAAAAAATATTTCTACCAATGTTTAGTATTTCAATTTGCAAATAAACTCATTTGATATCTTATATGTATAATCTTTAATAATATATTTGTTTTCTACGTTTATAGCTATTATCATTTTCAAAAAATATGATTTTGTAATAGCATAAAAATAAATTCAATTTAGTATCAAAAATAGAATTTGTAACTTATATTTTGGTATTTTATTTCAGCCTGAGCAACTTAAGAACTATTTAATCAATCTAACAGCATTACATCATATGTTTTAATATCTGTGAGGGCTGTGACTCATTCATTGTTAATACCTTGGGTTGATTAAAAAATTGTTGATAATGCCAAAGTGAATTTTCATATTATATTACATTATGGCTACTCAAATTTAAGTAAGCACTATACCAATTTTTATCATTCATTATACATCGTATCGCCGTGATAATAGCCGTGCCCATTTCACGTCACAATAACATGTTGGCAACACTGATGCTTCAGGTTTGTCAACGTCATAGTTGGCCAATATGACTTCCTGACGTTTTCAGCGTGCATATTTTATTTTCACACACCAATACATATTTATATTGCTATTTTAGGTGCCCAACGTAGGCAAGGAATTTGTCAATCCAAATTACATGTTCTAACTTTGGATGGCAGTAAAACTTGCATACCACTACACCAAACAAAATAACATATTATTCTTTGTTACAGAAATTATTTCAGGCAAAAGAGCTTTGAGATTTTATTTAAAAGTTTTGACATTTTTTTTAATTCACGAAAACAAAATAGTTTCATCGTGTAATTTAAGACGTTAAATAGTAATGGATCGAAACGATTTAACATTTTTTTTATTATTTAATCCTTGAAAAAACATTGGTTCATAAAATTTATGAAAGACAATGTAATTTCTTTACTTTTGTTTCACTTTCAAAGGTTAAATGACTCTTCTTAGTAGAGCTTTTAAAGTTTATTAATATTGCCGTGATTAGAAATATTGGTTGCTTTTGTTTGAAAGAAAGATTAGTCCATCGACCGTGCTATTTCACTGTAAAAGTCTTTCCTTACTTATGCTAATCCCAAGCCATTATTTATTTTAAGTGAAATCAAAGGTTAATTCTGCGAAGGATTCAGTTGGTTGATTATGTATGTATAATAATAATAAGTGCTTTTAAAAAAGGATTTTTTGCGAAGTTAATGCACACGCACAGCTTTGTGAACGTCTGTAAAATAAAAATAAAGACTCAACGACAAACACAATGAATTAGATATATTTTGTGGTTCATCAAATGAATTATATTGAACATTATTTATAGCTATTTTGCTAATATTAACTGCACAATACTTTGGCAAAAACTTATTGACAGTTTCCAAGAAAAAATCATGTATAAGCACTGTTATAATATTGTCTAAAATATGAAATAAACTTTCGAAGGCATTGCGTATTGTCGATCTTATGGCCATCATTCTACGTCGATCATTTCAAAACGGCCTCCTATAAATAGATGTACGACTCAAAAATGTTAATTGTTTTACATCTGAGTGTGTTTTTTTTTTAGTTTTTTTGTTGGCAACCAAGTGTTCTTGCACGTGTTTTCAGCGATCCGAAACTATGTTATTATTTTTAGGCCTATTAGAACACGGCTTGCTTAATTTATTTGATGGAGTCGCAATGCCCTTGGCTCCTATTCATCAATCCGAGGCTGGATTCTTTGATTGGACGGCAAATTCTTTTGCTAGAAAGTGTAAAGATAAGCTTACAATCAGTCTACTATTAACTTAATGTCTTTAACTATCAACTTGCATTTAAGGTTATAGCTTTTAACCAATTTTATTTTAATTTTTTACCTTCTTAAGGTTTTAGGATCGCATGTGGCGTTTTTTGCTTATAAACTAACATTAGGAGTGGATAAAGATCAAAAACAAAAACAAAAAGGGTTTTCAAATTATACCCTAAAACAATGCATAATGAAAGAGGAAATCCCATGTTTTCTAGACACTTCTGAATTCAAAGATATTTTACAATGAAAAATATCTTGTATTCGTAAATCTTCACGATTAATTGGTTAACAATATTTGATAATTCATATTGTCTAATCTATAACTTAAATTAAAATGCATTTATATAAAGCACGAGTAGTTCTAGTCACTGTTCAAAATGGCTTCTCACTTGGATCATCTCAGCTTATAAAAGAATACTTTTAATATATTTGAATTCATTAAATTAAATTAATTACAACTACCTAGAAAGATATTAATAAAAACTGAAACGAGTTTTTTCTTACGTAGAAATTGTGAAAAACTATCATTTTCCATCACGATTTGCATAATATTGCTTTCCCCCCTGAATCTTGAGAATTTGAATAATAACCAAATCTCATTTTCATCACTTCTATTAAAATGTTTTATCAGATACTTCTTTCACGTTGATTTAAAATAAACTTTCAGAATAAATGCATTACTTAAACAATCGAAATAAAGTAAAAAAAAAAGGAAAAACTGGATTCTCGGATATTTTAAGGTAACTGAAAAACTAGTATGAAGACAATCCGTTAGTTAATTTGTGAGGCGACTGCGTCAGAGTTAAAATTTTGACGTTCTGGCAACAATGGTCGGTGTGAAATAATAAAGTAATAATAGTTTTGATTCTGTCGACAGCAAGACAGCTTTATATATTATGACAACACTGAAAACTGAAATGTTTAAATTTAGAATGTTAAGGCGAGGTTGTAGCCTTCTGTAACTAGCCGGCCAACACGGCGTTTCTCAAATAGGTATTTAGCATTTATTAATTATCCAATGTGGGAAATTAATACGCCAAGGTCATTGTTTTTTCAGCGGCGTGCAATATTTTATAGTTTAAATTTTGACAAATCCTAAACCTCCTTAAAATCCTAAGCCTAAAATCCTTTGAGCTGACAATTTTTTTTTTAACTATAAATATTTTTGTATGACTGCATTTATCTCATTCAATCAATTTTCATACGTAAAAAAACATAAAAAAATTGGTTGTCTAAAGTCGGTTTACGGACGATAGTTTAACGTGACAACGTCATAAGAAAACATTGATGAAATGATTGCATACTTTTATGAATAAAATGGAATCATTTTTATTGAATTATCATTATTTTGTATGGATACGAAGAAGGAGTGAAATGAAATCTACAATTTTCAGGTTCAATTCACAGGTTCGTCAGGTTGGTCTGCCATGGTGTGACTTTAGGCGGTTTTGCGAAAGAAATCGTTGATAATTTATTGTTAAAAGTATATTTGTTATACGTTAATCAGATTTTTAATATGCAACAATTAATTACCTTTATTGCCGCAATTGTTGTTGTAATATAAACAATGAAAACCACATTAACATTTCACTTCACTTTATAAACAGTTGTAAACAGATCACGTGTAGGTACTGTAGGTGTATAAGTTGTGTGCTGCCGCTGTCTCTTTTCTACTCAGACGCATCGACCAATCGAGTGGAAGAGAGATAGGTGCGGCACAATCCGAACGGTAGGCCGATCGTGCCTCTCTATCGCTTATCCGCGCTCTCGCTCGCACGCTTGCCTTCGGCGTAACGCGACAAACGGGACAATGAGTCATGTTTTTTCGTGCGTGCAGCGGGCGTTCATCGATTTATAAGACGTTGTCACGTCAAAATTTCTTCAAATTGGAGCATTAAGTCAATACCTACTATTCAACTTATGTTGAAAGGTTATTCTATTGATTGGTTATTAAATTTATGCTCTGTATAAGGATTCTTGATGTATAAAAAAAGAAGCAACTCATCCGTTGCATGTTTTTTTTAAATCCTTAATTTTCTTGTCGGTGTGAAAGTTTTTATAATTAAAAATATTACATATAGTCTAATTATAAAACAGTAAGCTAAAATTTTACAATCAATATAAATTATGAGTTGTTAGTATCACTATTATAATTAAATTTAATTTATATAACAATTATTAAAATGGTAGGTGGCATAAAAAGTCGTTATAAATAAACAATAGAACTCCAATTATCCGGACCTCGATTATCCGGATTGATCAAAATAGTCGTATGTAAAATATGGGTCAGTAATTATCCAAATTTCATACGCGTTGAACGTTTCTTTCTTGAAAAATTTATCACAACTATCATTTCTAATACTAACCAGTTAATTCCGGAAGTGAAAAAATATCAAAATTCCATAGATAAAATATGAATAACTTTATCGTTATTATTAGACAATACTCCGTCCCACCCATCTATTAAATGCTAAAACCAGATTGATGAAATGTTTATGGTATAATTTCTTCCACTAAATGTCACATCAGTAATGAAACCGATGGATTTGGGTGTAATAGAAACATTCAAACGCTTATACAGATACTTCGACGATTATTGCGAGCAGATGAAAATAATGATGAAAACGTTATCAGTTTCTACAAGAAAATGAATTTAAAAGAAATGAAATAAATGGCTTAAGACAGTGGTCGGCAAACTTATTAGCCAAAGATCCAAATATGAGCATAACAACATTTTTTTTTAAATGGGAGCCAAAACTGCTTGTTTAGTAAACTTTTATTACACTAAATAAGTAGTGTATGTTTGTGGTGCCTGTGGTATCACACCGGAGTACGCCGAAAACATACGAAAAATTTCAGCCTGTAGCTTGTACATGGTTTGTGTTTACGTTTACGAAAACTAATAAAATTAGACTCGATGTTCGTTACATATTTTTACAACAAATGAATTATACTCTTCTTAACTCTTAAGCCTTAAGAGTTAAGAAGAGTATAATTCAAGACATCTTATTGGTCTTAAAAGTATTTGTTATTTGGTTGCATCGAAAAGAAAAGTCATAATTGATTCAAAAAATCAATATTTATGCTATTTATTAATCTGAAGAAATACAAATGATTCATTCTGAATATACTTGCTTTTTTGTTAATTATGATTTTTTCGATTATCCGGACTTATCCTTATCCAGACTATCTTCATCCACAATTAGTACCTAATTAATTACATATATATATATATATTAAAAAAACGTATTTATTAATACTGAAAAACTTTACTTATTACTAATTACTTATACTGAAAAACAATAAAGGTGCCATTGATCACTTAACCGGTAAACGTTCTAAAAGTTTTAATGACATATAGATTAACAAATAATAAAATTACCAACTTGCGTGCGACTTCACAACTGGATGCTTATGAAAAAAAGAAAAATGAAATCTTATACATTCTGTATTCTTCAAGAAAATTATATCAAATCGTGAAAAGTTTTTATTTTATTTGAAGAACTACACCAAATATAGAAATGAAATGTTTTTATTAGTATATTGACCGAAATTTTTGACATTAGATGCTTTGTGTATGATCATTATAATATCATACTATTATTATGTGGTTGATTGATTAATCTATATATTTTATTAAAAAAGCATTAATTTTAACATGTTTAAGCTATATTTTATTTTCTAGTTAAAATAAGGATTATAACAATATTAAATGTTGGAAAGTGTGAATTTATTTATTCATTGAATAAATTTACTTTAGCACGTCTTTGTATGCTACAAAGGTGTGTTCTGGTAATTACCTGTGACATTTTGGAGTTAATAAAAGCATTAATGCGATGCTATTAGACAAAAATAATAATAGAAGATAATGCGTGCTCAGACAGTTCAGTGTCTATATTTAAAATAAACATTATAAAACATAAAAACAGTTTGAAAATGATTCAACAACTTATTAATATTATCAGTTATAAGTTGGTATGAATGACTATGGGTTAATTGAGTATCTTCTCATATATGCCAGCAACTGCAGCTAATTTCAGACTATATATACTTAGTGGGATTTTTTTAGTACTAACTCCAATCATATTGAAAGTATTCTATTTAAAAAAATAGAAACAAATATCAATAATCAAACATGCGGATAATTTAAAAATCATACATTCTGGCGAGTTCACAAGTATTTAATAAATTGTTATATCCGTTTGAAAGGTAAAACACTAACCGCCACATAAATGTGTGATATGCAATGTATTTTTGAAGCTATAAAAGTTTCTCCAATTCAGTTATGATATTCATGAATTCGAATCCACGAAAAAATAAGACATTATTATTACACATATACTATAATGTTAGTTTTTTTACGCGTTACCTATACATGAACGATAAAAATGCTAAAATGTCGCAAGTGAAGTATAAAACTGATTTATTTTTATTAAAATTATCCATACCATAACAATACTGCTAACATCAACGTACGGTGCATTTAAATATACGTGCACATTAGGTATAAGCAAAAAAAAACCTTTTTCCCGAGCTAATCAAACAAAAAAAAATCGTAGACGAATTGAAAAAAAAACATTTCTAAGATATTATATTTAAAAAAAAAACAAATACATTGCCATATTGTATTGCATATGATATCGTTCCAAATGTAACCGCTATAATGTTTAATTAAATTTATTTTCATTTTAATTTAAACAAATCAATTGATTGTTGAGCCAAAACCTCATTCTTGAACTTTCGACGAAAAGTCGACAGAAAATGGCCTTTTTCTACCAAATCTCAAAGCTCGTTTATTCGTAAAGTATACATATTATAGCGCGATGAAACAATAGCAATATATTAATTACAGTGAAACCTCGATTCCACGTTTTTCGTGAGACGCTAAAAAATAAACGAAAAATGCGGAAAACGAGAAATGCGGGAAAGATTAAAATATTTATTAAAAAAAATAAAGTTTAAGGAAGTCCCGCCTTCCTTTAATTTTCAAAGATGGGTTACACAAAAATTGGTAAATATTTGGGGGTTTTGTGAAAGTTATATTAATTAAATCTTATTTATTGAAATAATCGAATAGTGTTTTAAACTTCTTCTTGTGAAATTCTTTATTAGAGAAAATCTCAAGACATTTGGGTGAAAATTAATTTCTTTGGTTAATATAGAAGATTTAATGTGTTCAAACAAACAAATTTTAGTGAATAGAAAGATTTATCTACCAAAGCCGATCAATTAGAATAATATTTGAGACGGGACTACAATATTTAGACGTTAGATCGAGGAAATCGATAAACTGAGAACGGTTAATGCGAGATTATTTAACATTGTTCTTATGAGTGTTTGACGGGACTTTAAAAAATTAACGAAACATACGGGAAAACATATTATGCGAGAACGGTTGATTGGGGTTCCACTGTATTAATATTCCACAAAATGTATGAGACATATAGTTAATAGCTATTTTGGCTTACGCCTTCATCAGAGCTATTTTTTATCTTATATGAAGTTTTTCTACTTATTATGCTTTCCACAATACCATAATCCATAAACACACTCAAAAATACATAAGCTTTCACACAATAATATATTCCTAACAATAATTGTCAAAATCATGACTATACGTAAATCTGTGATATGGAATAATTATTTACTGGTTTGAACTCGATTAAGGATAGTTTCGTTATTTGATTTTTTAGCAAATCTATGAATTTTTCAAGTCGAAATTTCCTTCACCCCATCTAATACAAAAACGGGACGCAGTTCGGATGTTTAGCTAACTATTGGTTCTGTCATAGATGTATCCCTGTATCCATACTTTAACATATCGAGTTTTGAGCAACAGGTATCACGCGTTTATATAAGAAAAGCTTTCAGAAAAGAGTCCACATTTTACACGTAGAAGAGGAGTTGTTAAAATATATAATTATTTGATTATAAAATAATTATAGTCAAAATTGGCAAATTTATGAATGAAACTTTTGTATTACATAAAAACGATACATTTTCATCTTCTGACGTGATGCACGCTAAACGAATACGTATGTAATTTTAGCTTAGAAATTTGTTTCCCGGACGTTTTTTTTTATTTTCGAGATACACGATATCGAACGTTACTATATGAAATCATAGACTGTAAATCATTCAACTTGTTCGTTTAAAAATATAATAGCGAGTATGTTTATAAATGACTTCACAGCGATTTAATTTGGCAGACTTTTCTTCGGTTACTATTGTCTGTTGTATTAGATTATTTATTTATTTTTTTTAACTTATTGCAGTTTGGCTTAACCGTGAACGTCGTGAACTTTGCAGAGAATATGTTACAACCTACTCTCTGTATGACATCTTAAAGCTTGTATTAGCACCGAAATTTGTACGCTATAATATCTATTTGCAAAAGAAAAAGTTTATATCTTAAATCCATATTTTTTAATGAGAACCATAACAATATTGGTGTTTGTAAATGCTTCAGTGAACAATGTGCTATTTCAACGTGAAAATCACTAAGTTGGCAGTATTCATTCGATCTGTCCCCTATCTTCTTTATGCACACATACTACAGTATTTTATCAAATTAAAGATTTTTTAAATAATATTATATTATAATATATATATATATATTCTCTTTTTTAGAATTGCCGTACAGTGGATAATAAAAGAGATTGGTTTATCAAAATTATTTAAAATTCTTATAACTTTTTTGGATAAACTCATTTTAATTACTGTTTCCACAAATATTTTATTATCGTGACCGAATTCGCTCATCGCATTCGTTCACAATCACTTATAAAAAAAATTTAAAAAGGGATTGTGAACATTTCATTTTTAAACTAATTTACATTATTTGTATTAATATCGTATGATTTTCTGAATATTGTTTTTTAGTTCTTGAACCTATGGTTTTTTATGCCTGCTACCTTTAACTCAAATATTTTTTAAAAATAGACTTGTTTTAAATTGTATTCAGTATTTATATCAATCAGTTGATAATGCTCGCGATAAGCGAAACTGGTCCTGATCAAAAAATATATTGTGGAAATAAGTACTAAAAGATGTGTTTTTATTATTTAAAATATCATGCCTTCCATTAAGAAGTGACGGCTAACACCCTAAATGCAATTATTTGATTTTAGTATAATAGTGAACTATTTATTCAAACATATCTGAGGTTTTACGCACATACTTTCTTGAGCCATCTACAACATAATTGAATATATTATTTAACTCCAATTACACTCTGACAGTCAGCGAAAACTTTGTAGAAAAAATATTCATACAAGTGGTTTGTTTTTAAAGTAATATCCGCTCCTTCATGCATGCATCAAAAATATCAGCGTGCATGATATTAACGAGACCTTGTAATAAAAAACATTCAGTGGTAACTCTCAAGTCGATCATCAAATCACCCAAGCAGTCATTTTCGAAGGGAGGTGAGTATAAAACTATGACATGAAGAATGGACAGGAATTTTACAGTCTAGTATTCTAGTATATTAACATTTAAAAGAAATGTGTTTTTACAAATGAATTATTTTTTAATTGATTGAATAAACCTGACTAATCTAGCATTTAGTCGAGTTTAAGTAAAGGACCGTTTTAATAATATAACTATTCAAACATTTTGGTTGAAGTTATACGTAGACCATGAATCAAGTCAATATAAAGAATTAACAACATTAATTTTGTTGATTTAACCTACAACTGCATATTATGAAAGATCATTCAGTCTAATGCACTATATAAAAAAACATCGAAACTATTTTTATCATATTTAGTGCGGCCTATTTCCATAGGACAGCTGATGTTTATAATGCGGCCAGAGTGAAATTTTACGTGAGAATAACTGGTCTAGACGCGTCCCAATTTCAACATCAAATAGAGAATCCATATGTCTTAATAAACTCATCTTATATACGTTTAATATTATATGAATGGTCAAATTTTAAGCCCTAGTTAATGGTTGTACAATTAATCCTTTTTTAAATCTATTTTCTGTGTATCTAATTGATAGTAATTATTTTACGGAATAAATAAGACAATAACTTAATATATATATATATATTGTAAAACTAACAGAGTAGTGGAAAGCGTCTACTAGAGTACTTAAGTAATTCCATGATTTATGTATAAAAGCTACTAAATATTTGAACAATATTCAATTAGTTTTAGTAGTCATTTAACTTCGAAAATTATCGTTTCCAGATACGCATTTTGAAGTCTGCAATTTTATAATGTAGAATGCGCTGCCAAAATAGAAGAACGACAGCACGTTGAAAAATAATCAAGTGACTACGTGATTTTTGTCAGCCAAAACTATTCAATGTATAAAATAATTGTTATGATCGATATACTACTTCACAAATTTGGTAATTTAGATTTTTGACAGATTAATCCTTTTTCGTATCATTCGAATCCACTTCAAATTTTAGTTTAAATTGTATGAAAAATCTACGGAACTCGCGATTACATAAAAATTTACATTATACATTTATGTATCATCAAGATTTTCTGACAACAATTAGATTTTTTTATATAATATATCAACGATATTAACGACCAATTACGTTAATGAATTGTTGAACGTGTTCATAAAATGAGAAGTAAAAATAAAGCAAGAATGATGCGTGAAACGTTGATTATCCATGTTTTAGAGGAAACATTAAACAAATCTATTTTTAGTTGTGGTCCGCTCAGCATATAAACGTCGATTGCTTTATTGAAGACTTCCACAAAGTCTGTTCTAAGCATCGCTGCGATGAGAACATTATTGACTACTTATTGAATTTTTCTCTATATCTGGGAATTTAAATCGGTTAATAATCAAATTGATGAGGTTATAAAAATAACCAGCCAACACTCCATTATATTGTAAACAAAATCTGTTTTTAAGTATCCTAAATGTATTAAAACACAAAACACAAAACACGTATCGAATTTCATTTAGCTTATGCTGGGAACGTTAAATTATTCATAGAACGCTTCTAAAGTATATAATTTGATTTTTAGAAAAAGTCAATAATTTCACAGTATAGAGATCTCGATTTAAAAATCGAATGATTGGAACATTTAAGGATACCAATTTCTCGCGTGTTTGAACATAAATCGGTTGAGAAATCGATTTATAAAAAAAAATCATATCGACAGTAATCAACACGAAATAAAAAAAAGTCAAGCAGCGTTGAACATCCAACTCGAGCAATGGCAAAATTAAATAAAATTATTTGAAATAATCGAATCATTACGAACGAAATTCGTTTCATGAAAAAAGGTAATATTATATTTTCGAATTCCTGTATAATAATATTGAGTTCGAATTGATTTCAAACACATATCGATCTAATCTGTGAATAATTGTTTCTTTACGTGTGGATACGGAACAGTAAATAATTAAACAGTTAATATTGATGTGCTGTAAGTGTGTTTCCGCTAACAATATCCCGCTTTTATAGTAATTAATTTTGAATTCCTTGCCAATTAAGTGTTGATTGCAAATACTCTCATGATTTACTATGCATTTTAGCAATAAAAAGTTTCATGTATATTTTATTTGATAAATTCAATAGTGATTTTTGGTAGATTGATATAATAAAATACAATAAAAATGTTACTCAATATTTTTTATCATTGTCAATACCAATAAAATAGTATATTTATAATTCTTTTTATGTGTTAACTGTCACTTCTTGATGGAATGGCATGATATTTAAATAATAAAAATGAGCGAATCTGGTCCTGATCAAAAAATATATTTTGAAAATAAGTACAATAAATGTGTTTTTATTATATAAAATATTTATATTTCTTATTCATTATTTTTCAAACGCATTTGGGGGGGGGGGGTATTATAGCATACAACATATTAAAAGTAATATATTTTAACTTATTTAATATTTTCAGTTGAAAATTATTATTAAAAACTGGATTATACTTTTCTGTGTTGCTTTCAATTTTTATACTCTACTTTCACAAATTGTATATCTACTTATTTAGGAGAAAAATCTTTCAGCTCATTATGAGTATTTTATCAAGGTACGTAATCGAATAAATAATTTTTAAATATTAACCTTTTCAACCTAAAACTATAGACACATTTAAATATACGAACGTGATGCAGTGGTGAAATTAAAAATGGCTTCCGTTATAGATTCTCTCAACTTCCGTCCAAAATCATTGGTGTTTACGATGTTTAAAAGTTTTTTCCCCAATTCGATCTTTAGCACGATATACTAAGCTAACCAATTATCACGCCTTATGGTTGACAAAAGAGAGGCTCTAAATATATATCACAAAAAACTACATATCAATATTGTTTATGGTTCCGATGAGAGTACAAAAATAAATATAATATCACTGGTAAGTGTGTGTCGAAATATATTTTCAAGTATAGAATTATAATGTGAAGAGATGTTTTGAAAATATGCTGGGAAACGCCGGTAAAAATATGTATGTACTTCATGTAAGCGCATTAGTAAAATTTAGTGAATGCGTGAATCTCATTGAGAATCGTTCAAATTATTTGAGGAAATAAGGAATAAAAAAATGAAGAAATTTCACCTAAATACCTATTTGCCTAATGAAGGCTACGCAAAACAATATAAATCTGTTAGATAGAAGCCCTCATAAAAATAAAGGTTCATAAAATTAATTAATGTCCGATTCAATCAATATAAAAAGTGTTTATTTTAGACACGAACGGATGTCTGCGTAGGTTTCTCCATTATGTTACCTAATAAACGACAACTCAAGTCTATTTTTATCGGTTTATCGGGCATAGTTGCACGATGATTGAAAAATGGCCCGGAACATTAAGCCGAGCTTCACTTTGATCAAAGAATTATTCATATTATAATATAAAATGTTATTCATAAAATATTTCATTACAATTATTTTCATCGTTTTAATAAAATTTATTTTATTTATGTAGATAGAAAGATACTTAATAAATTCGGTGTGTGGTAAATTAAAAAAATATTTTTAATTTAAAAGTTTTATTTTGCAAAATGTTTGAAAAAAAACTGTTAAAAAATTTTGTAAATTGCATAATATTTTTGAATGAGTCGATAAAATATTGACAAAATGTCTTTGATATGATCAAATAATAATTATCTTTGTACTCAAGTTGTCAATTTTTCAATAAAAATCTACAATTACATTTTTTAATACATACACTATTTTCTTTCATTCAATTCGATTCAATTATCATTATTTTTAAAAATAATTTCAGCGCTGTCATTTTTAAGCAACGTTATGGCAAAGTTTAATTCTAATACAAGTTTTTTCGTGGAATTATCGCCATAAAAATCATGTGATTTCGTTTATTAATTATGCTCGATTCCTTCCTAGACTTTTTTGGGAGATAGGCTCTTTGTTCCGATCGAACTTTCAAAGCGACGCCTAAAGTCAAGACACCGCGGCGCGTCGGTCTCGTCGTTCTGTCTCTATGGATATGTCACGATGGCCGTGATTCACCCAACTGTGACTTTATTTTTATAAGATGACGGTGACTTCACTTTTGCTATATCTAACGTCAGTGATAGCCAACCCATGAAATAATTCAAAATAATGTGACATTCCAACTGTTTCTAACCTTTTCGAAAATCAAGCGATTATTATACAGAAAATGGTTTTTAATATAAATGTTTCCAAACTTCACGTTTTATGAACTATTGAAGCCTTAATTACAATATCAAAAAGATTAGAACCAAAGTCTACTTTTCATGACAAGCTCTTTCATTTATAGATAACGGATTATAAAAAGTTTTGTAGCTGAGGTATCGACGCTCTTGAGCTTTCGTTTGGTCTTGGAATCAAGTTTGCGTCCAAGCTCCATCTTCACTCGAGTTCATAATTTTTATTTGAAGATATTGATGTTTTGAATATTTCAAATATATCCCATTTATTGTATTGGTAGTCCTTATTTTAATCTCATTATTCTGCGCTTACCATCTTCTAAAAAGCGATTGAATTACTGCCAATTGTGAAAATAGCTTTTGTTGAAGCCTCAAATACACTGAAATGTGGAATTAAAATTTTAACATTTAATATTTCCCCGTTTCCATTAAAATAACTTTATATTGATAGCTAGTAAATGTTTGAATAAATTAAAATGACAAATCGTGTATTATATGACATTCTATGAATAGTGTCAAACTATATTTTATATTCACTCTTTGTATATGTCAAAATATTTTTAGTAACTACGTAGAAAAATAAGTGCTTATAAAATGTAAACATATTTACATCTGTCACAGCTTTTATTTGAAAGCTAGTGTGTCAAAAAATTAACGACAACTAAAGCTAATAAACTGTCAATGATTGATACTGAAATTTATTTTTTGTCCTTGAGATTATTTTTATTTCATTTTTCATTATGATTTAGCAAAACATTTCGCTTGTGCTAGTAACATCAGTTTTGATTCGTCATTCTTTTAAAATATTTTAGTATAAATAGAAGTAACGATTCATTAATTTTTAGATTTATTAGTAGAAATTTGAATTCAAAATACTACCGAAAACATAAATCCAGTAAAAATATTTTTAATAATTTTTCAACAAAATTGTTTTTCTACATTCAAAAAAATTTTCAATTAGTTTTCTGCTTAAAATTATCAGTTTATTTTCATTGTTTTATGTCTGGTTTTACCTTTGATTTCCCTAGTATTACTTTACCTGAGCTATGGATAAAACGACAATTTAAAAAAAACAGCATTTTAAGCTGTCATTCTTTTAAGCTCTTTCATAAACTTATAGCTGTTATATAAGCTCTTGTGTTTCACCCAGAGTAAAAAAATAGATTTAGGAATCTTAATCATGTTTATATTAAAGTATTTCTAATGGCTAACCTACCCACAGAAAATCGTCTCTCTCTTTTTACCGCTTATATTGATTTACTATGATCTAAAATTTTTGATATATAAATAACCAATATTGAACACTAGAAGCCAAAACTTAAAAAATCGAGAAAATACTCAAGTATTATACTTTTCTAATATTTCTGCCTACCTTTAGAAAAAAAAAGATTAAAATTATCTGTCAGAAATACATATGATCACCATTAAAAAAACAAATATATTTCAAACATCTCCCCACTAGACGTATAAATCTTGAAAAGCAAACGTGAGAGACATTTAAATATATAAATATGAATATGTGAAAATCCATATAAACAAAATATTGTGACGACATAGATCAATGTGTGACTCAGAAAATTTATGTACGCATCACATAATATTAATAACCTCGATTACTAGAACGTTATTTGAAATACAGATTTACCTCAAAATAACACATATTATATGATAACATATAGTCATATAAATAAAACATAGTATATACATAGACAACGCTTGGTTGGCGAACATTTGTTTTAAAAAAGTGTACATGATTCAGAAACGATAAATGCTAAAAAAATACGCGGAAAATAATTGACTATGTACAAAATTTTAATTAATTTTGCAAACCAATTAATTGTATAAATAATTGGGATTTTGAAGAGCGAATCTCACTTATGATTGACATTGAAATAGTCTTAATTAAATTGTTGTTTTAAAAAACTAATCATGTAACATTTTTTCTGAAATTTTGAGGTACGCCGAATACTAATAGCCTCGCTTGTGATTTGACACTTATGCCTTTTTCTTTTTGCGATTACTTATAACACATGCCAAAAATTATTAAAAGTACTAAATTTTTGGTTCGGATTTGAATAGGACAAATTGAGGTTTCAATCGCCTTATAATCTAAAGCTAAAGTTTCTATGTTTTCTACATACCTTCTAACCCAAAAATAGTGTGTTTATTAAGCTATAAGCAAAATGTAAGTAGTTTTCTAACTACAATCTTCTGTGAAGGGTAGTTTCGGTACAGTGCCAAAAAATTTCTATGCTATGAATAAAATATAAAAAGAAATATATTTTACAAAACAGCTTTATATTGATTGAATGTAAACAAAAATATTTTTTCCAGCTTTGTACAAACGATATTACGTAGTAAACGTATACTATCGTAAAGAACTAATACTAGTAATCGCTAAGTCACGTTTTTTCATTATAAACAATAATTCACCTGCAAATGACAGTTCGCAAACCTAATGTTGCCCGTTAATAAGCATTCATTTCGAGCGCTAATCAATTCGTTTCTAAATCCTTACTAAATCTCCTAACACTAGATAGTAAACTAATAACATGATAAATAGATTAAGTTTCCCATCACTCTTATCAGGAACTGGTTTTTTATTTCACGTTATGTCAACAGGTGGCAGCAAATTTCCCGACGACCACACCTTTGAGCCGCACCCTTGATAATAAATATCGTTCAGTATTATTACCTAGATAAAAACAATACTGCCATAGGGCGAAAACGCAAAATAAAATGAAAACGTAGTCTAATACTAGACGGCTTTATTTCGATTTTTTTAGCAACGGAATATACATAAATATGTGTCTACAAGTTCCTATTTCAGTATTGTTTTATAGAGTAAAGCAAACATTAGCCGCTGTTTTTTTGTTAATATTTTTTTAAATTCAAATTTCGTTTTAAACTGTAAAGAAAACATATTTACGTCTATTTTTGTCTTGATTCATAATGTTGTATTTAAATAGGTTATTCTTTTATATTTAAACGATTTTATTCATTTATCATTTGTATCCATATTATTCAATACAATTATAAGCTCTGTTAAAACTGGTGTTCTTTATTGATTCATTATGCCCTTCCATAAAATGGAGCATATGAAGTTTTAAAAAAGACACATGAAATTATTTTACTAGAACTGATTGTTACTCAGTTGATCGATCTCTCTTTTTAAATAGTGTAGAGATAGAATATATAAGTAGTTGGTTAATTACACGTGTAATGCTTGATTTTCAGGCTGTGAGTGTGGGATAATTTAAGATTTAACATCCATGCTTTTAAAAAGAAATTTATAAATAAAAAAAACATAAGGTTTTTTTTCTATTGAGATTAAAATACATGAGCACCGTGACGACATTTGTCACTTGAAAAAGACTCCAATCTACCATTTTACTTAAATTTTTTTAGTAATAGAAATTTTCTTACCTTAGTTGTCAAAATATCTGATGTATGTCAAACGAGGGTTTTAAGATTATAAAAGACTTTTCAGTGGGTAATGTAATAAATATGATTGGTGAGACCTTCAACATTCGCTCGTGTTTTGCGAAGCGGAGGGTGACCGTGACAATAACATTCGACTCGGGCGGAGTGAGCCTTGTAACTCCCTAATTGATTAATAGAGTGAAATCGGTACTTTTTTATCTTGACTGTGTATTTTAACGCTCCTGTGAACTCTTAAACATTATTGTCGTCAAATAATTATATTTAATCTTAACGATAAAATAACTTACTGATTTTATTTCACTAAAACTTTTTAATATTTTACCCAGATGAGTCATCACTATAAAGCAATACTAAACCTGTCAGTATTTTGATATATGATTATTTGTATATGGATATTGAAAAAACATTTTTTTTATACAAAATAATGCTAGTTTATATGCTTATTTATATCTTCACTTCTTAGTGGAAAGGCATTATATTATAAATAAGATAAGTTGATAATGTTCTCGATGAGCGAAACCTATACTAATCATTATTTTATTAAATTGTGGAAATAGTACTAAAAAATGTTAAAATCATTTAGTACTCCAGTGTTTAACATAATAATCGTACAAATATCTATTTGTGTGCGGAAAATAATTAAGACTTGACTATTTTGCAAAAAAAATCTTTGCTAATTTTGATTTTTTCATAAAAATTTTGAGTGAGAACAATTTTCTTACTGTCATAAGAAATTATGGTAAATGAAATTGATATTTTTGGTAAATTGTCAAACATTCTTTGAGGAAAATTATACAAGAACATGCCACAAATATGTTATTACTTAAGTTACGTTAAAAACACAAACAAAACCATTTTTATCAGATTTGGTACGTCAAAATATACACATCTTTTATTGTCAGTTCTGACTGAAAGTGTAGAGAAAAAATACGTTGATAATTAAAATACTTTCACGTGAGTTATTCCTAAAATATGTGTCACTCAGTGATGGATAATATTGTGATATATTCGTCAAAGTTTTGTGTGCTAATTATGATGAAAGAAAATTGGCATACAAGCCCGATCGTATAAGACGAAACTCATGCCACTAATCACATGTTTAATAATATTGTTAAAACCAGAATCAAAGTTGTTATTGTACGCTCTGCCAGAATCTTCCCGACCGCACAATTAAAATGTATTTATTTGCACTAAATTTGATCACCGTCTAAAAGGTAAACTTACTGTTAATACGTCATATTTACATTCCCATTTAATAACATTTATACATATAATATATCATTAACGGTTTTGAAATGTGACATTTATTTTATCCTTACATACAGATATTCTTGTTTCTAGGCTATGAAATATTATATAAACTCAACTCTTTCGATTT